>OX419341.1:4025594-4044152 GCA_948470475.1 Galaxea fascicularis
TAAATCGCTGTAGACAAGATCCCGTTTTTATTAGAGACAAGAACCCAGATAACATGCCTTCATTTGTTGAAAAACTAGAAGGTGTTGATTGGTCTCCGCTAAAAGACTGCGACGAGCCAAATACTGCGTACAACCGCTTTCTTGAATTGTATTCAGGGATATACAATGACTGCTTCCCTCTCAAAAGGGTAACCCGTAAGCAAAGGCGCTTTAAAAAACCGTGGTTAACGAAAGCTCTTCTTAAATCAATCAAAAGGAAGAATAATCTTTATAAAAAATATCTCCGTGTTCCATCAATGGTCAATGCTTCGCTCTATAAAGCATATAAAAACAAACTGAATCACACCTTGCGTTTGGCTAAGCGTTTGTATTACGAGAAGAAATTGCAAGATGTTAAATCAAATACCCATGCCACTTGGAAAATTCTAAATGAAGTCTTAAATAGAAAAAAGTCAAAACCTCAAGTAAATACAGTGTTTAAATCCGATAATCTAGAAATCTCTGATCCAATAGAAGTCGCAAATAGGTTTTCCAGTTACTTCTCCAATATTGGTCCTAACCTTGCAAGAGAAATTCAGTCTCCTTCGTGTTCACATAAAGACTTTTTATCCGGAACCTTTCAGGAATCAATCTTCTTTAACCCAACAACAACAGATGAAATTATTACCATTGCCCAATCTTTTGCCTCCGGAAAGGCGGCTGGCTATGATAGTATCCCAATGTCTATAATTAAAGAATCCATCCAAATTATTTCAGAACCCCTGGCTCACATTATGAATTTGTCAATTGCTTATGGTATTGTACCAGATCAAATGAAAATAGCTCGAGTAATACCTCTGTTTAAAGCTGATGACCCGTCATTGTTCACCAACTATAGGCCTATCTCGATCTTAACTAGCTTTTCTAAATTCCTAGAGAGAATCATCTACAATCGCATACTTGACTATTTGACTAATTTACATATTCTCTGTGATAACCAGTTCGGTTTTAGGAAAAATCATTCTACCATGCTTGCTTTGATTGATTTGCACGATAAAATTTCATCTGCATTGGATAACGGTGAATTAGCGGTTGGCGTCTTCTTAGACCTCTCGAAAGCTTTTGACACAGTTGATCATTCTATCTTATTTGATAAACTTGAACAGTATGGCATACGTGGCTTGGCCTTGAAATTGATAAAGAGCTATTTTTCAAACAGACTTCAATTTGTTGAATACAACGGTCATGTTTCTTCACGTACCAACATTTCATGTGGTGTCCCACAGGGCTCCATTTTAGGACCTTTATTTTTTCTGCTTTACATCAATGATATAAACAACGCATCTAAAATACTACAGTTGATCTTATTTGCTGATGATACCAACGTTTTTCTGTCCCATAAGGATGCAGATTGCCTAGCTAACATATTGAATACTGAGCTTAATAAGTTGTCAAATTGGTTTAGAGTTAACAAGCTCTCATTAAACCTGAAAAAAACTAAATTTATGGTATTTAAACCAAGTCAAAAACGTGTAAGTTATGATATTCAACTTTTAATAAATGATTATAAACTTGATCAGGTAAAAGAAACAGTTTTCTTGGGAGTAATCCTTGATGAAAATTTAAATTGGAAGTCCGAAATCTCGCATGTGGCTAACAAATAAAGTCTCAAAGTCTATCGGAATAATTCGCAAATCTAATTTCTACTTGTCGACAAAATCTCTACGAACTTTATATTTTTCACTTGTCTACCCATACTTTTTTTACTGCAACTTAGTTTGGGCCTCCACTTACAAATCTAACCTTGTTCGTCTTGAAATTCTTCAGAAGCGAGTGGTGAGAACTATAGCTAAAACCCATTTCTATGCACATACTGATCCAATCTTTAGAAACCTTGGTATTTTAAAATTCCATGACATACACCTACTACAATTAGGTTTATTCATGTACTCTTACCAGAACCGTGCCCTTCCTTTAAAATTTGACTGTAAATTCACCTTACAGAAAGAAGTTCATTCGTATCATACAAGAAACTCTCATTTATATCGCTTGCCTTTTTGTCGAACTAACATCAAACAATTTTCCGTTTTTTACCAAGGACCTAAATTTTACAACTCCTTAAGTACCGAAATCGTCAACTCGTCCTCTTCTGTCTCCTTTAAAAAAGCACTTAAGGCGTTTTTCTGTAATAACTACTGGTAGTTTTCTTATAAATGTGTTTAAGTATTAACTTTTTTGCAGGTTTTTGTTTTTGTTTTTTTCGTATCGTATCCTTCCGTTTGACATTGTAATTGTATGTAATTCTAATTGTAATTGTATCCGTCGTCATATTCTTATCTTCTTTTCGATTTCATCTTGTAAAACAATAACTGAGGAGACCTAATTAATATAAGCTTCATAGTTTCCTTTAGGTCTCCTCGCCATTGTTAAATCTATTCTTTCTGTTTTTTTATTATTTTTCATTATATTTGTTGTATGGCAAAATAGATAAATAAAATAAAATAAAATCCTCATCTACAGGCGTTTGTTCTCGACAAGAGAATCGCCAATATTTAATCACTTCTTTGGTCTCTCCAAAGTTATATTATTCGCCTGCTGATTTTTTGCTAAATATTCCCAAGAGACACAAGTAAGTCGATCCGTCGCCAGTTCTCTTTCGACATGCTCCGCATTATGGGATAATTATGCATACTTCCTACCTACCTACTGGTCAGCGGTCACGTTTCAAAAAAGTCATTCAAATGCAAATTACCGGTGATATAAAGCCCCAGGAGACGGCGTGACAACCAGTTCTTCCTTTCGTGCTTACAAGGTCAGCGATGTCGTTTATTCTGATGTTATTTCCTTCTGCTTTCTTTGGTTTGTTCCACCGACGTTTTTAGTGGTGTTTTAGATTTACTTTTTACATTTCGCTTTCTTGTTGGTTTACTCTTTTAGCCTTCCTTCTGCGCGTGTTATTCGTCAGAATGTTGCTCAGCTTGTCCACGTGGTGATGTCGGAGAGAGCAAGTTCCCAGAATATTCCGTTGGAACCGGACGTGGTGATAAAAAATCCCGTTTCTGAAGCGGTTCGAGTTGACGACGAGGACCACGTGGAATTTGATTTGAATGAGTTGAAAGAACAACTTGGAATTGAGACTATCCTTGAAAAGCTCAATGTTCTTGCGGAGAAATTCAGTGGCAAAGGACTGAGTACCCTGGTTCAGGGGCTCAAAATTCAAAGTCCTCATCAAAAGCTGCCGAGGGCCCTTTTTGACCCTACGGCTTCAGCTATTTTGCCAGAAGTTGCTTCGGCAAATGAGATTCTGGAGGAAGAGTTCAAGCTTCCCTCGATCTTTGAGGAGACCGAAAGTTTTGGGCCAAATGTGACCGAGGTCATTGCCCAACGTATTAATGATGCTTGCTCAAAGAAAGCAATGGATACTAAGCTAAAGGAGCTTTATGAGAAATATAAGACCCCTGCAATTGTAAGTACTTGTGTGTGCCTAAAGTGAATTTGGAGCTGTGGCACGACTTGGCTAAAGAGTCTAAATCGTAGGACTTGGGTCTTCAAGAACTTCAGAAAGGAATTGTTAAAGCAGCTCAGCCTGTAATACAGTTGTTTGAGTTGGCCTTCAAGGCTCGTAATGAAAAGACTCCAACAGATCCTAATTCCTTTCTGCCTATGTTAGCAGATGCTACTACCTTTCTGGGGCATGCCTCGTTCCTTACCTCTTTAAAACGGAGAGAACTTTTGAAACCTGAGATTGCTAAGCCTTATCAGTCTGTTCGTAACAAGTCGAATGCGATTACGACTCGTTTGTTTGGGGATGAATTACCCAAGTATATCAATGAAATTGGAGAGGTCAACAACATATCGAGGAAGGTATCTAGCCGCCCCAATTCTGTCAGGCATATGATCGGCTCTTACAAGAGAGGGCCTGACGCATCCAACAAGACCTACCAGCAGAGGTCCGGTAGGAGGACAACTTTTTTAGGTTACCAAGGTCGTGGAAGTTGTTTTCATGACAAACAACACCTAATGGGACGATCAACTTCAGTGACCAGCACCAAGTCACAGAAAAGAAAAAAAAAGGTGTAAACGAGGTATATATATGCTCTTTACCTTTAAAACAAGCTGGCAGTTTATCCAGTAATTTACCCCAATGGAGGGAATTAACAATCGATCCTTGGATCTTACAAACCGTCTCAGGATGTCATCTTGAGTTTGAATCGCTTCCTTACCAATTTAAGCTTGCTAAGTGAAAAGGAAACGGCCTTAATTGAATCTGAGATTCAAAAGTTTATCTCTAAGGGAGTCATAACTGTAGTACCTCCCTCTGATAATGAATTCATTTCGAACATCCTTTTGGTTCCCAAGAAGACTGGTGATTTTCGTCCAGCCGTTAATCTAAAGCCATTAAATCAGTTTGTGCAGAAAATTCATTTTAAGATGGAGAATATTCGCATGGCTTCAAATTGTATTTCCGTTGGGGACTTTATGGTCTCTCTTGACCTTAAGGATGCATATTTTAGTATTCCTATTTTCAGATCCCATAGGAAATATCTGCGCTTTAAGCGGGATGCCAAGCGTTATGAATTCTCTTGTTTACCCTCCGGGTATAGTCAAGCGCCCAGGGTATTCACCAAGATATTTAAGCCTGTTATGGCTTTCTTGGCTTTAGGGTTGTTGTCTTCATTGATGATCTGTTGCTTATTGCAAGTTCTTTTGAAGAGTGTTAACATCAACTAAATATCATATCATAGACAGACCCTATGCAAATTGGGCTTTGTTATCGATGCTGAAAAATCTCAATTTATCCCTGTCATTGAGATTCTTTATTTGGGTTTCATCATCAATTCTGTCGCTATGCGACTGCAACTGCCGGCCGTTAAGGTGGAAAAGTAATCGTTAATCTCGGCCTGTAAGCTCCTTCTAGCCCAAGCTAAACCTTCTGCTAGGGATGTCGCCAGGGTAACTGGATTGTTAGTTTCTGCCCTCCCGGCCGTTAATCATTTTGGGTTGCATTACCGTTCCTTAGAACTGTGTAAAACTCAGACTTTGTCTGGAGGCCTTGACAATGACAGAACGCTTTCATTAACTTCCTTGGCGCAGTCTGATTTATGTTGGGTCATAGAGAATATTGCCCATTGTAATGGTAAATCATTTAAGGCCCCGACAATTGACGTTTACGTTGAGAGAGGCCAGTGTGACCGGTAGTTTATCTGCTTCTGGCAGATGGTCTCAAAGTGAGTCAGAGCATCACGTTAACTACTTGGAGCTTCTAGCCTCCTTTCATGCCCACCAATGTTTTGTTTCTATTCAAAGTCTATTCATGTGAGATTGGCAATTGATAACTCTACGGCTGTAGCCTACATCAACAATTTGGGGGGTACAAGATCCCCTTTGTTAGATTCCTTATCCAGACCGATTTGGGTGTGGTGTAAGTCTAGGGACATTTTAATTACTGCTCAGCATAAACCGGGAAAGGTTAATACGCGAGCTGATACTTTGTCGAGGGAAATCACCTCCAATTTGGAATGGTCCTTGTATGATGACGTTTTTTCTTAAATCATTTCTAAGACCTTTGTACCTGAGATTGATCTGTTTACTTCCAGGCTTAATGTAAAGTCTGACAAGTTTGTCTCTTGGCACCCTGAGCCAGGTGAAATGGCTATAGATGCCTTTGCTTTGTGCTGGATTAACATGAGTTGTTATGCCTTACCTCCATTCAGTTTGCTACCTCAAGTACTAGCCAAAATTCGCAACGACGAAGCCATTGTTTTACTAATCGCCCCTGTATGGCCTACTCAGAGTTCGTATCCACTTCTGTTGCAGCTGCTGAGAAATCAATCAATTTTGTTACCTCGTTTAGACAACTTTCTGAGTCTCCCACACAGCCTGGAGCAACACCCGCTACGGCACAAACTAGACCCGGCCGCTTGGCCGTTATCCGGAAAGCCCTGTCAGACAGGGGACTTTCAAAGGAGTCTATTGTCATCATCTGTGCGTCATGGACAACCGGCACTGGAAAGCAGTACAAGGGCGTATGGTACAAGTGGTCTAGCTGGTGTCATTAGCGGCAAATTGATTTACTTCAAGCCTCTTTCTACCAAGTTGTTGATTTCCTAACTGAATGTTTTCATGAAGGCAAAGGATACAGTACCATTAACAGTTACCTTCCTGCACTTTCTTCGACGCTCTGTTCTCTGAACGATGATCAACCGCCTCTCGGTTCTCACCCCTTGATAGCAGGATTGTTGAAACGAGTTTACATCTGAAACCACCAGCTCCGAGGTACTGATCTACATGGGATGTTTCTGAAGTAACTGATTATTTTAAGACATAAACTCCTTCACGCGAGCTAAGTTTAAATTTGTTTACGTTTAAGACTGCTATGCTGTGTGCCTTTACCTCTGCACAAAGACAGCAGACTTTAGGTGCTCTAGACCTAAATTTTAAGAAGGAATCTCAGAATTCAATTAGTTTTGTTGTAACTGAGCGACTTAAAACCTCTAGACCGGGAAAAACTATGAGAGAAACTTTTTTCTCCTTCAGGTTCTGCTTCAGTTTGCCCAGTTGCTGCATTAAGGGAGTACTTTTCACGCTCCGCAGCGCTTAGGTTTCATTCATAAGGCCGTACAACCCGGTGTCTCCGAGGACTATAGCTCGATGGATCGTGTCAGTGTTGCAGTCCGCAGGGATTGATACTTCTATATTCAAGGCTTACAGTGTGAGGGGGGCTGCCTCGTCCCATGCTTATGCATCTGGCATCCTTGTATCTGACATCCTTAAGATGACAGATTTGTCTAGCGATCGCACTTTTCGCAAGCATTATTTAAGACATTTTGAGGATGGGGTCTAGAACCTGTCTTAGGTTCGTCTCAGATAAACGTTCTGCTGTTGCTTATTTCAATTTTCTCTTGTCCGTGGACTTTTGTGTTATATTATTAGGCCGCGGTTCTTTAAAATCGCATAATTATCCCATAATGCGGAGCATGTCGAAAGAGAAATGAAAATTAGACGAGAGGTACTTACCTTGAAGTGTAATTGTAGTTCTCTGAAGATATGCGGAGCATTATGGGATAATGCTTCCCAACCCTTATGCTCCCACCCTGGGTCTTATGGACCTTGGCCTATTCTGGCACTCCAGGAAGAACTGGTTGTCACGCCGTCTCCTGGGGCTTTATATCACCGGTAATTTGCATTTGAATGACTTTTTTGAAACGTGACCGCTGACCAGTAGGTAGGTAGGAAGTATGCATAATTATCCCATAATGCTCCGCATATCTTCAGAGAACTACAATTACACTTCAAGGTAAGTACCTCTCGTCTAATTTTCATTTTTAAATTAAAGGTAATGATTGACAGAGCGTTCATCATAGGCTTGTCTCGGTGTTTCTTCCTCGAATGCTCCTCATCTTGGTGATGAAAAAAGATGAACACTCTGAGTGTAACACGTTATAATTTTAAAAGTAGAAAGTCAAATTCGCAGTCACTCGGTAGTCTGATAAAATGCGCCGCCGAATTGTAATTTCTGCGCACAGAACTGAGAGGGTTTTTTCTTGAACAGTAATTGTTTCAGCATCAAAGGGAAAGTGATGCAAACAAATGAAGAAACGAGTTGTTTTCTTTAGTTTGCCCAAGCAAACATAACACATTTGCTGTTAACGTTGACAACCTCTCTGAAGCTTTCTTTTGGGCGGATCATGAACCGTTTAGCCGGCATGATCCGCCCAATTTCATACAGTCAGCGACTCAATGTGAGGGCTCACGTAACTTTTTTTTTTCCCTCACTAAAATTGTTGAAAAACGGTATAAGGTACTTTTAGCGGCGAAATTATAACATCTAACACATATTTAAACAAAGGGCAGGCTTAAAACAAGGATAACCCAAGTTGTCTTGTTATTTTCTGATTGCGCAACGAATAGTCTTCAGTACGCGAAGTCACAGAGTTCAGTGAAAAAAAAAAAGAACCCGAAACCTTTCTTACAACAGAACAGCCAGGACTTCTTAGTGAAAGAGAAACCTGTTATGTAGGCTTAACACAAAACTGAAGGCTTTCAAAATGGCAGCCGATGTTTTCAGTTCGTCGGTAAATTTAAGATGTCACGGGTTCTGGAAAAAAGGCACATTTTAACCTATGTTTAACCGTGTTGGGAAGTACGAAAACAACGTGCAAGGCAACATATTTTATTCAAAATTACGCTTTACTGCGGTTTTCAATAACATGCGAACTCTGAGTTTCAAAAGTCGCCTTAACAATTACGTTTTTCGCTGCCGTCAATCATAATTAACGAACCTTGAAATTCAGAAACACACAAAACGGATCGAAATCCACCAATCACCAATCACAAACCATGACCTTTTGAACTCGTTGAAGTAAACAATAAGTGTCACACGTGGCCATTCCTTGATATCCAGATTTCATTTGTATTTTGACCTTGTGATTTATGGCTGATGGTTTATTTGCGGTATTGCCATTCTACATTTTGCATTCTGAAATTATATGGCCTCGATTCCATGCTCGATGTTTATTTTTAAATTATGATATTAGCATTCTGCATTTTGCATTCTGGAATTATGTGACCTCGATTCCATGCTCTATGCTTATTTCCGATATTGAAATTTTGCATTTCGTATTCTGGAATTATGTGGCCTCAATTCCATGCTGCTTATTTCTTTTTTGCGTTCGCATTCTGCGTTCTGGAAATTATGTGATCGAATACTAAGCTCCTAACGTTCATTCATGGCAGGTATTCAAAAGAGTCGGAAAGAGGTAGCCTGGAAACGGTTTGACAACGAGGCTAAACTCGCGAGAGACTGGAGCCGATAGACTGGCCAGCAAAAATGGGTTTATTTCACGAGACCTCGTCGAATGGAGGTAAATTGTTCGTACAACGCAATTAGTGAAAAGCTCCGAGTTCTCTTCCCTGGTGAGCTATACTGAACCCTACTGTCTTTGAGTTTCCCGTAAATCCACAATTTCTTATTTAACTTAGTTTTTCGTCCAATAGAAACGTGCGGACTTAACTTACAAAGCGTAAGAAGATCATGCCTACAAAGAGAGATATATTACGGTGGATATCTGACGAACACTTAGAGGAGATGGTCACGTCAATATCGAGTGTCAAATGTTGCCTGAAAATTATCATCCTGTTGGATATCTTGATCTTCCGCGGCAGAAAAGGCAAAGACGTGCAGTCTTTTTAGGAATTACCCGTTCAATAATAGCCATACGCTTTCACTTTTCGCATTCTTGATTACTTTAAGGTGCAAACCCTCCTCGTGCACCTTAAAAAAGTGAGCGATGGTCGCTTTGTCGAGGTTTAACGCCGTTAACCCAACACTTTTGCCTTCAACAAAAGCTAGCTCAACTACGTCCGCCATGATATCCGTTCAAGAAAGCTGCTAAATGTTCCCCGCTTTTTTGGTCATCTGACCTTTTCCCACATTTCAGGAGTGTTAATTGTGAACTGACCAATCATCCATAGTAAAGATCAGGACACATGAGCAAACATCAAAACCACAAACTAATCACTGTTGCTGTTTGTGGTTTGAATTTTTCTCGTGTTTTGAAACACGATAACATACCATAAATATTTCCGGTGTTCGCGGTCTTCACATCGGCCGTAGATAAAACTCGGAACACGGAACATGCCGGAACATAAAAAATATGATAATTATGACAAAAGTATATTAAATTAAATAAAAAATGAATAATAATAATAATAAAAAAAGAAATACGGGGTGAAATAATAGGTAATTCCCACCTCCCTCAGTAGATTTGGCACTCTACTCAGACTGCGCCCGACATGACAAAGCAAGACGGAGGCCGTATAATGGAAGCATCAATTCTCACGGAAAAATAGGGGACTGTGTCTATAGAAAACCAAGATGGTGACGTTTAATCAGACCGAAAAATATACGACTACAACCAGCCTACGTAAGTTTCTGATTTTTTTTTTCATTATGCGGCAATTCATTACGTCAAAGATCAGTGCGTATACACGATTTCCCTCGGTTTAACTCAGCACTTGTGTTAAGTAGTTCGGACTCCTGGAGCACTGATGATTTATTAATTTGCCGGACGGAACTTGCTTGTTTTATGGAGAATAAAGGAAAGCGTTATTATTTTCTTCCAATCAAACCATCATTTATAACACATTGAACGACAAGTTATGACACTTAATTACTTGTAAACATGACCAAGTACAGAAATTCGTAGATTCAGCCTTCGTTCTACCCTGACAACCTTGAAGAGACATTTTTTAATCGGGAAAAACACACTAACCTGAGAACAGACACAATTCAGTGGCGCTCTCTAGATTCTCTTTCTATTAGATTCTAGATTCTATTTCAGGCATATGTTAACCGTAAAATGGTTAAATTTCAATAGTTTCAGCATTGCCACTTTATAATTATCAAAATCTTTTTATGTTCCGGAATGTTCCGTATTCCTCGTTTTACCGAAGGCCCTTCACATCGCACATGAAATTGAGGCAACATAATTTTAAAACCCCAAAGTTCAAAGTTGAACATTTCATTTTGCCAAATGACAGAACATAGGCTAGACAGCCGAAGGCAGAAAGCAAAATATGGAATGAGCGAAAATGGAAAAGAGACAACAAAATTAAGGAATCCAAAAGACGTCTTGAAATACAGGGAAAAAAACGAATACATTGTACATGGAACCGAGGCAAAATAATTGCAAAATGCGCAAAATAGAATCAGGGAAACCTAATTGCTGAAATTAAGGCCATGAATCATGACAATGAAAATGGAATTCAGGAATTCATCTCAAAATTTGGATTGACAGCAGTAAAATTTTTAAATGGCCACGTGGTACACTGATCGTAAACTTCTGTTTCCTATGAGGTCCGCTAAGATGATTGACGGCAGCGAAAAGCGCAAACGTCAGTTAGCTTTTGAACTTCAGAGTTCGCATGTTATTGAAAACCGCAGTAAAGTGTAAACTTTAGAAAGCGAGTTTTGGACGCTGACCAGCCCGTCTTAGAGGAAGGCAATTTCAGAATGTTTCACTCACCCTCTGGCCCTGGCCTCCTCTGACAAGAAGCGAAGTATAAAAGTTGTTTGGGAAGCGCGAGAAAACATCAGAAGGATTAACAATACGGTTGAACTCTACTATACATAATTGTCTTTATGTTAAGAGTTTTGGGCTCTGAAAATCTTTCATTGTTGTGACTTGGGAAGGACAAATAAATCAAGGTAGGGCAAAATTCCACTTATTTCTTTTTTGAAAGGCCACCAGAATTTAAAATTTTCGTATTTCAAAAGGTTGAGTAACATACTCAGTGTAATGTACTAGTGTACGTTTTCGCGTGAGAGGTCACAAATGCTTGCACCGCCCCATGAAAAACATTGTTTTATCGACATAAGCGATGTTGAATCGAAATGTACTTGAAAAATGTGATGTAGGTCATTTATTTGAGAAGGCAATGCAATTTTCTTTACCGTGATGTTCACTATTGATACCTTGGGACCGAAATAAAATAAAGAGAGGAGTTAAGATCTCGTTTTGCCAAGTTTGTGTTTATTTAATAAGCTTATAACGATTGATATATGATTTGCTACGTGGGTCCAAACGTACTAGAATACTTCTGTAAAAGCGATAACGATTGTCACAGGAAGCAGAAAACTAGGTGTGATTTATCAGTATTGCATGTTGAATTACTGCTGTCCATGGCCAGAAATTTCGGACATTTGAGCCCGCACGGCAGTAGCGGCGTTTCACAATCGATAACAAAAATGGCGGACGAAATTACAAAGCTTTATATGAGAGGCGATGGAGTTACAGAAAATACAAGCACAATTAATACCTTTTTTCCATTTGCCAAAATCGAGCATTATTCCAAGACATTTCAGCGATATTGTGGTTAAAAAATCTACCGGAAAAACGAATTCCATACCTTGCTTTCGGAACGATGTCAATTTGCAACTTCAGATCCAGTCAAACCCTTGTAAATCCGTGAAAAAAGAAGCGAAGATAGCATATTTGATAGCAAATAATTAGAAATCTAAAGTCGCTATGTAATTTGCCAAAATCGAGTCATACAATACAGTTAAATCGCTATTTGAAAAATGAAAAAACTGATCTTCAGCTTGTAAACGTACCTTGCTTTTCGGCTACTAAAAACCGTACAAAATGAAATAAGATCACGGAAAGGTCGACATGTCACGCAGATCCACGTTCGTCCCATGAAGAAGAAGACAACAAAGTCCCGCTCTTAGCTCCGTATTCTCGCACGCAAATCCTGCATATTTGATATTAAAAACAACGTGATTCTTGAGGAGATTCAAGAAAACTAACCCGTTCCATTTCGATACTAAAAAAAAGTAAAGCTGCGATGTACAATACATGTAAACTGGAAGTTCAACAAGCGATATCTCGGCCAAATATGCCTCAAATGTCCCTCAAAAAGCATCGTTCGATAGCATTTTTCGTGGATTTTGTCGGCCATTGCTCGTTTTGGCAATACCTTCAGCCAGCGGCGTTCATTTCACGATAAACATATTTGTATTTCATCCCTCGATCTGTCCTAAAAATACGAGCCCGGAGGTCACTGCTGAAATCAGCGGTTAATGCCATCACGCGACAGCCCGAATGTAAGTCGCACGAAATGTGATGTCCGAGATTTCTGGCCATGCTCAAAATTGTATGTCATTCATTTCAATAGTACGATTTATTATTGCTGTCATTATACTGATGTTTGATTGTCACGCTAGAGATGCATTTGATAAATACATAAAGCCATTCTCAGGGTACCTGTGTGCTATATTAGAAATATTCAAAACTTTTTACAGTATCTTAGGAGTACACGCAAGAGGTGAGGTTTATGAACTTAAAGGATTGCATCTTCTTTAATATGACAAATTAATTTAATTGCTCATTGTAATGGTTTCTGGAAAACCATTAGTGGACAGAATGAATAAAGTTGTATTGTTGTATTGTATGGCATTCATTTCACCTGGACGTCCGAGTGAAGGCCAATATGGCCTGTAGTTATTGGTTACTGTGAACACATCAAACCAGTCATAACACCCAAAAAAATTCATGCAAGGGAAAATGCCAAGGAAAAAAATTCACGCAAAGAAGAAGGTAAAGAAAAAAAATTCATGCAAAAGGAAGGTCCAATTGTGACTTTTATTTAATAATGATATAATATTTGCCAGTGTCTATTAAAAATAATTCTTATTCAAAATATTCTTGGATTGACATTTTGGAGTGGAAGGCACTACAGAGGGGCTGTGTTGGTGAACGGAGTATGGCATCATTATGATGGGCTGTGGGAGAGGAATTCCAGAGGGCAGGGACTGCAAAAATGTACAGGGAAGCCGTCCACTCCAAGTAGCTTCCTCCTCTCTCACTGTGTGTACATTTTCGAAAAGATTTTGCATTAAAAAGTGCCCTGTATCCTTTGATCTGTTGTAAGTGTAGAATAATTTATAAATCACAAAAACATAGATAATGAATCAAGATTTCGCTATAAAAAAAAGCAATATTTGTCTAAAAAAAAATTCGTGCAGGGGGTTTCACCTGGAAAAAAAAACCTGCACAAACAGTGCTCGAAAAAAAATATTCGTACCAGCTGAAAATCCCCCACCCCCCACCACAACCCATCATTTTTCTATTGGTCCCTCCCTAACTAGAGCAGGATGAAAAAATAGAAAAGGATAAGCAGCTTCAGTTTGTGCTGTGGTTTTCAAAACCATAAGGGTATAATAGCTTTGTCAGTTCTTGTAGTTGTATTACTGCAGCTGAATAGGATACTAATGATATGGAAAATACGGCAGCCGAGGCAAAATCATGCCATCCGACCTTACAAGGCACGCGTAGTTGAAAACAATATCCCGGTAACCGGGCTGAAGTATTCGTATGGGGAAAATTTCTAGCGCGGTTACCGAGATCCCGGATGGAAAACGAAACCGAGGTCTCGGCAACCGAGCTAGCTCGCCCTCTTATAAGAACACATCGAAATTTGTACAAAGGATTTAGCGGTGTGGCGGGATCTCGGAAACCGTGCCATTCCGATTAACCGGACTATCATGAAGAGGCACTAGATCTCGCGGAAAATTAGACGAATCTCGAAGAAAAGTCTTAACTACTGAACAGCGGCCACGCAGGGGCAAGCCAATTGTTTCTATTGGATAAGAGATGCTCTTCAGTAAGCGTGGACACTTATTAGTATGCAGAAAGGCACTTTACCTATTCCACTTAAACCGTTGCTCCCTCAGTTTAACCCCTTACTTATGTAACAAATTTAACTAACGATTTCATTTGCTACTACAACTACAACCCCACTCATACTTAAACCCCCTCTACCTAATGATGGTCGACAGTAGAGACCCATGTATTTGGGATTCCATACTTCAACACCAGCCTGGATAAACCACAAAGGTTGTTAGTCATAATACTAACAGAAATAATTTTACACGATACCCTCATTGTTTGTATTTATTCCCAACAAATGTCCTCCACACGGTAATGTTGGTGAACAATAGCAAAAAAATTTAATGAGATATATTTTGTCGAGGGGATGCTAACATGGCCTCTGTAAAGTCACGTGTATGCTGCTGAGAAGCTAAAGTATTATTATGTATTAGCCTAGAAAAAACGTATTACGATTCTTAATTTTTAAATGCTCCTGGATTATTCAGCTGTATAGCAAAATGCAAATTTGCGCAGCTAAGCTAACATTTCATGTCATGTTCTCGCTTAGCTTCTTTTAAAAGTACTGAACTGAATTCTCGCATTTGTCACTTGTCGATGGAAACTCCAAAAATTCATATCTTAAAGTAGCTGTTACTTTCAAAAGACTTGAGTCGGGATATTTTTAACTGCGAAATGTTAATTAATTTTTAAGTTTTTAAGAGCATGATGATCAAGTGCCTTCTTTTTAACTGTTTCAGTAGCATTCAAGAACAGATAAAATTTTTTTGAATTCAGTTGTATAAACTATTCCCAAACAAATATTTCTGGAAGTAAGAGTTTAACGTTTTGATTGATCACATAATTCTCACATCAAACTATGAATGAATTCTTTGGTTTTTGGGAACTAATGCAATATCAACTATTTAATCATTCTACGAATTCATTCCTTTTTGTTGTTCCAGCTTGAAAAATTGCTAAGACCTGTCACTTCATATCATAGACGGATACACTGTATTCACCATAATTGATTTGGATTGCTTACTGAGTTACTGGTGAAAAAGAAGACATCGCGTAGTTGAAAAGTGGAAAGAAATGACGCTATTTGCTAAAGGAGTAAAACATTGCGTGGGATATATCATTCTGTTGTCCATTTTGGCAACTGTGTGCTACAGTTGTCCCGAGGGCTATTATGGCCCAGCGTGCAACTTACGTAAGTATTGAGTCTCGAACCTAGACTCGTCATCATCTCTTTCATTAGGGAGCTTAAGATTCTACGACGGCGACGGCAACGGCAACGAAAACGTCATTTCAAAATTCAACTTCTTGTTTGTGTAGCTCTTTCGCGATTATTCCAATTTGTTTAACATGAAAAATGCTGACGAGCTGTCCTGGGCCTAAATTACTATGAACGATGTTAAAGCAAAGAAAGAGAAAGAAAAACTTGTCACCATGCGCTCACGTTCTCGAGAAAACCCGAAATTTGGTCATTTCACGTTGTTGTTTTGTAGAGGACGGCAAAGAAATGTACCAAAATGATTTTTCTCTCTCTTTCCTTACTTTAAGATCGTTCGTAGTAATTTAGCCCCTGGACAGTTCGCCAGTATTTTTCATTTTAACCAAATTGGAATAATCGCGAAAGAGTTACACAAACGAGAAGTTGTATATTGAAATGACGTTTCCGTTGCCTTCAAAAATTATTTTACAAGATGTTTAAGGTTTCCAGGGTTAGAAGCAAGCAAACTAGATTTAATATTTGTTACTGTAACAGAAAGTTCGCCTTTGGTGGTTCGAACATTCGCAAGTTAATTTCCTTAATCTTCAGAAGTTCCGTCTGAATATAAGTACGGTTGATTAACGAACCATTTGGTCCGTTTGGGAAACTGATATTTCAGAAATGATCTTAAAGATCAAAAAATGCTCTTTTAAAAACCGGTACGGTGGCAATTCATCACATGTTTAAATGATTTCGAGATTTGCAGTGAAACCATCAAAACTGTTCTCAAAACACTCGTGAAAATGTGACTGAATTCTTAGCAGGGCCCTGGGGCCCGTTTCTCGAAACTCCCGAAAACTTTTAGGGCCCGAAAAGCCATTTGTAAATTTGCGATCCGCTTATTCTAAAACGTTGATCTTTTACTATGATTTCCAGATGAGAAAAGGCAAATTTGTTGCAAAATTTCATGCCTGGAAATGTCTTCGTTTTTATAATACGAAGGAAATTATGGTACCCGAAATGCTCCCGAAAAGTTTCGAGAGTTTCGAGAAGCGCACGGCTGCTCCTTTAAACATGCTAGAAGACACCACTTACCAATTGCCCTTAAAATTTTGTCCCAAAGTGAGAACTTTAGCCAAACTTTTACGCTTGAGAGAAAAGTGGCGTTGATATCACTCTTTCCAGACTTCAGTTACTCGACAATAATTCTGGTGTAGGTTGTGTCCATCAAAACAAAAGAAAGACACTGCTACTCTGAAAATAAGGAGAATCATTTTCTCACAGGTTAAGCTGAAACTTGTGCAATTTTTCTGTATAAGCCGGGTAGCGTGTACGTTCCGCTGGTGAGATGTTAAACCCGACTCGAAAGGGAACAATGGCTCGGCAAAACCACCTCAAATAATTATAATAAGTAAACACAAAGACGAGTGGAACCAAAGTCCAACAGAATAAAGGTTAAATCCTTGAGTGCGAGGAAACGATTGCTTCAATGCACAAACGCTAAATTTCTTAGGGTTTGTACATTTCAGTTTTGAAAAAGTGTGGTGCATGGCGATTTCAAAATTGTTGTTTCAAAGTAGGTTAACGATCGAAGCTCCCGTCAAAGCTACAATACACTCGCCCAGATGATTAAATGAAATATGCGTTCCATTGTTGAATCAATTCAAATACATTTTCCTTTATATTTTATTTGATATTTTCCTTCAGCACAGTGGTCAATTAGTTTTTCTCTAATTTGATAAGGTCTTAATTGTTCCATTTTTGTATTTGTCCCATTTCGATGTCCACGCGCGTAAGTCTTCTAGGTTCTGATCTTCTAATCGTTTGATTTCCCTTTCATCTGAAGCATGTACGCGCAGCACATATTAGGACTTCCCTGGGCTTGCGGATTAGTGTACGCTATGTCCAGCAAATTCTGGACACACGCTGCTTGGCAGCTATAGTCTTAAGCCGATTATGGTCGAATTATAATCGAATTAAATATGAAATGGGTTCACATCAACTAATTACAGTCCCTGATTATAGATGGATTACAATTACTTCAAACAACCTCAAGGGGGGTGTTTGAAGTAATTACAGTGCGTGATTGAACAAAATGGCGGACATGTAGCGGTTTGAGGAAACCAAACCTCTGATCGCTTTGTGAAGTAAAAAAGGCGGACGGTGCAACATGGGTTAAACACCATGCACAACAAGAAACTCGTATATGGGACCAAATAAGCCAGGCAATGGCCGATGGAGGTTTATAGGGCGCCATTTTGTTTTCAACTTCAGACTGCGAGGTTAGCCTGCCTAGTTTATTTGAATTTTCGCAGATGTGACCAAAATTGAAAAGGAGTACGATAGATTGAATTATAATTCAGTTGAATGTAATTAACGTTTAGTGTGAACACGCCTTTAGTGACTGTCGTTGCTTCATTCGATATGAAGGGCTACCAGAAGTTCACGTTTCCTGTAAAATTGAGTTCTAAAGCACCATTTTTTAAAACCCTCAGTTGTAACTAAACTTGAGCATTTCTGATGAAGACATCCTGCGGTTACCCGACCTTTCTTTCCACCCCTCCCTCCCTCCCATTCTACGAATCACAACAAAATATTTGCAAGAGTAAATGAGGACATGTTATCCTAACAAGTGAATCCCTTCTCATACATCTCAAGGTTGGGCGAAAGGTGGTTATTGGTCGTTTCAGGCTCCCGCTTGATACCTATCCATAAAAGACTAATGTTTTTGTTGGCCGTTATTTCAATAAATATTAAACATATGGTTATTTCTCTTCATTTAGTTCGTTCCTGCAAGCAATTGTCTCCTCCCCAAAATGGTGCAATAATCACGTGTAACACGACCTATTTATCACCTTGCGTCATGAGGTGTAATGAAGGATACAGGCCGATTGGCAGTTTGGAACGACAGTGCATAGTAGGGAGTTCTGATATCATGATATGGACTGGAGTACCCTTGTTATGTGTAGGTAAGCGGTTTGTTACTGTTACTGCCATTGCCACTGTCACTGTCGCTGTCGCTGTCGCTGTCACTTTCGCTGTCGCTGTCACTGTCACTGTTACTGTCATTGTCACTGCCACAGTCACTGTCACTGTCACTGTCTATCACTGTCGCTGTCACGTGTCAAAACCGTCCAAATTGCCTACATCTACATCTTCACTCGGCAAAGTCTCATTGACTTATGGCTGTAATGCGTGTGGCCTCAAACCACC
>OX419341.1:4044352-4049352 GCA_948470475.1 Galaxea fascicularis
CGCAGCAAAATACGATAGAATGAGAAAACATAGATATTTATGTGGTCCGTTATGGAATGCTTAATAAAATTTGGAATTACAATAGGTCCCAGTGGCACTTTGCCAGATGGCTGCCGAGCTAAAAATTTTGGGTTTCATTTGCCATTACATCATTAGTAACCAAGCCTTTAGCAGGGTAGATGTAATGTGCTATGGATTGTGTTACAATAAGGCAATTTGTAACTTTTTCAATAGCAAAAGTACCGAAAATAACGAGAGCGCGGTGATTTTACGTACGCCTTGCACTAGAAGTTAGTGTAATAGGAACTACTAGAAACAGGAGCCCATAAATTTTATGGGTTCCTGCTAGTGACTATTTAACAATTATTCCTCGAGCCCAAATGGGCTCTGAGTCCATAGCCCATGAGGCCGAAGGCCGAATGGGCTTTTGACTCAGAGGCCATAAGGGCGAGAGGAATAATTGTTTTAGTAAAATCCAACTAGTTGGTCAAAAAAATATCGAGACAAAACATCTTTCACTAGTTAAAGCTAGACTTTAATTCTTATTTGCCGCCAAAACAAAGACGATAGAAATAGTAGTTGCAAAAGGAGCCAAATTTACGGTAACATTTGTCAACAGTTCAAATTTATTTTGTACATTCCTACCGTTAAATATCTTCATTCCATATTTAGTTGACTTCTTTGTAGATTTTGGTATAGATTTATGTAATAATGAGCTCAAATACTCGTCCGAAACTTCAGCAAAACGCGATTCAGCCGCCATTGTTTTGGTTTTCAAAGCCGGCGCTTTTCGCTACTAGTGGGCTATAACAAATAGCCTACTAGTTGCTCAACCAATCAGAACGCAGCATTGATAATAGACCACTAGTTGGATTTTGCTAATACGCAGTATTTGCTTTATATTCTTTTGTGTGTGTTTGACTATTACGCTATTGCATGTTGCATAGAAAAAATTGCTTCACGGGTTAAGTAAAACAATTCTAAAGTAACAATCCAGCGCCTAAACAACAAATTGTTGCACGAGAAAGAACAAGAGGGCGCCACAAATATAGCGAAAATAACAAAATGCAGTCTTTGACTTAAGCCGACCTCAAAGAACAGGGGCACCCAACGAGAATATAGTTCAAAACCACTAAACATAGCATTGTTGAACGTATTTTAGTATTTTAACGGTAGATATAGGCATATTTTCATCTCCTAAAAATGTTTCATCTGTTCGGATTTCCTAGCCTGTACTGGAGGTCGTGCTGTTTCGACTCTGTATAAGCGAAAGGCCGCCTGAATTCAGTACAATTTTGACTGAGCATTCCTAAAAGTTGCGATAAAAGGGTTTGAATAATAGATTAATAAATTATTGTAAATTGTAAAGGAAAGAACTCAAAACTGAGTAGAAATTTCTTGAAGAAAGAACAAGAAAGGTGCTCGTGATATCAGTTGAATCCATGCATTGAACTGTTTACTTAAGAGAAATAATACGGTTCAGTGGTTTGCTAGCTGGAAGAAAGTGAGCCAGTTGAGGGATCGTTGTTGTTGATGTATCATAGAAAGACAACAAAGTTTTACAAAAACAGACAAGAAAACTTTAGATATTTTGAACGTGTAATTTATTGATTGCTAAGAATACATCAACTATAGTTGTAACGCGTTAATGCTAGACCTGTCCCGACTGTGCTCGCAAAAAGCTGGAAAGTTTCTCACTGGAATGCCGAAAAGTTGCTACTTAAATTTCTTCATATTGATATTGATGCTGACGATATTTTTTATTATTCGTTCTTTACAGTAATTGTTAACATCGGTCAAGAAAAAGGCGGCAAATCATTATCTATTTCCGTTCAGTTTGGGCGTAATTTTAGCCGATTATCCGTTATTAGATATGGGAAACGTTGTCAAGTGACAGGTTATTTGTTCAAAAGGTTGACAAACATTCAAGAAATTCGCATAAACTCAAGATTTCTACTATGAAATGGTTGACGTTGCTCAGAAAGGCAAAACGTGCTCGAGGTTGCTACAACCGCAAAAGGTTGCTCAAAAGGTGCCGAGCACAATCGGGGCTAGCTTAATTAATGCGTCAGGTTTTTTTACGTTCATTCATAATCTGTCAAGATTTACTTGATGATTCAACCTGGAAGAAACAAATAGGTCATGTTAAAAAAAGCATTAGTTTGATTCAACATTTACATTGAAATGAGAAGCAAGATGGATAATACCACAGAGGATGTTATAAACAAGGTTCGACACAGTTTTTCACTCGCATGATTATTAAAATCCCAGAAATGATTTGTGGTACTGAGAGGATTAATCTGCAGTCAGTTATAAGCGGGCGATATGAGTCATCCCAGGTCGCTTTCAGTCGCTTCTTTTTTATGAGTGTGTGTCTGTGTGTGCTATTTTTTCCAAATACGCTTTGGGCTTTCTGTCACAATCATTCGTCACGCGCATTTTCGCCACGAGTGAGGCTTGGGGACTAAGTTAGCGCGTAGCGGTTGGAGTGTCTGCGGACGTTTTAAGTTGCTTTAGTAGCCTTGAGAAACTCTTAACTTTGTTAATGAGGTATTCTTGAATGTGGTGATTTGTTTTAGTTTGTCGGGTCACAGCATCGGACGACGCTTTAAATACTCGGAAATGAAACATTTTCCACATGGCTAAACGCCTTATAACCTTCAATAGTCCTCTATCAGCTAGCATAATTGGGTTATATATAACATGTATAATTCCCTGTCATGCTTATTGGAAAATCAACAACAGCTGTCGTGCCAGCTAGTTAACCCTAACATCTTTTTCAAAGAACTATTTGAGAAAAAAAGAAACAAAAACTGTATAGTTAACACTTACTTGAAACTTCGCCAGCGAGGACTTGTACGTTGTCACTTTCGCACCCTCCTGGGCACTGCGAGAATGACTGTAATAATGAGAGAAACCCCGTCTTTATGCTTTGGATGACGTTGGGATCATTTGCATCACCACTGAAGAAATAATAGGGATTGAAATCGAGGTTTCTTGCCTGAACGGCTTGGGCTGCAAACAAAACACAATGGATGAATAAAAATAGTTAATAGAACTATATATAACCATTGGCTCGGAAGGGCTGCCTTGCCGAGTCTGTTACGAGTGCCCCCTTGAACAGTTTTATTTCCGAAGTAAGGTTTGTTGTAAAAAGGCAGTCACCAGCTGAACCACCAGCATCAAGTGGCTAGTAAACCCATCTGAAATACTCTGTATATCATCTGAACGTATTCTTGGCTATGAAGCCACTGACGTTGGGAGCAGGTCGAATGTGGGTTAGCTCAGTTGGTTAGAGCATCGCACCAGTATCACGAGGTCACTTCAAAGCCCATTGAAGTCCTGAGTTTTTTTGGCGACGACTTGTGCGTCCAGACGAACTCTCGCTCGAAGTTCGTCGTTCAAGACGAATTACGAAGGACAGTTTCGTCTGGACGCCTAATGCGTCTTGTGCCGGTCTTTATACTGGAGACGCATAACCAGGCGAAGTACATATGTTTGCCCAAAGCTCCAGACGGATAATGCGTCTCTAGTATAAAAACGGCCAATGATTGTTCGTTCAGTCGCCTAGATAATGCGAAACATTTCGACGAATATCTGAATTTTAGGATAACGCTCAGCGCTGAAACTCGGAGAGGAGACTTCTTTATTCATTTCCTATTTCATCCGAGTTTCTTGACTTCATTCAATGAATGCCGGGTTCTTGATTTAATTTCTTATTGCGTGACCGTGAAATCAGTCTGTAATTTTGAGTGGTACATTTTGCCGAATAACTCGGGTACGGGATATCGCACAGCCCTGACACTTTGGGATTTTGTTTATTTATTACTCTCCCACAATATCTCAATTTCTTGACTTAATCTATTGAATGATTGATTATTTTATTTTTTAACTTGCCTGACTTGCAAGTGACTGAAAACCAAGAATTTTAAAATAGTCTGCAGAAGTGGACATCTGAGACTGGTCGTTTGGTGAATTGACACTGCCAGTAATTCCACACTTTTTACAATCCTTCACACCTAATGTTTTTTTTTTCCTGCTCTTAAATGTCAGAATCTTAGTAAATTCTATTGAGATTTTTTATAGCCAAAATAACGAGTAAAACAGCATTCACCGGAAACGTGTCTACGAGACCCAACGGTAACAAGAATTTAGTTACATTGTCTGAATTCCGCAACACATTTTAAAAGGTTGAATGAAGAAGTACATGTAAAATCATTATTAATTCACGCTCATTTAATACAGTTGATTTTGAGCAAAGGAAACAAACACGGGAGATCGAAAAGGATTTAAGAGTGATATCACAATCTCAGGATTTTCCAGCAAGTACAAAATGGCCGACGATGATGGGGAAGCCCGCAATGAATCTTAGTCTGGTGCAGTGGTGAATTGCAGACACAGGAGGCGGATGATTTTGGATAATTAAGCTATTGTAAGCTTTGTTTCAAAATCATTAATGGAAAAAAGCGAACTGTTCGTGCACTGTTGAGTTAAGCCGGGATGTCTAGTATGTGATATTTTACGGGGCGATTCACACAGACCACAAAAACGCTTTGAAGGATATGAACTAGAATTACGATTACGATCTTCAAAGAAAAAAAAAATGGAGAATCAGAAACCTTTGGAGATGTTTACAGCTAAATAAATCTGTTGGATATACCGTACGTAAAAAGGCAGCTACCAGGGGCGAATTGCTCGAAGCGTGGTTAGCGCTAACCTAGGGTTAAATACCATGATAACCTATAGGTTTTAATGTAACTTAACCAACGGTTATCGCTAACCGAGCTTCGAGCAACTCGGCCCAGACCGGCAAAGCACAAAGTGTGCTTTGGGTAAACAATGTTTTAAATTTAGAAAGGACTTGTTAGGACTGCACGTGCAGTGAAAAGGCTGGGTCCGAGATGACTTTTAAACTCTAGATATGCCCCCTTGAAACTTAAAAACTTGAACTTAAACTTTCATCAGAATAATTGCCAATGGTAATGCACGGTCAATGATGG
>OX419341.1:4054352-4091852 GCA_948470475.1 Galaxea fascicularis
TCCATTATAACGCTGATGATTTAAATGCTTTTCATTAGCTACGACGGCTGTGATGATAACTGTGGTTAAGTTGATTACTTGGTTCAGACTCAGGTCTCATTTCCAGTTTTGGAGACGACGCAGTATTAAGTTGGCGGATTGTTATTTTGGATTTCGATGCGTTTTCAAACTTATAAGTAAACTGTAAGGCAAATCAGAAAGTCTTTGAAAAGAAAGGAAGATAAAACACTGATATAACAGAGTATTTTTGGGAATCCTGGTGCCGAGTCATGGCGATCGGACGCTAATTTCTTTGCTCCGTGTATTTTGCTTATTTTACTCACTGATTTTGCTTATATTTCTTCGCTCTGTTCGTATTTTGTTTGTTATGCCAGAAACACGCAATTCTAAGTCTTCCGCCGGCTCACCTGGCACTGGAATCGACAAGAATTCTTGTAGTGAGTTTGTAACGACTTCGATGTTAAATGAGATGCTCCAACTCCAAGAGAGGATGTTTAAATCTCTTGTGGATTCGCTTTTGAACAACTTTAACTCTCGACTTGATACAGTGGTTGAATCTGTGGCTGATTTAAAGACACGTCTAAACATCTGCCAGAAAGCCTCAGGCGAATTTAAAGCCAGTCTTGAATTCTCACAGAAAGATATCGATGAACTGAAGCTGAAGATTGAAACTGAGGTTGAAGCTGATAGCAATGATATTTATGATTGTATCGACTACCACAGGGATAAACTAGAATTCTTAGAGAACCAAAGTCGAAGGAACAACATCCGAATTTGATGGCATATCAGAAGAAGAGAATGAATCGTGGGACACTACAGCGGAAAAAGTCAAACAAGTCCTCACAGAGAAGCTCGGCCTTGCTGCGGCGCCCGACATCGAACGCGCCCATCGTGTCGGTCGGGTTGTTGCTGGTTCCAGAAGACGCCCTCGCACGATTGTCTGTAGGCTTCGCGACTGGAGACAAAAGGAGTCGATCATTAGAAGTGCGAGAAGAATCAAGCCCGCTGGTTTATTTATCAACGAGCAGGGGTGGATCCAGCAATTTCCGTGACTAGTTTCCAGCAAAATTATTTTTTCCATCAGACTTGAAATCGAAGGGCGTAGCCCTGAGCTTGCTAGGGGGTTCCGGGGGCATGCTCCCCCGAAAAATTTGAATTGAAACTTGGATGCTCTGTAATGCAATCTGGTGCATATTTGGAAATGTATTTAGCATTAAATCAAGTATAAAAAAATTGCTTTAAATCCACAAAATTTAGCATTTTTTCTTGGCCAACACTTACCAAAAAACATTTTGCAAAAAATAATGTTCAACATATCACAGATGTTTTTTATACCAGAGAAGAAAAGAAGCAAATAAGGCGATGACTTCATCCAAACGAACTGAGTTAATTATTAACTCCTTGATTGCGTTACCGGTTGTTTCTGCTCCACACTGGCGGAAACCGACGAACTCCTCTCGAATATTCTTTGAAGAGTCAACATAGCGGAGGACAAGAGACAGGTTTTCTTTGTTGGAAACGTCCGCTGCCTCGTCAGCCATAATAGAAAACATTCTGCTTTGTTTAACCTCCGCGATGATCGTTGAAGAAATATAATTCCCCACGGTCTCGATAATCTCGTTCTGTATCGTTTTTGAGCAGTAAGTGGCATTTCTTGGCGCATTCTCGAGATGTTCCTTCAGTTTTAAATCACCACTGTCAATACGAAGGTCCAGAAGGGCTTGAAAGTTTCCTTGGAGGTTGCTGTCATCAGGGTTGTCATCTCGTTTCCCCCTCAACGGAATGTTGTTTTGACCACAAAAGATTACAGTTTTCACAATCGATTTTCACAGTAGATCTGGCTTCCAGACGCTTTCAATAAACCGAAACTTTTCAGCGTCGGTAAACGAGGCAATGATTCTGTACACGGTACTGATATCAAACGGTGAACAATCTTCCTTTCGACAAACAGCCTCCCTTGAAAGTAGCGACGCCATGACACATCGTTCAGATCGAGTAGTTCACGACCAGTGCACTGAATCGCAGCAGCCAATGAGAAGAGACTTTGACTGGTGCACAATTATGCTCAGCCAATGAAAGAGAGTTTTGACCAGTGCACAACAAAAAAAATAGAAAATTTGCACTTGGGCACACTTTTTTAGGAGAGATCTACGGAGGGAGAGGGGGAAGGGGTGAAGGGCTCAGTGAAACTCAAGGCGCTGGTGCGCTGGAGGCTGGCAAAAAATGCAGTGCAGTTGGAATTAACAAATCCTGTTTATTATTAAACACCATGGAATTGGCATCTTGCGGTTGAGACTTTCTGACATGGTTTTCTTAGGTTTTTTTTTAATTCTTAACAATTCTGACTAGTTTCTGGAAACTAGTTGCACTAGTCTGTATCCAACCCTGACGAGGATCTTGCGAAGGAAACCATGGAGAAGCGCGAGGAACAGAGGCCAAAAATGGAAGAGGCTAAACGAAATGGGAAAATGGCTTACTTCGTTTTGGACAGACTGATTGTGAAAGATAGACCTGCTCAATCCAGATAAGTTCGAACGAGTTACTTAGATTACTAGTATAAATGTCAGTACCGCAATGCCCACTTTCAGAGGTACTACCTTTTAATCATTTAGACGATTCTAGCTTTTATCTTGCGCTCTATGAACTTCGGAATGGCCCAGTTCACTTTGACCCCGGCAGATTTTCTAGTCTATATTACAATCCAATTTTTTCTAACTCAAACGCTTCTTTAACACAGTCAGACAGTCTTGATCCTGATATTAATTTCAACACTGGAAAGACTCCCTGCGACTATTTCATTGAAAATCAATTTAATGAAATGCTCTTACACGAAAATTATTCTGGCGCTGATTTCTCTCTTCTACACCTTAACCCATTGGCATCTGGAACTTTTGCCGAAAATCACGTTTTCAAGCTAGTCGAGTCATTTTCTTGCCACTATCTAGCAATTAGGAGCTAAAACTCACCACAAAACCGTTGGCAAGTCGTGCACTACGCGGCCTTCTGCTCCAGATGCAAAACATTAGCTTTCAGAGTACGGGCATGCGCAGAAAGCAAAGTTTTTGGGTTGAAAAGTGACACAGCAGTCTTGACTTTTGCTTTTCGCTTTCTCTTCTTCCCTCTTTTCCCGTTCTTTTTGCCTCATTTTTTTTGGGCTCTTGCTGGGTATTGAGTGGGCTTTGTTTTGGTGGGAAAAAGTTCTGGAAAAGCGTTTAGGATCCTAGGATTTGATGAAAGGAAAGGTAAGTGGGTGGTGGGGGCAGATTTTTATAGGAATTTTTGCGTTCATGTCGCTTGGTTTTTTGCCTTTATGTTTGGCCCCCCTTGACTGAATCATGCTCAATCTGGTATGGTTTCAAAGATCTCGCTATGATAAACACGTTAGTCACCAAAACTACGCTTGACCGTTCAAACTGATGGCGTGACAGGCGGCAGAAGGCACGTTGGTCTGCTAGGGCGCACGGGGGCGCATTGGACTTAAATGGGTTAATATTCATAGCCTTTCACTCAATTTAAACAGCCTGACCGATCTTTTATCATGTTTAGACATTAAGTTTTCTGTCATCGGAATTTCTGAGACCTGGCTTAGTGAGTCTTCCCATTCGACCGATATTACTGGTTTTAAGTTTCTTCACAAACATAGGCAAAATAGAATTGGAGGTGGGGTAGGTCTGTATGTTTCAAACGATTTAGAGTTCAAACTTCGAGAAGATTTGTCCATCAGTAATGTTGACATTGTAGAATCACTATTCATTGAAGTGACAAGACTTCGGGAAAAAAATATAGTGGTTGGTATTGTGTACAGACCTCCTAATCAAAGAGTTGACGATTTCGTGTCATCAAACAATGAATTATTAGATAAAATCTCTAGAGAGAACAAAATATGCTTCCTCATGGGGGATTTCAATGTCAATCTAATGAACTACCAACATCATCAGCTTACAGGCCAATTTCTAGATGGAATGTACTCTAATATGTTTTTTCCTTTGATTACTCGTCCCTCGCGAATTACCTCTCACACCGCTACGTTAATTGATAATATTTTTGTGAATAATTTTTTCGAGCGTTCGAGAAGCGGCTTAATATTTACTGACATTTCAGATCATCTACCCGTTTTTTCAATCCATTCGGATACCATGCTAGTAAATCGCTGTAGACAAGATCCCGTTTTTATTAGAGACAAGAACCCAGATAACATGCCTTCATTTGTTGAAAAACTAGAAGGTGTTGATTGGTCTCCGCTAAAAGACTGCGACGAGCCAAATACTGCGTACAACCGCTTTCTTGAATTGTATTCAGGGATATACAATGACTGCTTCCCTCTCAAAAGGGTAACCCGTAAGCAAAGGCGCTTTAAAAAACCGTGGTTAACGAAAGCTCTTCTTAAATCAATCAAAAGGAAGAATAATCTTTATAAAAAATATCTCCGTGTTCCATCAATGGTCAATGCTTCGCTCTATAAAGCATATAAAAACAAACTGAATCACACCTTGCGTTTGGCTAAGCGTTTGTATTACGAGAAGAAATTGCAAGATGTTAAATCAAATACCCATGCCACTTGGAAAATTCTAAATGAAGTCTTAAATAGAAAAAAGTCAAAACCTCAAGTAAATACAGTGTTTAAATCCGATAATCTAGAAATCTCTGATCCAATAGAAGTCGCAAATAGGTTTTCCAGTTACTTCTCCAATATTGGTCCTAACCTTGCAAGAGAAATTCAGTCTCCTTCGTGTTCACATAAAGACTTTTTATCCGGAACCTTTCAGGAATCAATCTTCTTTAACCCAACAACAACAGATGAAATTATTACCATTGCCCAATCTTTTGCCTCCGGAAAGGCGGCTGGCTATGATAGTATCCCAATGTCTATAATTAAAGAGTAATACCTCTGTTTAAAGCTGATGACCCGTCATTGTTCACCAACTATAGGCCTATCTCGATCTTAACTAGCTTTTCTAAATTCCTAGAGAGAATCATCTACAATCGCATACTTGACTATTTGACTAATTTACATATTCTCTGTGATAACCAGTTCGGTTTTAGGAAAAATCATTCTACCATGCTTGCTTTGATTGATTTGCACGATAAAATTTCATCTGCATTGGATAACGGTGAATTAGCGGTTGGCGTCTTCTTAGACCTCTCGAAAGCTTTTGACACAGTTGATCATTCTATCTTATTTGATAAACTTGAACACTATGGCATACGTGGCTTGGCCTTGAAATTGATAAAGAGCTATTTTTCAAACAGACTTCAATTTGTTGAATACAACGGTCATGTTTCTTCACGTACCAACATTTCATGTGGTGTCCCACAGGGCTCCATTTTAGGACCTTTATTTTTTCTGCTTTACATCAATGATATAAACAACGCATCTAAAATATTACAGTTGATCTTATTTGCTGATGATACCAACGTTTTTCTGTCCCATAAGGATGCAGATTGCCTAGCTAACATATTGAATACTGAGCTTAATAAGTTGTCAAATTGGTTTAGAGTTAACAAGCTCTCATTAAACCTGAAAAAAACTAAATTTATGGTATTTAAACCAAGTCAAAAACGTGTAAGTTATGATATTCAACTTTTAATAAATGATTATAAACTTGATCAGGTAAAAGAAACAGTTTTCTTGGGAGTAATCCTTGATGAAAATTTAAATTGGAAGTCCGAAATCTCGCATGTGGCTAACAAAGTCTCAAAGTCTATCGGAATAATTCGCAAATCTAATTTCTACTTGTCGACAAAATCTCTACGAACTTTATATTTTTCACTTGTCTACCCATACTTTTTTTACTGCAACTTAGTTTGGGCCTCCACTTACAAATCTAACCTTGTTCGTCTTGTAATTCTTCAGAAGCGAGTGGTGAGAACTATAGCTAAAACCCATTTCTATGCACATACTGATCCAATCTTTAGAAACCTTGGTATTTTAAAATTCCATGACATACACCTACTACAATTAGGTTTATTCATGTACTCTTACCAGAACCGTGCCCTTCCTTTAAAATTTGACTGTAAATTCACCTTACAGAAAGAAGTTCATTCGTATCATACAAGAAACTCTCATTTATATCGCTTGCCTTTTTGTCGAACTAACATCAAACAATTTTCCGTTTTTTACCAAGGACCTAAATTTTACAACTCCTTAAGTACCGAAATCGTCAACTCGTCCTCTTCTGTCTCCTTTAAAAAAGCACTTAAGGCGTTTTTCTGTAATAACTACTGGTAGTTTTCTTATAAATGTGTTTAAGTATTAACTTTTTTGCAGGTTTTTGTTTTTGTTTTTTTCGTATCGTATCCTTCCGTTTGACATTGTAATTGTATGTAATTCTAATTGTAATTGTATCCGTCGTCATATTCTTATCTTCTTTTCGATTTCATCTTGTAAAACAATAACTGAGGAGACCTAATTAATATAAGCTTCATAGTTTCCTTTAGGTCTCCTCGCCATTGTTAAATCTATTCTTTCTGTTTTTTTATTATTTTTCATTATATTTGTTGTATGGCAAAATAGATAAATAAAATAAAATAAAATCCTCATCTACAGGCGTTTGTTCTCGACAAGAGAATCGCCAATATTTAATCACTTCTTTGGTCTCTCCAAAGTTATATTATTCGCCTGCTGATTTTTTGCTAAATATTCCCAAGAGACACAAGTAAGTCGATCCGTCGCCAGTTTTAAATTAAAGGTAATGATTGACAGAGCGTTCATCATAGGCTTGTCTCGGTGTTTCTTCCTCGAATGCTCCTCATCTTGGTGATGAAAAAAGATGAACACTCTGAGTGTAACACGTTATAATTTTAAAAGTAGAAAGTCAAATTCGCAGTCACTCGGTAGTCTGATAAAATGCGCCGCCGAATTGTAATTTCTGCGCACAGAACTGAGAGGGTTTTTTCTTGAACAGTAATTGTTTCAGCATCAAAGGGAAAGTGATGCAAACAAATGAAGAAACGAGTTGTTTTCTTTAGTTTGCCCAAGCAAACATAACACATTTGCTGTTAACGTTGACAACCTCTCTGAAGCTTTCTTTTGGGCGGATCATGAACCGTTTAGCCGGCATGATCCGCCCAATTTCATACAGTCAGCGACTCAATGTGAGGGCTCACGTAACTTTTTTTTTTCCCTCACTAAAATTGTTGAAAAACGGTATAAGGTACTTTTAGCGGCGAAATTATAACATCTAACACATATTTAAACAAAGGGCAGGCTTAAAACAAGGATAACCCAAGTTGTCTTGTTATTTTCTGATTGCGCAACGAATAGTCTTCAGTACGCGAAGTCACAGAGTTCAGTGAAAAAAAAAAGAACCCGAAACCTTTCTTACAACAGAACAGCCTGGACTTCTTAGTGAAAGAGAAACCTGTTATGTAGGCTTAACACAAAACTGAAGGCTTTCAAAATGGCAGCCGATGTTTTCAGTTCGTCGGTAAATTTAAGATGTCACGGGTTCTGGAAAAAAGGCACATTTTAACCTATGTTTAACCGTGTTGGGAAGTACGAAAACAACGTGCAAGGCAACATATTTTATTCAAAATTACGCTTTACTGCGGTTTTCAATAACATGCGAACTCTGAGTTTCAAAAGTCGCCTTAACAATTACGTTTTTCGCTGCCGTCAATCATAATTAACGAACCTTGAAATTCAGAAACACACAAAACGGATCGAAATCCACCAATCACCAATCACAAACCATGACCTTTTGAACTCGTTGAAGTAAACAATAAGTGTCACACGTGGCCATTCCTTGATATCCAGATTTCATTTGTATTTTGACCTTGTGATTTATGGCTGATGGTTTATTTGCGGTATTGCCATTCTACATTTTGCATTCTGAAATTATATGGCCTCGATTCCATGCTCGAAGTTTATTTTTAAATTATGATATTAGCATTCTGCATTTTGCATTCTGGAATTATGTGACCTCGATTCCATGCTCTATGCTTATTTCCGATATTGAAATTTTGCATTTCGTATTCTGGAATTATGTGGCCTCAATTCCATGCTGCTTATTTCTTTTTTGCGTTCGCATTCTGCGTTCTGGAAATTATGTCATCGAATACTAAGCTCCTAACGTTCATTCATGGCAGGTATTCAAAAGAGTCGGAAAGAGGTAGCCTGGAAACGGTTTGACAACGAGGCTAAACTCGCGAGAGACTGGAGCCGATAGACTGGCCAGCAAAAATGGGTTTTATATAAACTCTTGTTGTTAGGCCATCGTAGCTTGATTAAAAATAAAACACAAACAGCGGAGATAAACATAGTAAACCAACGCATTTTATATAGACTTGACGTTTCGTATGCTAGGCAACATACATTTTCAAAAGTGACCGTTACAATTTTTGAACACTGTTTATATACTTTTAAGACAGGGGTCTGGAACCGAGATTAAGAAAAACTATCTTAACAGTAAATATGTAAAAGGATACACCTTATCAATAAAGCAACAACTTCTCACTACTAATGTTTGCATTAAAAGCTGGCTTAAGTTCTTGGATAAATAAGGTTTCCTTAATTTTGCAATGATAATCGGTTTTGCCCGACGCTAAAATGTCAAAATGATCCCACTTGATGTTGTGTCCAGTGGTTTTAACGTGATCAGCAATGGCAGATGTGTGGTCATTTTTAGCGAGGGCCTTGAAATGTTCAGTTTTCCTGTCATGAAGTCTTCTTTTTGTCTTACCGATGTAAAAATCAGTGCAGTCCCAGCAACCGGCCTTATAGATGACTTTAGACTTCTGAGAGCGGTTTAAGCGGTCCTTGTAAGGAAAGAAAGACTTGATGCGGAGAGTGTTCTGAAAAACTGTCTTAAGGTTGACGCAGGAGTAGAAATTGTAAACACAGGATCTCAGGCGTTTAGCGATTTGGTTGCTCTGTAGACCTAAGTAAGGTAACAGGATGATTATATCTTTCTTAGGAACTGTCAAGACAGGGCTGTTGGGCTTGTTTCTGTTTCTGTTCAAAACATCGTTAATGTTGTAGGTAATTATACCCTGAGGGTAACCATTTTGTAGAAGAAGTTTCCGGAGATCATTAAGAGCAGATTGCAACAAAGAAGGCGTAGAGCAAATTCGATAACAACGATAAGTGAGCGTACGAATGAGATTAATTTTGTATTTGCGCGGTGTGAACGAATCCCATTTGGTGTAGAGGCCAGTGAATGTCTTCTTCCGGTAAATGGATGTCTTGAAGGTGTTGTTCTGGCAGCGTTTGACAAGAATGTCTAAAAATGGAATTTCGTTGTTCTGTTCGAATTCAATAGTGAATTTGATGCTGTTGTGACGACTGTTCAAATACTGCAAAAACTCATTCGCAGTGTCTTTACTGTCAAACATGGTAAAGGTGTCATCGACGTACCTATACCAAAGGGAAGGACAAACTTTACCCCTCATGACCCATCTTTCTTCAAAGTGACACATGAAAATGTTGGCCAAAACTGGGCCTAATGGTGAACCCATGGCTACACCATCAATTTGGTCGTAGTATTGGCCGTCAAAAATAAAGTGGCTTTTCTTAGTGGCAAACTCTAACAACTTCTGTAAAACAGCACGTGGTAATGTAGGAGGATCAGATAGAGAATACAACTTGTCGAGACAAATACGTATTGTTTCATCAAGTGGCACATTTGTAAATAGTGAACTGACATCCAATGAGCACATTATTCCATTGCTATGATTGTAATTTTTGGCCCAGTCCGTAAAACTAAAAGAGTCCTTAACTGTGTGTTGGTTGGTGGAAATCGGCTGAAGTATACCCACAAGGTAAGAAGCAAGATTGTAGTTATAGGTGTTAACGGATGAAACTATCGGGCGGAACGGGCAGCCGACCTTGTGAACCTTTGGCAGACCGTACAAAATACCAGGAGAAGATCCGCTGGGTAAAATCTTGTGGAATGTCGCGTCATCAATAAGTTGATCATTTCTAAGTTTGCGGAGATAGGTAGAGAGGCTGTCTTCTCTAGATTTAGTTGGATTTTTCTTTAATTGCTTGAATTTAGAATTATCGGAAATCAATTGTTTCATTTTGCTGAGATAATCAAGCCTGTTAACTATGACAACGCCATTCCCTTTGTCTGGTTTCGTAATGATGATGCTGTTATCACTGCGTAAATCTGACAAGGCTCTCCACTCATCTTTGCTAAGAATGTTCTTCTGCTTAGAATAGTCATATGAATAAATGTAGCTGTAAGAGATATTCTTCAGTTGACTTCTAAGCCGATCTTGGTTTTCGCTGGTTAAAGGTAAATCTAATTTAGCAAGATCACGATAAAGCAACTCAAAAGAGCATTTAACTTCATATCTGTCAACGTCTTTTGGAGGCAAGCAGAAACGTAAACCACGTGCCAAAACATTCTTTTCGGTCTCGGTCTAAAAATGACCACACATCTGCCATTGCTGATCACGTTAAAACCACTGGACACAACATCAAGTGGGATCATTTTGACATTTTAGCGTCGGGCAAAACCGATTATCATTGCAAAATTAAGGAAACCTTATTTATCCAAGAACTTAAGCCAGCTTTTAATGCAAACATTAGTAGTGAGAAGTTGTTGCTTTATTGATAAGGTGTATCCTTTTACATATTTACTGTTAAGATAGTTTTTCTTAATCTCGGTTCCAGACCCCTGTCTTAAAAGTATATAAACAGTGTTCAAAAATTGTAACGGTCACTTTTGAAAATGTATGTTGCCTAGCATACGAAACGTCAAGTCTATATATAAAATGCGTTGGTTCACTATGTTTATCTCCGCTGTTTGTGTTTTATTTTTAAAAAATGGGTTTATTTCACGAGACCTCGTCGAATGGAGGTAAATTGTTCGTACAACGCAATCAGTGAAAAGCTCCGAGTTCTCTTTCCTGGTGAGCTATACTGAACCCTACTGTCTTTGAGTTTCCCGTAAATCCACAATTTCTTATTTAACTTAGTTTTTCGTCCAATAGAAACGTGCGGACTTAACTTACAAAGCGTAAGAAGATCATGCCTACAAAGAGAGATATATTACGGTGGATATCTGACGAACACTTAGAGGAGATGGTCACGTCAATATCGAGTGTCAAATATTGCCTGAAAATTATCATCCTGTTGGATATCTTGATCTTCCGCGGCAGAAAAGGCAAAGACGTGCAGTCTTTTTAGGAACTACCCGTTCAATAATAGCCATACGCTTTCACTTTTCGCATTCTTGATTACTTTAAGGTGCAAACCCTCCTCGTGCACCTTAAAAAAGTGAGCGATAGTCGCTTTGTCGAGGTTTAACGCCGTTAACCCAACACTTTTGCCTTCAACAAAAGCTAGCTCAACTACGTCCGCCATGATATCCGTTCAAGAAAGCTGCTAAATGTTCCCCGCTTTTTTGGTCATCTGACCTTTTCCCACATTTCAGGAGTGTTAATTGTGAACTGACCAATCATCCATAGTAAAGATCAGGACACATGAGCAAACATCAAAACCACAAACTAATCACTGTTGCTGTTTGTGGTTTGAATTTTTCTCGTGTTTTGAAACACGATAACATACCATAAATATTTCCGGTGTTCGCGGTCTTCACATCGGCCGTAGATAAAACTCGGAACACAGAACATGCCGGAACATAAAAAATATGATAATTATGACAAAAGTATATTAAATTAAATAAAAAATGAATAATAATAATAAAAAAAAGAAATACGGGGTGAAATAATAGGTAATTCCCACCTCCCTCAGTAGATTTGGCACTCTACTCAGACTGCGCCCGACATGACAAAGCAAGACGGAGGCTGTATAATGGAAGCATCAATTCTCACGGAAAAATAGGGGACTGTGTCTATAGAAAACCAAGATGGTGACGTTTAATCAGACCGAAAAATATACGACTACAACCAGCCTACGTAAGTTTCTGATTTTTTTTTTCATTATGCGGCAATTCATTACGTCAAAGATCAGTGCGTATACACGATTTCCCTCGGTTTAACTCAGCACTTGTGTTAAGTAGTTCGGACTCCTGGAGCACTGATGATTTATTAATTTGCCGGACGGAACTTGCTTGTTTTATGGAGAATAAAGGAAAGCGTTATTATTTTCTTCCAATCAAACCATCATTTATAACACATTGAACGACAAGTTATGACACTTAATTACTTGTAAACATGACCAAGTACAGAAATTCGTAGATTCAGCCTTCGTTCTACACTGACAACCTTGAAGAGACATTTTTTAATCGGGAAAAACACACTAACCTGAGAACAGACACAATTCAGTGGCGCTCTCTAGATTCTCTTTCTATTAGATTCTAGATTCTATTTCAGGCATATGTTAACCGTAAAATGGTTAAATTTCATTAGTTTCAGCATTGCCACTTTATAATTATCAAAATCTTTTTATGTTCCGGAATGTTCCGTATTCCTCGTTTTACCGAAGGCCCTTCACATCGCACATGAAATTGAGGCAACATAATTTTAAAACCCCAAAGTTCAAAGTTGAACATTTCATTTTGCCAAATGACAGAACATAGGCTAGACAGCCGAAGGCAGAAAGCAAAATATGGAATGAGCGAAAATGGAAAAGAGACAACAAAATTAAGGAATCCAAAAGACGTCTTGAAATACAGGGAAAAAAACGAATACATTGTACATGGAACCGAGGCAAAATAATTGCAAAATGCGCAAAACAGAATCAGGGAAACCTAATTGCTGAAATTAAGGCCATGAATCATGACAATGAAAATGGAATTCAGGAATTCATCTCAAAATTTGGATTGACAGCAGTAAAATTTTTAAATGGCCACGTGGTACACTGATCGTAAACTTCTGTTTCCTATGAGGTCCGCTAAGATGATTGACGGCAGCGAAAAGCGCAAACGTCAGTTAGCTTTTGAACTTCAGAGTTCGCATGTTATTGAAAACCGCAGTAAAGTGTAAACTTTAGAAAGCGAGTTTTGGACGCTGACCAGCCCGTCTTAGAGGAAGGCAATTTCAGAATGTTTCACTCACCCTCTGGCCCTGGCCTCCTCTGACAAGAAGCGAAGTATAAAAGTTGTTTGGGAAGCGCGAGAAAACATCAGAAAGATTAACAATACGGTTGAACTCTACTATACATAATTGTCTTTATGTTAAGAGTTTTGGACTCTGAAAATCTTTCATTGTTGTGACTTGGGAAGGACAAATAAATCAAGGTAGGGCAAAATTCCACTTATTTCTTTTTTGAAAGGCCACCAGAATTTAAAATTTTCGTATTTCAAAAGGTTGAGTAACATACTCAGTGTAATGTACTAGTGTACGTTTTCGCGTGAGAGGTCACAAATGCTTGTACCGCCCCATGAAAAACATTGTTTTATCGACATAAGCGATGTTGAATCGAAATGTACTTGAAAAATGTGATGTAGGTCATTTATTTGAGAAGGCAATGCAATTTTCTTTACCGTGATGTTCACTATTGATACCTTGGGACCGAAATAAAATAAAGAGAGGAGTTAAGATCTCGTTTTGCCAAGTTTGTGTTTATTTAATAAGCTTATAACGATTGATATATGATTTGCTACGTGGGTCCAAACGTACTAGAATACTTCTGTAAAAGCGATAACGATTGTCACACTAGTGTGATTTATCAGTGTTGCATGTTGAATCACTGCTGTCTCAAAATTGTATGTCATTCATTTTAATAGTACGATTTATTATTGCTGTTAATTATTATACTGACATTTGATTGTCACGCTAGAGATGCATTTGATAAATACATAAAGCCATTCTCAGGGTACCTGTGTGCTATATTAGAAATATTCAAAACTTTTTTCAGTATCTTTAAGGAGTACACGCAAGAGGTGAGGTTTATGAACTTAAAGGATTGCATCTTCTTTAATATGACAAATTAATTTAATTGCTCATTGTAATGGTTTCTGGAAAACCATTAGTGGACAGAATGAATAAAGTTGTATTGTTGTATTGTATGGCATTCATTTCACCTGGACGTCCGAGTGAAGGCCAATATGGCCTGTAGTTATTGGTTGCTGTGAACACATCAAACCAGTCATAACACCCAAAAAAATTCATGCAAGGGAAAATGCCAAGGAAAAAAATTCACGCAAAGAAGAAGTTAAAGAAAAAAAATTCATGCAGAAGGAAGGTCCAATTGTGACTTTTATTTAATAATGATATAATATTTGCCAGTGTCTATTAAAAATAATTCTTATTCAAAATATTCTTGGATTGACATTTTGGAGTGGAGGGCACTACAGAGGGGCTGTGTCGGTGAATGGAGTATGGCATCATTATGATGGGCTGTGGGAGAGGAATTCCAGAGGGCAGGGACTGCAAAAATGTAGAGGGAAGCCGTCCACTCCAAGTAGCTTCCTCCTCTCTCACTGTGTGTACATTTTCGAAAAGATTTTGCATTAAAAAGTGGCCTGTATCCTTTGATCTGTTGTGAATGTAGAATAATTTATAAATCACAAAAACATAGATAATGAATCAAGATTTCACTGTTAAAAAAAAGCAATATTTGTCTAAAAAAAATTCGTTTAGGGGGTTTCACCTGGAAAAAAAAATCCTGCACAAGCAGTGCGCGAAAAAACAATTCGTACCAGCTGAAAATCCCCCCCTCCCCCATCACTTTTCTAATGGTCCGTCCCTAACTAGAGCAGGATGAAAATATAGAAACGAATGAGCAAGCTTCAGTTTGTGATGTGGTTTTCAAAACCATAAGGGTATAATAGCTTTGTCAGTTCTTGTAGTTGCATTACTGCAGCTGAATAGGATACTAATGATATGGAAAATACAGCAGCCGAGGCAAAATCATGCCATCCGACCTTACAAGGCACGCGTAGTTGAAAACAATATCCCGGTAACCGGGCTGAAGTATTCGTATGGCGAAAATTTTCTAGCGCGGTTACCGAGATCCCGGATAGAAAAAGAAACCGAGGTCTCGGCAACCGAGCTAGCCCGCCCTCTTATAAGAACACATCGAAATTTGTACAAAGGATTTAGCGGTGTGGCGGGATGTCGGAAACCGGGCCAGTCCGATTAACCGGGCTATCATGAAGAGACACTAGATCTCGCGGAAAATAAGACGAATCTCGAAAAAAAGTCTTAACTACTGAACAGCGGCGGCCACGTAGGGGCAAGTCAATTGTTTCTATTGCATAAGAGATGCTCTTCAGTAAGCCTAGACACTTATTAGTATGCAGAAAGGCACTTTACCTATTCCACTTAGGCCGTTGCTCCCTCAGTTTAACCCCTTACTTATGTAACAAATTTAACTAACGATTTTATTTGCTACATCATGCAACTACAACCCCACTCATTCTTAAACCCCCTCTACCTAATGACGGTCGACAGTAGAGACCCATGTATTTGAGATTCCATACCTCAACACCAGCCTGGATAAACCACAAAGGTTGTTAGTCATATTACTGACAGAAATAATTTTACAGAACACCCTGATTGTTTGTATTTATTCCCAACAAATGTCCTCCACACGGTAATGTTGGTGAACAATGGCAAATAAATCTAATCAGGGAGAAATATTTTGTCGAGAGGATGCTAACATGGCCTCTGTAAAGTCACGTGTATGCTGCTGAGAAGCTATAGTATCATTATGTATTAGCCTGGAAAAAACGTATTACGATTCTTAATTTTTAAATACTCCTGGGTTATTCAGCTGTGTAGCAAAATGCAAATTTGCGCAGCTATGCTAACATTTCATGCTATGTTCTCGCTTAGCTTCTTTTAAAAGTACTGAACTGAATTCTCGCAGTTGTCACTTGTCGATGGAAACTGAAAATTCATATCTTAAAGTAGCTGTTACTTTCAAAAGACTTGAGTCGAGATATTTTAACAACCGCGAAATGTTAATTAATTTATAAGTTTTTAAGAGCATGATGATCAAGTGCCTTCCTTTTAACTGTTTCAGTAGCATTTTCAAGAACAGATAAAATTTGTTTGAATTGTATAATCTATTCCCAAACAAATAATTCTGGACGTAAGAGTTAAACGTTTCAGTAGATTGATCACATAATTCTCACATCAAACTGTGAATGAATTCTTTGGTGTTGGGCACTAATGCAATATCGACTATTTAATCATTCTACGAATTCATTCCTTTTTGTCGTTTCAGCTTGAAAATTGCGAAGACCTGTCGCTTCATATCATAGACGGATAGACTGTATTCACCATAATTGATTTGGATTGCTTACTGAGTTACTGGTGAAAAAGAAGACATCGCGTGGTTGAAAAGTGGAAAGAAATGACGCTATTTGCTATGAAAGGAGTAAAAACTTGCGTGGGATATATCATTCTGTTGTCCATTTTGGCAACTGTGTGCTACAGTTGTCCCGTGGGCTATTATGGCCCAACGTGCAACTTACGTAAGTATTGAGTCTCGAACCTAGACTCGTCATCATCTCTTTCATTAGGGAGCTTAAGATTCTACGACGGCGACGGCAACGAAAACGTCATTTCAAAATACAACTTCTCGTTTGTGTAGCTCTTTCGCGATTATTCCAATTTGTTTAACATGAAAAATGCTGGCGAGCTGTCCTGGGCCTAAATTACTATGAACGATGTTAAAGCAAAGAAAGAGAAAGAAAAACCATGCGCTCTCGTTCTCGAGAAAACCCGAAATTTGGTCATCTCACCAGGTTGTTCATTTTGCAGAGGACGGCAAAGGAATGTACCAAAATGTTTTTTCTTCCTCTTTCTTTGCTTTAACATCGTTCGTAGTAATTTAGGCCCTGGACAGCTCGCCAGTATTTTCCATTTTAACCAAATTGGAATAACCGCGAAAGAGTTACACAAACAAGAAGTTGTATTTTGAAATGACGGTTCCGTTGCAATCAAAAATTGTTTTACAAGATGTTTAAGGTTTCCAGGGTTAGAAGCAAGCAAACTAGATCATGATTTAATACTTGGTACTGTAACAGAAAGTTCGCCTTTGGTGGTTCGAACACTGATTCGCAAGTTAATTTCCTTAATCTTCAGAAGTTCCGACTGAATATAATTCAGTTGATTAACGAACCATTTGGTCCGTTTGGGGAACTGATATTTCTGAAATTATCTTTAAAGATCAGAAAATGCTCTTTTAAAAACCGGTACTGTGGCAATTTATCACATGTTTAATTGATTTCGAGATTTGCAGTGAAACCTGAAAAACTGTTCTCAAAACACTTGAAAATGTGACTGAATTCTTAGCAGGGCCCTGCTCCTTTAAACATGGTAGAAGACACCATTTACCAATTCCCCTTAAAATTTTGTCCAAAAGTGAGACCTTTAGCCAAACTTTTACGCTTGAGAGAACGGTAGCGTTGATATCACTCTTTCCAGACTTCAGTTACTTGACAGTAATTCTGGTGTAGCTTGTGGCCATCAAAACAAAAGAAAGAGACTGCTACTCTGAAAATAAGGAGAATCATTTTCTCACAGGTGTAGCTGAAACTTGAGTAGTTTTTCTATATAAGTGGTAGCGTGTACGTTCCGCTGGTGAGATGTTAAACCCGACTCGAAAGGGAACAATGAGTCGGCAAAACCACCTCAAATAATAAGTCAACACAAAGACGAGTGGAACCAAAGTGCAACAGAATAAAGGTTAAATCCTTGGGTGCGAGGAAACGATTGCTTCAATGCACAAACGCTAAAGTTCTTAGGGTTTGTACATTTCAGTTTTAAAAAAGTATGGTGCATGGCGATTTCAAAATTGTTGTTTCAAAGTTGGTTAACGATAAAGCTCCCGTCAAAGCTACAATACACTCGCCCAGATGATTCAATGAAATATGCGTTCCACTGTTGAATCAATTCAAATACATTTTCCTTTATATTTTATTTGATATTTTCCTTCAGCACAGTGGTCAATTAGTTTTTCTCTAATTTGATAAGATCTGAATTGTTCCTTTTTTGTATTTGTCCCATTTCGATGTCCACGCGCGCAAGTCTTCTAGGTTCTGATCTTCTAATCGTTTGATTTCCCTTTCATCTAAAGCATGTCCGCGCAGCACATATAAGGACTTCCCTGGGCCTGCAGATGACTGTACGCTATGTCCAGAAAATTCTCGACACACGCTGCTTGGCACATCAACTAATTACAGTTCCCGATTGTAATTGGATTACAATTACTTCAAACAACCTCAAGGGGTTGTTTGAAGTAATTACAGTGCGTGATTGAACAAAATGGCGGACATGTAGTGGTTTGAGGAAACCAAACTTCTGATCGCTTTATGGAGTATCGCTTTATTGAAAAGGAGTATGATGGATTGATATTGAACACGGCTTTAGTGACTGTCGTTGCTTCATTAGATATGAAGGGCTACCAGAAGGTCACGTTTCCTGTAAAATTGAGTTCTAACGCACCGTTTTTTAAAACCCCCAGTTGTAACTAAACTTGAACATTTCTGATGAAGACATCCTGCGATTACCCGACATTTCTTTCCACCCCTCCCTCCCTCCCATTCTACGGATCACAAACAAAATATTTGCAAGCGTAAATGAGCACATGTTATCCTAACAAGTGAATCCCTTCTCATACATCTCGAGGTTGGGCGAAAGGTGGTTATTGCTCGTTTCAGGCTCCCGCTTGATACCTATCAATAAAAGACTAATGTTTTTGTTGTCCGTTATTTCAGTAAATATTTAACGTTTGATTATTTCTCTCCATTTAGTTCGTTCCTGCGAGCCATTGCCTGTTCCCCCAAATGCTGCAATAATCACGTGTGGCACGACCTATTTATCACCTTGCGTCATGAGGTGTAATGAAGGATACAGGCCGACTGGAAGTTCGGAACGACAGTGCATAGTAGGGAGTTCTGATATCATGATATGGACTGGATCACCCTTGTTCTGTGTAGGTAAGCGGTTTGTTCATGGCCAGAAATCTCGGACATCACATTTCGTGCGACTTACATTCACGCTGTCGCGTAATGGCCTTAACCGCTGATTTCAGCAGTGACCTCCGGGCTCGTATTTTTAGGACAGATCGAGGGGTGAAATACAAATATGTTTATCGTGAAATGAACGCCGCTGGCTGAAGGTATTGCCAAAACGAGCAATGGCCGACAAAATCCACGAAAAATGCTATCGAACGATGCTTTTTGAGGGACATTTGAGGCATATTTGGCCGAGATATCGCTTGTTGAACTCCGAGCACGAACTTCCAGTTTACATGTATTGTACATCGCAGCTTTACTTTTTTTTTTAGTATCGAAATGGAACGGGTTAGTTTTCTTGAATCTCCTCAAGAATCACGTTGTTTTTAATACCAAATATGCAGGATTTGCGTGCGAGAATACGGAGCTAAGAGCGGGACTTTGTTGTCTTCTTCTTCATGGGACGAACGTGGATCTGCGTGACATGTCGACCTTTCCGTGATCTTATTTCATTTTGTACGGTTTTTAGCAGCCGAAAAGCAAGGTACGTTTACAAGCTGAAGATCAGTTTTTTCATTTTTCAAATAGCGATTTAACTGTATTGTATGACTCGATTTTGGCAAATTACATAGCGACTTTAGATTTCTAATTATTTGCTATCAAATATGCTATCTTCGCTTCTTTTTTCACGGATTTACAAGGGTTTGACTGGATCTGAAGTTGCAAATTGACATCGTTCCGAAAGCAAGGTATGGAATTCGTTTTTCCGGTAAATTTTTTAACCACAATATCGCTGAAATGTCTTGGAATAATGCTCGATTTTGGCAAATGGAAAAAAGGTATTAATTGTGCTTGTATTTTCTGTAACTCCATCGCCTCTCATATAAAGCTTTGTAATTTCGTCCGCCATTTTTGTTATCGATTGGGAAACGCCGCTACTGCCGTGCGGGCTCAAATGTCCGAAATTTCTGGCCATGTACTGTTACTGCCATTGCCACTGTCACTGTCACTGTCACTGTCACTGTCACTGTCACTGTCACTGTCACTGTCACTGTCGCGGTCACGTGTCAAACCCGTCCAAATTGCCTACATCTACATCTTCACTCGGCAAAGTCCCATTGACTTATGGCTGTAATGCGTGTGGCCTCAAACCACCATCCTGTCTAAAAAGTGATCAAAACCAGAAAATTGAAAAGGACTACGAGAGTGTAAATTTTTGTAAAGAGAAAGAATCATGCCATTTATGTCGGGACATGCTACCACGTGATATATGCACGTTGCTGGTACGATGTCCAACAATTGCAAAATAAGGTTGTAGAGCAGATCCTGTTGCATTAAAAAGCAATACTTCCTGCTTTATTTGTCCGCCTATCCCTCGCCATCGAAGTGTCTATGGCTCAATAACCGTCCTTTTAGTCATTAGGAAACGAGATATTCTTTTAGCAACTCAGAGAATTTTGGATATTTATTTATGGCAGGTTTCTTAGTGATTTTGGTAGAATTGTACATCCATTTACAACCCGCCCTTTCCGAATTTTCCACTTCTCTTCTCTTCAAGAAAACCGTCCCAATTTCCTCTTTTTCGCTGTCTCTATCATCTTAACGGTTTTTCAGTGAATAAATGTATTTCTGACGTTTACTCTCCAAATCAACTGATGAGGCTGTTACGTTGTTACAGCGAAACTAGTTTTGTGAATTTAAAAGTGTGTTGAAAGCATTTTATTTTAATTTGAATTTTTCTTTCAACTGAAAATGAGGTGTAGTGGTCTTTCTTAGCTTCGGCTAATAGACTGTCAGAACACTCTCGAAATCGATTAACCGTTTTGGTCGGGGTTTTTCATTGGTCCAAAAGAGATGTTTTTGAATTCGCATTCGCTTACTCCCAAGAGGAAACAAGAAAAAATACACTGTTTGTGTATGGAGTTGAACGCTTTTAGCGGTGTCATATCTTTACGTGGAGCCTTTAACAAATGTTATTTTATTTATTTTAGTGATTCAATGTCCACTGCTGCGGCCGGTTAAAGCAGCTACAGTTTTCCCTGCTCAATGTACTGGACCAGTTGTTTTCAATACAGTCTGCTCCTATACATGTGCAGATGGATATCATGTGAACAACAATCCTACTGTGCGTTCTACCACTTTAGTTTGCAAGATTGATGGGACATGGAGCGAGCAACCACCCGTATGCAACGGCAAGTATATTTACAAGCCAAATCAAACAAAAGTTGTAGAATGGAATTTTTAAGTACCTTGTGGTGTTTGAAGTCTGTTTAAAGTGATGTTTTCATTAGCTAGAAGAATTCGATCTGCTCGGATTTTTTAGCTGAATTTTTAATTGCCCGAAAATTTTAAGGAGCAAAATCTTCCTTTGAGAAAATGTTAGCTGAAATTAACCTTTAACAAACTTTCTAGGGAACTAGAACTCACAAACTTTTCTTTCCGAAAATGCTTCCGTCAGCGGCTATAATTTCCCTATTGCGAATATTTTAGGCCACGTTTCATATACGAAAATCCGAGTGCACTCTTTGCGGATCGACGCCGAAAAGTTAACGTAAGGCGAACTACCCTCCCCCTAACGGATATCAAAGGAAACTTGTCCTTAGGGGTCCCTGGCTTACGAATCAGTGTTGTGGTTGAGTTTTATCCTTGGTTTTAAAATTAATTATCTTTTGGTTTTGGTTGAGGTAATGTATGATAACGAGTTTGAAAAAAAAAGGAAGATTACAGTGCGACTACTTCAACCAAAGCCACACAGGAAGATTTCCTGCAAACTAGCCAATGAGAATCTCACATCGGAACAATGGATTTTGACAAAATTAATTATGTACGACAAATTCACCCACTATCGAAGCACAACAAAATCCAAATTGCGGCTTTTGTGTTGTTTCATCACTCGAACATTATTGGCCAATTTGTAAAAAAATTTCTATAATGCCTTCTTTCTTCCTACATAATCTGTGAGGCTAACTAACTTATTACGATCTACTGGAGTTAGAAAATTATGAGGTACTTGAATTGAATTTACATCTTTGAAAGATTGAGAGCTGATAATGACATATAATGACTGCTAGTGGCAATGACAATGATAATGATTGCAATAATGGTGATGGTGACAATGACGGTGGAAGTGGTAATGCCCGAGTGATAGTGATAGTAATAATGTCCAGGCTTCCCTTGGGGATTTAATTGTTTTCTGCTTGACAAAACTTCAGATTTTTCACCCCCGCGCCTAACTTGTCCATCCGATATGGTAGTCACAAATGATAAAGGAAAAGCAAATGCAGTAGAACCGCTTTCTACTGTCGCAACGATCACAGTGGTGTTAAAAACAAGAGTTTCATCGTGTAAGACCACTTTGTCAAACTAGCCTTGCCCTGTCTTGTTACGCTACACTGCGTAAGCCAATCAGAATCGGAACAACATTTCGAGAACAGTTTCAATGTTCCCGAACGTTGCCGTGCTGGTAAGCGTAAGCGCCCTATCAAAACAAGGAAAATCTGTTATTTCCTCACTTCTCTGAGGTTTCTGCTTTGCAAACTGAGACAACTGTTTTGAGAACATAATTAAAACCTAATTGTTTCGAATCGTGTCTGCGTTGCTATGTGCAATATCGGCTTGGCTCGTTTTCAAGTCGCAATTCCGCTTTGAATACCTCGCTTCGATAGCCAATCAGATGGCGAGAATTTATCTTGCTATGCGATTCTTTGAAAAATAATCACAACATTTAGTTCTTCTTCTTGAAGCTACCCCATGTTTGCCAGCATTCATCTCATTAATGTGGTTCAGATTTCTAGCGTAATTTTCAGTACTATAAGAATAAGATGTATTTGCCACTTTGTACCTCGTGGGTGTTAACATTTGCCTTTTTTTTCTAATAATCATTACAGCTTCGAAGTAAAAGGAAGCTCCCCAGTTGATGGAAACAAGATTCCTCCGATCGGTTAAATGTTAATCATAATATTGATCACGATGATGATGACGATGACATGACGGAGACGGTGACGGTGACAGTCATAATGATAATGACGATAATGGTAATGATAATAAATGTGTGCAAAACTACAATAAAAGGGAATACTATGCTTGTTGTTCATTTCTTTGCCTAATAATATAAAACGGAGTGAGTAAAATGAAGTGCATGTCATTTGCGCACAAGTTGGACATAAAAGTTCAGTTTCGAATGAGAGAAAGAGCGGGTGAATTTTCTGATTTTCATCGAGAAAATCGACAATACTAAGCTACTCCGTAGCGTGCATGAGCGAAAAGAGTCCCCTTCCTATAGAGAAGAGCGTATGATAAGCGGGAGTCCTGGATCACAAATCCGGGACTGGGCATTTATAGTTATTGGCGGGAACGCCACGATATATATAATTATGCGTAGCTGTAGTGTGAGAATGGAACGCTGTATCATAAGAGTAACGAGACTTCGTTGTTAAAACCGTGTATTCCTCAAACATCAAAGCAAACATATGGAAAACCCCCAATCTTAAATAGCATGTATAAGACGTAGCCCCACTTGTCTCTTTGTAAATATCCGGTAGATGAGTAAGAATCCCCCTTTTTATATAGCAGATACAAGCGAGAGTCTTCTCTTTAGCTTGTATATCACCACAACCGACTTTCTGATAAGTGTGTACAAGTTAAACCTGCCTCCCCAATCGTATATATATTTTATATTCTAATTTGCTACCCTGTTCAATCAAATACAAAACATTTGTCAGGTAAGAAACAACCACAATTGGGGCGTGTCAACACGAGCCGCGTGCGACCCTCTTTATTATGCCTTTACAAGCAAAATACATCTGATGAAAATAAATCAAACAAACAAGCAGAAACTCCGAAAAACCCAAACAGTCCAAATGACGCTCCTATAACAATGATTCAATTAACGCGCTGAAACTTACACATAGTCACTTGTAAATGCGTATGTGAGAAACTGATAGCCGTCAGTTGGGTAATTTTGAGGGCGTAGGAGCGATCGTATGACGCGAATGAACACCAATGAAAGTAACGCAACATATATACCAACCCTCCACTAATGACGCAATTGTAACAACATACCATGTCACGCCCCAGACAAAGGGTAACGTAACCCATAATAAATACATTTACAGTACAGCCAATATAACGTGCCTCGTGAAAGTTCGTAAAAAGCTTGAAGAGTTACACGCGCTAAGATTGGTTCAGTCGAGTGCATTATATCTCCTATAAAGCATGCGCCCTAAGTCATGCGCACGCGTGTTCCGTTAAGTGATAATGCACACAGCCCAAGTCACCAGAATGTGCGCCTATAAATTTGGAACTATGAGAGAAATAATGGCAATACAAAAAAGATGCGACTCAATCCATACTCAACATTAATTTCAATTCAGAGGGGATTAGAGTACTAAGAAACTTACGGTTGTAAAGCTCGCTCAAATCGCCGGGACACTCTACCAAAGAAATAAAGTCTTGTTCCCCCGACGTTGTTGAGTGATGTAAGCCACTTGGGAATTTTCAAAACGTTCGAAATGTGCAAGAACAACAACTTTACCTGAAAGCAGTTAAATCAGCATATTCTTTACAAAACAAAATAATGAAGTCAATTAATCGCACGTTACATTCGAAACAGTAATATCATTTAGGCCTGTTTCATTGGTTGCCCCTTAAAACAGGCCCAAATCAGCATGACTGTGCTCTAGCTCATTCGAAGACAACCTTAAAGTCGTGAACGTATTTCCATTAAGCGTCTCTAGTGGGAATTGATTCAAGATGAATACTGACATTTTTCCAGCTGTTTTCATGAAATGGACAGTAAAAATTTCGAGATCAGCAAATTCGTTACATAACTTAATTTGAAATCATTTTACAGCGTATTACCGTATAAGTGTCTCACAATCTTTGACGATTTTATTTGGAGAGGTTTAAATCACAACCGGCCGTCAGACTTAAAGTAAATACTGTCCTTGACAGCAGGAAGAGAATGAGTAGGAAGAGCAGGAAGAAAAAAATAGAAACGGATGAGCAAGCTACACGGTTCTTTTGCGGTGGTTTTCAAAACCATAAGCTAAAAGGGTATAACAGCTTTGTCCGTTCTTGTAGTTGCGTTACTGTAGCTGAATAGGATACTAATGATATGGACTGAAAATACAGCAGCCAAGGCAAAATCATGCCATCCCGGTAACTGGGCTGAAGTATTCGAATGGGAAAACTTTCTAGCGCGGTTACCGAGATCCCGGATGGAAAGAGAAACCGAGGTCTCGGCAACGGAGCTAGCCCGCCCTCTTATGAGAACACATCGAAACTTGTACAAGGATTTAGCGGTGTGGCAAGATCTCGGAAACCGGGCCAGTCCGATTAACCGGGCTGTTATATAAGAGGTACTAGATCTCGCGGAAAATAAGACGAATCTCGAAGAAAAGTCTTAACTACTGAACAGCGGCCACGTAGGGGCAAGCCAATTGTTTCTATTGCATAAGAGATGCTCTTCAGTAAGCGTAGACACTTATTAGTATACAGAAAGGCACTTTGCCTATTCCACTTAGGCCGTTTGAATATGAATGATTTATAATAATCTGATCACCTAATTGCCTAATCCCGAAGGGAGGCTTACCTTTGAACGTGGCACAATGGCAAACATAAACCAGTTGCTGTCGGCCACCTCTCTGAAGCTCTCTTTTGAGCGGATGTAGGCTAAACCTTCCTGGACACTCTGGCTTTATGGTACCCAGTCTCTGAGTAGTGGATCCATTACCCTCTCTCTCCGATCTGTGCTTAACATGTCTGTAACAATCCCAATCTACAGCTCATCCTATTTGAATTAATCATGCACCTTAAAATTTTGGGCATTTCCATAAAACAGCTCCTAATACAGAACGAAATGTACATGCAGCCAAACCCCAGCACACTGGTTTTTTCTTCCAAATCTAGAGCTAAACCGAGATCATATACATTTGCGGACCCCAAAATCATTATAACCCCATATTCAGGGTTTAGCACAGTGTATCCTTTTAAACATTGCAAGTCATTGGCACCCTTATCAAACTTTCCTTTCGTGGGGCTCTCTCTGTCTCCTAATCATAGTTTCTTCTACGTAATTTTTTTTATTATTTTTAATAGCAACATTTCACTGGAGCGAACTGCTTTGCAGCGGTTGCTCCCTCAGTTTAACCCCTTACTTATGTAACAAATTTAACTAACGATTTTATTTGCTACATACAACTACAACCGCACTCATACTTAAACCCCCTCTACCTGTAATGATGGTCGACAGTAGAGACCCATGTATTTGGGATTCGATACCTCAACACCAGCCTGGATAAACCACAAAGGTTGTTAGTCATATTACTGACAGAAATAATTTTACACAACACCCTGATTGTTTGTATTTATTCCCAACAAATGTCCTTCACACGGTGATGTTGGTGAACAATAGCAAAAAAATGTAATGAGATATATTTTGTCGAGGGGATGCTAACATGGCCTCTGTAAAGTCACGTGTATGCTGCTGAGAAGCTATAGTATTATTATGTATTAGCCTAGAAAAAACGTATTACGATTCTTAATTTGTAAATGCTCCTGGGTTATTCAGCTGTGTAGCAAAATGCAAATTTGCGCAGCTAAGCTAACATTTCATGTTATGTTCTCACTTAGCTTCTTTTAAAAGTACTGAACTGAATTCTCGCATTTGTCACTTGTCGATGGAAACTGAAAATTCATATCTTAAAGTAGCTGTTACTTTCAAAAGACTTGAGTCGAGATATTTTAACAACCGCGAAATGTTAATTAATTTATAAGTTTTTAAGAGCATGATGATCAAGTGCCTTCTTTTTAACTGTTTCAGTAGCATTTTCAAGAACAGATAAAATTTGTTTGAATTGTATAATCTATTCCCAAAAAATAATTCTGGACGTAAGAGTTAAACGTTTCAGTAGATTGATCACATAATTCTCACATCAAACTGTGAATGAATTCTTTGGTGTTGGGCACTAATGCAATATCGACTATTTAATGATTCTACGAATTCATTCCTTTTTGTTGTTTCAGCTTGAAAATTGCGAAGACCTGTCGCTTCATATCATAGACGGATACACTGTATTCACCATAATTGATTTGGATTGCTTACTGAGTGACTGGTGAAAAAGAAGACATCGCGTGGTTGAAAAGTGGAAAGAAATGACGCTATTTGCTATGAAAGGAGTAAAAAATTGCGTGGGATATATCATTCTGTTGTCCATTTTGGCAACTGTGTGCTACAGTTGTCCCGAGGGCTATTATGGCCCAACGTGCAACTTACGTAAGTATTGAGTCTCGAACCTAGACTCGTCATCATCTCTTTCATTAGGGAGCTTAAGATTCTACGACGGCGACGGCAACGAAAACGTCATTTCAAAATACAACTTCTCGTTTGTGTAACTCTTTCGCGATTATTCCAATTTGTTTAACATGAAAAATGCTGGCGAGCTGTCCTGGGCCTAAATTACTATGAACGATGTTAAAGCAAAGAAATAGAAAGAAAAACCATGCGCCCACGTTCTCGAGAAAACCCGAAATTTGGTCATCTCACCAGGTTGTTCATTTTGCAGAGGACGGCAAAGGAATGTACCAAAATGTTTTTTCTTTCTCTTTCTTTGCTTTAACATCGTTCGTAGTAATTTAGGTCCTGGACAGCTCGCCAGTATTTTCCATTTTAACCAAATTGGAATAATCGCGAAAGAGTTACACAAACGAGAAGTTGTATTTTGAAATGACGGTTCCGTTGCAATCAAAAATTGTTTTTTAACCTTAAAAGGTTTCCAGGGTTAGAAGCAAGCAAACTAGATCATGATTTAATACTTGGTACCGGTAACAGAAAGTTCGCCTTTGGTGGTTCGAACACTGATTCGCAAGTTAATTTCCTTAATCTTCAGAAGTTCCGACTGAATATAATTCAGTTGATTAACGAACCATTTGGTCCGTTTGGGGAACTGATATTTCTGAAATTATCTTTAAAGATCAGAAAATGCTCTTTTAAAAACCGGTACTGTGGCAATTTATCACCACAGGACGAAACTGGAAACTTTAATGTTCCCTAAATGTATCTTAATGATGCAGTAAAGAATTATTTTCTATATCTTTAAGTTTACCTTAAAAACTTTAAATGGTTTTTTCTCGACTCTTTACGTGAGTCTCTTAAAGCTAGTAATGAACTATTTAAACGCCTTTAAAGATGGCCCATTAAAGGTTTATTAAAGATATTTTTAAGAATATTTAAGCGATAAATTAAAGGACAAAATAGGTTTCTTTAACAGGCTTTAATTTAAAGTAAATGTTAATTAAAGGTAGATGGAACAATTCTTCCTGAGAGGGATTAAATGTTCTTTGCGTATTACAATATAACCTTAAATGCCCTTAAAAGATCAGGAAAGACGGTTTTATCATGGAACTGACCATTTAAGAACTGAATTAAAGGACAGGATGTGATTCTTTAAGAGGCCTTTTTACAGTAATTGTCAGGGAAAGTTGGCTTTAAGAATTTTTAAATTGAAATTAAAGATAGGAAAATGGGTTAGAACTTTAAGTGACAATTAAAAAAACAGGATATACGTGAGTCTCCGGCAAACAATTATGCCCCGTTTTTTCGTTGGAAGGCTGTTGTTAACACTTTACATGTAGGTATAAAGAATACACGCGAGAAAGAAACTCTTAGCTACGAACATGATCATTTATTTCTGCTGTCTGTATGCAACTTAATGATTTAGAACATCATTACAGTGTCCTTCCTGTCCAAGTGCACAATAGTTAAGAGTAACTGTAACCGTAAATAACTGTATATCAATTTGTAACATATATAATTAGTAATATATTCTTCTGCCTTTCTTCTTACTATAAATCGAGAAAATACTTCTGAATCGAAGCCAAAACTCTAGCTCTGAAAGGAAAATTACAGTGTATACTCTTTTCATTAAATATAAAATATAATTACTTGTGATTCTTATCAATTTATTATTGGCATGAGTACCATTGTTGAAAAATATCTGAAAAATAACTTGTGTAATAAAACGTCTTATATATCCTATTGACGACTGAAAATTATTATAAAATGTTTGTACAGTAGTATATAATAGTCAAAATAGCATCATTCCTGTTTAAATATTAACTGTAGTTAAATATTATTTGCAATAATCGTCTATAAAATCTCAATAAATAATTATGATTCACAATAATAATTTTGCAGCTTAAAATACATGTACCTAAGGATAAAACCCTACATGTACAGGTGTAATTTGGAGCGTATATTTGGCTAATATTATTAACGCTAAGGCCTTTCCCATAAAATATATATAATCATAGACCATCACCCAGTTTTTCTAAAATCGTACACTGTATGACTGCCATTTAAACGAGCCCTATTATAATGTGATCTTGGACTGCATTTTAGATCTAGTGATAGCACCCCACTTAAAAATGGCAATTATGGGAAAAAAAAACAAGGCTTTCTTCCTTAAATTTTCTTATAAATTTGTCAAAGTTTCTTTTGAAGGCCTGCTTTGTTTTGACCAAGCAATTCAACCAACGAACCCTCTTTCACAAGAGTCAGGGTGAGGGGAAATGGAACATTACATGGGGATGGCCATCATCGAGTTTTCATCATTTAATAAGTGTGACTTTTGTACCCTAGGCCACCTACACAACTACTAATCACAATGGAGAACAGCTGAGACAGAATTTCAAATACAATCTTAGGGCTGATTTAGATGGTATAAATCTTCTGTATGCTGACAAAAACTTTTTGACACTAGTTGTTTTGTGAAGAACAAAGCTTCACCTACAACTACACTGCTACAGTGACAACTATATGATGTGAGATGGTTTTCACTTAATTTATAGCTCGCACACATTACAGACGTTCACAGTGCTCTGCAAGAGTCACACCAGTACCATCTAAATTAGCATAATGGTTGGCTATGGGTTGTTTTGCCCTTATATAGGAAATAATTATTTAAAGGTATTCATCCACTATTAGTACTAATATTATTTGAATCAATACATGCCCATGATGGGCAATCATCAGGCTTGTCTCGAAGTGACAGCTCCTCACCACGCACTCTTGGAACAAGACGCTCCTTGGTTCGCTTGCTGTGCTGCTTGTGATAGAATTTATCCAGCTGTTTTTTCCTTTTTATAAGTTTTCTGCTTTCCCAGGAAAGCTCTTTCACCACATACTTCTGGCCATTGTCATCTGAATGTTTAATTGATTTCGAGATTTGCAGTGAAACCTGAAAAACTGTTCTCAAAACACTTGAAAATGTGACTGAATTCTTAGCAGGGCCCTGCTCCTTTAAACATGGTAGAAGACACCATTTACCAATTCCCCTTAAAATTTTGTCCAAAAGTGAGAACTTTAGCCAAACTTTTACGCTTGAGAGAACGGTAGCGTTGATATCACTCTTTCCAGACTTCAGTTACTTGACAGTAATTCTGGTGTAGCTTGTGTCCATCAAAACAAAAGAAAGAGACTGCTACTCTGAAAATAAGGAGAATCATTTTCTCACAGGTGTAGCTGAAACTTGAGTAGTTTTTCTATATAAGTGGTAGCGTGTACGTTCCGCTGGTGAGATGTTAAACCCGACTCGAAAGGGAACAATGAGTCGGCAAAACCACCTCAAATAATAAGTCAACACAAAGACGAGTGGAACCAAAGTGCAACAGAATAAAGATTAAATCCTTGAGTGCGAGGAAACGATTGCTTCAATGCCCAAACGCTAAAGTTCTTAGGGTTTGTACATTTCAGTTTTAAAAAAGTATGGTGCATGGCGATTTCAAAATTGTTGTTTCAAAGTTGGTTAACGATCGATTCTCCCGTCAAAGCTACAATACACTCGCCCAGATGATTCAATGAAATATGCGTTCCACTGTTGAATCAATTCAAATACATTTTCCTTTATATTTTATTTGATATTTTCCTTCAGCACAGTGGTCAATTAGTTTTTCTCTAATTTGATAAGATCTTAATTGTTCCATTTTTTGTATTTGTCCCATTTCGATGTCCACGCGCGCAAGTCTTCTAGGTTCTGATCTTCTAATCGTTTGATTTCCCTTTCATCTGAAGCATGTCCGGGCAGCACATCTTAAGACTTCCCTGGGCTTGCGGATTAGTGTACGCTATGTCCAGGAAATTCTCGACACACGCTGCTTGGCAGCTATAGTCTTAAGCCGATTATGGTCGAATTATAATCGAATTAAATATGAAATGGGTTCACATCAACTAATTACAGTCCCTGATTATAAATGGATTACAATTACTTCAAACAACCTCAAGGGGAGTGTTTGAAGTAATAACAGTGCGTGATTGAACAAAATGGCGGACATGTAGCGGTTTGACGAAACCAAACCTCTGATCGCTTTGTGGAGTAAAAAAGGCGGATGGTGCAACATGAGTTAAACACCATGTACAACAAGAAACTCGTATATGGAACAAAATAAGCCAGGCAATGGCCGATGGAGGTTTATAGGGCACCATTTTGTTTTCAACTTTAGATTGCGAGGTTAGCCTGCCTAGTTTATTTGAATTTTCGCAGATGTGACCAAAATTGAAAAGGAGTATGATAGATTGAATTATAATTCAGTTGAATGTAATTAACGTTTAGTGTGAACACGCCTTTAGTGACTGTCGTTGCTTCATTCGATATGAAGGGCTACCAGAAGTTCACGTTTCCTGTAAAATTGAGTTCTAACGCACCGTTTTTTAAAACCCTCAGTTGTAACTAAGGCCCAGTTCAAACGTCGAACTTTTCATGTGCCGAATCAAATACCTATTTGGGTCGACCCAAATGAATTAAAATTCGACGTTGGTTCAGACGTCGAATTAATATCTGACTCTTGATGTTTTTCCGAAAATACCTTGAAATAATTGATGCATTGGATTCGGCACATGAGAAGTTCAACGTTTGAATCAATTAAATTCGACGAATTTGATTTGGGTCGACCCAACTATTGAATTCGACTGAGCCGGTCGAATTTAATAGTTGGGTCGACCCAAATCAAATTCGTCGAATTTAATTGATTCAAACGTCGAACTTCTCATGTGCCGAATCAAATGATTTCATTCGGCGCATGAAAAGTTCGACGTTTGAACCGGGCCTAAACTTGAGCATTTCTGATGAAGACATCCTGCGGTTACCCGACCTTTCTTTCCACCCCTCCCTCCCTCGCATTCTACGAATCACAACAACATATTTCCAAGAGTAAATGAGCACATGTTATCCTAACAACTGAATCCCTTCTCATACATCTCGAGGTTGGGCGAAAGGTGGTTATTGCTCGTTTCAGGCTCCCGCTTGATACCTATCCATAAAAGACTAATGTTTTTGTTGTCCGTTATTTTAATAAATATTTAACGTATGATTGTTACCCTTCATTTAGTTCGTTCCTGCGAGCCAGTGCCTCCTCCCCAAAATGCTGCAATAATCACGTGTAACACGACCTATTTATCACCTTGCGTCATGAGGTGTAATGAAGGATACAAGTCGACTGGCAGTTCGGAACGACAGTGCATAGTAGGGAGTTCTGATAACATGATATGGACTGGATCACCCTTGTTATGTGAAGGTAAGCGGATTGTTACTGTTACTGCCATTGCCACTGTCACTGTCACTGTCACTGTCACTGTCACTGTCATTGTCACTGTCGCTGTCACGTGTCAAAACCGTCCAAATTGCCTGCATCTACATCGAGATGATTTCACTCGGCAAACTCCCATTGACTTATGGCTGTAATGCGTGTGGTCTCAAACCACCATCCTGTCTAAAAAGTGATCAAAACCAGAAAATTGAAAAGGACTACGAGAGTGTGAATTTTGTATAAAGAGAAACAATCATGCTATTTATGTCGGGACATGCTACCACGTGATATATGCACGTTGCTGGTACGATGTCCAACAATTGCAAAATAAGGTTGTAGAGCAGATCCTGTTGCATTAAAAGGCAATACTTTCTGCTTCATTTGTCCGCCTATCCCTCGCCATCGAAGTGTCTATGGCTCGTTGTTACAGCGAAACTAGTTTTGTGAATTTAAAAGTGTGTTGAAAGCATTTTGTTTTAATTTGAATTTTTCTTTCACTGAACTGAAAATGAGGTGTAGCAGTCTTTCTTAGCTTCGGCTAATAGACTGTCACAACAGTCGAAATCGATTAACCGTTTTGGTCGGGGTTGTTCATTGGTCCAAAAGAGATGTTTTTGAATTCGCATTCGCTTACTCCCAAGAAGAAAGAAGAAAAAAATATACTATTTGTGCGCGGAGCTGAACGCTTTTAGCAGTGTTATATCTTTACGTGGAGCCTTCTGGAAGTAAAATTTAACAAATGTTATTTTTATTTATTTTAGCGACTGAATGTCCAGCGCTGCCGCTGGTTATGGCAGCTACAGTTTACCCTGCTCAATGTCAAACCGGACCAGTTGTATTCGATACAGTCTGCTCCTATATATGTGCAGATGGATATGGAGTGAACAAGAATCCTACCCAGCAGTCTGGCAGTTTAGTTTGCAAGATTGATGGGACATGGACCGAGCAACTACCCCGATGCGAAGGCAAGTATATTTACAAGCCAAATCAACCCTAAGTTGTAGAATGGAATTTTTAAGTACCTTGTGGTGTTTAAAGTCTGTTTAAAGTAATGTTTTCATTAGCTAGAAGAATTTGGTCTGCTCGGATTTTTTAGCTGAATTTTTAATCGCCCGAAAATTTTAGGGAGCAAAATCTTCCTTTGAGAAAATGTTAGCTGAAATCAACCCCGGCTTTAACAAACTTTCTAGGGAACTAGAACTCACAAAAAACCTTTTCTTTCCGAAAATGCCAGCTGGCGTTCTTAAGAATGTATGTCAGAGAAAAACAGGCGGATTTGAAAAATGTCGGAAGAAGGGGGCCGGCCGATCTCCACCATATTTATGTTGCATGAAGGTCTTAGCCAACTAATAACCATGGTAACATTTTTTTGTCTATTGTCTTTATTGTTTCAGAGAACAGACCACCCCTCCAAAAATACGCCCAGTGGCGTGACAAAAGTTGTGATTTTAGGTCAACTTTAGCAACGTGTATCTCTGAGTTTATTCAAGTAAGAGACTTGATTTCACATCAACATCACAGTTGTCCTTTGATAATTCAAATGCATACAAGGACAAATGTTTGCTATACATTGCTTAAGTTCTACATGCAAACTTAGAAGGCATACTTCGTGTCATTTTAAAAACTGGCAAAACTGGGCATTTTGAAATTCTTGTTTCTCGACGGTCCGGGAAGATACAAATATTCTACTTATCGCTAGTTACTCACCACACATAGGTCAATGTTTTAAGCCAGTGTTAAAATTGGTCCAGTGAATTTAAATTTTTCGACGGTTCCCTTTTTTACCGCTTTGTGGATTGTCATTTTCCGAGGCAATTTCGATACAACTGTGACTTCAGTGCTGCTGGCAATCTCATTATCCGGATTTCGCCGAGGTAACTCCCCCAGCGGATAAAAACAACCAATAACGACGGTTTCTGGTGGTGTTACTCATGTTTTCGATGTAAGTTATATCCATTTTACGCGAGTCAAGGACACATTCTGCTGGAGATTGCGTGACAGCGGTGGTTTTCAGTGTGGCCATCAAACCAAAGCGAAATTTCGGGTAAAATTGGCGTTGATACACAGACTGGTAACGTTTTCCTTGAATAGGTGTTCTTGGACCAGAAAAAGCTTTGAAAAAACCATAACTGGGCTGAATGTGTCTTGCATACGCCTGTATTCGTTGTATTGACCTCGCACAGTAGAAAGAAGAAAGTTTCTTCGGAGTCCGTGGGCTTGTTTGTTAATGTTCGGATTATTATTGATTTCCTTCGAGTTTGGTTTTAGTTTGTTAATTCGTCAGCCCAGATAATGGTAGACGGATATTTGAAAAATGTTTGCTTGTAGGAGGGGGGTGAATAGGGGTATGCAAATCCGCCGATCCGCTATAATTTGATAACCAAATCCGTCAATCCGTTAAAAAAAAATTTTTTAATCCGAATCCGTTCGCTTCTTCACCGCAGTGTCACGTGAAAAGGTGAAAATTGCACTTTAAGCTGTTGGCTGTAAGCTGCACAGTTTTTTAAAAACGTTCTGACACTTTTTATAGGATCTTTAAGTGCTAATAACTAAAAGATCTACCTTTACATTAGAAATCTGTTGTTGATCCTGACTTGTCGCCCAAAGCGAGTCCTGGCTCCTAACAGGAAAGTGGACCGTCTAAAAGCGCCAATGGTGAAAACCACAAAGCACTATGAACCTCTAAAAGCGCCAATGGTGAAAACCACAAAGGAAAGGGTTAGTGACCTCATTAACTGTCTTCACCAGGGCAAACACATTGATGACATGACTAAAAAATGGCTCTCACAAACTCCCAATCCTCCTAGAACACCAATTTTCTATACGCTTACAAAAATCCACAAACCTAAACCGGTTGGTAGACCATCATCTCAGGTTGTGACGGCCCTACTGAGAGAATATTCTCATTTGTGGATACATTGCTCCAGCCTATCGCACAGAAACAACAATCCTTTATTAAGGATACAACTGATTTTATCAACTTCATAGAGAAAGCAAAGATAGGCCAAGACACAATCTTAGTGTCAATGGACGTCTCTAGCTTGTACACCAATATACCACAAGAAGAGGGAACAGAAACAGTATGCAAGGCATACGAAACGTTCCACAACTACAACCCACCGGTCCCAACACGCTTCCTAAGGGAAATGCTTGGTCTAATTCTGAAAGAAAACTCGTTCCAGTTTAAAGTTTGATGAATGTAACTTAAAAAGTTACAATTGACGACCCAACGTTTCGACACTCCTGTCTAGTGTCTTCATCAGGGGTGATCTGGTGTTGCAAAAAGGAGCCTTTTATACGCTTACTAATTAACGACCTTTTGTTTTGATGAGGTGTAAATAGGTGTCAGGTAAAAGGCCGCCATCGTCACGGTTTAAAGGAGCGTGGGCGGAGTTGATGTGCCAAGCTTCCAAACAAAGCCGTTGATGGTACCGCCGGTTAGTGGTGATAATTTTGGAATTATCCCACGCTATTGTATGGTTGGTTTGGCAAGCATGTTCCGACAAAGCGGAATTTTCCTTTTTGCAAAGAAAAACTGCTTTTTGATGCTCTTTTAAACGCGTGCCAAGCTGACGCTTGGTCTGTCCGATGTACTCATGATCACAGTCATTGCATGGAATAGAATAAACAGCGTCAGTTCGTTGTTCTTTCAACACAGGATCCTTAGGTTTGGCAAAAATATGACTCAACGTCTGAAAAGGTTTTTGTGCAACTTTGACATTGTGGCTAGACAAAACTCTCTTAATGGGTTCTGTAACACCGCGGATGTACGGGATGACGGCAAAACCTGTAGCCGAAACCTCGTCCCCGGAGGTGTTAAGAGAAGGAGTAACTTTAGCAGTTACGAAGGAAGGTGTTTGGGTAGCCATTGACCTTTAGGACGTCAAAAACATATTTTCGCTCTTTGGCCCTAGAATCACATGAAGATGGCAAACAATCAGCCCTCGTGAGCAAAGTTCTGGTTACGGATTTTTTGTGGCAGATGGGGTGGTGGGAGTCAAATGCGAGATATTTGTCGGTATGCGTGGGTTTGCGATAAACACTTGTCTCTAAATTTCCCCGGTGCGCCCTATAGACATTCAAATCGAGAAAAGACAAACGTCTATCATTCTCACGCTCAATGGTGAACTGGATAGACGGCTCAACTGAATTTAAATGTGAAAGAAGGCGCTCCGCTTCATTTCCGGATACCGCAGAGATGACATCGTCGACATATCGTTTCCAAAACAAAGGCTGGATCGGTGAGGAAGCCAGAGCCCTTTGTTCCACATCTTCCATTACCATGTTGGCAACATCCTTAACACTAGAAAATGTTTTCTTTGGAGTATTTCATGTTGCAGAGGACTTTCATGTTGTAAATCATATTATTTTATTAGCTAAGTATTATATCTATAACTGCAAATTAAATGTCATACATCCCTCACTAAAAGTCCTCATAGCCAAGGTTAAAGCAACTTGCCAGATTGAACAAACAATCGCAACTACCAGTAATAAATTGGAAAAACATTTTAAAAAATGGAACAAATTTCTACCTTGTTTAGTTTAGTTAATTTAGTATTTTTGTGATGTGTATGTTTTTTGTGTGTCGTTCCTTTTTTGTTTCCCTTTTTTATGTAAAACTGTAAAATTGGTATTATAGTAAGCAAATAAAAACAATAAAATACAAAAAAAAAAAAAAATGACAGCAGAAACGGGAGAACCCATAGCCGTACCAAAAACCTGTTGGTAGTAGGTGCCATTGTATGCGAACTGAGTGGTGTTGAGACAAAAAGACAGCAAATCTATAAGATCCTCCACGGGCAAAGAAGTTCTTTGTCCCAATGAAGCGTCTTGTTTGAGTCTGTTTTCAGCAACACTAATGGCAAGATCAACCGGAATTTTGGTGAAGAGGGAAACAACGTCGAAAGAAACCAGCTCGTTTCCTGCGTCAAGAGTTTTACCTCTTATAAAATCCGCAAAGTCACAGGAATTTTTGACAGTGTAATCAGTATTCCCAACAACAGGTGACAAGATTTTTGCGAGATAACTCGAAACCGCATAAGTCGGAGAATTAACAAAAGAGACAATGGGTCTCAAAGGAATTCCCGTCTTATGGATT
>OX419341.1:4111852-4206852 GCA_948470475.1 Galaxea fascicularis
GATGTTGATGGAAAATCAAATCTGCTTCTTGAATAACCTCAGAGATACACACTGCTAAAGTTGATCTAAAATCACAACTTTTGTCACGCCACTGGGCGTATTTTTTGGGGGGGTGGTCTGTTCTCGGAAACAATAAAGACAATAGACAAAAAAATATTACCATGGCTGCTAGTTGGCTAAGACCTTTATGCAACATAAATATGGTGGAGATCGGCGGACCCCCTTCTTCGGGCCCTTGCCTGTTCCACTGAGACAGGCGTTCTTAACTGCCAAAAGTAACAAACATGACCCTTCCGTCAGCGGCTATAATTTCCCTATTGCGAATATTTTAGGCCACGTTTCATATACGAAAATCCGAGTGCACTCTTTGATCGACGCCAAAAAGTTAACTTAAGGCGAGCTACCCTTCCCCTAACAGATATCAAAGGAAACTTGTCCTTGGGGGTCCCTGGCTTACGAATCAGTGTTGTGATTAAGTTTTATCCTTGGTTTAAAGCTAATTATCTTTTGGTTTTGGTTAAGGTAATGTATGATAACGAGTTTGAAAAAAAAGGAAGATTACAGTGCAACTACTTCAACCAAGGGCACCCAGGAAGATTTCCTGCAAACTAGCCAATGAGAATCTCACATCGGAACAATGGAATTTTGACAAAATTAATTATGTACGACAAATTCACCCACGATTTACTGGAGTTAGAAAGTTATGAGGTACTTGAATTGAATTCACATCTTCGAACGATTGAGAGCTGATAATGACATATAATGACTGCTAGTGGCAATGACAATGACAATGACGGTGGCAGTGGTAATGCCCGAGTGATAGTGATAGTAATAATGTCCAGGCTTCCCTTGGGGATTTAATTCTTTTCTGCTTGACAAACCTTCAGATTTTTCACCCCCGCGCCTAACTTGTCCATCCGATATGGTAGTCACGAATGATAAAGGACAAGCAACGGCGACGGTTTCTTGGAGTGTGAATGTGTCCGACAACTCTGTCGATGTGGAGCCACACGCGGTAAATATGATCACAGTGCTGTCCAGTCACCAGTCACCTTTCATGTTTCCCATCGGCCCAAACATAGTCAAAGTTACTGGCACTGACGGGGCTGGGAACACAGAAGACTGTGTATTCTTCATTGAGGTCAGAGGTAAGCCAGACCAAATATGTCAGTGTTATTGATGCCTAGTCTCCTTCGCAACCGTCGTTTGGGCTCGTCACGCAACGCTCCCTCCCTCATCGTTGCGTGACGAGCCAAACGACGGTTGCCGAGGAGGAGTAATCGATGCCAGGCCTGTTGTGCTTCCGTTCTTGTGTAGTCCTCTCAGAGGTTTCATAATTGTTATTCAAAACGTCGTAATAGCTAATTAAAAATAAGAGTCTTTGTATTTTAAGGTCTCCTCGCAAAGCGAAGTGCCACTCAGAGACAATTGTCTGTTGCACATCATTAGGCTGCGGAACTTAATTTGAGCTCTTTTATTTTTGTGATGAGTGTGGATGATTCGGAGCTTTGTACCATTCTTGAAAACGGCCAGAAAAACTACATTTCGGTTTGAGAAAGCGTATTTTTCCTTCTCCAATTGATCACCGGGGTGACAAACATCACTTAATACATTTGGGAACTACTTCAACAGTATTAAAAACGGCTTTAAATGTTTTTATTAACTCAACTCGTAATGTAAACTTTTGCGATGTCTTTGCATGTTGTACTTTTTAGCTTCATTTTTCGAGGCATTTTTTTAGAGGGGCCATTATTTTCAACTGCTTTGTGGATACGATATCTACGCACGAGTTAAGGAGAACTGAGTTATCTGATCTGGTCATCCTGTTTTGTTTAGGATTTACCGTCATTTACTCGAATAACCGCTCCTGCGCACTTACTTAATTTTTGGCCGGTGAGGGTGGGCGCTTATTATTTTCCCAAAAACTTTCAATAAAAACCGAGTTTCCGGTCAAGGAAGCTCCAAAATGGACTTTAATTCCAGGAACATTCAGGAACTGAACTCAAAGTATCAAGATGTTTATTTCATAAACAGGAGATGTTGCGGCTGAACTTTACGCCGCTCACATGGATATCTCATTTACAACTTTAAGGAAAATTCCGCTATCCTCATAGACTAGTAATCTGTGAACAGTCAGTCAACGTGAAATGACCAAATTTCATGTTTTCTAGAGAACGTGAACGCGTGACGGCAACTTTGTTTTTTTTTTCTCTAATCGTAACTATAACAAAATTCTCGCATCTGATTGGCCATCACCAGCTATGATTTTTGCCCAAAATGGACAGTGTTATTGGACAGTACGCGTCATGCCTCAGGCGAAAAACGAAACCAATCAAACTGAAAATTTGTGAAAAGATAAGTCTTCAGCTGTTCTAATTAGTAGCTAAACTAAAATCTTAAAAGGATAGATAATACCTAATATTTTCATTTTGATGACGTCATTGGCTTCATTATTTCCGGTTATGTAAAGAATATCATGATTTAACTGTCAATGCCTTCACAGCTGGCAAACCGTAATTATACCAGAGCCGTGGGAATCTGCCCCACAAGCGATTCTTAAATGCACAACGTTTGGCTATGAATGATTATATTGTGTAATGAAAGCTGAGGCGGACACAATGATTTGGACAAGTTTTATTGCTGTCGTTTTCTTCACTTCGTTTACCACTGGAGTCGCTGTTGGTAAGAAACCTATTTCAGTCGAACTTCGCTGTACCTAGTCCAGCCAAAAGCATCAATTTTCTTCGAACATTCATTTAGCAATTATCAGAATCAAACTATTGATGAGGACAGGAAAATAAAGTGATAGATCGTACCACAAACATCTTTTGCAAAATGTGGTGAATTCTGTCCACACTCAGAACTGCATTATCAAGTGGTATGTTAGTCAAAGCCATGCACCGCTAGAACACTTACGAGAACGTTACCAAAAACCTAAAATGAGCTGTACTTTGCCAAAAGTGAGAATGAGAAGACTCAACTGATCCGAGCCGGATTGATTAGTATATTTAGGCAGTTTTCGGAGCGATTTTCCAGCAAAAACGATCCATAGCATTTCATGACTTTATATTTGAAACTACCACGGAAAGTGGTACTGCCCTAAAGTACTGAAGGCTCAAGGTTTCTGAAAACGTCATTGTGACGCAGCTATTTTTCAATCGTGGAACTCAAGAACGGCCCAAGTTCGGTTTGTTTGCGAATTTTGCTAAGTTTACAGCCATTTTTCATCTTTAGTGGCTTCCTGATGAGCATCATTAAGCGTGACGGTTGCTAAGAGTCCACGTTCTCAAAGAAGCGAGCAAGGTGATGTACTTTGTTGTCAAATTTGGCTTGTTACTCCACGAACTGGGAATTGGGATCGTCAGACACTTAGTACCTTTGGGACTCGACTTTGGATGAATTTCTCGACCTACCGCCGCATGTTTTGGAATTTGCAAGCACTGAAAATCCCAACAAGCACGAATTTTTGGCGGTAGGTCAGAGTGGCTGTTCTATGTGAAAAAATTGGGAGAAGGGACGGGTGCTGTCAAAAATTCTCGTTATTTTCCAGCATGCAATGCGGTCGAGATGTTGAAAATAGCGGGAAGGGTGGATTGCACTGGAGCAAAAGGCTGTATCTACGCTCAGGAAAAGAATATGAGCAAAAAAAAGTCATTTCTAAGCTAGAACAAGGACTGAATTTTACTATGATGGTCGAAGTTTGGTTTGTCGACGACGATTTCTTTAAAAAACATAACGGTAAAAAGGGACATTTTCGTCGTTTCTGTTTGACGCTAAAAATGGTCATTTTCGTTCTTGTCCAAACTCAAAAGGTCATATTTGGTCAAAAGTGCTACGTTTCTTGCGTTTCTTGGATATCCAAATTTAAAGGGTGTCCCATTTCATGCTAACAACTCACAGTTGGGGCAATATTCGCGCGATTGAGAAAGTTGCAACGTTTTGAAACATGGGAGTCTTTTGCAGCCGGTTTTGGCCGGCACGGTAGTTAATGGTTAAGGTACATGCGTATAATTTCTCGATTTTCCCTGTATAGTTGTTTTCTTTCAAAAAACAACCCCTGTCTCACATTTTGTGCCATTTTTTTTTGTTAACCTTCATTTTAGACAATGAGCCTCCAATGATTACCTGCCCAGGTGACATCGCACAAAACGATCTCACAGGGATGCTAACGCTTGTGACTTGGGACAGTCCTAATGCTACAGACAACTCCGGTGATCAACCAATTCTTACATCAACCCGACCGTCTGGTGACGTTTTCGCAGTTCCTGGTTTGTATGAAATTGTTTACACGGCGCAAGATAATTCTGGGAATAAAGCAACGTGCTCCTTCCGGATAACCCTAGAAAGTAAGTAAAAGTGCTGACGAAATTCTTAGCGCCTCTGCGAATCATGCGCCTATTATGATGTCATCCTTTCTAGCTGCGGACTACATAGAAAACATGTTTGTGCACGTGAGTTACATTCCCATCCAAATGGTTGTCATTTCAGTTTTACAGCTTCCGTTTTCTTAACTTCGTTTACCACTGTAGCCGCTGTAGGTACGAAACTTAGTTCACTTCGAGTGAGTGTACTGAAAGTCTAAAACTTGCGAGAACGTACCAGAATGGAAAAAATAAGCTGCAACTAGTCAACATTTGAAAGCTCAATGCTGGAACGATTGCATACGTTTAAGTTCATAGTAAACCTAACCACTTGCGTGTACTCCTTGGAAATACTGTAAAAGGTTTTGAATGGATGATACACACAGGTACCCTGAGAATGGCTTTAGTATTTACCGCATGCATCTCTAGCGTGACAATCAAATGTCAGTATGTATAATAATTAACAGCAATAATAAATCCTACACGGTTAAAATGAACGACATATAATTTTGAGACAGAAGTGATTCAGTTCTTTCATGTCTCACGGTTTTGCCGTGAGAGTCACGATTTTGAGGACAATCTCACGGTCTCACGATGAAGCACAAGAATCTCGAGCTCACGGTAAACAGATTCACAAGTCGATGATTGATGAAATACAGTTTCCTTGCATATTTTCATTTGTGCCTAATAAACTTGATTTTCTGGTGCCAATTCTGTTGAAATCCGCAGTTTTTTTTTCAGTTCAAAGGCCGTTCAAAGGCATATTTGCCCAGACATGGACCTTACCACCATATTTGGAAAACAAATGCCAAATAAGGTTATCGTTACCAGTTTCTCGCATCAAGATACATTTCGTCCACCTTATACAAAATGGCGAAAACTCCTCATCGACCTTCGGAACTAAAACACCTGGTTTTAGTTCTTTTTGATGTCGTCGATAAATCTCCACGTTTTTGGTCTTTTGGGGTTGAGAGGTTTGAGCGATTCAACATGCAATATAAATCACACTTCGTTTTCTGCTTTTCTGTGATAGTCGTTTTCGCTTTTACACAGGTATTCTAGTAGGCTCGCGATCACAACGTCTGGACCCACGTCGCTGAATCACATATCAACACGGTTCTCGGTTCTTTCTTTATTTCGGCGTTAAGGTATCATATTGATCATCGCGGTACGCAAAATTCTGAAAATTGACTACCTTCTTTAATACATCACAATATTCAAGTACACTCGACAGTGCTTGTGTTGAAAAAACATGCAGAGGTACCAGTATTTGCACTTATGAAGGAGTAAGCCAATCCAAAAATGCAATTTGAGTCACATGAACATAACTGTCAACCCAATACAAATTCTAACTGTCTGAAAGCTCGGGAAGGGCTTGAAAAGGCATCAGGGAAAACTGGGGTTTATGAACTAATAATGAATTGTTGCTCTCAAATTAGTATAAATTAATAGATTAATAAACATTCTGTATGAGCAGATACAAAAACTAAATAAAATAAAATAACTCCATCCTCACCGTTCACGTTGCAGACATGTCTATCAGTCCCACAAACGATTTTTAAAATACAGTGATCTTGGAGGGTACCGCCCACCTGAACGATTGCCAATTTCTCCTACAAACTCTGCGACGTCAACAGTTGAATCCTGAACTTCGTCTACCTTCACGTAGTCAAAGCCCAGGGATTCATTTGCCGCTACTTAATTTGAGCGTGCACTTCACCACTCGAATATCTTTAAGCTCCACTTTGAACTATTACTCGTATTCTGGGGACCTTGCAATCAAGCTGCTTCTTTGTCTGCATTTTTCGGCCTTCGAAAACGAGATCCTTCCATGCTCGCAATCACTAGCGAACGAGTTTAGCATTCCCTGATCATTTCATCCCGTGTGAACAGTGTGCGAATTCCCTTCAGAGGTCAAATGAAAGCGTGCTTTTCATTTCATAAGCACAATACAATATTCGCGACCGTATTGCATCGGATATTTTATTTTATAGATATAAAATGTCTCGCCTTCGGTTCGACATTGTATATCCGATACCATACGGTAGCGAATATCGTAATGATAGTGACCTGCCAATTTTCACGCATTATGCGTGAGTCTCACGCCGGCGGACCAAAGACGTCGATCTCACGCTTTGAGGATAATTTCTCACGCCTGAATTAGAAATCCCGATGACTTGCTATTTAACAGCAAAAATTGAATTCAATATTCCCCGTAAACTTTCCAACAAACGGCGCTTAATGTAGAGTTTGAGTCCTAACTGTATCAGAACGCGCTAAAATAACAAAAAATGTCGCGTTCCAGTTCGCATTTGAGGGACTGGAAGCGAACTGGAGTCTCGTCATCAGATCGTTCAACGTGACATCGGAAAAGCTTCGAATAACTTCCCAAGTGTTCGGAAGTCATCGGAACATCTTCGGATATCTTCGGTTGCGTTCGGGCGTTTTCGAGAAATCGTCGGGAGTCGCCGGAACATTTTCGGAAATTCCGTTCATAAGGAGACAAAAACCTCACGCATGTGACTCGGAAAAATTTGGCTACATGGGAAACGTAATAGAGCTGATAATCCACTAAGTAAAGTATACAAAATATATGGAATAATGACCATTAATAGACATAAAAGTAAAGACGTAACTTGCGTCATCGCTTCCACACGTGGCTTTTCAGAAATCCAACATGGCGGCTGTGATGTAATCTTGTTCCCGCAGGTTATTATTTTTTAGCGCCTGCGCAAATACGCCGGAAGTGAGGTTTGTGGAAAACAAAGAAGGCGACGAAGAAGAACGGACGACATTTTTAGACTTGGGCCTTCCACAGTAAGCCCGAGTAATAAGTAGATTGACTTGGCGTTTCCATGAAAACAAGATTTATTGGGTTTTGATCTTTTTATGAATATTAGAAAAATCAGCTAAATTTCAATGAAATGTTGTGGTCATCCACCATTGAAGCGTTTCGTTTCTGGTTTCATTATGTATAAGTCGATTCAGACAATTTTCTGAGATTTTGAGCAAATGTTTACCCTATTTCAGATGACAAATAAATGACTTCTACTGAACGTGGCAGTTTCGTTGTCTGAATGTTTCCAGTATTAGAAAAAAAAAATTGATTCTTCTTTTAGCTTACTAAAATGTCCGTTATTACTTTCTTCCTTTATAGAGTTTCGATTTTTCCTTTACAGAGAAAACGTGCCCTTTGTACCCTCCTCCTGCCAATGGAGCCTTGGCCTGTAGCGACGCTGGCGCTGACCCATATTGCATGGCGATGTGCAGAAGTGGATTTGATTTCAACGCTCCGGTTCCATTCCTCTATTTGTGTGCCAGTGGAGTATGGCAAACCATCGGCTTTATTCACGGCGTTTCTTTTCCATGGCCAAACTGCACGGGTGAGATTACATTAACGAGCTCGGAATTAAGACCAATTAACTATTAGACGAGACGCATCTCCACAACAATAAAATCGAGCGGGAGTTTCTCCAACTCGCGAACTAAAAACTAATGCCGATAACTTTTCCTCCCCTGCTCCCTAAGTAATTGTACTGTATTTTCTAAAAGCTCTTTCAACATAAACGCCAGAGAAGACAACTTTTCAATTTTGCTCGGGAAATAAATAGAATAAAATATTAAAAATTTACGCCTCGTATTTGGACATTTAGGGTGACTGTGTTTGACAAGGCCGTAGCTGGCGTGAAGCGAAGCAAGGCATTGTCTGGGTAAACTCTTTGATTGATTTATACCTTATTTTTTCCCACTTTATCTTAGGCTGCGTTTACATGAGACCCGGGGTGAGTTTACATGGTTGATAACACCCCAGAATGAAAGGAAAACAGTTTCATCCCGGGATGAAATCAATGTCGAAAGCTACCTCGGTGTTTTTGGTCAGCACCTATCAAAACATGACATCATGGCGCTTTCGAGACGAAATAAGGGCCTCTTGCTCACAAGCTTGAACATCATGCTAAGCTCAGTTGCTGTGCTGCTACAAATGCAGTCCATTTTTTCTGTTTCAGTTATACATGCAACATAAACAGCAAGCAGCTTTTCTTCATATGCACAGTTATGATCATTCACTGCTGGTCATACGTAGAGAGGCACAGAAAAATGTCATTTCGGCCCGGGATAGAAAAGAATCAAGTGTTTACTTGGATTTTTGATCCCGGGATGAAATTTCGTCCTGGTGCTGAAGACCGGGATGAAATCTTCCCGGGATAGCAAATTTCACCCCGGGATCATATAAACATCTACCCTGGGTGCCAGAGGTTATTTTTTCGGGAAATTACGCGGCGCGAAGCGCCGAAAGGAAAAAAAGATATCCTCTGGTCACACGAATAATGAACCTCATTTCTTTGCTGTGCTGTCGCCTGGGAAACCGCGCTTTTACTAAGCCAATCGTAGCTCTTGTTTCATGTCGGCTGGGAAACCACGCTTTTCGTAACCCGATCACAATATTGTTGTTTCCTTTGAAGAACTAATCAACGGACTAGTTCAAATTCTGAACTGATTTCTCACATGGAAATAAGGTAGCATACTCCTGTGACCAGAGGTTATTTTTTTCTCCTCGGCGCTTTGCGCCTCGTTAACGCGGCTTCCCGAACCATCACTATCGATAAGAAAAAAATATCCTCTGGAACCCAGTAAACATCAAAAGCCAAATGACCAGACATCGAGGTGAAACTCATCCCGGGATGAGGTCTCTCATGTAAACAGCGCCTTACAAAAAATATTTGCGAGTCATTTTACGTAGGTGTAGGAATACTGCAAAGAGTGCCCCCCCACCCCCCCCCAAAAAAAAAAAAAAAAAAAAAAAAGAGCTCCAATCCGAATTGTTAGCGCCGCCCAAAGGAGCAGAAATATGAACTGAAGACAGTGTGCCGCGCTACGGTCTTATCAATGTCGTGACCGAAACTACCAAACATGAGAATATTCCTACCATATTTAAATTAAGAATAATAAAGGTCAAGCCACAGACGTGCTCTATTTACAAGCTAATTACTAAAAATACTATTCAGTTTCAATGTCTTAGACAACTGTTACAAACACACCAAACAGTGTCGCCCTTATTCAGAAACAACAAGGCCGTGCAGCATTACCAACATAGCGTAAAACCTCCAATTTTGTACAGGGAGGTAGAGCGGTGCTAGATGGTGAAAAATTTCATCTGCGGATCTAGCGCAGCGCAATTAATTATGGCGTCAGAATAAAGAAAAATTCTGAAAAGATATAAGCAATTGTTGTTTATAAGTTACCCAAAAGTCAGAGTCAAGCCAGCAGCCGATTAAGAGTTTCCTTACTGTCTATTCATGTTTATTCTGTTTACTAAATTCAATCATTATTTTGTTTTGTTTGCAGCCAGTTCTGGTAATCTCCAAATGGGAGCGTTTCCTCAGTTCTACTACAGCGATGCGAATGACCCCAGCGTAGTAGATACCGAGATAAAGAATAACTTTATCACTTTGGTCCAGGCATTTAATCTTCGCCCAACTGAGGAGAGTGTAAAAGTTTACCTTGGTAAAGCGTTAGGTCCCAGGGGGGTTCTCTAGATTTCAAGTGACGGGGATGATCGAGAGGAGGAAAAAATCAACCCCCAAAAAACTCCCTACATCAAAAATTAACCCTTACAAAATCCCATGCCGAAAATCCGAGCCTTGAAAATTTCCAGAAAATGTTCTACTTTATTTGCAGAACTACCCAGGCACAATACCCCAATCTTCAGATAGTTTTTACCACCCAAAACAACCCCTACTTAAATTATTAAGCCACACAAAAAATACTTCCCAAATTAACCCACCCAAAAATTCCCGGAATCGAAAATTTGAAACCCATTAAAATCCTTCGATTCTCCCTGTCACTTGAAATTCGGAGTACCCCCGCTGGGCGTTAGGCAACATATGCCAATACTGTTTATTAATACAAATTTGCTTTTGTTGTTGTTGTTGTTTTTTTTTATCTGGCGGGGAGGGGGGGGGGAGGGTAATTATTCCTGAATTAAGGTGCAAAGGTAACCCAGCTCACACCGCAGGTGTTGTCCATTTTCTAATATGTAAGTGTGTAAAGAAATTTTATTTAAGGCACGCTTAAGTGTTGGAGATTAGCCGTCTTATTAAATAAATAATTTTTCATTTCTCGACTATTCCAATCGTCGTCAGACACATACGGCAACCCTGAGCTTAGCTTTTAGAATCCCTGTACGGTGGTCAATTTACATTTATCAACTCTGTTGATAATACCAAAATCTTTGTGTACTACTTCCCCACCGACGCAGCACCACAGTTTCTTTAGAAACTACCCCCTTTAACCCTGAGCCGAGGTCAGCAAAAATAAATACAAATGTTATCAGTTGTAAGCTTCACAACATGACACTCTTAAAAATGCATTTTTTAAATCATATGTAACGTATGGTTTAGTTTAAGCTATGCTTCGCTGCTATGAAACTTAATGCAGTGATCGACTAATCGTAGTCTGCTATCGTAGACTCCTCCCTGAAAAGCATCGAATCTCATATATGGCTTTAGCTTCGACATCCGAACGAATGTATAAGAAACCTGACTACGACTACCCTACTTGCTTCTAATTACCATGTGGATACTAATAATACTTAAAATGACCTATTTATTTCTTCCAGGTTGAAATATCAAGGGAATCTTGCAGATTACGAGTCAACGTAATTTGAAGCATTATTGCACTGCGACTGGTGAATGTGTTCACAGTAATCAATAAAAATTACGTTCAAAATATCTGAGAATCTCTTGCAGCACGACAAAACATGGTATTGACTGTTCGAAGTTCACTTCGTTCCTAGCTAGTAAACAAATCGAACAGCTCTTGTGGCTGATATTAATTATGACCACTCCCTATATGTTTTTTTTTAACTTTATCTCCTCCATTTCACTTCGTTTTTGCTCCTTTTATCCCTTTGAAATACTTAAATTTTAAATCCTGGTGGCCTTTCAGGCAGAGTCTCCCATTACACTGACAGCACACAACAAGGACGTAATTCCTTATTAGTGTAAAAAATCGCATTATCTTGAGCGCAAAGTGTGATAAATTGGAATGAGTGACTGACAAAGTTCTTTCAATATCCTGATTGCTTATGAATTACGAATTATACGAAAACCGTCGTGCCATTTAATTATTTACGTGTCTTTCCCTCAGCGAAATAATCTAAGGGTGAAAACAATTTTTTTCCTGAAAAGTTTTTCTTCTATTTCTTTCTCGAATTTTGTCGAATTTTTGTTATACATACGACTAATTGGTAACACGACTTTGTGTCGTCCAATTCGGTCTGTAATCAGTACTCGCGATGAAACAAATCTGATCACTACGCAGTCGTCCGATTTTGTTAATCACTCGTATGATTACAGACCGAATTGGACTCCACTCAGTCCTATTACCATTACGTATTTTGATTTTTGTATTTTGACGTTTCATCGCCGTCGCCGTCGTCGATGCTTACGTAGGGAGTTTAAGAAGCGAGGACGGCGACGGCAGCGAGAACGCTACAAAATAATAGGCTTAATGAGCAAAAACAACGGCTCTGCACGTGCGTGTTGCATTTTGGTACATTTTTTTACCGTCCTCTACATACGGGCATGTTGGTGGCCCTAAAATTCCTAAAAATCCCTAAATATTTTCACTTGCCCTAAAACCCCCTACTTTTTCAGCTTTTTTTTCGATTTTCCGCTAAAAATTCATACTTTTTTCCTTTTAACAAATCGAATGTGGTTTAGCGTTGTCTGTACTCTTATCGACAACGAGTATGTCGACAACGTTGTCGATAAGAGTACAGACAACGCTAAACCACATTCGATTTGTTTTTTACCACAATATCAGCGTCACAGAAAATGTTTTTTTTTTCAGAGCGTGACCAAAATCGTGACACAAATATGTCCAGAAATGCACCCAATAACGAAAATGGCAATTTTGACGAAATTTCGCCACCTGTTTGGAAATATAGTATAGACTAAGTGAAATTGTGGAATATGGCGAAAATGGCGAATTCGCCAAAATCATTGGCGAATGTGTAGCAAATGCAAATGAGAAGACAAGAGGGCGTCCTTGGAAAGCGGCGATTTTGGCGAAATTGACGAATATGGCGAAAATGGCGAATTCGCCAAAATCGCCGGCGAATCTGTGGCAAATGCCAATGTGAAGACAAGAGGGCCCCCTTCGAAAGCGGCGATTTTGGCGAAATTGACTAATATGGCGAAAATGGCGAATTCGCCAAAATCGCCAATAAATGTGTGGCAAATGCAAATGAGAAGACAAGATGGCCCCCTTGGAAAGCGGCGATTTTGGCGAAATTGGCGAATATGGCAAAAATGGCGAATTCGCCAAAATCGTTGGCGAATGTGTGGCAAATACAAATGAGAACACAAGAGGGCCCCCTTGGAAAGCAGCGATTTTGGCAAAATTGGTGAAAAAGGCAAATTCAACGAAACTTCTTCAGTAGTTTTAGAAATATGATACACTATTGGAATGTGAAGAAAATGGCAAATATGGCCAAATAGCCAGTGATTGAAATGAGAAGGCAAGAGTCTCCCTTTCATGGGAATGATCTTGGTGATAATGGCAAATTATGCAAACAGCTGTGGAAAGCGTTTAACAAATAGGGTTAAACATATTAGTTTACATAGGCAACAATGACATTATTTAGTAGTAGCATGGGAAAGATTTCCAGACAGGCATAAACATTAAATGAACATACTTTCTTTTCGTGGTAAATGTTCCCAAAAATCCATCGTTTCGAAGGCATAAAATGCGTGAGGCTTATACATGTAATTCATGTTTCGTGCTGTTTGGAAATCTTGCATAATTTTTATGTACTGGCTATTGTAAGAAATAGTTTAGTATAAAGTGAACATCGTTGTACTTACCAATTTTTTTTTTGCAAATGCTGTGTATGAAAATTTGGGTTTCCCGTAGTGTTTCCCACTGACAGCAGAATTGTACCTGAAAGGTGTTATGGAAGGCCTTGAGTATTTCTTCTTCGAAATTCTGATTACACGTGTGTAACAACTGTTGCAGAGGATTATGCAAACCGTTAAGTCAATCCCCAGCCCTGTTCGCAAAGGTATTATAAGATCGCCGTTTACACTTCAATCTTAGCGCTGAAACCAACGTTGCTTTATGATAAGTACTAATCTATGATGAATCCAAAGTATTGCCATGCCACTGCTTTTTTAGAGGATAACGACAACCGTTGTTACAATGTGCTAGTTTGGTTGTAAAATTGCTTCGAGGGATAACTTGGTGATAGTCGTAGACGCCATTTTGAAATGTGTTGTGATCCCAAACAACACTTTATGTAAGCAACGATGAGGATGGACAAGTGTCACGTGATAATTTTTCACCAATCTCTTTCTTTGTTCGTTTTGCTCTTAAATTTCTGGTTGTCTATTGTTTTTGTTCAACGAATTGGGTTGGAATTCATCCCAGTGGTTTGACGAAAGTTAATTGTTCTTGAAGAGTCGAAGTTTAAAGGTGAGATTGTTTTAAATGCTGGTTTTTTCTGCGCTTATAAGGACCACCCGACAACTCTTGTTTGTTTTTTGTGATTATTTCAAATAAGTGTTGCGTTTTCTTTTCTTGATTTTAGCGTCCAATGTTTGTTTTTCCTTGTAGCATGTTTATTAGAAAGCTTGATTCATCTGCCACACTATACGATGTTGCACTTGAAGTGGGAGGGGGAAGGTCCATATTGTATAAACTAAACCATTAAATTAATACCCATATCAAAATATACCTCATGCATGAAAAAATTATTTTTAGTATACTGGAAAAGTTAACAACACATCTATTTCTCAATATATGTTTAGCCAACAGATTTGTAACTATCCTATGTACTACGGCATAACTCAGTAGAACTCTTTTTCCTCCAAGGGTGTTGGCGTCCATGATATCTATCAACAAGGAATTCCATTGTAGTGCTTACATAAATATAACCTGAACAAGAGGTCTTGGAGAGCAGCAGTCATGAAAATCACTGGAAGGGAAGGACATGTTTTCTAATTTGCAAAACCTATTTTTGTCGCGTAGTTCGAAAACCATCACAGCTAGACAACAGAACTAAAACACAGCTAAACAAACTTATAACGAGAACTTTTAATGATCGTGAAGCCGAGCTGCGAGACGCGCGAACACAATGCTGAGGGCCTGGTTACATTGCTGGGGTCACCTGGTGTCCAGCGGTCAGCAGTGTCACGCAAGACACGCCACATCCTCTTCTCTTTAACAAAAACAAGAAACAAACATAAACGTTTCAGTTCTCAATCTAGAAAGTATTAAGTGTCTCAAGTGTTCAAAGATTGTTTACGTGAAAATCAACATCGCTCAGATCAGTGTTCCTTTAGCATAGATCATAATCTTCTTGCCAGGCAGGCGGGCGTCTTATACGACCAGAGCGTCTTGGTTCAAAACTTGGGAGGGTCTCTGACATTTCCTCCGGTTCACCGGGTGCTGGGAACAGTAAGGTATTTTCTGGATGCGCTCCTGTACTTGTGCTCTGCTCCGGCTCGTGTTCTTGCCTTGGCGTGGGAAGCGAGCTACTTCCATCCTGTGCCGGCTCCGGAGTCACTTCCTCAGCACCGTTCCTGGGCGGTGGTTCTGGAGTAGAGCGCAGTTGGCGTCGGTTTCTGCGATAGGTTCGGCCTTCAACTTCAACTTCATAAGAGCGCCTGCCGAGAGAACGGGTGCAGACCCCGAGACTCCATTTTTGTTCACCTGGAAGCTTCATTCGGACAGTATCTCCAACCAGCAAGGGGGGCAGGTTCTTTGTGCCTCGGTTGTACTGCGTTGATTGCACTCTTTTCTGTGCTTCCAGGTTCTTTCTGGTTATCACTTGGTCAGAAGAAGGCTTAAGCAGCTTCTCGGAGGTCGGCAGTAGTGTGCGAGTGCGTCGACCCATCAGCCTTTGAACAGGTGAGGTGCCAAATCCCTCGCTTGGGGTGTTTCGCCAATCTAGAATTGCCAGTAAGGGATCTTTCTTGTCCTCCTTTGCTTTCCTTAACAGTCCTTTACACGTTTTGACAGCATTTTCTGCTTTACCGTTTGACTGTGGATATCGGGGGCTCGACGTTCGGTGCTCGAACTTCCATGTACTGGCAAACTTTGCAAATGCTTCGTTGGCGAATTCAGGGCCATTGTCAGTGATTACTACCTCGGGAATCCCATGACGAGCAAACTGCACCTTGAATTGCTTAATCACAGCGTGTGCCGTCTTCGTGTGAATCTCCGCGACTTCAAAATAGTTGGACCAGTAATCTACTAGGATCAGGAATGTTTGATGTCCCAATTCAAACAAATCTGCTGCAATCTTTTCCCATGGGCGAGAGGGCAAGTCGTGAGGGTTCAGCTCTTCCCGAGCCTGTGCTGGTCTATACGCCTGGCAGGTGGAGCATCTTGAGACAAAATCACGGATCTCGGCACTCATTCCTGGCCAGTATAATATTTCGCGTGCACGACGAATGCAACCTCCAATGCCAACGTGACTGCTGTGTATCTGATTCAGCATGTCCTTGCGAAGCGATCGAGGTACTACCAGCTGCTCACCACGGAAAACCAACCCTCGAGACTCAATCAGCTCACTGCGCTCATCATAGTAAGGGCGAACAGCAGGTGGGCAGTGTTTCTTCTCTGGCCAACCTTGCACAATAACACGAATTAACTCCTGGATTTCAGGGTCTGCAGCTATTTGCTCCCGGAACACATCTCGTTTAGGGGTGTCCACTCGCACATGTTCTTCATGGTCTACCGTCTCGAGGGCGCGAATCTCACAGGGCTCTGAATGAGCTCCTTCTGTTGTTTTCATGTAGGCTCGACTAAGCGTATCAGCAATATACATGAGGTGCCCTTTTTTGTATTGTACATCTAAGTTGTACTTCTGTAACGCCAGACGCATGCGCTGTAGGCGCTTGGGTGACTTGTGGATCTCTTTCTTAAACACAGATTTTAGTGGCTCGTGGTCACTTTCAACAGTTACTGTATCACGTCCATACAGGTATTGGTCAAACTTGTCGCAGGACCAGACAATGGCCAACATTTCTTTTTCGATTTGCGCATAGCGCATTTCTGTGTCAGTCAGGGCACGGGACGCATAACAAATGGGTTGGTCATCTTGCAGAAGAACTGCTCCTAGACCAGCCTGGCTAGCATCGCACTGCACAGTGACAGGTTTGCTAACATCATAATACTTGAGCACAGGCGCCTCGGTAAGGAACTTCTTTATGGTCGCCATGGCTACTGCATGCTGCTCCAGCCACTGGAACTCCACATCTTTGTCCTCCAGGCGTCTGAGGGGCTCAGTCATCTCTGAAAGGTGGGGCATAAACTTTGAGAGGTACGTGACCATCCCTAGGAACCTCTTTAACGCAGGTCGGTCTTCGGGTTCAGGCAACTGCAATATGGCTTGAATCTTGTCGGGGTCGGGTTTGAGGCCCTCTGAGGTGAGTAGGTGCCCCATAAATTTCACACTGGACTGCTGTCGACGCACTTTCGCTCGATTCAACTTCAGGTTCCACTGGCGACACTTCTCAAGGAACGCGCGTTCGTTTCTCTCCAGGCTCAGGTTTACTTCGTCGTCAGTAGTGCCAAATCCAGCAATCAAGAAGTCGTCCGCAATAACTTCCACCCCCTCAAGGTCCTCCACAAATTCATGCATTGTGCGTTGCCAAATCTCCGGTGCTGAGCAGATCCCAAAGGGCATCCTCTTCCACCTATAACGCCCAAATGGTGTGTTGAAGGTGGTTTTGTAACTGGAGTCAGTGTCAAGACGTTTCTGCCAGAAACCATCTTTAGCATCCACCACAGTGAATTTCTTTGCTTGGGTGAGCCTGGTCACTACTTCTTCCACAGTGGGCATTTGATAATGCTCCCGACGGATGGCTTTGTTAAGATCACGGGGATCAAGACATATGCGCAGCTTGTTTGGCTTGGCCACCACTAACATGCTGGAAACCCACTCGGTAGGCTCATTTACTGGTGCAATGACGTCACTGTCTACCATTTCGTCTAGCTTACTCTTGATTTGCTCCCTTAAAGCGATGTGATTAGATGTGGCTAGATGTGGCTAGGTTATCATCGATTACGAGAGGTTTCGGCGGTGGAAGATTAGCTGGCGGCATTATCAGTGGCGCAGCCGCTTGTTCTTCGGTGTCGGGCATCTTTGCAAAATACAATATGGCGGCAATCAGATACGAATATTCTCTTGTCCTGTCGGCTTTGTTCTTGTCCTTTTCGGCGTGAATTCGTCTTGCTTCTCCTCTAGCAAAGAGGTCGACTCACTTCTGACACCATGTCGCGTAGTTCGAAAACCATCACAGCTAGACAACAGAACTAAAACACAGCTAAACAAACTTATAACGAGAACTTTTAATGATCGTGAAGCCGAGCTGCGAGACGCGCGAACACAATGCTGAGGGCCTGGTTACATTGCTGGGGTCACCTGGTGTCCAGCGGTCAGCAGTGTCACGCAAGACACGCCACAATTTTAACAGCTTGTCATCTTCAGTTACAAAGTTTATGCTGTATTTATAATAAAAGCCTACAATGTTGATTTATTAAAATGGGGCAGTGTAGTTCGGAGTAATGTTGTTACAATGGCAATTATATAGAGAAACTTAAGTTCATTCATCTATGAGAAGGCCAAGGGGATACTCCCACGTGGCCTATTTTGGCATGGGTCATGGGATGGGGATGGTTTTTGTGAATAGAAAATGTCTAAGTAAGGTAACAATTTGCCATTTGGTTTGTAACAGATAATACCCATCTTTATGGCATTTTTGCCTTTTGTTAGTGAGCTAAACTTTGGCACAACAAATAAGTTTATCCTCTCCTCCATTCAAAGGAACAGTGTCGGACAGTTTTGTTGTTCTCCGCTGCAATCTTCACTGAAATTAGTACTGCATGAATTTTACTCATGCTGAGACATTGTGATTCATGGCTGTTATTAAGTTTTGAAGTAAGCGGGGATATAAAACCAATAGCCATTGATAAAAGTTGCTGCAATGAAGTCAACCTCATTTTATATTAATGTATAGTGGAGATCCTGGCCCATGGCTGATAATGACATCCTTTACATTTGTTTAAATGGGAGGAGAAATATATCATTTCCATCATTTTGGCAAAATGCAATCCTTTTTCATCCTTGCCATCCATAATAGAAGAAGGCTGTATTTAGTCTCAGTGGGGGACAAAATCCTCCCTTGTTGTTTAGTGTATATTGATTAATGGCTCTTAAGCTTCACTAGACTGTTTAAATACGAATGTGTAAAAATAAACAATCCTTACATTGTCCAACGCTTAGTGGTTGAATTTCTAAATGTCTCTGTCAGGTGGCAAAAAGTTGTTTTCCTTCTAAATCCCAAAAAAGAGTTGGAACTTCACCCAAAAATAAGATCATACAGGTCCAGTCTTCCCTCCTGGACACGTGATACTGGAGTATCCATTCCAGTCAGTGCCATTTAAATGGGTTTGATGACTAGAATTATTTTTAGCACAATTACAAAGTTCACTGCCTTGTTGAGGCAAGGGAAGGGTTTCCACAAGCAGACCATAACTAGGAGTTGTAATCATCCAAGCCACTATTTGAAGTAAATAATCAAGAGTGGTTAAATTATAGATATTTTAAGATATCAGGAATTAGGGTGCGATGAGGTGCTGCTACTGATAAAGTGTTTTGTTAAAGTGCCTCAAGTTAGGGTAATCGAATACTTTTTGTTTTTTGTTTTTTTTATTAGCAATCACTTTTTGAATATCTGATCTTATGGGTGGAAGGGTGGAAATACTCATGCAATTTAAGTTAGAATTGATTTCTATTACTGCTGTAAATGTATATATTTCATGTGAACGTTTTCATAATCATTTATACGGATTCATAATTTTCCATGATGTTGATTTGTTGCTGCATGGTATAATTGTTTTACAAATGGAGAGGCCAATAAAAACTTCTATTATTCGAATTAAATTTTTGTGGCCATTATCTTCGATTGGGGTTGAATGGAGTGTCTCCATAGAAAAGGTTAATTTTCTCAAAATGTCTCAGTCAGGGTAATTGTTATAGCCAAGGTATTCTCAGGAGCAACTGCTTTTTAAAAGTGCTAATCTTTTGGGGTGAGTTGTTCCAAGCATAGTTAGTGCTTACCAAAGTTAAATACCATGACACATATAGGTGTTCATATATATTAAGCAATGATTAGCACAAACCATGTGAGCAAATCGATTATAGTTGGGAAGGAAAAAATAGTAATACATTGATAAGCGGTTAAGTGATCTTTATCATTGTTTTTAATATGAGATATGATATGTCACATGAACTTTAACAAATCTGTTCTTTAAATGTAGTCAAGAGGTATGCAGACCTGCTCTGTCACACAGTCATTATCATTGTCTGCGTTAATTTATGAATATGAATATTAAAAACTCGAAGGAATAAATTGGAGTACCGCCACGGTACGCCCCCCGAGGTACCTAAATTAGAAATATTCAAACAACGACACCTTTTAAGTGGTTGTTTGGGATTTGTAGATTTAAGAACGAGGTATATTACATGTTGTTGTTGTTGTTTTCATTCGTTAAAAAACAAAGTTACTGAAATCTTTTTGTATTACTGAGTCTATAAGTTTAAATTAAGGTTATTGTACATGTGGGATACCGTGGCATCTGCCGCCAGTAAGTGGACGGGAATTCTGTGATCTAAACTTCGTTTAAATTACTATACATATTTGTTTGTAATGAGTGTAATGTGTGAGCTTAAATTAATGACTGTCTGCCTAGTGGGAGTGGTCTTGTTTTGATTCACTTGTTAAATGATGAAGTTACCGTATTTTCAGTTTTGTAGTAACGAGTGCATGAAATATGTAAGCGAAGCTTTAAGTTTAAATTAGCCTAATTGTACATGTGGGACTGCCGTGGCAGGCTTTTGAGTAAAAGGAAGGGTATTCTGTAATCTATCCTTCACCAAAATCGCTATAGGTATTTGTTAAATACACAGTGACATAACTTATCTCAAATAATCCAAGATTCGTTTGAAGCTCCATGATTCGGAGAATTTTCAGTGAGGGGGGTCTGTTCAGGCGGGAATATTTACTGACATAGTTCAGTTTGAGGCAAGATTGGAGAGTTGGGTACTAGTTACGCTTCGTTTCCGTTACATACCGTGTATATTTTGAGATCTTGTGACATTTCAAAATGGCGTCTTTGAGATTACGTTGAGGGTCAACTCAAGCTTTTCGTGCAATGAAGCGATGCAGGAATATGTGGAAATTACAACAGGTGTTGAAGTTTATCTTCTAAGCAATACTGGCTTGGTGACGTTGGGATGCATTGGATTCACTGTGGTTTATTAATCGTTGAGGTCCATACTACAGCTTATCGATGACCTGCAACCTTTCGTGAATGAAGCGGTGCCAAAACATGTGGTAAATTACAACAAGAGTTGAAGTTAATCCTCTAAGCAATACTGGCTTCATGACGTTGGGATGCTTTAGCTTCATTGTGGTATATTATTCATAACATGACTTCTGCTGCCTGTGTGTGGTATCTGTTCCCTTCCTACAAATGATGTCACACTTTCACAGGTGGATTTTCGTAATGTAAAAATCAAAGTCTTCCAAGAAACCTTGTGGAAACTATTCTGCTTTGTGCGTGAGAACCATGAGAGGACAGTGCCTCACTCATTTAACTCATGTGGTGTTAACACTTGTCCAAATAATATTGGTAACTACACTTTTTAGAATGTTTGTAAACTTGATGTTAGACTAATCTGTAGAATAAAAATTTCAGAATACACACTATTAGACAATTTCATTGTTGTCTTTGGTGAACTTGTGTGTTTAGTAAAGGGTATTTGTTAAAAACCTTTTCACAGTGAACTGAAGAGTTCATTTGCATATGTCATAGGCTTTTGAAGAATGAGGCATATTACAATGGACAGTATTGTTATGCTATGTATGATAGCAAATGAATGGCTGCTATGTGTGGAAGTCGTTTGTAAAAGTTTGGCAATTGGACAAATATTTGCCATTTTCGCCATATTTGCCAAAATCGCCATATTCGCCAAAATCGCCAACATAGCTCACTGCCATGTGTTGAAGTCATTTACATAAATTTGGCAATTTGACAAATATTTCCTTTTTTCGCCATATTTGCCAAAATCGCCAAAATAGCTCACTTCCATGTGTTGAAGTAATTTGCATAAGTTTGGCAATTGGAAAAATATTTGCCATTTTTGCCATATTTGCCAAAATCGCCAGATTCGCCAAAATCGCCAACATAGCTCACTGCCATGTGTTGAAGTCATTTGCATAAGTTTGGCAATTTGACAAAGATTTGCCATTTTCGCCATATTTGCCAAAATTGCCATATTCGCCAAAATCGCCACCATAGCTCACTGCCATGTGTTAAAGTCATTTGCATAAGTTTGGCAATTTGACAAAGATTTGCCATTTTCGCCATATTTGCCAAAATCGCCACCATATTTGGCTAGCATGTGATTTTGGCAAATTCGCCATTTTTGCCACATTCCCTTAGTATATACATATTTTCCAAACTGGTGGCGAAATTTCGTCAAATTTGCCATTTTCGTCATTGAGTGCATTTCTGGACATAAGTGCACAAAGAAAGAGCAAGCGTTGTCTATAACTTTCTCGCAATCTAATTGGTTTGTTCCCCAAAATGATCGTCTCTGATTGGCTATTACAATTACAACAACAAAAAGCTACCACAAGATCTGAATCCAGCGAAGAGACCATCAGGAAAATGTTTCGAACAACTTCAACTAATCAGTTACTGCAAATATTCGGGCAGGATTATAATGAATTTACGGCAAAACATACACATTAGCATTTGCAATGGTGCAGCCATGGAAGAAGCCATTTAGGAAGGCAAAAGCACCGGAGTTTGAGGCAGAGCACGAAATCGAACTCGAAGCTGGCGTCACTGGAACATGAACAACTGCTGAACTCGCTTCTTTAGTAACTAGAACATTTGAGTGGATGTCGGAGCAGTTCTTCAACTGTTTTACAGATGGTCTTGAGTTATAACTTGATATGCTTTGCTTGTTAGCATGGCCCGAGATGGACATGATGTGGCGTGAACGAACGAACGTTGGCGTTTGACTATTTGTGAACTCGCTCGGCTGCGCCTCGTGAGTCGACAACATTTTGACCTCTGTGATGACGAATATCGTTGTCGATAAGAGTACAGACAACGCTAAACCACATTCGATTGCGTGACAAATTGACGCGAGCAGCGTTGTCTAGACTCTTATCGACAACGGCAAATTAGCCAATCAGATTGCGAGATTACTGGAAGTTGTGGTAAAATCTATGATGGTTGAAAATGCTTGGCGTGGGCTCTACATTTGCCCTACCTGGTGAAACTGCAAGTTTCTTTGTGCTGGGGTTGTCTGGTGTGGAATTATGAAGCATGGGAGCATCCATGCTAAGCATTTTCAAGACGCGATGTGTATGATCCCTTCCCTGTCTAAGTCAATAATGCTATAAACCAGTATTTCATTTGAGTAAGTATCTTTCTGTTTGGATAAGGTAAGTTGAATTTTTCATTCTTTCCTTAATAAAAGCCCTAAAATAGCCCTACTTTTTAACCATTTATCCCTAAAAATCCCTACTTCTCAGGGAAAAAATCCCTAATTTCTCCCCTAAATATTGTCACAAGGTGGCCAACATGCCTGTGCACAACAACAACGTGAAATGACCAATTTTAGGTTTCCTCGAGAATGTGAGGTTATGGCGGCGAAATCCTTTCTCTTTCATTATTTTGACATCGGTCATACTAACTTAGTTCCTGGAGAGTTCGCCAGCATTTTCCAAGTTAAACAAATTGAAATGATTGCGAAAGAGTTACAAAAACGAGAAGTTATATTTTACGTTCTCGTTGCCGTTGCCGTCCTCGCTTCCCCAGTTCCTTGATAGCTGTTGGTCGACAGACGATCCTAAATTTCGGAATCAGGAACTCATCTCAAAAAGTGTCAAACATCGATTGTTTTGAAGCGGTTAATGTGCCATTGCGCAGTGACAATGCAATGACTGATGAAGACTGACAAATAAAAGTGGATGCAAATTGAAAAAAAATAAAATATGACCAATGCTGATGCGTGACCTTCATGCAGTTATTAAGACCTTGCAGTAAGATCGATCCTCGTCTTCATATCCTAGCTTTGGTCTGACATTTTAATTTAACATTCGGAGAACCCGGAATCACTAAAGTTCACTTCTGTTTCAGATGTGGAGCCCCCAACATGCAGCTTCTGTCCGGCAGATATTTTGCAAGACGTCGACAACCAGCTCGAAGTAAGAGTTAACTGGAAGCAATCAGTTTGCTCAGACAATTCGGGAGTCCCTGTAACCATTTCGTCAAACAGGCAAAGTGGAGGGTTGTTTGCGGTTCCTGGTTCCTACGAAGTAACTTATATAGTTACTGATCAATCTCCAAACGCAAACTACAACTGCTCTTTTAGAATAGCTCTGACAGGTAAATGCATGCATGTGTATAGTCAACCCAAATCTTTCGTGCATTTAACGTACGTGGTTCCTTCACTCCACACACATCAAGTATCAGCCGCTGTTACAAGTTGAAACTTTTAGTTTTAGTTAGTCGTGTAATATTGTCAGTTTCGTGGAACTTTTTTGAACTTCCATAGCGAGACACGTTTCACCGCGACAAGCAGAACCGCTTTCTACTGCCGCAACGGTCGTAACGATCGCAGTGGTGTTAAAAACAAGAGTTTCATCGTGTAACACCACTTCGTCAAACTGGTCTCGCCCTGTCTTGTTACGCTACACTGCGTAAGCCAATCAGAATCGGAACAACATTTCCAGACCAGTTTCAAGATGTTCCCGAACAAGTTTCGACCTTTTACGTTACACGGTGGACGCCTGCTGAAACTTGTTTCTCAGTACCGTTGCACATAAGTTTCACCTTAAAGTGCCACTACGACCAAAAAAACAATTATTCTTTTTCTTTGGATTTTAAAACTATGTTAACTAAACACTAAGTGACGCAAGTTTTAAGTTCTGATTTTAAAGAGACGCCTGTTTATTTTAACTGGAATATGGTTATTTATTGGTCCGCCATTACTAACTTTAAAATCTTGAGAGAGCTGGGTCGAGGAGAAAATGACGTCAAAGACTCACTGGTTTAAGAATGCAATGCGTGTGTACGCGGCTGAATTAATATGCAGCACGGGAGTTTCGGGCTTTCAGATTTTTAAACTCGTGTTTTGCATATATAATAAGTTGCGTTTACACGCTGAAATTTTAAGCTAGTAAGTAAATGACGTCACTTTTCCCTAGATCCAAGCCTCTGAGGTCCAATCGGTCAGTTTTGAACGTGAGTAATGGCGGACCGTGAAATCCAAACCTTACACTCGAAATAAACAACCTTTGGATAAAAATCAAAGCTCAAAATTTTGCCAGTCAAGTGTTCAGGAAACACGCTTCCAAAATCTGAAGGAAAAAAGAAAATGATTTTTTGATCATAGTGGCACTTTAAAGTTTCATCGTGTAATAGCGGCTTTAAAAGTAGTACATGTGTGGCACTTGGACAGTCACGATGCAGGTGGGGTTGGTCACTTTGATCGAACGTTTATGAGGATTTAGAAATGTGAGCGAAAACCTATCACTTTGGGTGTAATGTGCCTGGCAACAATTTGTGGTAGCTTAGCGTTCTTTGAGAAGGACTAGGCGACCGATTCCGCCAACACGTTCGGAATGTTGAGAAAGATGGCAAGGAAGCGCATGCAAACCAGCAGTCGCTCGACATTTTAATTTCCCTTATTTTTCCAAACAGCATAACGCGATCTTCGACCCGCTTTCCCTGTATCAAGTAACACACAAGGCCGCTAGAATCTAGAGGATTTATACTTGAAATCGGCACCCTTAATCCCCACGGGATCAACAGCCGTTTTTCATTCATTTTCATTGATTTTTATTTTCAATCTATTCTTCTGTTTTACGTTCCTACTTTACGTTTCCACAAATAGTAGCTCAACCCTTCTGTAAATAAATTACTATGCACACAAACCATATTCCTTCCTTTCGGCTCTGACGCAGGGATAACGTTTTAAACATCAGCTTTTTAAAATCATTGCATGGTGGCTAATTTACGTTAAAAAACTAAATTTTAGTGTTCTATGAGGTTGACTTTGCCGTGTCATGCGTCCTCAATCACTATAGGCTGGAATCTTCAAAGGAAACATCTTAGAATATCTATATACTCCTCTACACTGGTGCCTTTTCAGGATGCCTCTCTTCACAGCGCAAGGCGATGATAGAACTGTTGAAAATTAATACTGAGAGTTTGTAACATTACAGACTTCTAACATAAGCATGTTTCTTATCTACCTGTCGTTGGCACTTAATTAATTAACAGCACAGAATATGTGTTGAATAATACAGGTAGTCGAACCGCTTTCTTCTCATTACGCTTTAGACGCCCGAATTTTTCCACCCATTTATTATTTTTCAACACTATTGACTGTTGTTTATTTTTTATGCATACCTTTGACAGCCAAAAGTTGTCCTCGATTCCCACCACCCCAGAATGGAGCTTTAGCTTGCAGAAAGTCGGGCAGTCTAGATGAAGTGTGCGTCGCAATGTGTAGGACTGGGACCGACTTTGAATACAATCCTGGATTCCTTTACTTCTGTTCGGGTGGAGGGTGGCAACATATTCAGTTTGGACCGTCTCACCCATATGATACCACCTGGCCTAGCTGCTCTGGTAAGAGGCCACATTGTTGTGTATTTGTTTGGGGAGACATTTACTTTTCGATAAACTTTTGCCTACCGCACACACTACACGATCACAAGTGTAAATAGCAATAGCAGTGGCATTAGCATTCTCGGTGTCACTGCCAATACGAATTCGCGCACACAATACCAACTCAATCATCAGGCCAGATAAAATCCTGTTTACAAAATTTAAAAAGGAGATGTCTCTTCTTGGTTCTGAAAATAGTAAGCAATTTTCCTTTCTCTTGCCCTCCTGATGGTCATTTCACAAGTGGGAGACGTGGCGTGAAGTAAGCACGAGCATAAGCGCAAATAGCAACAATTACATAAACACAGCAAACAGTGCTTCTCCGTCCGCCATCAAGCCTCCCATGCAGACCTTCTCAAGGCTTGGTCACGCGTTTGTTGTCCACGAACGTCTGCTGAACGGAGCAGCGACTTCCGTTCCCCGGCCGTCAACCGCTATTTAAATAATCTAATCAATATTGGGTCACTGTTTTTCACTGAGATAGCCAATCGCACTCTGCGAAAGAACTGAAATCCCGGGAACCATTCAAAGCGAGCTTATCTAAAAACGGCCTCAGATTGCTCCAGTCCGCGAACGTGGAAGCGGAACGCGTGGAAGCGGAACGCGTGACGAAGCCCTAAGGCCCGGTTCAGACGCCGTACTTCAGCCGAGCCGAATCGAATCCCGTCAACGAATTAAGGTCATGTGAAGTACGGCGTCGGAATCAATTGGGAACGGCTGATTTAATTTAGATCGGCTGAGTCAATTAATCCCGCCTGGCTCAGCCGGGAAGAACGGCTGTAGACCGGCTTTGATTCAGACGCCGTACTTCACATGAGCCGAACTAAATGCATAAATTATGTCAACGTATTTTTCAGTATAACGGCGCTTATGATTGGCTGTAAAATGACATTTCATGCGTGAAAAGAGAACTCACAGAAGCATGACGACCGTTGACCACGTTCTCGAAGTGAAATCCCGAGTGAAATTTTAAACTGTAACATACTAAACCTGGTCAGCTCAAAACGGTCTACTCTGTTTTGAAATTCATGTTGTGTATTTGCATTTCAATATGATCGCGATTTCCTTGAAGATAAAGCGAGCAAAAACACATTTGACCGGACAACTTGATCGGCGCTAGCCGGGAAATTCAAGCCCTGGGATGGTTTGCATCATTCTTCTTTTTACACTGTTTTCTAGCATTTTGAACCGAAGAAAGGCTCTTGTTTGCAGATCTCGGCTTGCGCCATGTTAACAACCGTATGCTAATTCGTTGACCGAATCTTAATTTTCTTCAGTGAATTATTTTCGGCCAAATAAAGTTCGGCGTCTGAATCAATTCAGCCGGGATTAATTATTTAGGTCGGCCTAATCGTTGAATTTGATTCGGCTCGGCTGAAGTACGGCGTCTGAACCGGGCCTAAGAGCGTCTGCGTAGGAGGCTATTCGTCATCTTGTTTCTCCGCCGATGTGACTTGCACTGCGCATGCGTATGCCGCTAGAGTGAACGTCCTTGTATTTTTACCTCTTTACGCTTGTGCTTTTCTCACAAGTGCGAACCAGGCTTAACGATGAAATGCAACAACACGATACCGAAATAGCGTGCATTTCTTTTCAGATTACAAGGCTGGCCAATCCAGGTTAACGTTCAGTCGTGCAATTCTTGGCTGTTGCCAACCGTCACAAGTTGTCTTTCCCTTTGGTACTTGATTTTATTGGGTTGGCTAATCCACATTCGGTCGTTTAAGATATCATTAAAAAAATATTGTTTTTCATTTTTTGCTTTCGTTTCTTTCCCATATCAGCCAAGGCGGGCCCATCATACATGAGACAATTACCATATTACTTCTACAATGGTGACGCGAATGACTTTCAAGACGATATAAAAACGAACTTCTTGACCATTCTTAAGGACCTCATTAGGTATCATTTAGATTGCTCAATGTGTTCCAAGGATGACATTTCCGTTTCTGTGGGAGCAACAAGTAATTTCCGATTTGTTCTTTGTAATTATATAGGACAATTAATCACCTGACGAGGGATTTCCACGTTAATTTTACGCGAGTGCAATATCGAGTGCAATATCAGTTTTTCAAGTGAAATTTAACGTGGAATTCACGAGTCAGGTGATTAATTTTTCTTGAAGCGCATAGCTTCTTTTTTAAAAAACAGAGCTTCCTTTGACCATTTTTTTTTTTTTTTTGCGATAGACTTGCGCCGTGCTGGTAAGCGTAAGCGGCTCATCAAAACAAGGAAAATCTTTTATTTCCTCACTTTGCTTAGGTTTTTGCTTTGTAAACTGAGACAATGCTTTTGAGAACATAGTTAAAACCTGATTGTTTCTAATCGTGTCTACGTTGCTATGTGCAATATCGGCTTGCCTCGTTTTCAAGTCGCAATTCCGCTTTGAATACCTCGCTTCGATAGCCAATCAGATGGCGAGAATTTATCTTGCTACCCAATTATTTGAAAAATAATCACAACATTTAGTTCTTCTTCTTGAAGCTACCCCACGTTTGCCAGCATTCATCTCATTAATGTGGTTCAGATTTCTAACGTAATTTTCAGTGCTATAAGAATAAGATGTATTTGCCAATTTGTACCTCGAGGGTGTTAACATTTGCCTTTTTTTTTTCTAATAATCATTACAGGTTCGAAGTAAAAGGAAGCTCCCCAGTTGATGGAAACAAGATTCCTCCGATCGGTTAAATGTTAATGATAATATTGATGACGATGACATGACGGTGACGGTGACGGTGACGGTCATGATGATGATGATAACAATGACGATGACAATGAAGATAATGGCAATGTTAATAAATGCGTGCAAAACTACAGTAAATGGAATACTATGCTTGTTGTTCATTTCTCTGCCTAATAATATAAAATGAAATGCACGTCATTTGCGCACAAGTTGGACATAAAAGTTCAGTTTCGAATGAGAGAAAGAGCGGGTGAATTTTCTGTTTTTCATCGACAAAATACTCAGCTACTCAGTAGCGTGCATGAGCGAAAGGAGTCCCCTTCCTATAGAGAAGAGAGTGCTCCTCCTTCTTTAGGGCAAGAAAGGGAGAATCCTCTTCGTACATAGCATATAGAAGGGAATCCCCCTTCCTACATGGCAAACATAAGGAAAATTGGCAAACATAAGGAAAATTCCCAATCTTAAATGGTATGTATAAGACGAAGCCCCATTTGACTCTTTGTAAATATCCGGTAGATGAGTAAGAATCCCCCTTTTTATATAGAAGATACAAGCGAGAGTCTTCTCTTTAGTTTGTTTATCACAAGAACCGACTTTCTGATAAGTCCGTACAAGCGAAACCTGCCTCCCCAATTGTATATATATATATATATTATATTCTAATTCGCCACCCTCTGCAATCAAATATAAAACATTTGTCAGGTAATAAGGGACGGACCATTAGAAAAGTGATGACGGGGGTGGGGGGTGGGGAAAAAACTCAAAAAATTAATGCAAGGGAAAATGCCAAGAAAAAAATTCACGCAAAGAAGAAGGTAAAGAAAAAAATTAAAAATAATTCTTATTCAAAACATTCCTGGATTGACATTTTGGAGTGGAGGGCACTACAGAGGGGCTGTGTTGGTGAATGGAGTATGGCATCAGTATGATGGGCTGTGGGAGAGGAATTCCAGAGGGAAGGGAATGCAAACATGTAGAGGGAAGCCGTCCACTCCAAGTAGCTTCCTCCTCTCTCACTGTGTGTACATTTTCGAAATGATTTTGCATTAAAAAGTGGCCTGTATCCTTTGATCTGTTGTGAGTGTAGAATAATTTATAAATCACAAAAACATAGATAATGAATCACGATTTCACTGTTAAAAAAAAGCAATATTTGTCTAAAAAAATTCGTTTAGGGGGTTTCACCTGGAAAAAAAATTCCTGCACAGTCAGTGCGCGAAAAAACAATTCCTACCAGCTGAAATGGTCCGTCCCTAACTAGAGCAGGATGAAAAAATAGAAACGGATGAGCAAGCTTCAGTTTGTGATGTGGTTTTCAAAACCATCAGGGTATAATAGCTTTGTCAGTTCTTGTAGTTGCATTACTGCAGCTGAATAGGATACTAATGATATGGAAAATACAGCAGCCGAGGAAAAATCATGCCATCCGACCTTACAAGGCACGTGTAGTTGAAAACAATATCCAGGTAACCGGGCTAAAGTATTCGGATGAGAAAAATTTCTAGCGCGGTTGCCGAGATCCCGGATGGAAAAAGAAACCGAGGTCTCGGCAACCGAGCTAGCCCGCCCTCTTATAAGAACAAATCGAAACTTGTACTAGGATTTAGCGGTGTGGCAAGATCTCGGAAACCGGGCCAGTCCGATTAACCGGGCTGTTATGAAGAGGCACTAGATCTCGTGGAAAATAAGACGAATCTCGAAGAAAAGTCTTAACTACTGAACAGCGGCCACGCAGGGGCAAGCGAATTGTTTCCATTGGATAAGAGATGCTCTTCAGTAAGCGTAGACACTTATTAGTATGCAGAAAGGCACTTTCCCTATTCCACTTAGGCCGTTTGAATATGAATGATTTATAATAATCTGATCACCTAATTGCCTAATCCCGAATGAGGCTTACCTTTGAACGTGGCACACTGCCAAACATAAACCAGTTGCTGTCGATCACCTCTCTGAAGCGAATGAAGGCTAACCCTTCCTGGACACTCCGGCTTTATGGTACCCAGTCTATGAGTAGTGGATCCATTACCCTCTCTCTCCGATCTGTGCTTAACATGTCTGTAATAATCCCAATCTACAGCTCATCCTATTTGAATTAATCATGCACATTAAAATTTTGGGCATTTCCATAAAACAGCTCCTAATACAGAACGAAGTCAGTATACAGTCAAACCCCAGCACACTGGTTTTCTCTTCCAAATCTATAGCTAAATCGAAATCATATATATTTGCGGACCCCAAAATCATTATAACCCCATATTCAGGGTTTAGCACAGTGTATCCTTTTAAACATTGCAAGTCATTGGCCCCCTTATCAACTTCCCTTTCGCCGTGGGGCTCTCTCTGTCTCCTAATCATAGTTTCTTCTACGTAATTTTTGTTACTATTTTTAACAGCAAAATTTCACTGGAGCGAACTGCTTTGCAGCGGTTGCTCCCTCAGTTTAACCTCTTACTTATGTTACAAATATAACTAACGATTTTATTTGGTACATACAAATACAACCGCACTCATACTTAAACCCCCTCTACCTAATGATGGTCGACAGTAGAGACCCATGTATTTGGGATTCCATACCTCAACACCAGCCTGGATAAACCACAAAGGTTGTTAGTCATATATGACTACCAACATTACCGTGTGGAGGACATTTGTTGGGAATAAATACAAACAATCAGGGTGTTGTGTAAAATTATTTCTGTCAGTAATATATTACTGACAGAAATAATTTTACACAACACCCTGATTGTTTGTATTTATTCCCAACAAATGTCCTCCACACGGTAATGTTGGTGAACAATAGCAAAAAAATCTAATCAGAGAGAAATATTTTGTCGAGGGGATGCTAACATGGCCTCTGTAAAGTCACGTGTATGCTGCTGAGAAGCTATAGTATTATTATGTATTAGCCTGGAAAAAACGTATTACGATTCTTAATTTTTAAATGCTCCTGGGTTATTCAGCTGTGTAGCAAAATGCAAATTTGCGCAGCTATGCTAACATTTCATGTTATGTTCTCGCTTCGCTTTTTTTATAAGTACTGAACTGAATTCTCGCATTTGTCACTTGTCGATGGAAACTGAAAATTCATATCTTAAAGTAGCTGTCACTTTCAAAAGACTTGAGTCGAGATATTTTAACAACTGCGAAATGTTAATTAATTTATAAGTTTTTAAGAGCATGATGATCAAGTGCCTTCTTTTTAACTGTTTCAGTAGCATTCAAGAACAGATAAGATTTTTTTGAATTGTATAATCTATTTCCAAACAAATAATTCTGGAAGTAAGAGTTTAACGTTAAGATTGATCACATAATTCTCACATCAAACTATGAATGAATTCTTTGGTTTTGGGAACTAATGCAATATCGACTATTTAATCATTCTACGAATTTATTCCTTTTTGTTGTTTCAGCTTGAAAAATTGCTAAGACCTGTCACTTCATATCAAAGACGGATACACTGTATTCACCATAATTGATGTGGATTGCTTACTGAGTTACTGGTGAAAAAGAAGACATCGCGTAGTTGAAAAGTGGAAAGAAATGACGCTATTTGCTAAAGGAGTAAAACATTGCGTGGGATATATCATTCTGTTGTCCATTTTGGCAACTGTGTGCTACAGTTGTCCCGAGGGCTATTATGGCCCAGCGTGCAACTTACGTAAGTATTGAGTCTCGAACCTAGATTCGTCATCATCTCTTTCATTAGGGAGCTTAAGATTCTACGACGGCGACGGCAACGAAAACTCATTTCAAAATACAACTTCTCGTTTGTGTAGCTCTTTCGCGATTATTCCAATTTGTTTAACATGAAAAATGCTGGCGAGCTGTCCAGGGCCTAAATACTATGAACGATGTTAAAGCAAAGAAAGAGAAAGAAAAACTTGTCATTTCACGTTGTTGTTTTGCAGAGGACGGCAAAGAAATGTACCAAAATGATTTTTGTCTCTCTTTCCTTGCTTTAAGATCGTACGTAGAAATTTAGGCCCTGGACAGCTCGCCAGTATTTTTCATTTTAACCAAATTGGAATAATCGCGAAAGAGTTACACAAACGAGAAGTTGTATTTTGAAATGACGTTTCCGTTGCCGTCAAAAATTATTTTACAAGATGTTAAGGTTTCCAGGGTTAGAAGCAAGCAAACTAGATTTAATATTTGTTACTGTAACAGAAAGTTCGCCTTTGGTGGTTCGAACATTCGCAAGTTAATTTCCTTAATCTTCAGAAGTTCCGACTGAATATAAGTACGGCTGATTAACGAACCATTTGTTCCGTTTGGGAAACTGATATTTCAGAAATTATCTTAAAGATCAAAAAATGCTCTTTTAAAAACCGGTACGTTGGCAATTCATCACATGTTTAAATGATTTCGAGATTTGCAGTGAAACCATCAAAACTGTTCTCAAAACACAGAGTCTCGTGAAAATGTGACCGGAATTAATTCTTAGCAGGGCCCTGGGGCCCGTTTCTCGAAACTCCCGAAAACTTTTAGGGCCCGAAAAGCCATTTGTAAAATTGCGATCCGCTTATTCTAAAACGTTGATCTTTTACTATGATTTCAAGATGAGAAAAGGCAAATTTGTTGCAAAATTTCATGCCTGGAAATGTCTTCGTTTTTATGATACGAAGGAAATTATGGTACCCGAAATGCTCCCGAAAAGTTTCGAGAGTTTCGAGAACTGAACGCACGCCTGCTCCTTTAAACATGGCAGAAGACACCACTTACCAATTGCCCTTCGCTTAAAATTTTGTCCAAAAGTCAGAACTTTAGCCAAACTTTTACGCTTGAGAGAAAGGTGGCGTTGATATCACTTTTTCCAGACTTCAGTTACTCGACAGTAATTCTGCTGTAGGTTGTGTCCATCAAAACAAAAGAAAGAGACTGCTACTCTGAAAATAAGGAGAATCATTTTCTCACAGGTTAAGCTGCAATTTTTCTATATAAGTGGTAGCGTGTACGTTCCGCTGGTGAGATGTTAAACCCGACTCGAAACGGAACAATGACTCGGCAAAACCACCTCAAATAATAAGTAAACCGACAAAGACGAGTGGAACCAAAGTACAACAGAATAAAGGTTAAATCCTTGAGTGCGAGGAAACGATTGCCGCAATGCACAAACGCTAAAGTTCTTAGGGTTTGTACATTTCAGTTTTGAAAAAGTGTGGTGCATGGCGATTTCAAAATTGTTGTTTCAAAGTTGGTTAACGATCGAAGCTCCCGTCAAAGCTACAATACACTGTCTCGCCCAGATGATTCAATAAAGTATGCGTTCCATAGTTGAATCAATTCAAATTATATTAGGTGTCTGTTTGTCTTTCCTTCAGCACAGTGCATTTAGTCAATTAGTCTTTCTCTTAATTGTTCCTTTTTTGTATTTGTCCCATTTCGATGTCCACGCGTGCAAGTCTTCTAGGTTCTGATCTTCTAATCGTTTGATTTCTCTTTCATCTGAAGCATGTCCGCGCAGCACATATAAGCACTTCCCTAGGCCTGCAGATGACTGTATGCTATGTCCAGCAAATTCTGGACACACGCTGCTTGGTACATTAGCTCGATTATGGTTGAATCATCAACTAATTGCAGTTCTTGATTATAATTGGATTACAATTACTTCAAACAACCTCAAGGGAGTTGTTTGAAGTAATTACAGTGCGTGATTGAACAAAATGGCGGACATGTAGTGGTTTCTGAGGAAACCAAACTTCTGATCGCTTAATGGAGTAGAAAGGCGGACAATGTAACATGACTTAAACACCAGTGCACAATAAGAAACTCGTATGGGACAAAATAAGTCAGGCAATGGCCGATGGAGTTCTATAGGGCGCCCAGTTTTGTTTTCAACTTCAGACTGCGAGGTAACCTGCACAGTTTATTTGAATTTTCGCAGATGTAAACAAAATTGAAAAGGAGTATGATGGATTGATATTGTAATTCAGTTGAATGTAATTAACGTTTAGTGTGAACATGGCTTTAGTGACTTTCGTTGCTTCATTCGATATGAAGGGCTACTAGAATTTCACGTTTCCTGTAAAATTGAGTTCTAACGCACCGTTTTTTAAAACCCTCAGTTGAAACTAAACGTGAGCATTTCTGATGAAGACATCCTGCGGTTACCCGACCTTTCTTTCAACCCCTCCCTCCCTCCCAATGTACAAATCACAACAAAATATTTGCAAGCGTAAATGAGCACATGTCTTCCTAACAACTGAATCCCTTCTCATACATCTCGAGGTTGGGCGAAAGGTGGTTATTGGTCGTTTCAGGCTCCCGCTTGATACCTATCCATAAAAGACTAATGTTTTTGTTGTCCGTTATTTCAATAAATATTTAACGTATGATTGTTACTCTTCATTTAGTTCGTTCCTGCGAGCCATTGCCTACTCCCCAAAATGCTGCAATAATCGAGTGTAACACGACCTATTTATCACCTTGCGTCATAAGGTGTAATGAAGGATACAAGCCGAATGGCAGTTCGGAACGACTGTGCATAGTTGGGAGTTCTGATAACATGATATGGACTGGAGTACCCTTGTTATGTGAAGGTCAGCGGATTGTTACTGTTACTGCCATTGCCACTGTCACTGTCACTGTCACTGTCATGTCACTGTCACTGTCACTGTCACTGTCACTGTCACTGTCACTGTCACTGTCACTGTCACTGTCACTGTCGCTGTCACGTGTCAAAACCGTCCAAATTGCCTACATCTACATCTTCACTCGGCAAAGTCCCATTGACTTATGGCTGTAATGCGTGTGGCCTCAAACCACCATCCATGTGTCTAAAAAGTGATCAAAACCAGAAAATTGAAAAGGACTACGAGAGTGTAAATTTTGTATAAAGAGAAACAATCATGCTATTTCTCTCGAGGCATGCTACCACGTGATATATGCACGTTGCTGGTACGATGTCCAACAATTGCAAAATAAGGTTGTAGAGCAGATCCTGTTGCATTAAAAAGCAATACTTCCTGCTTTATTTGTCCGCCTATCCCTCGCCATCGAAGTGTCTACGGCTCAATAACCGTCCTTTTAGTCATTAGGAAACGAGATATTCTTTTAGCAACTCAGAAAATTTTGGATATTTGATTGTACGTATATAAATATATTTGTCTTGTTATCGGTCATTCCTTTATTTATGACAGGTTTCTTAGTGATTTTGGTAGAATTGTACATCCATTTACAACCCGCCCTTTCCGAATTTTCCTACTTCTCCTCTCTTCAAGAAAACTGTCCCAATTTCCTCTTTTTCGCCGTCTCTATCATCTTAAAGCCCCGTGCAAACGCTCGCAACATTGTTGGGCCCAACAATGTTGCGTCTTGTTGGCCAACAATGTTGCGAGCGTTTGCACGGGCCTTAACGGTTTTTCACTGAATAAATGTATTTCTGACTTTTACTCTCCAAATCAACTGACGAGGCTGAACTACGTTGCATTGTTACAGCGAAACTAGTTTTGTGAATTTAAAAGTGTGTTGAAAGCATTTTGTTTTCATTTGAATTTTTCTTTCAACTGAAAATGAGGTGTAGCAGTCTTTCTTAGCTTCGGCTAATAGACTGTCACAACACTCTCGAAATCGATTGACCGTTTTGGTCGGGATTGTTCATTGGTCCAAAAGAGATGTTTTTGAATTCGCATTCGCTTACTCCCAAGAAGAAAGAACAAAAAATACACCATTTGTGCACGGAGCGGAACGCTTTTAGCAGTGTTATATCTTTACGTGGAGCCTTCTGGAAGTAAAATTTAACAAATGTTATTTTATTTATTTCAGTGGTTCAATGTCCAGCGCTGCCGCCGGTTAAAGCAGCTACAGTTAACCCTGCTCAATGTCTAACTGGACCAGTTGTATTCAATACAGTCTGCTCCTATATATGTACAGCTGGATATGGAGTGAACAACAATCCTACCCAGCAGGCTAGCAGTTTAGTTTGCAATGCTTATGGGAGATGGAGCGAACAACCACCCGTATGCAACGGCAAGTATATTTACAAGCCAAACCAAAAGCTGTAGAATGGAATTTTGAAGTCTGTTTAAAGTGATGTTTTCATTAGCTAGAAGAATTTGATCTGCTCGGATTTTTTAGCTGAATTTTTAATTGCCTGAAAATTTTAGGGAGCAAAATCTTCCTTTGAGAAAATGTTAGCTGAAATGAACCCGTTTCACAACCTTTCTAGGGAACTAGAACTCACAAACTTTTCTTTCCGAAAATGCTAGTTGACGTTCTTAACTGCCAAAAATAACAAACATGACACTTCCGTCAGCGGCTATAATTTCGCTATTGCGAATATTTTAGGCCACGTTTCATATACGAAAATCCGAGTGCACTCTTTGATCGACGCCGAAAAGTTAACGTAAGGCGAACTACCCTCCCCCTAACAGATATCAAAGGAAACTTGTCCTTGGGGGTCCCTGGCTTACGAATCAGTGTTGTGGTTAAGTTTTATCCTTGGTTTTAAAGTCAATTATCTTTTGGTTTTGGTTAAGGTAATGTATGATAACGAGTCTGAAAAAAAGGAAGATTACAGTGCCACTACTTCAACCAAAGCCACACAGGAAGATTTCCTGCAAACCTAGCCAATGAGAATCTCACATCGGAACAATGGATTTTGACAAAATTAATTATGTACGTCAAATTCACCCACTATCGAAGCACAAAAAATTCAAATTGCGGCTTTTGTGTTGTTTCATCACTCGAACATTATTGGCCAATTTGTAAAAAAATTTCTATAATGCCTTCTTTCTTCCTACATAATCTGTGAGGCTAACTAACTTATTACGTTCTACTGGAGTTAAAAAATTATAAGGTACTTGAATTGAATTTACATCTTTGAATGATTGAGAGCTGATAATAACATATAATGACTGCTAGTGGCGATGACAATGATAATGGTTGCAATAATGGTGATGGTGACGATGACGGTGGCACTGGTAATGCCCGAGTGATAGTGATTGTAATAATGTCCAGGTTTCCGTTGGGGATTTCATTCTTTTCTGCTTGACAAACCTTCAGATTTTTCACCCCCGCGCCTAACTTGTCCACCCAGTCACCGCCTCGTCGCGAATGATAAAGGAAAAGCAAATGCGACGGTTTCTTGGAGTGTGACTGTGTCCGACAACTCTGTTGATGTGGACCCACACGCTGTAATCAAAATGCAGTCCAGTCACCAGTCACCTGTGGACGTGTTTCCCCTCGGCTCAAACATAGTCAAAGTTACTGCTACTGACGAGGCTGGGAACACAGAAGACTGCACATTCATCATTTACGTCCAAGGTAAGCCAGACAAAATATGTCAGTGTTATTGATGCCTAGTCTCCTTCGCAGCCGTCGTTTGGGCTCTTCACGCCCATCGTTGCGTGACGAGCCGAAACGACGGTTGCCGAGGAGGAGTAATCGATGCCAGGCCTGTTGTGCTTCCGTTCTTGTGTAGTCCTCTCAGAGGTTTTCATAATTATTATTCAAAAAGTTGTAATAGCTAATTAAAAATAAGAGCCTTTGTATTTTAAGGTCTCCTCGCAAAGCGAAGTGCCACTCAGAGACAATTGTCTGTTGCACGTCATTAGGCTGCCTAACTTAATTTGAGCTCTTTTATTTTTGTGATGAGTGTGGATGATTCGGAGCTTTATACCATTCTTGAAAACGGCCAGAAAAACTACATTTCGGTTTGAGAAAGAGTATTTTTCCTTCTCTAATTGATCACATGGATGTCAAACATCACTTAATATATTTGGGAACTACTTCAACTCGCAATTTAAAATTTTTTGCAATGTCTATGCATGTTGTACTTTTTAGCTATATTTTTCCTAGCATTTTCAACTGTTTTGTGTACACGATATATACGCTCAAGTTAAGGAGAACTGAGTTATCTCATCTGATCATCCTGTTTTGTTTAGGATTTACCGTCATTTACTCGAACAACCGCTCCTGCGCACTTCCTTAATTTTTGGCCGGTGAGAGTGGGCGCTTATTACTTTCCCAAAAAACTTTCTATGAAAACCGAGTTTCCGGCCGTATTAGTCACCGGATCAAGGAAGCTCCAAAATGGACTTTAATTCCAGGAACATTCAGGAACTGAACTCAAAGTAGCAAGACGTTTATTTCATAAACAGGAGATGTTGTGGCTGAACTTTACGCCGCTCACATGGTTATCTCAGTTTCATTTTTAAGGAAAATTCCTCATAGACTAGTAATCTGTGAACAATCAGTCAACAACCAAGTTTGGAACACAACTGACGCTCCTCTTTCTTCACGTTAGGCTATTGCACAAACTGATTTTTGATGGGAGAGGAGATTGGAATTTAGTTTTTGGGTTTTCAGGGTAAGCGCTTATTCAAGGGTAGGCAATTTATCTATTAAGGGCCTGATTACATGAGCCGGGCTGCTTCGGTGTGGGCTGGCCCGGTTGTCATGTCAGTCGCGAAGTTGATTTTTGTTGCGTTTAACAAACATGCCGAGATCCCGGCAAACTCAAACCAGCCCGGCTCATGTAATCAGGCCCTTAGTTTTTGGACTTTCCACGGAGTGCTTACTAACTCTTTGGGCTTTCAGGGTAGGCCCTTATTCGAGGTGGGCGCTTATTCGAATAAAATTAACACTGTAATTAAAGGTACAGCCAGACGTTTAACAGTGAGCCGCTAAACTGATGCACATTTATACAAGTTATCTATTCTAATCGCAATTTCCGAGCAACACTGAGTTAGCGACGGCATGAGGTTCTAGCAGTGACGTCGCCGTCAATCGAAAAAAGGCCTCAAAGTTTACCGGTCGCCAGCCACCAAAGAAGGAAGTAGGGAGCTTCAGCAAAGTGGATGGCATCGAGAATACCACAAAACAATAGGCTAAATGAGCAAAAACAATCACACACGCGTTTTACATTTTAGTACATTTCTTTGCAGTCCTCCACAACACGGCAATATGAAATGACCAAATCAGTGTTTTAGGTTTTCTCGAGAACTTGAGAGCATGATGGCAAAGTTTTCTTTCTCCCCTACTTTGACACCGTTCATAGAAATTTAGACCCTAGGCAATTCCGCAGCATTTTCCATGTTAAACAAAATGGAATAACCGTAAAGGAGTTAGAAAAACGAGAAGTAATATTTTGAAATGACATTTTCGTTGCGGTCGCCGTCGCCGTTGCTAAAGCTCGCCAATAGGGAACTTACAAGCATCGACGACAACAACGGCAACGAGAACGCCACAAAACAAAAAACAACTGCACGTGCGTTTACATTTTGGTACATTTCTTTCCCTTCCTCAGCAAAACAAAAATGTGAAATGGCCAAGACTAGGTTTACACTAGAGGATATTTTTTCTGATTCATAAATGTTTATGGATTCATCAATTTTGGGGTTATCGGATTCGCGGGCGTTTACACTGAATGCGTATCCGGATTCCTAGTCGTTTCACGTAGATAACTCCGGGAACATTCCTGATTGAATGGTTACAAAGCAGGCGAAAAATATCCGGATTCGTCCTTTCAAAGCGTTTACACCACTAACCCCTCCGAATTCAAAAGTTTTCGGATATAAAGTTCCTACTTTAGATTCCGGATTCAAAATCTCCGGAGACATGACCAAACCGGGAAGTTTTTATTTCGGATTCGTCCACTTATATGTAAACGGCAAAACGAATCCGCTACTAAAGCGTATCGGATTCGTCACAAATCCGGAATAATTTCCTCTAGTGTAAACCTAGTCCAAATTTCATGTTTTCTAGAGAACGTGAAGGCGTGACGGCAAATTTGTTTTTCTTTTCTCTAATCGTAACTATAACAAAACTCTCGCATCTGATTGGCCATCACCAGCTATGGTTTTTGCCAAATTGGACAGTGTTATTGGACAGTACGCGTCATGCCTCAGCAAATTAGGGAGTTTAAGCAACGAGAACGCCATTCCAAAATATAACTTCTCGTTTGTGTAACCCTTTCGCGATTATTCCAATTTGTTTAACATGAAAAGTGCTGGCGAGCTGTCCAGGATCTAAATTACTGTGAACGATGTAAAAGCAAAGAAAAAGAAAGAAGATTTTGCGGTAATACGCCCACGTTCTCAAGAAAACCTAAAATTTGGTCATTTCACGTTGTTGTTCTGTAGAGGACGTGCAGAGCGATTGTTTTTGCTCAGTAAGCCTATTGTTTTGTGGCGTTCTCGTTGCCGTTGCCGTCCTCGTTGCTTAAACTCCCTATTGGACAGTACGCGCCATCGCACGCGCGCGCTGGAAGAGGACAGTTGCACTTTCATATTTACTACGCATCTCAGGGTAAAACTATTTTTTTCCTGAAAAGTTTTTCTTCTATTTCTTTCTCGAATTTTGTTATAGATACGATTAATTGGTAACAGGACTTTGTGTTGTCCAATTCGACCTGTAATCATACTCGTGGTGAAACCGTTGAAATCGGACTCCCGCTACGCGATTTTGTTAATCACTCGTATGATTACAGACCGAATTGGACTTCACTCAGTCCTATTTCCATTACGTGTTTTGATTTGTTCATTGCAATTTAGTTCCTGGACAGTTCGCCAGCACTGTACATCTTTAACAAATTGGAATAATTGCGAAAAAGCTTCAGAAACGAGAAGTTGCATTTTGAAATGACGTTTTCATCGCGGGGTCTAAGAAATAATAGGCTTAATGACCAAAAACTATCTCTGCACGTGCGTTTTACATTTTGGTACATTTCTTTACCGTCCTCTACAAAACAACAACGTGAAATGACCAATTTTAGGTTTCCTCGAGAACGTGAGCGTATGACGGCAATATCCTCTTTCTCTTTCATTACTTTGACATCGGTCATACTAACTTAGTTCCTGGAGAGTTCGCCAGCATTTTCCAAGTTAAACAAATTGAAATGATTGCGAAAGAGTTACAATAACGAGACGTTATATTTTTAAATGCCGTTCTCGTTACCGTTGCCGTCCTCGGTTCTTAAACTCCCTAGTTCCCTGATAGCTGTTGGTCGACAGACGATCCTAAACTTCGGAATCACCAGCTCAAGGTTGGATCTCAGGAACTCATCTCAAAAAGTGTCAAACATCGATTGTTTTGAAGCGGTTAATGTGCCATTGTGCAGTGACAATGCAATGACTGATGAAGACTGACAAATAAAAGTGGATGCAAATTGAAAAAAAAAACATGACCAATGCTGATGCGTGACCTTCATGCAGTTATTAAGACCTTGCAGTAAGATCGATACTCGTCTTCATGTCCTAGCTTTGGTCTGACATTTTAACATTCTGAGAACCCGGAACTGATCACTAAAGTTCACTTTTGTTTCAGATGCGGAGCCCCCAACATGCAGCTTCTGTCCGGCAGATATTTTGCAAGAAGTCGACAACCAGCTCGAAGTAAGAGTTACCTGGAAGCAACCAGTTTGCTCAGACAATTCGGGAGTACCTGTAGCCATTTCGTCAAACAGGCAAAGTGGAGAGTACTTTGCAGTTCCTGGTGCCTACGATGTAACTTATACAGTTACTGATCAATCTTCAAACGTAAATAACAACTGCTCTTTTAGAATAGCTCTGACAGGTAAATGCATGCATGTATATAGTCAACCCAAGTCTTTTGTGCATTTAACATACGTGGTTCCTTCACTCCACACACATCAAGTATCAGCCGCTGTTACAAGTTGAAACTTTTAGCTGAAACTTATGTGCAACGAAGTTTCAGCAGGCGTTGCACCGTGTAATATTGTCAGTTTCGTGGAACTTTTTTGAACTTCCATAGCGAGACACGTTTCACCGCGACAAGCAGAACCGCTTTCTACTGCCGCAACGGTCGCAACGATCGCAGTGGTGTTCAAAACAAGAGTTTAATCGTGTAACACTACTTCGTCAAACTGGTCTCGCCCTGTCTTGTTACGCTACACTGCGTAAGCCAATCAGAATCGGAACAACATTTCGAGACCAGTTTCAATGTTCCCGAACAAGTTTCGACCTTTTATGTTACACGGTGCAACGCCTGCTGAAACTGGTTTCTCAACGCCGTTGCACATAAGTTTCACCTTAAAGTTTCATCGTGTAACAGCGGCTTTTAAAGTAGACATGTGTGGCACTTGGACAGTCACGATGCAGGTGGGGTTGGCCACTTTGATCGAACGTTTATGAGGATTTAGATATGTGAGCGAAAACCTATCACTTTGGGTGTAATGTGCCTGGCAACAATTTGTGGTGTTCTACGAGGTTGACTTTGCCGTGTCATGCGTCCTCCATCACTATAGGCTGGAATCTTCAAAGGAAACATCTTAGAATATCTATATACTGCTCTACACTGGTGCCTTGCCAGGATGCCTCTCTTCACACCGCAAGGCGATGATAAAACTGTTGAAAATTAATACTGAGAGTTTGTAACATTACAGACTTCTAACATAAGCATGTTTCTTATCTACCTATCGTTGGCACTTAACAGCACAGAATATGTGTTGAATAATACAGGTAGTCAAACCGCTTTCTTCTCATTACGCTTTAGACGCCCGAATTTTTCCACCCATTTATTATTTTTGAAACACTATTGACTGTTGTTTATTTTTTATGCATACCTTTGACAGCCAAAAGTTGTCCTCAATTCCCACCACCCCAGAATGGAGCTTTAGCTTGCAGAAACCCAGGTAGTCCACATGAAGTGTGCGTCGCAATGTGTAGGACTGGGACCGACTTTGAATACAATCCTGGTCTTGTTTACTTCTGTTCGGGTGAAGGGTGGCAACATATTCCGTTTGGACCGTCTCACCCATATGATACCACCTGGCCTAGCTGCTCTGGTAAGAGGCCACATTGTTGTGTATTTGTTTGGGGAGACATTTACTTTTCGATACACTTTTGCCTACCGCACACACTACACGATCACAAGTGTAAATAGCAATAGTAGTGGCATTAGCATTCTCGGTGTCACTGCCAATACGAATTCGCGCACACAATACAAACTCAATCATCAGGCCAGATAAAATCCTGTTGACAAAATTTAAAAAGGAGATGTCTCTTCTTGGTTCTGGAAATAGTAAGCAATTTTTTGAAAAAGGAAAAATGCAAAATCTTGATTTCGTTACACCTCTCGGAATCTCAACGAGTCCAAAGTCATGTACTAGACATTTTCCTTTCTCTTGCCCTCCTGATGGTCATTTCACAAGTGGGAGATGTGGCGTGAAGTAAGCACGAGCATAAGCGCAAATAGCAACAATTACATAAACACAGCAAACAGTGCTTCTCCGTCCGCCATCAAGCCTCCCATGCAGACCTTCTCAAGGCTTGGTCACGCGTTTGTTGCTCACGAACGTCTGCTGAACGGAGCAGCGACTTCCGTTCCCCGGCCGTCAACCGCTATTTAAATAATCTAATCAATATTGGGTCACTGTTTTTCACTGAGATAGCCAATCGCACTCTGCGAAAGAACTGAAATCCCGGGAACCATTCAAAGCGAGCTTATCTAAAAACGGCCTCAGATTGCTCCAGTCCGCGAACGTGAAAGCGGAACGCGTGACGAAGCCCTAAGAGCGTCTGCGTGGGAGGCTATTCGTCATCTTGTTTCTCCGCCGATGTGACTTGCACTGCGCATGCGTATGCCGCTAGAGTGAACGTCCTTGTATTTTTACCTCTTTACGCTTGTGCTTATCTCACAACTGCGAACCAAGCTTAACGATAAAATGTAACAACACAATACGGAAATAGCGTGCATTTCATTTCAATTATTTTATTGGGTTGGCCAATCCAGACTCGGTCGTTTAGATATCATTAAAAAATATTGTTTTTCATTTTTGCTTTCGTTTCTTTCCCATATCAGCCAATGCGGGCCCATCACACGTGAGACAATTACCATATTACTTCTACAATGGTGACGCGAATGACGTTCAAGACGATATAAAAACGAACTTCTTGACCATTTTTAATGACGTCATTAGGTCTCCTTTAGATTGCTCACCGTGTTCCAAGGATGACATTTCCGTTTCTGTGGGAGCAACAAGTAATTTCCGATTTGTTCTTTGTAATTATATAGGACAATTAATCACCTGACGAGGGAATTCCACGTTAATTTTACGCGAGTGCAATATCGAGTGCGATATCGTTTTTCAAGTGAAATTGAACGTGGAATTCACGAGTCAGGTGATTAAATTTTTTTGAATCGCATAGCTTCTTATTTAAAAAACAGAGCTTCCTTCGACCATTTTTTCTTTCGCGACAGACTTCCGCCGTGCTGGTAAGCGTAAGCGACTTATCAAAACAAGGAAAATCTTTTATTTCCTCACTTTCCTGAGGTTTTTTGCTTTGTAAACTGGGACAATTGTTTTGAGAACATAATTAAAACTAATTGTTTCGAATCGTGTCTGCGTTGCTATTTGCAATATCGGCTTGCCTCGTTTTCAAGTCGGAATTCCACTTTGAATATTTCGCTTCGATAGCCAGTCAGATGGTGAGAATTTATCTTGCTATGTGATTCTTTGTAAAATAATCAGTGTGAGATCACAACATTTAGTTCTTCCTCTTGAAGCTCCCCCCTTTTGCCAGCAATCATCTCATTAATGTGGTTCCAGGGGGGTAGCCAGGATTTCTAGGAGGGGGGGTTCCAAATTGGTTCCAACGAAAACAGTTGGTCTAAAATCCTTACATTACGTACGTACAAATAGATACCACAATGACGTTAACTGTACTTATTGTAAGCATAGAACAAAACGAAGAATTTCAGGAATCGAGAGCCCATTACACTCTTACTGGGATAAAATCACCGTTAAAAATACGAGAGGGGGGGTTCCGGAACCCCTAAAACCCTCCCCTGGCTACGCCCCTGGGTTCAGATTTCTAGCGTAGTTTTCAGTACTATAAGAATAAGATGTATTTGCCACTTTGTACCTCGTGAGTGTTAACATTTGCTTTTTTTTTTTTCTAATAATCATTACAGGTTCGAAGTAAAAGGAAGCTCCCCAGTTGACGGAAACAAGATTCCTCCGATCGGTTAAATGTTAATGATAATATTGATGACGATGACATGACGATGACATGACGATGACACGACGGTGACGGTGACGGTCATGATGATGATGATAACAATGACGATGACAATGAAGATAATGGTAATGATAATAAATGCGTGGAATACTATTCTTGTTGTTCATTTCTCTGCCTAACAATATAAAACGGAGTGAGTAAAATGAAGTGCATGTCATTTACGCACAAGTTGGACATAAAAGTTCAGTTTGGAATGAGAGAAAGAGCGGGTGAATTTTCTGATTTTCGTCGACAAAATCGACAATACTAAGCTACTCAGTAGCGTGCATGAGCGAAAAGAGTCCCCTTCCTATAGAGAGGGAGCGTCCCCCTTCTTTAGGGCAAGAAAGGGAGAATCCTCTTCGTACATAGCACATAGAAGGGAATCCCCCTTCCTACATGGCAAACATAAGGAAAATCCCCAATCTTAAATAGCATGTATAAGACGAAGCCCCACTTGTCTCTTTGTAAATATCCGGTAGATGAGTAAGAATCGCCCATTTTATATAGCAGATACAAGTGAGAGTCTTCTCTTTAGTTTGTTTATCACAAGAACCGACTTTCTGATAAGTCCGAACAAGCTAAACCTGCCTCTCCAATCGTATATATATATAAATATGTGTATGTGTATATATAAATGTTTTTTCATTCAAAAAAGGATCAGTTAGTAGTTCGCTGTTGTTACTTTCTTCATTCAACTATATATATATAACAGCGAATTACTAACTGATCCTTTTTTGAATGAAAAAACATTTATGCCGTGAGTGGGAATCGAACCCGCGTCCCCCGAGTTACTAGTCGGGTGTGCTAACCACTGCATCATCACGACAACCCTGCTGGCAGCAGAGCAATCAGTGCATTTACTGGTTAGCCACGGGGTTCCCCGGCGTTTTAACATTCAGGAACAGGACATATAATTCGCCACCCTCTTCAATGAAATATAAAACATTTGTCAGGTAATAAACAACCACAATTGGGGTGTGTCAACAAGAGCTGCGTGCGACCCTCTTTATTATGCCTTTACAAGCAAAATGCATCTGATGAAAATAAATCAGAAACGTCGAAAAACCCAAACAGTCCAAATGACGCTCATATAACAATGATTCAATTAACGCGCTGAAACTTACACATAGTCACTTGTAAATACCAGGGCGTTACCAATCGATGGAAATCGATGATCGGAAAATCAATCGATCAATCGATGGTAATCGATTACGTTTAGTTAATTGGCATCGATTGGCATCGGCCAATCGATGGACAATCGATAATCACAGAAAAGTAGTTGTTAACTACATCGATTGACATCGATTGTCGTTCAAAATAAATTCCGCTATTTTGTGAGAGTATATTCGCAGCGCGAATATTATTTTCTAATGTTTAGTCGCAATGTTTGAGATGAGATAAATTTGTTCACCGTAACACAAATTAGTAAACAGCAGTTCTCAGTGTTCCTGGTTGCTGTGATTCTCGCAATATTCAGCGGCACAATAGTCGTCGTTGAAACTCAGTTAAGCCTACAACTTATTATTATGTGATCACTGCACTTACGTCAATTACTGTTTTTCTTTTAATTATTGATGTAACAAGCCTTTTGTTTTCGTCCTTACTTCAATTAATAATATTTTTGTTGACTTGCTACATGTTTCAGTCGAGTAAACGTAAGCTTTTGTTCAAGTTCTACCACGTCCGACGGTGTCAATTTGTACTGAAAGATTACAGCTTTATATGATCTTGATTTTCACTAGTTCTAAGAAACATACGTCTTGCTCTAAGTGCCAAATAATTCAGTTTCTCCTCAGGATGAAAGCAGCATTTCGGATTCACTAGCTATCTTCACATATTGCTATTTGCAAAATTGTGCCACGATGCTAGCAACTGGCAAAATTGCCATGCTTATCAGCGCTTCAGTTGTAATAGGGGAAAATATAGTAATTGGCCAAAAATTCTATTTCTTAGGCCATTTCAGTAACAAAAAAACGCAAACATCGCGTATGAATATTTTGCATGAAATAGTGAGCGAAAACTTTAAAGCCCCCTCAGTGTTCTAAATAAATAAATCATACGATGACATTTTCTCCAACTTGTATCTTATTCTTTTAAGAGGCATATTAAACAAATAAAATCCCCTTGTTGCCAAATGCAAGCAAAGGCAACAGTCCTCATGTGACGGACTGCATGATTAACAGCACTTAAACACATGCGCGGAAACCATTTCTCAAGGAATAAACACTGCGGCGGCAATTAAACGTGCTCCAATTGGGATAATCATTTAAGGTTGTGGTTTATGCTCATAATATTGAAATGATAACCGTGTTTTCTTTATGTATTTTGCTTCACGATGATTACTTTTTCAGCTGTTTCTAGTCGTAATCGCAGAAATTTAAGTATCCCTGTCCAACAGAAGAAGAAGACTCATTATCGAAGATGCGTTGTCAAGATAGTAGTGCAATTACTTGAGTAAATGCGTCACCCATTTGTAAGTTTTGTTTGCGCAAAAAAAGTATTCCAGACAGTAATCCACTTATAGTATTAGGAAAGAGAAAAAGGAAAGTGATGGACTAAAAAAAAGAAATAAGTTGTTTTCTTGTTTGGCCATAGCAAACATAAACCAGAGGCTGGTGACAACATCTTTGAAGCTTTCTTATGGACGGCCTTCCCAAAGGTGACACACTGTTTCTTCGACGATAAAAATAATACTTTCAATTTGTTAACCAAAGCCCTAGAGTGTTTGTCCCCACTGATCCCCAGTCCATGGTTCACCAACATGACCTCCACTCGGCATGCGCAGTGTTGGTGAACAATAGCAAAAGAGCTATTTGTTAAGGTGATTCCTCAGTATTGCATTGCGCATCCCTACTGCGCACGATTTCGCGTCATTAGCACGCACAAATTAGCGCGTGCACGTACTGACAACGAAAGAATTTCCATCAAGCTTAACTCGATAGCGAAATAAATGTTCGTTTTCTTTTAAACGAGCATGGTGACCTATATTTTTTATTGCATAATAATAGTGTACATATTATCCTCCTTTATTTAAAAAAAAACTAAAAAATTTTATCGGAAGGAAAAAAAGATATAGGTGAAAGAGTGCACGAAACCGTTGCTCTGTGATGCAAATTATGACCGCGAAAATAACGACTCTACCAACTCTTTACGTCCACGTCGTTTTAAATAGTGTGATGTTTCCACAAATTTTATATGATATTGTCCTATATGCTCGACACTTTCTACCTGTCAAGTTTTTTCCCGAGTATTTCTTTTAAAAACTATGTTTCGAGCTACCGCAAAATGTAACGTGGACCGATGAATAACGTGCGTGATTAGAACGAGTACACGCATAAATGGGGCAAGATTGGCCCGTCGCATCTCTTAAACGAGAATGGTGACCTATCATTTTTATTGTATTTTTTGAAACAGTGCTCGGTAGAGAACATTCAGGGAAAGTTTAAAAAAAATTCATCGGGAAGTTTTATTTCTAAGGAATCACCTTAAGCCTGGGCATTGAACATGGCCTCGATGACATCACGCGCATACTGCCAAACGCTCTAGTAAGTAGCCTGAAAATAACCTGTTTTGATTCTTAAGTACGGTGATGATGCTCGTGGGACAGGGTGCACCAAACTGTAAATTTGCGAAGCTAAGCTAACATTTCATGCTATGTTCTCGCTTAGTTTCTTTTTAAAGAACCGAACACGTCAAGTAAATATCGCTTATTGACGGTGGAAACTGAAAATTTGTCGTGCTTTACGTTTATTTTAAAGCCGGGATATTTTACAAACCGCAAAATATTAACTGTTAGCATTCAAGAAGAGATAAGGTTTCCAAATGTTCAGATTGATCTCATAATTCTCAAATCAAGCTATGAATTTATATTAATTATTTTGTGTTGGAAACTAAAGCAACCGGGAAGCAATGTTCCGCTATTTTATCAGACTATATTAATCCATTAATTTTGTTAAAACACGTTCCTATTTGTTGTTTCAGCTTCGTAAATTGTCAAGACCGCGGCTGTCACCTCATATCATAAATTAGACGGAAATTCACCATGGATTGCTTGCTGAGTAATAATAATAAAAATAATAATAATTTAATTCTTATATTGCGCGCTTTCCATATGTTCACTTCCTGTTACGATCACTTCCCTATCAAGTTTTGCTAACTTTAAGAAAAAACTGCTAGAGTTTTTAATAAAATAATTACTGAATTGACCAGGCCGCTCACTTGCAGCACCATTTATGCAAACATATTGTCAGTATGTACAAGGTGGCCTCAACTAAAAGCCTGGTGGTTTCTAGAGGTCTCCTTGCCACACATTGTACTTTTTAACCTGTAAATATATTAGGAAAAAAAGGCAAATAAATAAATAAATAAATTATCAAGCGCCCATTACATGATGTCCATCTATGATAATTAAATACATTTCTTGGCCAAAGTTGAAACAGAAATCATAGACCAAGGTGCAATCAAACCGCTCGTTCGGAAACGTTACGTTCGTTCGTTACGTTAGGGAGCTTAAGCACGCGCGTTTTTGAGACGCGGACGGCAACCGGAAGTGAATATTTCGCACCCCAGGATAGCGGTCTCAAACAGACTTTTAAACTTAGGGTCTCTAATAGTGAAAAGATACTTAGCGATATAAAGATAGTTGTGTGAAGACAAGTTAAAAGGGAAAACATCTCGCTTCCGGTTGCCGTTCGCGTCTCAAAAACGCGCGTGCTTAAGCTCCCTATTCTCCCTCTGGAACACAAACAGAGGAGAAATAACACAGTTCATTGAACGAGCAAACCATCCTACAATCAAAATTCACGGCTGAAGTTTCAGATACTGAAATACCTTTCTTGGACACCATCATCTACAAAGGCGTTAGATTCGAAACAAAATCAGTTCTTGATGTGCGAACCCATTACAAGCCTACTGAGACATTTCAATACATTATACACATTTCTCGTCCTGTCACCCACCCGGCCGGTGTCAAAAAGGGATTTGTGAACAGCAGGAGAGGCTTTACGACTTCTGAGGACAGACTCTTCTGAAACATTATTTGAAGAGAAAATAAAAACTTTTTAAACGCACCTTGCAGAGAGAGGTTGCCCTAAAAAGTTTATCAAAAGAAACCTCTCAGAAGTAGAGTTTCAAGACGGACCGCAAGCCCTCTAACAAAAGCAGTAACTCCATCCATCAGTGCCAAACTTTAAGGAAATCCTTATGAGCAAATGGCATTTTATAGAGAAACAAAGAAGCTCATGGAGATTTTTAAGGAAGCGCAAATAATATCATACAAGAGAAAAAGTTCCCCTAAAGACATAATCGTTAGAGCAAAACTATAACTGAACAAGGCCAAAAACACGCGAGTGGGAGTCGCGCGGGCCTAACTTCATCTCCTTTTTTAACACAGAGCGTGTGTTACCCGAACCGTCAGGGGTGTTCGTGCATTTCTGCGTCTCGACATGTGAGGGTAAGAGGTAATAATAAAACATTAAAGATCCATTAAACGGTGAAGAATGATACGTATGGCAGCGAAATTTTTGACAAAAACCCATAAAGAAACCCCACAGTAAAGCCACAAGGGCCATTCAATAATAAATGTAATAAGTGTTTGTGGACGTCTTGGGAAAAAAAGACTTCCGTAGCCTACCAAATTACGTATCCCAAGGGCTAAAGTGGGTGTTCCACTATTTGTCTAAATTTACCCCTGTTGATTTACGTCGGTGCCCTGTCAGGAAAACAAACTCACATCTAGAATCTGGAAACCTTAGGTGATTTTATCGGCATACTAGATTTGCAAACAAAAGTGGGGTAGACAAAAAATAACAGATCGAGTTAACAAGGTTTAAGTGCAATCAAAGAATAAGTTACTAAATGTTTTATACTTCGTCTAGAGTTTGAAGTCTTAAAACTGCGCAAATTACATAATAAATGTGAATAATTAACTTGCATTTTTAATTATTAACTGAAATTTACCGACAACCGACACGTGGACCCCCCCCCCCCCCCCCCTTCAGACCATCAAACAAACGAGAAGCCTCTCTTTGTTTGGCATATACACTGACCGGAGAATTCCACTCCCTTATGGCAAAAAAGGAAGAGTCCCCCTTCCGAAATAGGGAGAATCCCCCGTCTTTGTATAAGAATCCTGTTGTCCCTTTGTTAATAGGCCATATTCGTATTCTCGGTATTGAACTGGATCTAGCATGAAGTTGAGGCTCTTGCGGGGGAATCTTTTCATATGTAAATGTATCCCCTGCAAGAGCCTCCACTTCATGCTAGATCCAGTTCAATACCGAGAATACGAATATGGCCTATTATGTAATGATGTGACCACTCAAACGCGTGACAGCCGAGTGTGACATTACCCATGTTACATGCATGGTGGCCACATGATCTGTATTTGGATTTTGGCAATAAATGTGTGAGTGTTCTATCAAGCACACGGTTGGTTATTGCAGAAATAACCGGTATTTTAAAATAAATAGCAGATACCAGCGAGAAGCCCCTCTTTGTATGGCATACATAATGGCGACCCTCACTTCCTGTTAAAATTTTATTTTGTTTTCCTTTTTGAGGGGTATGGCAATATAAAATAATAAGTTTGAGAAAGGAAAATAAATTTTAAGGCAAGGATTAAAATTCAATGACTACATCATAAACAAGCGAAACCTGCCTCCCCATTCTTATAAATTTATAATGGTGCCCCCCTCCCCTGGCCTGTATCAAGTGCATGCAAGAGAGGTCCCCCACTTCGAGCTTCACTCCAGGCGGTTTTTAACACTTATGTTAAATTCACTTACCCAACTTGAGACAGAAGTAATAGCAATTCCTAATATAAAGAAACGAATGAAGGGAAAGTGACAGCTCGCTGGTCATGTTTACACGATTTCTCAGAATTCTAAGAATCGTCATGCCTTGTTGAAGTCAGGACAATTCTTACAAAACAAAAGCTGCTAATATGTAAGGTTACAGCTTTATATGTTCCTGATTTTTACCACCACGTAAATCAGTTTCTCTTCGGTATGAAGACAGGTTCCTGATTCCTGCGTTGCTATTTGCATAATTGTGCCACGGTTCTGAGAACCACTTCGAAATTGAAAGAGGTCATTTTATTTGGTCTTTGAGGTAGTCACATGACTTCTTTTCTTGTCACGATATCTCCGCTATTCCGTTCACGAATCGCCGTTTTCTAGGAATTGATGCACAAGTTTTTATCGCCATGGGAGAAACAAAAATGCTGTATGCCAAAATTTGTGCTCAATTCGTCTTGTTTGCACTGTCATTGTTCAGCAGTGACACTGCAGCCGAAAGGGAAATGTATGTTTCGCCAAGCGGAGATGACTCTTCGAATTGCACCAAGGACAACCCATGCAGAACACCAGACAAGGCTTTGTCACTTGCATCTAATCTCAGCTCATCACAAATTTTTTTGGCTAAAGGAAATTATTCACTGAAAGCAGGACACAATTTGACAAGGATTTCATCGTTTAGTCTCTCTGGTTCAACTCGAGACGATGTACGAATTACATGCGACGTCAATGTGAGCATCTCGTTTGCGCTGAGCGAGAATATTACTTTCGAAAGAGTCCAGTTTCTAAAGTGCGGGGGATGGCATCCAAGTTCGGTCAAAGGGAAGAAATTTTATCCTGAGCTCGACTATGCTAAATTTAAGACCGCTCTTGACTTCCGATATTGCAGAAATCTTGTGATCTCTGATGTGGAAATTTCTTCATCGCCCGGTCTCGGTGCTAATTTATACGATGTTGGGGGTGTTGTTAATTTTACACACAGTTTGTTTGCAGATAATCACCCTTCCACGACTAACGACACAGGAGAATTCAGTCCCGAGAATAGAAACTATGTTTACTCCGGAGGTGGTGTTGCTATCATTTTAAACCGATATGGCTACGATATCAATGTCACGCCCTCTCAACACGACTCATACCAACATAACAACAGCTATGTGATCACAAATTGTCAGTTTTACAGAAACAAAGCCCTGTGGGTTAACAAAATAGAGGATAATGAACTGAATACACCAGAGCGACCATTCAGTCGTGGTGGTGGCTTAGCTACATATTTCCAAGGAAATGCAAGCGGCTGCACAGTTGAAATCCATTCTTGCGTTTTCACCAGTAACGAGGCATCATGGGGTGGAGGGCTTCAGGTTGAAATGAACGACAAAACTGAGGGCAATTTATTTGAAATGCAAGACACCGAGTTTCGAAAAAACCGCGGTCTTTTAGCTGGTGGAGGAGCCAGACTAGGAAACGTACCTTTCAAAGGGGTTCAACTCCGACTTAATCGATTCGAAATGACCAATTGCACATTCATGAACAATAAGGCGAAATGGGGAGGTGGTGCCGCACTGTATGGAACAACAATTCCTCGAAAATGCACTAAACACACAGACCCTGCTGTAACTCAGTTCAACTTCACTGGATGCAGATGGTTGAAAAACACTGGAAATATTGGAGCCGCCTTGGGCGCATTTCTCCACAATGAGAATGATGACCTTATTGGACCGGAAATTCCATACCGTGTGTGCTTCCATAATCACACTTTGTTTCGTTCCAACGAAGTAATCCTGACTGAAGACAATTTGTCTATAGGACAGGGATCTCTTTACAGCGTAGAGGTGCCTCTCGTCTTCCAAAAAAATGCCCAATTCCAGGACAATAGCTTGTCCGCTTTGGTTCTAGATGGAGCAACCCTTGAACTTCATGATCAGTTAGATTTCATCAACAACACCGGGATCAGAGGAGGAGGGATTGCCATGTACGGACGATCGAGAATTATTTTTTACGAAAACTCCACATTGAACTTTACAGGAAATGCATGTGATGACAAAGGAGGAGCCCTGTACATTCAAGCTCCAGGCTCTCCTCTGATAAGTTTTAACGCAACTGGTACAAGCATTCACGCTTGTTTTTTCGCTTACTTCAATTCTTCGATTGATTTTGACCACTGGAATACTAGTGTGATCTTTAACGGCAACAGAGCGTCTCTAGGACAGTCAGTATATGCTACAACATTGGAAAACTGTAGACGAGCAGGTGAGAGTCGGCAAAACAATAGTGTTCTCAGAGGCTGGAACTTTGTAAAGTTCATGAATTATTCGCATCAAAAGAATAACTTAGAAATCGCAACTGATCCAGTGGAGATATTGTATTGTAGAAAAGACTGGTCGGTTGCCCCAGGTGAAATGTTTGATGCAACGGTGAAATTGTTGGACGAAGTGAAGAATCTTGTACCGGGTGTTATCAATGTCACAATCGTCAGTTCGTCTTCTGTCCATCTTGACAACTCGCGCTCACCGCTTTTCCTTACATCAGATGGCAAAATTAAACAGATTAATTTGACCGGACAAGAGGGAGGCATTTTTTCTGTTAGACTGAGTCATGTCGGAAGTAATCTCTTGAAGGGAACGATACGCAACCTCACGTTAAAGAAATGCTACTCCGGGTTCAAGCCCATAAGTGACACATGTACTTGCATGAAATCGCCTGAAGGGAAAGGGAGAGGCATCTCCCGTTGTGGTACTGATGGAAAGACTGTATTTATTAAGGCAGGTTATTGGGCGGGAAATGTCAAAGAACTCAAGTCAAACGAATTTGTCACTTATTTTTGTCCCATTGGATACTGCAACAAGTCAAACTCGTATCAGTATGTTAAAGGCCAAGTGTGTGCAGAAGGAAGAAACCAGGACAGCATTCTCTGCGGGAAATGTGAGGACAATTACAGCATAACCTTTGGAAGCGAACAATGCAGTGATTCTTGTACTTACTGGCACTTGTTTTATGGCATACCCATCGCCCTAGTTTTAATTGTGATCGTGGTTTTGATCATGCTGGTGAATCTCGATTTCTTCACTGGGTACCTCAACGCCTGGCTGTATTCATACCAAGTCATGAAGCTACTGACGCCTGGTGGATTTGAATTCGATCCTTTCATCGAGTTTTTCATCGCCTTCTCCAATATCCATATACATCTTGGCGAGAATACAAAAGGTTTCTGTTTAGCCAAACACTTGGACGATGCAGACAAGTTGATGATGATATACGCCGTTCCTACCTTTGTCATAATGATCGTCGTGTTGTTAGCAAAGCTGGTGCGCGTGTATCCCGAATGGTGCTTTAGCAAAAAAGTAAGATATCCTGTTCGCGCCATATGCACTATTTTTGTGCTTTGTTATACAGATGTCACAAGAATTTCCCTCAGGATACTGGATCCTGCCAAACTTGGATCAAAGACGACCGTTGTGTTTGTGAATGGTGGGCTTCATTTTTTCCGTGAAAAACATCTGTGGTATAGCATTTTTGCGATTATCTGCATTGCATTTTTTGTGATTCCATTTCCGTTAATTCTCTTGTTTCGTCCATTCCTGACCAGAGGTCTTCGTCCCGTGTTAAACCTCAATCGTTGGAATCCGTTTTTCGATGCTTTTCAAGGCTGCCTCAAAGATGAATATCGTTGGTGTGCGGCTTTCTATTTCCTCTGTCGACTGGGAATCTTGGTGATACACACATATGTGCCCGCCGGTCCAATAAAGAGCCTGGTGTTACAGGTAATCTGCATTTTGGTCCTCGTTATCTTTGCGTTCCTGAGGCCCTACAAAGAAGCGCAAGATGTCAGAGAAGACGAGAGGAGCTACGAGTGGATCAACAAATCAGACGTGGTAGTTCTAACAACCCTCTCTCTTATCGCTGTGGTCAGCTCACCAATCGACAGCTGCTTTGAAACTACTGACCGTGAGAAGACAGGTTTGAAAATAGTGGTCCATATTTTGGCTTATGTTCCTTTGCTAGTCCCTCTGACTCTAGCCTTCCGATTTTTAAGGCAATGCTGCTGCAGTGAGACTGTAGAGGATGACACATCACCAGTCTTGTCTGAAACGTCCGCTATTACCGCCAGCAGCCATAGAGCATCCCCAGACTTCTCAGAGATATCCGATATTCTACAGAGCCCCCGAGGAAGCCAACAGGGAAGCAGAGGAAGCCGGCAGAGCCACAGAGGTAGCCAGGATGGCAACAGAGGAAGCCAGCAGAGCCACAGAGGAAGCCATCAGGGGCATAGAGGTAGCCAGGAGGGCAACAGAGGAAGCCAGCAGAGCCATAGAGGAAGCCAACAGGGAAGCAGAGGAAGCCAGCCAATATAACGAGACCTTACTGGTTACTGTTTACTTTATCGCACTGAAAACTACCAACAGTATTTTCTACACGGTGATCCAATCAATACCGAGCACTGATTTTTTTCCTTTATGAGGATATTACGAAGATTCCAGAAGGCTAGTTTCCAGATGAACGCCTGGGCCCGGTTGTTCAAAAGCTGATTAACCTAATCCAGGATTAGCGTAAACTTTGGTTGCAGGTTTTAACTTTTGGATAAAAGTTGTTTCCGCTGCTTTTTGTTTCTCAGGATTGACTTCCCCTAATCTAAACTTTTGCAGAATATCAGCATTGAACAACGTTTGGGGATAGAGAAATAACCTCCTTGATTTATTTTTAATCTTGGATTAGCGTTAATCGGCTTTCGAACAACCGGGCCCTGGCCAACCCAATAGTCAATTACTTCAGTAGTACTGTAATTTTGAGTTTCTTTGTGGAGTTTGCGTGCATTCCAAATCAATTTCCATCAGGTAAGCATGTCAAATACGCATTGAACAATGAATAGAGAATATCGAGAGGAAAACCTAAGATGGAACAACAGACAGATACCGTTGCTGACCAAATATATCCAGGTGAACCCTTTAACCCCTAGGAGTGATCAATGTTTAATTTCTGCCTATAGATCGTTTCCACATGACGTCACGGCGGCCATGTTGGTGCACAAGGTTAACCCTCTGGGAATTGAACTCTATTGTTATGCAAATACTTTCTTTTGTTGCATTGAACCAATATGGCCGCTGGTCACGTGACTGAAAACGATCAAAAGTAACACTGTTCAATCAAACATAAAGGTTGTGAGAAAAAAGGAAGTCAAGCAACAGAGGTTTGATTGATTAACGAATTCTCGTTATTACCAAAAAATGTATGATGAACAGTATGGAGAATATACATGCTGATAATAAACAATGAGACCCGTGGCCCTTGACGGCGAAGGGTCTAATTGTTTTAGCATCACCCAATTAGTCGGACAGAAAAGGCAAAAATATTTATTTGGGAATAAAACGAAAGAAAGCGTCACACTCGATTGCTACTCGAGGACTTTTACTAATAGTCCTCTAGTAGCGTAGCCAATCAAAATGCAGGATTTGCATTAGGCTACTAGTTGGGTGATACTAATAAACAATTATTGGATGAGGTTTTTGTGATATCCAGAATAACCAAGGTCGAGGTTGGGGTTATTAGTGGATAACCCTTACCGAGACCTTGATTATTCTGGATATCACAAAAACCGAATCTGTCACGACAGTAAACATTCACTTGTAAACCTGGAGCCACACAAAGCGCGCGAACTTGACATGATTATCCTAAGAAATCATGCACCGCGGTCATGCTAGACATGATTACTAGTGACCTTGACATGATTATTGTATTATCTGCAAGTAGATGATGTCACAAGCGCTGATTTCGAAAATTCACTGTACGCTTTCGGCCAATCTGAAAAGAGATAGCGAGTTCAATGTATAACTATAGGGTTTAAAGGGCTGATGATAAACTGCACGGATATATTCTAGTCAATCACTCCAATCAGAATTATAAGCAGATATGGTCTACCGGGACTAAGCATTGGGTACAGGGGGCTGCTTGCTAGCAAGTCACGATTACATTTGATTCATTTGCCTCTTACTAGTTGGCTAACTAATAACAAACCGCCACAAAACAGAACCTAAAAAAGCTAATAACTTTCGACACGATTGACAAACCGCTATGATATCATCGTTCCGTTCCAAGAGGTCGCTGACAAGCGTTTCCAAAGTTTTGGTTCAGTTCTGTTTTCAAAGTGCGGAAAATGCTTCTATTGCTGAGCATCGTTAAAGGTGACCCCATGCATTTCCATATGACGCCTCAGATTAGGTTAACAGTGGTCAACAATGATCGCTTTTTAATCACATGGAAACCAGCCTGGGGAGGGAAAACTTAGATATCCGTGTGCTTTTCACAGCTCTTGAGAAATTGTAGTTGAAAATCAAATTTGTCAATCAGGGTAGGAAATTTGAGAGATGTTTTCGACCAGGGGGTCAGGCACTTAAACAAGCAAATTTGAAATGATTTAAATGTCCTGGGAAGGGAGATGACGTTTAGAATTCATGTAGGTAATAAAGCGCGACCTTTTAAACTTCTAAACCTGAAATTTACCTCAATCGTTTCATACAATTTAGGAACTCGGTATAAAAACTCATTTACAAGGAGAAAAACAAGGATCACTGTGCATTTAAAAATGTTGATTTAAAGCTACTGTCCCATAAAACGACACCTTGCTTGTCTTAATTTCGTCTTCAGTGCGCATGCTCCATGTATGACGTGACTTGGCGACACGAACGGTTACGTCCGTAGTAAGCATGCGCAATATCAATGTGCATGAACGTCCTTTGGTACGAGGTAATTTCTTAAGCGATATGAAAACGTAAACGAGACAACAATTTTTGGACATGTAGTTGGCTTACACTTTTTTCATTGTAATTTAGGAAGTCAATTTACAATATAGTGCAGTCTGGTACAACTTGCCGAATAAGTTAAATAAATATTATTAATATAGCAATTTCGCCTATTGATTTGCTCAGACGTGAAAGACAGAGGTGCCCGTTGTTGCCAAAGCAAGCTTCAAACCGAGGGAGAAGAAACGGGTTTTCTGAGAGACTTTCACAGCATTCATTTATTCCCTTGTTCGAAGAGACGAGAGTAAACACGAGTAACCACGTTGCCTTCTCGTCTCAGTGAAAAATTGAATTTTGACGCTTTTCCATTTTATTGGGGTACACCACGGACATCCCTACGGGGACCGCTTCCAAAATTAGAATTAAGGTTACTTAAAAACTGCTTCTTTCTAAAGAGAGACCTAGAGGTTTACAAGGTCACAGTATATCAGAAACGACCACGCTACGTATATGAAAACGTTCAAACATCAGCATGACCTCGCTTATTTAACACGTTACACAAGTGGCTCTACGAATCGTGCATTATAGTCGGCGCGTAAATTTTTCATCATGCAATTAATCAAAAATCAGGCAAAGCCGCGAATTAACACGACAAAGACGTTGGGCGCGAAAACCAAACAAATTAAATTAGTTTCGCTCCACCTGCAGAAAACGCTAATCACGGCGGTAGGAGATACAAAAGATAAAAACTTTTCAACACGTCAACGCCTGAGAATTGAAAGAAGAAATGCCCACTTGACACTAGCTTTGTTCTCTTTTTTTTTAATTTTATATTCGGCCGATGACACGTTTCTAAGGACATGAGTCTGATCTAATTGGAAGAGCAGCTTCACGTACGTTTGAGCCGTGTTCTTAATTGTTTTTATTCAGGTTTCAGCTGAGGGTTGTCCAAATACCCAACACCGTAATTTTTCAAGTAAGCCCCATAGTAATACCCTTACGCACATACTAGGTGAATGCTTGACCACTTAGCTTCCGCTAGGAAATTAACAGTACGTTGAGTCATTTCATTTAAAAATGACTAAACTTGCAGTAAATTGTTATTTGTTGGAAAAGCAAATAAACAAAAAATCAATCAACTGCAACGCGAGCTGCAAAGTTTGTTTGACTACAGGTGATCAAATTAAATACCCACGTGTGTTTTAATTAAAAAAGAAAACAATTGAATTTGGGCTAAACGTTTTGATAATGAAGAGCGGAAAAAAGGTATAAAGGTCAACATCTTTTGTAATTGTTACCTTCAGTAGTTAAAAATTTGGAAGTACAGCAACTGGTGCATAGAACACAGCGATGTTCTCGTTGATAATCTTCTCTTTTGCTTTTCACCTAGGAAACAGAGCAGGTAAAGTGGACAATGTGTTCAATTTTGGAGCATCTAAGAGTTTTTAATTCAATTCAGATTGCAGTCAAAATCCTTTAAAGCTGTTTGCGGCTTAAACACTGACTAATTTGTTTTCTATGATGCAGGTCAATTGAGGTAGCTTAATTGTTGGGCGGGAATATTAAGAAAAAGTGTGTTGATACACTTTCGCTTTTTTTCCTTTTCTTCTTGGCCTTTCCTTTTTGTTTGGTGGGAATTGTAGAGCTTGTAGTTTTCTCTCTCATAAAACGTTGAAATAATGTTTAAGGAAAGTGGAACTTAAAGAGGATAAAAATACTTGTCGCTAAACCAGGGTCATTCAAGGAATCTTTCTCCTACTTTTGACCGTAACTCATCCATAAAATTTCATTTGATTTCGTTCAGGTGTTTTCATTCAGTTGTGTATCTTTGTGGGAGAGAAGGACCCTTTCTTTGTAAAGTTTGTATGACACAAATAACGTGTGATCCCCTTTTACAGTAAAAGCTGATTGCCCAAAGCTTCCTCCTGTTCCACTGGCAATCCCAAGGAACATTTGGTGCATGGAACAACCATCACCGGTGAAAACAACCTGCGGCTTTGCTTGTCCCATCGGCTATTTTCTGCGAGATGACCCTAAACGAGCACATTTTCAGTTTGTGTGTCAAGAAAACGGCAGTTGGAGTGGGGAAATTCACACTTGTGTTGGTAACTGAAAGTCTTGTCTAATTAAATGTCAGGCGTCTCAATGCTGAACCCAACTCCACAATCACCGCACATATCAAAGTGATAGCATTTTTTCATGATTCCGATTCTGTCTGTGATTATGTATCACTAACCCTTTAATTTCAATCTTTCACCTGGCTAGAAACTAGGCTTACCCCTGACCAGAGCCTACGTTCTCTAACAGCAATCACCATTTCAGCTCAGTAACACACAGGTTATGAGAATAAAGGAAACGATCATCAAACACCATATTTCTTGATCTTTTCAGTACTAGACGTAATTTCAAATCGGGTCTACATGCAAAATATCGACAACTACGCGGCGGTTACAATGGTCAATTCTAACCGCGCACCCTAGGCCGGAGCACACTGAAGCAGTGAACGGAACAAAAACTAAACAGTTTTCTTCCGTGCTTTCTCCTATTTAGACATGTGGCCTCCAAACATTCATGGCTGCCGGCCTGAGATAATAGTCACTGCTAAAAAGGGCAGCGCAGCGGAATTGGTGTCATGGAAAATTGATGCCGACGACAATTCATTTCTGGTCGAGCCAAACGCCACGGTCACCTTGCGCTCCAGTCACACGTCTCCTTATAATTTTACCATTGGCTGGCATGACATTCGCATTATTGCTGAAGATAAAGCTGGAAATACAAGAACATGTCATTTTACTGTCACAGTAAGAGGTATATGTACTCACTCTGTGTTACGTTCTGTTTTCATATTTAATTATTCCTAGGAGTAGATGAAAATGCTACCATCATCACAATCATCATCATCTTCATTATTATTATAGTGACCGTAAACCGTGTCAACCAACCTATTCACTTTGACAACACTATGTTAATTTTATTGTTACAGACACAGAAAAACCAACGTGTAGCTTCTGCCCGAGGGACATCGTGGAGGAACCCAAACAATCACTGGCACGGATTAATTGGGAGAGGCCGATTTGCTCAGACAATTCTCACTTGCCAGTTAAGATCACTGCCAGTCACCAGAGCGGCCAACTATTCCGTGTTCCTGGAAAATACCAAGTCCAGTATATTGTAGAAGACCACGCCTTCCCGACAGGAAACAAATATACTGGATGCTCGTTCTATATTACTCTCAAAAGTGAGTCAAACTGTTGTATTTGATGAAATGAAAATTACATCGACAACTGTTCCAATGGGAGGAGTACTCCGGGAGGTTTTGGCCCGTTAGTACTAAAAATAAGCAATACTTTATTCCGACGTAGAGCCAGTTACAAGCAATTCCCAATACTTCACATCATGTACTTAGAAACCTAGCCTCTATTAATATTCGTAGAGAGGGCTGTTAAATTGTTCTCCTTTAAAAACTTAATCCTAGTTTCATAAGCAATTAAATAACAACTCCGAAGCACTTCCCAATGCACTTTCACATACACTCTTTTCTTTATTTATGAGAACGTCTAATTTTGGAGCCGAGGCTTAACGTTATTTATTATTATTATTTCTTCTTTTTTTGGTGATTTGAACCTGAAAACGGCTCAACGTTCTTATAAAAAAAGGTTCTCATAGTTTGCAAAAACTATTTAGCATTAACTCTAACGATTGCTACTTTTGGCACTAACACTTGCAATTCGTATTTTAAGCACTAACGATTGAAGTTTACACTTGCGATTGGTAATTTTAGCACGAACGGCCCTCCATATGAGAGAACGTATTTTTATCCCTGTAACGATACTATACTTTCTTCATTTACTGTTTTTTTTTTCTCCTTCCTCCCTGCAAATTAAGGAAAAGAGGAAAAAGAGGAAAAGACACGCTTTGTTGGTTTATATGACGATAGTCCTGTATAAGACTGGGATCGTTACATCAACAGGCCCTGAAATATCATTAACAATGAGAACTGTTTTCTCTTACTTTTATACAAGAGTTTAACCACTGCACTGTATTTTGCTGTTCTCAGGGGCCAAGTGTCCCATGTACGCGCCTCCTAGAAATGGGGCTTTGGTTTGCCTCAACCATGATGATGGCAACGCTTTGGTTTGTCAGGTGGCTTGTAAAGAGAGTACTGATTTCGTTTTTCTTCCTCCGATGTTGTATGTTTGTCCTGACAGTGGTCGGTGGACATATTTTAGTCATTTCAGGTACAACAGAACACTTCCATGGCCAGATTGCGCAGGTAGGTTTTCGGTTCCACTCAGTTTGAATCCGCATCCTTGTTCGAACGTCGGTACATGTTGGGTTTTTGCTGTCTTGTTGAGCCTTAATCTTCAACATCAATACTGTGATGTCAGCGTGACGTAAATCAGCTTTTGGCTTGTGTGACAAAAGTACCTCACAAGTTAAAGTTACTTGGTAAGCTGAAAGTCACACATATGGCACTATAGCAAGCCACAGGGCATATCTCTCCAGCACATTTGTACGACCAAATTGTGAGTCTCCCGACCTAGAATCTTCGTTCTTTTTGACCAGTGATGGGGAACCGAGTAACACGCTCATCCTTGACCACTTTTCTTGGCATGATTCGCACCATGCTGCGGTTCAGTTTTACTTGCGTTCATCTGTTTTGCTTTCAGAAAATCAATCAAATTTGCCAGCCCAAAAGCGAGATCTTTCGAGAGTCGTTTACCCTGTGTAACAGGCGCTCGAGAAAAATAGGGCGCGTCGGATTAGAGCGGTACGTGCGAGGGAGGAGGAATGCGTGAGGATGAAAAAGCGTGCGAGGGAGCAGACGCTCGCGCCCCATTTTTTCGTTTAAGTTTTTGGGCAGCATGGAAATCAAGACTTGTGGTAATAGGCTGTGGCGTCTTCCTCAGTTGTTTTTTATGTCCGACCAAATTGTGACGAAAAGAATTTCCACCATCTTATTTATCAAATGATTTTATGTACTTTTTCCAGTTCAAATACTCAACTGTGACTTCAACAACTTTTGGTTTATCCGTTACTGAAGAACCCTTAGCATACAGTCGCTAATCAAGTACCGGCAACCACTTTGTTTGTCGCCGTCAGACTTTGAAAAATCAAAGTAAATCGGTAGAAAACACCGCTACTTAACGTTTTTCTTTTCAATTACAGGTAATGCTGCCCCCTCTAAGCTGAAAACAGAAGGATTCCCGTCATTTTTCTTCAATGGTAATCAAGCACCATCTAAAGTTGTGTCCGAGATAAAGCGTAATTTTCTTGGCTTTGTTGAGAACCCGGTGAATGTTCCGCCATGGTACTGCGCAATAGTCAGGGGATGCTCCCCTGCAAAAGTTCAAGTTTTCATTTAAAATGTTGTAAAAAAAACAACAGTTTAGATTGCAGAGCGTGAGCAAAATAAAACACACCGCATCCAAGTACTTGTGCATGTTGCCGTGACTTCCGTAACGTTTTTAACGACCATAAAAATGCTTCCAGGGTCAAAGAATGCCTTCAGGGCCACTTTACAGTCCTTTAAAATTGTGACAGAAATCCTAACGATAACATTAAAATAAACTATTCATAAAGGGCGCAAAGAAGTAACTGAAAGCAGTGTGCTAGCATAGTACAATTAGAACTGAGTGTAAGGCAAGTGTATTACACTCCCAAAGATCAGATCGTTTCCAGGTGCGTCAGTCTTGTTTCTTCTTGGGCCAAAAAAACAGATAGACAAGCTAAAGTGAGCTCTTTTAGACTTACTCGTACCCTTCTTGAAAATTTGCGACCACAGCGTATTCCGAATATGAGAAACTGATAAAGCGTCAGGGCGTTCCTGCAGTTTGATTGGCTGAATGTTCTATCGCATTGTATGAATTATTACATTCGAAGTGGGATGGTTGATATTTTTTATCCTCTATTCTCGAACTTAACCATAACGTGGTCTTACGAGGGAAAATGAGAAATGCAGGGAGGATGTTTGCATGATTTGCTTATTTCGCAGGTTCCTGTCAATTTTTTCCTTTTTTGCGAAAACGTCGTATCCTCAACTTCGAAAGCAACACTGAATTCAACAACCAAATTGCCAGAAGCACAACGTTTTTGAAAACCGAGCTGTCTGTTTCATCTAAAAGCAGGGCTGTCATTAAGGGCCGGGGGTCGGGGATTTTCTCCTCATATTTTGAGGTATATCCCCGGCTACTTTGATATAAAACCAGCATGTTGACTTCACTACAGCAACTCGAATCCCCGGCTATTTTTTTCCACATCCCCACCTACTTAAAAAATTAGAGACAGCCCTGGAAAACCATGGGAGACAAATTCCGATACGACTTGAAACCTGGCAATGAGCAAAGAAACGAGACGAAAACGTCACAACATACAGATACACTTACATTGGTTGGGCACAGGGCGGTTTGAAGACTACAACAACCAAACGATTTCCTAATTCGATTTCTATTTCGCTAAGCAGAAGAATAAAATCCATCGATAAGTGTTTCCTACTAAAGTATCAAGTCTTATTAAATGTGTTATAATAGCAAACAGTATTTCTTCATAATTACGTTTAGCTGGCTTCTGATAGTGTAACTTTGGATTTTTTTTTCTCCTAAACGAGGAAACCCTAGCGTTTATTCTAGCTATATTTAGCATGCCATAATATTTAGTGAAAACTTACTCATTTCTGTAGACAACTTAGAAGTATTTCTTATAACACTGAAACAACCTGGGTTTTTTTGCCGTATAAAGTCCAGGAAAAAGTGTCTATTCAACGCATGATTTGCCCTTGGTTTGTTACACACTAGCTGGCTATCTTGGACAAGACAAACAAACAAACAAGCCCTAATCCAAACCAAGTCCTATAAGGTTTCGTGCATTTCTTCAAACGTGGTTTCAGTGGCGTACATTTGCTCTGACTAGTGATTGGTTTCTAAATCAAACTTTACGGATCAACAATATAAATAATGCACCAAGAGTAACTCTAAAGCCTTTCCAGTGTTCTTAGGCAGGGCTGTTCTGGGTGGCCGCAGATTCGGTAACGTCGGACAACTCGGAGACAGACAGTTCTGGCTCATCTAAATCTCTTAGCCTCTTGGTTTCGCGACATTTCCTGATGCTTCTGACCACCACTATGACAACAACCAACAACGGAATATAAGCCATCGCATCAACAAACGAGTGCAAGCGGTTCCAGGTAGGCTCGTCCAGGGAACTGTCGATAGGAGAACTAAACACAGCGATCAGTGTTAGTGTTACCAGCAGGGCGGCGTCTGACTTGTTAATCCAGTCATAGCTCTCCTCGTCTTCTTTCACATCTTTGGCCTCCTTATAAGGCCTCAGGTAGGCGATAGTGAGAAGAATCACGACGCAACAACTCTCCAGGAGCGACCTCTTTACTGGACCTGAAGGCACGAAGGTGGAAATCACCAAAAGGACAAATCGGCAGATAAAATAAAAGGCTGCACACCAACGATACTGGTCCTTGAAGCAGCTCTGAAGTGCATCAAAGATCGGCTTCCAGCGATTGAGATTCAATATCGGGCGGAGACCCTTCGTTAGGGAAGGCCGAAACAGAAGAACTGTTGAGAGTGGCAGCACGAAGAGGACAATAAACAGGATTGCTAATATGCCGTACGCAAGATGCTTCCCTGTAAAGAAATCTATGTTGCCATTTGCATATACCACAGTCTTGGTTCCAACAACAGCGGGATGCAGAATTCGAAGTGAGATTCGTGTTATGTCGGTGTAGCAGAGGACAACGATGGTACATAAGGCGCGAAAAGGGGCAGCTTTAACTCGCTTACTGAAACACCAGTTTGGGTACCGTCCAACCGCCTTGGCCAACAAAACGACAAGCAACAAAACGTAGGTAGGGAGTGCATACATTATCACCAACTTGTCTGCATCGTCCAATCCTTTCGCAAAACAAACCCCACCTGAACCTGCTTTCAGCTGGAAGTTGGCCAAACCAATAACAAACTCCATGAAGGCGTCGAACTTAAAGCCATCAGGAGTTATCACTTTCATGACCTGGTAGGAATACAACCAAGCGTTTAAATACCCAGTGAAGAAATCAAGATCTATCAGCATTATTAACATAACCACAACAAGGAGGATCAATCCATACGCAAGTAAAAGCAGCAAATACCAATTAGAGCATTTACTGGAACAGTTTTCACCTCCAAAAAGTACACTATGGTTTGCCTTGCACTCTCCACAAAGTACGCTTTTTTGATCTCTATCCTTGTTGCACATGGCGTTAGAATTGTACATCCTTTCGCTGGCGAGCAACTTTGTTTTGCAGTAGCCAGTAGGGCAGAAATGAGTCACAAATTTACCATTTACTGTTCCTCCCCAGTAGCCATGTTTAAGAAAAAATGTCTTTCCGTCCAATTTGCAACTCGAGATGCCATCATCTATGGAGTCCCTGCAAACACACTTGCTACCTTCTAGTTTAAAACCTGGATTGCAGGATTTTATTGTACGATTAGGGATAGTTTCTGTTAAAACTTGCCGTCCCAAATAGCTTAACTCTACCGAAAACTTTTCACCAGGTTCTCCAACTAATCTGATGTATGAAATGCTTCCGTTTGCAATGAACGTGGGAGAAGGAGTGTGAAGCAAGACAGAGGATGGTATGTGGTAGGGTATTATTCTTACGTTGACAACTCCACTGACAGAGTTACCTATCTCGTCGACCAATCGCAATGTAGCATTAAAAAGTTCGCTTGGGGCAACGTCCCAGTCAGTACTATCATACTGAATGTCCACGGGGTCCGTGCTAACTTCGTTCTTCACAGAGGTCAGTCTACCATTCTCGTCCCTGAATTCGATGAAATTCCATCGTAGGACAGAGTTATTTTGTCGACCTTCACCGGCTCGCCGACAACTCTTCAACGTTGTCGCATAGATAGAATTTCCAGCAAAGGGAAACGGGGCTCCATTGGCTCGGAACACTACCTTAGTTTTCCAGTCGTCGTAATCAAGAGAGGGATCCGCGTAAGTGAAGAAACAGTTGTGAGTGTTCGTACCTGTTGCATTGAAACTAACAAGGGGAGGTCCCGGGGCGTCGATATACAAAGCCCCACCTTTGGCGCCGCACTGGTTCCCTTGAAATAGCAGGTACGAATTTTCTTTAAACACGATTTTTGAGCGTCCATACATGGCCATAGCACCGCCTCTCAGTCCTATGTTATTCATGAATTGCACACGACCGTAAATTTTCATTGTAGCTCCATCTAATGCTACCGCTGTTCTTGTGTTGTTTCTGAAAGTTACATTGCCCCGGAAAGCAAGAGGTACTTCGACGCTGTAAAGAGCTCCTTCCCCAATGGAAACAAGGTCTTCCATTCGAATGACAAGATTTCCTTCAAAGTCGCTATCACTGATGCTTATGTGGTACGGGATCTCTGGCCCAATTTGATCTTCGTTGTTGTTCAGGAGAAAAGCACCAATGGCGGAACCCACAGTTCCAGTGTTACCAGTCAGTTGACACCCATTAAAAAGGAACTGCGACACATCAGCATCTGTACACTTCCCAGGTATTGACGATCCGTACACAGACGCCCCACCGCCCCAAATGGCCGTGTTATTGACGAATGAACAATTGTTTACTGTGAAGGTATTGAGGCGACGTTGGACTCCTTTCGCAAAGCTGCCCAATCGAGCTCCTCCGCCGGCTAGAAATCCTACATTGTTTTCAAACCTAGTGAATTTCACTTGGAGAAGATTGTTTCTCGTTTCTTCCTTCATCTCGACTTGTAGCCCACCTCCCCAAACGGCACGATTGCTGCTGAATAGGCACGATTCTATGCTTATGTTGCATCCACTTGCGTTTGAACGAAAATAAATTGCCAGGCCACCACCGCGATTGAATGGTAGTTCTGGGGTATCCACGAAGTCATACGCTTCGCTTTTGTTTATCCACACGGCTTCGTTTCTGAGAAAAATACAATTTTTGAAGATAAACTTGTTGTTGTGCTGGTACGAGTCATGCTGGCTTGGCGTGGTATTGACTGTATTATGACCATAGGGGTCCAAACTCATGTAAATACCTCCTCCTGAAAACACGTGTTCCTTTCTTTCCGTTTGCAACCCTTTGGCGTCCGAGGTTTCAGAACCGCCCGTTAAGATGTGGTCATTGACAGCGGTGTTATCGGAGAAGACACAATTTGTAAGATTCACAACGCCGCCGACATCATAACAGTTCACTCCGAGCCCTGGAGATGAAGAAATCTCTAAATTTAGAAATCGTATATCACGGCAATATCGAAAATCCAAGGCAACTTTAAATTTGACTCCATCTAAGCCGCTGTAGGGCTTTTTCGAGTTGACTGAGCTCGGATGCCATCCGCCACACTTTTCCAACTTGACTCCTTCGAAAAATATATTTTCGCTGAGGGTGAAGGACACACTAACGTTTGTCCCGCACCTTATTTGAACATCGCCTGGGTTTGCACCTTCTCCGACAACTCCAAAGTTATTCACGTTGGTAAAGATGTGACTGTGTTTCAGCGAGTAATCACCTTTCGCTACCGATATCTGCGTCGAATTTGTTCCTGTTTGGCGTGCACGTGCGAAGGCAAAATCCAGTGTCTGACAGCTATTGTTTTTACCCCCACAAGATCCTGAATCTTTACCAGTTTTTGAAACGAAAATGGTCGAAGCCTCCACACACTGAAAAGCGAGAAATGTGAAACAAGCGATACGGAAAACACAACCAAGCGTCTCCATCGTCTTTGCAACAGAACAAGTATGTTGCAATCACAAAGTCCAGATGGCTTCTCGGTTCTCGGAAATGTTGCAACACCTGCAATGCGATGACAACGTCACGCACGGACGAGTTTTGATGTCACACAAAAGAAAATGAAAACATATGGAAACAGAAATAATGCAAATGATTTGTTCGGGTAAGTAGCATTTTTAGCAAATATGAATTTTCCTGGAAAATTTTGCAGCTCTCCTAGAAATTTTCGCTCATGTTAAGAAGTGTTTGTTTTTACTTTTAAAAAATTAAGAAAATCAACCACTGCCGAGTTTTCTATGAACTGCGGCTGCTTAGAAACACAGGAAGTTCAGGAAGTTAATATTCAAATACGGTGTGAGGAGGGAACATTCTCCGTTGCATGGACTTAATACAGCAAACGTTTGAAGTCTTTCCAATAATAGCTTGAAGGGCTTAATTAAGGAAAAAAAGAGTTACAAGTCCAACAAACCAGTCTTACCGCTTTTAACAAATGTCTCCTTATAATATATATCAACATTTTATATCAAAACAGAGTGTTCTCGAGCATTAAGGACAAGATCACGCAAGATGAATTTGCTTGATATTTTAATAATTTCTCCCTACTACCACAATGAGAGATGTGTGGGGCAACAAATGAGAATTTAGATCTTGTGATTTTAAGCCTGTATGGCAGGTGTTTATTTAACCCCTCAGCTGGCAATTAATTGCCTGTCGAAAGTCTTTAAAAAACTGATTTAGCCGCTCCTGGCATCAAGCGTTTTAATATGATAGCGTCTTCCTGTTTTATGTTGAACGTCTTCATAAAATGTGTTCATTCATCCTTACATGCATCTCACAGCTCTCGTTCTTTTGTTCGTTGGGTTGTACGCACGTTCCGGCGTTCGTTCGTTCGCTCTTCGATCATTCTTTCTTTCGAAATATTTGGTCAGATAATTTTTTGAATGTACGGTAAAAACGCGATTAAAAGTCAATGTTAACGGAACTGACACTTAATCATCACGTCAATGCAAGACCACAGATCAGGGAGGGGAGCAGGGAGTGAGAAGATTTGGGAGGTGGGGGAGAGGAGGAGACAACTCTTTTCCAGGCTACAACTTCCCCTGTTTGCAATTTGGAAACTTCAAAAAACTTGTAATCCGAGACTAAAAAGGTAAAGGCCCCGTCTTTGACAACGGATATTTTTATACGAATTGGCCATAGCCTGGTGCATGTTGACCTACGGCATGCCTTACAATTGATGCCGTTACATCTGAAAAGGATGGCCACTTTTGATGACAGGTGCAACAGGATAGAATGCACTGTATCTACGAGGTGACTGGCCAAGTCAAAGGTCAAGTAGGACAACCAAGTGAGTGAGTTTTAACTCATTAAGACCTAATGGGACATCTTAAAAGATGCCCCATTAGGCCTTATCGGGATATGGGGTGTTTCGGCAAAAAAATTATAGGAATACCGGATATTTGGAGGGGGGGATTAACGTGGTACAGGGTATTTAAAAAAGAGATTCCGGGATATCAAACATCAAAGTTAGGATACAAACCACAGGAATTATTTAGGCCAAAAAGTAATGGGATAAGGGATACTCAGACCTCCCGAATGGAGCCTCATTCGTCAATGATTGTCCATAATAAATACCGTTTAGTCGCCGTTATAATACCGTCGGCTTTTTATCATGCGGATCCCGAAGGTAATAAATGTACCATTTGGATCGTTATATACATGGCCTCCAACAAAGTGAACAAAATAGCGTAAATTGACATCGTTGCAACTCTCTTTCACAGACTGTGTTCTCAAGGTTAAATCTAATTGCAGACTGCAAACCCTGAAAATCTTTCAATTGTAGTTTACGTATCCCCCCGCCCCCCTCCCTTCCCCTTTTGAAATCGTCTGTGAAATTTTCGACTCGATCTTGTTCTTTTACTATTAGGACAACGTATCAGCGATATAAAGACTTTATAACTTCACTAAAGGTGTGGCTGCATATGAAAGAGGGACCTTAACCGGAAAACTCAAGGCAGCTGCAGCGACCAGTTGAGCCGGCATCACTGATGCCCTGAGCTCTTTGTATGGCTGGGTTGGATTTCAAAAGCAAACTCCCGAAATGAGGGCTTACAAAGCCACAGATCGAACGGTTGGAATTCCACTCATTTCAACAAACATCTACCGGCACTGCGTTTCTCTAAATCGCCACACCTGGTTTCTTCTAGATCTCATCTTTTGGTATTCCTTCAACTTCAACAATAGGCGGTAGTCAGTATCAGTTATCAATGAACTCAATTTTCTCCTTTAAAAATTTAAACATGGGAATTTTCGCAATGATCTTTGAAGGATTTTCTCAAAGCTACTCACCGCTATATAAGAGGATCGGTCCTCGTTAAAGCGTTTATCCCAGTAAGCAGCTGTCAAGCGGTGGTTTGTGGTCAACATCAGAGAGAGTTTCCAAGTCGGAAGGAAAAGTCGGTTGAATCGCCTTTTCCTTGTCATTGCATTCATTCCTTGTCATTTTTCAAACTCTTCTTACGAAGACTCGTATGGTCTTGGCGCGTGTATTCCATGCAGACCCAACCAAGTACGAATTTGGATAGTCAAAGTGAAACCACTCTTTTCCTTATACACTTCATACTCTTGTTGCGGAGACTCGTATGGTTTAGCCGAGTTTTTTCTAGAACCAAACATGTACGAGTGTGGATGAAGTCAAAGTGAAACTACGCTTTCCTATGTACGCCTTATACTGGAACTAGAGAAAATCCGAATTTCGATGATTTAAGGAAACGAAATACAGTGGTGTGATGATTCACAGTGTAGGTCAAAACTCTTTGAGACCTGTCTACCGGAGAGTTTTTTCTCAGCCAAAAACACGTGAAATAAAAGAAAAAGTAGACAAAACAAAATTCTATTTAGACTTTAGACAAAAGCAGGGCTTAGAGACAGTGTTTTTTAACCCTGAAAGCTGAAAAAATTACGAAGATCAGATAACGAGGAGTTTGTCTGCATACCTGGCAAGTGTAACAACAAAAAATATTGACCGCGGGTCGGTCCCTTGGCTGATAACGCAAGGTCTCGACCTCAATTTACCTGTCAAATTCCAGAACTTAAAAAAACGTTTCTCAAAAGTTCGTTCTCTTATTTCGTCACTGGGCCTGTTAATCGCTCGGCAGCACGATTTGTCTCACGTGTCTTAAAAACCTTCTGTCCTTTGTTGAGGCGTCTGGAACTCTCTCCGTTATAAATCAACTGAGCTGCGGATGTATTCTAGCCCCGACAATGATACGGCATATTTTGGATCGGTGATTAAACTACACGGCTCTTCATCGCTATGAAAATCGTTGTTGATTGTCTGTGACACGTGCCGGATAAGATTTGCCAGAGGCTGGCCGAGACCTTTCCGCCCCGCTTCACTCTTTGTTGTCAACGTAAGTATGTGATATCAATTACTTTGCGTAGACAAGTAGACTATGCAAATTAATCTCGGAATTGAATTCTATAAACATATAGGATCATTGTTTTCTTTGCATTTCCTTTCACCTGGTTCTGAGCGTATTACAACAGACTCGATTCCCCGCTCATCTCTCACGCCTACGGGTAACGATTCATTAGGGCTTGGACTCCTTGCGGCGACACGATGAAACCGCTTCTGTTTTCTTTTTCGTTTTTTCTGGCGATTGTGTTTTCTACGGAATTTTTCAACAAAGTAGCTACGGCCCCCGTTCCTGTCCAACGCAATGCTGACAGACAGTACGGTAAGAATAGTGATTTGGTAACTTAGAAACAACCACAGTCTTTACCTTACGTAATTTTGTAACCTCTTTTCTGCGCTTCTTGTAAACGGATATCTCACGACCAGCAAAACTATCCATTATTTTAAAACGTTCCTATACAATTTAACAATTATTAGTTAAGTTTTAAGAGGTCTTGTAAATGGCACAATCACTCCGCCTGCAAACTGTTTCAGAGACATGAAGACAAAATCATGAAATGACGCTACAAAGAGACAGGCCAGCTTCTGGAATTGTAACTTGTCTCACTGCCCTGAGGCAATGTGTTTCAATATCGCGGCATTTAATAGTGCACTTCTAATTACAACTTCGATATTTTTGTTTTGGCTGTAGTTAAGATGTTGCAGTGATTAATTTAATACTCGATCTAGAGCGTATCACGCGACCGACGCTTGAAGTCTTAAGCAAGTTCGCGCCGAATTCAGTAACCTACGCCAGTGACAAATCAATGAGGCCCTTGATACAAACTTGCGGTCTAATCAGTGTTTCTGGTGTTGACACAGCTGCTCGCAGTGACAGTGTGATAACGCCGGTTAGAAGAAAAGACTGTAAGAGCCAATACAGATTGGCATAGATTAACTTCTGGAAGTGGAGAGGGAAGGGAGACAGCCGGGAGGGAAGAAACAAAGATTCCCTAGGGACTCCGCCGGCATCTTTGAGTCGGACTGTAGATTTTGACCACGTTCGTAGAACTCCATCAACTTGCGCGTTTAAGGCTTAAAATTTCAGTTGGGGATAGGATTTGCAACACAACGTATTTTGCTCTGAATTTCTTAATCGCACAATCCCACCAGAAAATGGCCGATTCGTATCGGACCAGCCCATTCTCGTCATTAACCGCTTGAGATACTCAGGCTTGTCACTGTTTCGCTTTTCCTGTATCACCGTGTAACAGATGTAGTATAATATTTACATAATCCAACGAGGGAGCAGTTTTAAGAAATCGAATTAAGGAAGTTATGGCAGCAACGTCAAACTCAGTTCTGGTGTTTTTTTTTTTTCGTGACTGAATTCAGTAAAGTTAAACAAAGATAACACGCACAGAATTATGCCAGAATATTTCTTTTTTTTTTTATTTTCACTCTTTTTCTCAGTCTTGTAGCTTCTATTTCGTTTTTGCAAAATCCGCCAACCCCTTGGCATTGAAGTGTCGCCTCGAGTACCTCATGAACACAAGGTTGTAAGCGGATATAGATAATCGGAAACCAGATTTATTGTTTGGATCTTTAGCACACTACTTAATGAGTTTAATTTCATGAAGAAAGTGGAACGCCCCAGAAACACGAACTGTGGGGTGGCGTAGATGATTCTTCTGTAGATGTAAATTCACCAAATGTTCGAATCCGCCACTTTCTTTAACACGATTTGGTCCTGGATGCGTCACCAAAAGATTTTATAGGTACGTGATAAGCACTTACTAAGCGCGACCCTTGTTTAAAGTGGATGGGGTTGTGTGTAAACTGAGAAACAATATTAGCAAGCCCTGACGTTGACGTGAATTGTCGCTCTACATTTAAATCGTGGCCTTCCAAGCAGAGTCCGTGCTTTTTATTAAAAACAATTGGACATTTTCAATTTTCATCAGTTAAGAACGACTTCACCACTCACCAGCTGTTGACGGTTTCGAAAATCTTCCAAGGAGAGCCGAGTTGAAGCCATATCAGAAGATTTTATTACAGTTTATCGGATTTGCTGGCACTTCAACAGTTTTAGATTAAGTCCATTATAATTTGTCCAAGTTCGACTGAGATCAACTCAAGTTATATCACGAGATCATTGGATTTGCTGCCGGCATTTGTGAGATAAATTATTAAAAGCCTTAGAAAATCGTCGAAGTTGAAATGAGTTGAAGATTGCTTGCGGATTTTCAGATTTGCTAGCATTTTTGAGATGATTTTTAAAACAGATTAATTTAAAGTCTGATTCTAGCGCTTTTGTTTCCCCAGTAAAGCCCGGTCATCACTTGCGACGCAAGCATAAGCATAAGCATAAGCATAAGCTTATGCGCTAGTGAGGATGGCCGTGACATAAGCATAAGCGTAAGCATAAATCTTTGCGTTCTTCTTATACTTATGCTTATGCTTGCGTCGCAAGTGGGGACCGGGCTTTATAACAGTGAAAATCAATTCGAAACGTGCACTAAAATATTGTTCATATTCAGTAGGCGTATGCGCGTAGTATCTATACAAATGTTAGCTTTGTATTCAATAGCGTAAAAAATTTACTGTAACATTTAAGTATATAAATGCTAGCTGTGTGAGATATAAGATTCAAAGAAGAGTTATGGCGTCGTCAACGAATCGTCACGGAAATTGGAATCTCTCCATTCGTGACCCAAATCCACGATTCATTTCTTCTGTAAATTTACTGCAGCGTGTTCGCACATAATCGGCTTAATTGTAGAGAACGTTATCAGTATCAAATTCAAGGAAAGGTCTGCCCTGGCTTCGCGTGACTATTTCACGCTGTCGACCCTGGCCGAGAGATGACCTTGTTTTCAAAGAGATTAAAGTACCGTCAAAATGCCAACAATTAAGTGTGTATTAACACTCGATCAAGAACGAGAGGAAGCAAAATGGGATCAGCTAATAAGGATCAGGAATTGAAACAGGGAAAGCTTATAATTAATGCTTTTGTTCCAGAAGAATAACAACAAGAATAAATCAAAGTAAACTGCGGTCGGAACAAACTTTGATAAGACGTGCCGGTGATTCAAATTTTAGCTCAACGTTAAAAGCATTACCGGTTATATGAAACGCCTATGAGATCGTAAGTTCCGTTTTAACTCTTATTTCCCCTTTCAGAAATAATCGAAGGCGATATACTGCTGACAGACAATCTAAGACGCGTCCGGAACGCAGTAGAATCAAGAAGAAAGCGAGATATTGTGAGCGACATGGTTAAGAGGTGGCCGGACGGCCTGGTGCCGTACACAATTGATTCTAGCACCAGTGAGTATATTTGTATATTGCCTTGTTTAGCTAAACCGCAACAGTGAATCATGATACAAAACGGCGCATTGGCGCACAGATTGTAACTCAAGGCGTCAAAAAATGCGAAAATCAGTGCTTTGTTCAATTGTTTTGACAGTCTTCGTGAGGGACAAAACCGTGGGCCGGGTCCAATGGGACTTTAATAGATGTTGGGCTGATCGAAGTGACAGAAACAAGTGGTTTCTTTTCGTGACTGGATAAAAATCTGTGCATAATTTCTGAATCGGGTCAGCTTTCGTCTTCACGGATCGGACGCAATTCAGATGTTGTATAGATTCACTGACGCTACGAAACTGACGGCAGACTAATCCCGGCCGCACGTGTTTACTGTTGTGAGTTAACGCACGCGCAATATCCGTGTTACATACAAACGTGATATCCTTGTAACCCACCTAAAAGTTATTATTCCATTCCGCTGTGATGCATGAACATAAAGTCAAGTTTAATGGCCAGTTTGAACGGTTTCAACACATGTATATACGGCCAGCATTTGTTTAATAAAAGGAAACGGATGTTGAGCAAATGTTGAATTGAATGCGAAAACAGTCGTGCGCGGAAGCTTTCAAAGTCCGTTCAAAATTTCCAAAAACTCATGGCAAGACACTTGCCACAGTTTCCCTTTGTTTTCGTGCGTTCGTTCAACAAGGGTTACAACGAAAATGGTGAAACACGGTTCAACAGTTTCGAGAAAAAGGGAAGTTTTAAGAGATTTTGAAACGTTTTACCCAATTACACTCTTTTTTTTTATAAGAACGTCTAATTTTGGAGCTCAGGCTGAACGTTCTTATTTTTTTGCGATTTGAACCTGAAAACGTTTTTAAGATGTTACACGGTATAAAAAAAGCTAAAAAAAATCAGTGCGGACCTGACCAGAAAACCTCAAGTTGCTAGTAACAAAACGTCGCCCAAAAAACTCTAGGTAAATTAGCTTCACAATAAGCATTGAACACAGAGGTTCACAACTCTTATGCTGGGTATGTTCTTAGCATGTTCTTAAAACTTTGGCAAATCTCAGCCTCAGTGTTCTTATAAAACAGGTTATAAGACAAGACAATGAGTGTACTGAACACGCTTTAAACTGAGATTTTTCACACAGGATTTGAACCGTCACTTCATTGAACAAAATGTTGAACGAATGTCAAAGCAAATGTTGAAACCATTTGAACGGGCCTTAGCTAGAAAATCTTAACACTGAGAATTCCATCAAACTTGGAAAAATTCTTTTCTCGCTTTTTAGGTAAGGAGGCTGTCACAGCTATAAGGAAAGCTATGCGAGAGTTTCACCAAAGAACGTGTGTGAAGTTTGTACCTCGTACCAATGAAGAGGACTACGTGGAATTTGAAGGGAATCTCGGGTAACGAAGAAATTACTCCTTGCATAACGCTTTGGTAGCAATACATACAATTCAACATCTAAAAGCTACCCTTCTTTTTTTTCAATAATTTCTTATAGTTTTCTAAACCTCTCAAAGCAGAAAGAATCGCCTATCTTGTAAAATGGTAAGAAACCTTGTTTTCAACTTGAGGCTTCCAGAGAACGTCGTGGTCCCTATTATAATATGGCATTCAGAGAACAAATCTGGAAAGTGATGCTTAAAAGAAGTCTGGGGGCTTGCGATGGGAGAACACCGAGGCCAAAGTGTAATAATGTATCTGCTATAACTCGAGAACTTTGCAAATCTTTGTCATGCTAAACAGCTCACACTTTTTGCAGCTGTTTTTCTTCTATTGGACGCCAAGGAGGTAAACAAAGAATCTCAATTGGGGAAGGATGCGAATACCAAGGCACAGTTATGCACGAGATTATGCACGCTCTAGGATTCTTCCACGAACAGTCACGCTCTGATAGAGACGACTACATTATGGTTCTCTGGTGGAATATCGAACCAGGTAACGCTACTTTATATCATGCATAAAATAGCCGACGAGTTCAGCTTTTGACAGTTGGGACTTTACAGTTAATAAGACCAGGTTTAATTTGGCAAAATTTGCTTGAGGTGTTCGTCGATCGGCAGGTCAATCACTTTTTAAAGGCTAACGACACAAAGACATGATTGATAGTTGATTGATCGATCAATTGACTGACTGCTGATTGATTGATTGATTGCTTGCTTGCTTGCTTGCTTGCTTGCTTGCTTGCTTGCTTGATTGTTTGATTGATTTTAAAAGGTTTCGAAAAGAACTTTGACAGTTATGGACCAGATAGAGTGGATAGTGCAGAAGAACCTTACGACTTTGACAGTTTGATGCATTATGACAACCGTGCTTTCAGCAAAAACGGCGATGATACCCTACAGTCCTTATCTGATCCTGGCAGATCACTTGGTAATATGGATCATTTCAGTGCCATTGACATCAAGCAGCTGCTAAAAGATTATCCATGTAAACCCTGGGACAAAAAACCAGTTGTTGATGTCGTCAAATGGGGAGATAGGTCAGGAAAATGTAAGTAGACAGTAAAATTAGGTGAACTTGTACGTGGATATTTTCAGCAGTTTAGAAAATATCACAGCCATGAAGGGAGCTTGCAAGAACTATGTTTCGAGGCACTAGGATTTGCTGCATTATTGTCCAAAACCAAAATGCTTGCTCATTGGCAACAAAAATAAATACATTATTTGCTTTCAAATAAAAACGACAGTTTAACCATTACTATTTCATAGTTTCTGTGAACCGTAGAGAGAGGTTGGGAACTAGGAATTGAGGGTACTGATTTGAATTTTGAATCAAGATGGCATCTGCAACTAATGTCATAATTTTGTATTGTTGTATAATGCATGTGGTGTTCATGTTGGTCACACCAACACGCAAAATTTTTCATCAACCCTCATCCTTCCCACTCCTGCTTCTCTGTTGTTTTTGTGTGTATTTATGTTTTCTAGTGGTTGATTGCCCTCAGGCAATACATATTTTCATGTAATTTTTGTTATCATATTTGTATTGGGTTTTTAGATTTTAATAAACCGGCTATGTCTTGAATTTCGCACAGCCATTTTTTTTCCATCATGTTGTTTGTATTGCTTTTGTGAACAGAGCACAGCACAAATTTCATTTTCACTAAGATCTGCTATTTTGGGGAAAATTAGAGCATAAAATATCTACTCTTTGCTTCAGCAAAATGCCAAGACAAGGCGGGAAAACTGTGTCAACATTTCGCGTCTTATGAAGGATACTGTGATCATTGGAAGAAATACATGACAAAGTGGTGTCCACAATCATGCGGCTTCTGTAAGCCTGACGCTCCAGGTGAGGTGGTGCATACATGCAGCTTTGTAAATTAAAACAATACACCACTTTTTCTAATAATAATCTTCAAGTGTATTGTGGGTAGATCCAGTCCTTTGTGAGAACAAAAGGGCATTGAACTTGTAATCTTGACCGTTTACCTCCACAAAGGTCTGGATCTACCCATAATTCACTTGGAACTGATCATAATTGACATAGAGGACTGGGAACTGAGCAGTTTTGTTCCAGGGGTATGTTTTACTCCCAACAGCTAACATGATATACTTAATTATCAAAAGATGACCACTGCAAAAGAGTTAACAGGAAATCCTGCTTGGAATTTGTTTTGAAGAGCTGCTCCCAAAGTTTGCCAATTCCAACCATGAACATCACTCTCCTTGACCTTTTCTCTAAATTCTATAGCTGCTCTTAAGTCGGACATGATATGAAGACCACAAAGGTCAGTTGTCAAGGTGCATAGTTTTATAACTCTGCTCACATGAAGCCAAAAGACCACTGAATAAGAGTCAAACAACATACTAGAAAACACTGGACTGATGTCCTCTAATAGCTTGAACATCACAGGTGCAAACTCTAACTCACCATAGCAAAGAAAAGGGAGGTCGTTAATACAGCGTCTCTGACACAACAGGGGTGCTCACTGAAAATAGGTGTCATTTTATACAACAGAGGCACTTATTGGAATAGGGACTATATGGCAGGTGGCAGGGGTTGATCATGCAATAGGGCTGCTTCTAGTTATGAGGGGTTCCTCAAATGAGGGCAGTTATTAATAAAAACAAATTCCAAAGAGCAGGGTTATTTTTAGAAGATGAGACCCGAGTGCTAGCACCCATTTACCCTGAACACAGTACCCTTTGCTGTTCAGGTATTGAAACTGGCAAACTAAAATATCAGGAGTACCTCAGTGCCTATTAAGAATCCTATGCCCTCCTATTTCTCCAATTAATGAAACCCCCTGAAAGAGGGGCATTTACTGAAAGAAAAGTAAAGAACTCAACCCATAATGATATTCAACTTTGTGTACAGAGGAAAACTACAATCATTGCTGTCTTCTTTTAATTCACAGACAGACGGCTGGATATATGGAAGGGTGAAAATCACAAATGACACATCCAAAAGACAAATTATTTAAAGAAGCAGTTGTTGCTATTCTAAACTGTTACACCAAATACAAAATAGCCCATAACTTACTGCTTTTTTGTGGGGAACCACCTGTCTGTCTGCAATAATATTATTTATGGAGAACTTTTATAGACAACATTATTTTGTTAATATGGTGACCACTGCATTTACGTGTGGAAAGATTTTTCAAATTGGCATTTTCTAGATCTGAATTACTATGGAGAAATGACAAATGCCAATGGAAAAGATTTGCAGTTTAGAGAAAAAGGAATATTAATGGCCACTGTATTAAAAGAAGAACACAACTTTTGGGTCCTCTCATAAATATTATTGGATGCCTAATATATGAAAATAATTTATTGTTTTGCAGCATTTGTTATATTTATGTACACCGGCAGGCATAACGTTTCTCTTGTACAATATATTTAACTGACACAGCACCTTAAACCTTATTTGGAAGTGTGAATTTTAGCATGCATGATTAAAACACAGTTCAGTTTCATCTTTAGTACCTTGGTTTGCCTAACAGTCCCCGAGTCAAGCAAGAACTTAATGTTGTACCAGGAGGTCTCTTTGATTCCAACCCATATACTGAGAAGTATAACTTAAGAATTCTGGAAGACACCAGTAGGCAAAGTAAAAAGCAGCTCTCATATTTGAAGGCGTCAGGGCATAACAATTCTACGTCTAATTTTAGTCTGTTTTTTTTTTTTCGTCCAAATGAGCTGAATTTTTGCATGTGGTCTCTAATTTAATAGAAAACTACAGCCTTGCCCTTTGTTCTGCAGGTTTGCACTTCGTTTTCGAGTAAAAAACCCTGGAAAAAACTCGGCAGCACTTTTTGAGATCGAACAATGAAATCAGCGAAGCATCACATAGCCACTACTTGTTTGTTACGATACAAGCATTGTTTATTTAAAATTAACTTGTGTCGTCATTGTTTCTTCGGTGGCACATGTGGTTAAGCATGGGCTGCACAAGACAGTGATGTTACCGAGAAATGTTGCACTTGGCAAGAGAACAAACTAAAACAATGCCACAGTGGATTTTAAGTAGTGCCCAGTTGCTACTGCAGCTGTCCTCTCCAAATACAACCAAATAAAGCTTCGCTTTTAAACCATAAGATCAAACTTTAAATTCTCATTTTATGCCCCTTCACATTTCCTATAAACGTAGTGGGGAGAAATTGTGAAAATGTCAAACAAATTCATACTGTATGATCCTGTCTTTAATTCTCCTGACCACTCTGTTTTCTACAGTGTTGACATTACAAGGAGAAGTTTGATGCTGATCACTCTTAGGGTTTAAAGGGATAAGTGTCCAAAGTCTACCATACATAGAGGGAAGAATCAAAGGGAAGGATGCGTCTGCAATTCTGTGCACCACAGGAACAACCCTTGGGCTCCTTTCCAAACTCTTTTAACAGTTCCAAATCTTTGCATCTATCTGTACATGCATCTTCTTCATGTCTGGACCAAATGCTAAACTCTCCGGAATAGTCAAATGACAACTCCTCCCCAATTTCAATGTCCGTAGCAGCAAATAATGCCAACCTGGGCACAATGGAATCCACTCTCACTGGTACCATGACAAGATTTGGGCTGCAGGAGTGATTTATAAACCTTGATGCATTACCATGGAAACGAGCATCAACATGAGTTCTTAAAATCTGGTGAGCGGAGCTATGTTCCCTAAGGACTATGAGGTAATTCCCTGTCTCATGAGTCAACTCCAGAGCACGTTTCCTAGCTTCCTGGATTGAAATAAGTTCACCAGCATATTCACACACAAAAGTAAATTTCCTGACATTCTCCAGAGACCTCAGACCCCATCCTTTCAGCTGGGTTTTGAAAACTTGGAGTTTTAGATGTTGTCCTTTTTGAACCACTCTGTTTAGACAAGATTCTGGGCAAGCACAGTGACTGTTACATTCAAAGACTGGTTGACAGTAATCTAACAAGTTCAAACAACAAGGGTGGAACATTTGTCATGACACATGCATACAAAATTGTATGATGGTACATTATGTTCTGGTACTAATATTTGCCTAAAGAATGATGCCATCTTTTTGCTTAAACAAGACCAACACATTTGGTCACTAATTTGTAGAGCCAACACAATAAAAAGAAATCTCCACAAAAAGTGTTCAAACCTAAGGCTCACTAGATCTAATTATTGGAACACACAACTTCCAAAATGGTTTTTGACTCATTAACCCATTAACAAAAAATATGCATGTTTCTTTAACAGGTATATAAGTTTGCCAATATAATTATATCTATAACATACAAAGTGGTATCTGTGCTATTGCACATCAACTACAGTAGTCTATGTTCTTTACTTGAATGTTTACTCAAGTCACACTTTCAATAATATTAGAGATTTTATTGATCTGGTAAGAACATCAGAGATAAATAAAGAGATAAATAGTTTATTATAACAAACACATCCCAGTCCGAAGACTGAATTACGTGTTTAGTTACATTCTAGTTAAACAATGAGATTATTTGTGTACAGCGTACCTGATGGTTGTTGATTGTAGATCTGAAGACATCCAATGTCATTATAACATGGACCATATCTTTGTAAGCAGCAACAGATATCTGCGGCACAGTGGTCACATTCACAACCAGGGTAGAATGGAGTTTTAAATGCTTCACCAACATTGGGCCCAGCAATGCATTCTGATGTGTACTAGATAATAATCAAACAAACTTCAGTGAATGCTATTTAACAAATAAAATCCTTTTGGCAGTGCATACAGTGTATGTGCTATAATAACACAAAGATGATGACAAAACATGGCAAGAAAGTGAAAGAAGGGAAGGATTTCTACACAGCCACAAACATTAATATTATTATAAATGCATCACTGTCATACTAACCATGTTCCAAAAACAAATAGTGTGAGTCACAAAATGCAAATATAATTATTAATGTCTGGGGTTGTATGGGAATCTTGCCATAATAAAATATTATTTCACAACACAATTTCTGGTAATAAGGTTCGTTTCAGTTCTGTGACAAACTTTGTTGAATAAGTACGATGAAAAACGTCACCAAACTTTTAATCAATGCTGACTGACTTAACTTTTTGGGCTCAAAGAAATGATAGTGATTAGATTTCTGCACAGCCCCATACATTCATTATTATACATGCATTTTGTGACTCAAACATATAATTTGTTTTAGAACAGGGTCTAATAGTATGGCATTGGTGCATGTTTAATGGGGTTGTGCGGAAATCTTTCCTTGTTTTTTTTTTTAAATAACCCAATACTAGTACTATTGGTAAAGCTAATAAGCTTAAATTACCCCAAACGCTGTTGGCTTTTCATCATTTAGTTCATTCACAACAGGTACCTTAACCTTTTCTCGACCATGTGATATATCCTCTGATATCATTAATACAGTCTTTTAGTCTTCCATTCTTTCTTTCATTAATGCTAACTTGCTCGAAAACAAGCCTATGTAGCTGGCGGTTTTAAGAGTTTTGGAGCGCACAAGCTAGCGAGCGGCGAACTGATCACTCTGTCACATTCCGCCAGGCGTCCAAATATTTGATGGGACACTAGGAACGAAACTGCACCGCTGACACTGAGCTTGTTACTATAGAAACAGACAATCTCAAAATGGCGAACAAGGAGAGCAATGCCCAAGATTACCTCAAGAATCACAAGATACTGGACTTGTTTGAGAACTTAACAGCACAGTTGATATACGACAGACCAGGTAAATAATTTAAAATCAGTAAAAGTCGACGTTCTCTTTTTTTGGGGCCGTAGTAGTTGTTAGCAAAAGCTGGTTCTTCACTTCGTTGTGTATGTGTTATAAATTTGTACGTTGTGTTTTTTTATTTTTCAGAGGATCCCAAGGCGTATATGAAACAGTTTTTGGAGAAATTAAAAGATGCAAGGACGATGCAAAGAAATTACCCGTGCATATTTGATGACAGCAATGTGAAGTCGCTGTTTGGGATGCTCGATGTAACGGGAAAAGGATTCATAACATACGAACAGTATAAACAAGGTCATAAGGACTTAATAATATTATAATAAAGCTAGCGCTTAGAAGCTTTTAACAGTTCTAGATCTGTTTAACACTTATGCACAGGAACTTGCTGCCTTCATTTCTCTTGATTCTTTCCATTTACATTATACGCTATAGTTAAATGCAGAGTTCAAGATTTAAAAAAAAAATGGTCTACTCACATTTTCGCACGGTTCAAACGTCGAACTTTTCATGCGCCGAATCAAGTCATTTGGGTCAACCCAACTATTAAATTCGACTGACTCGGTCGAATGTAATAGTTGGGCCGACCCAAATAAAATTGTCGAATTTAATTGATTCAAATGTCGAACTTCTCATGTGCCGAATCTAATTCATAAAGTATTTCAATGTATTTTCGGAAAAACATCAAGAGTCACATTTAATTTGACACTTTTAATTCGATCTCTGAATCAAGATCGAATTTTGATTTATTTGGGTCAACCCAAATAGGCATTTGATTTGGCGCATGAAAAGTGCAACGTTTGAACTGGGCCTCAGATTTGTGGTGCCTTTTTACCAACAGGTCTACAAACATTAGGTGTTAAAAAATATGATAAGGATCCCCCTGGTGGAGACATGGATAGAATAAGTTCAGAGACGTTTTTAAAAGAGGCGTAAGTATGATTGCATGTAATATTTAAAGAGCTTCTTCATGGAAGGGTCGGGTGTGTTGATGCCCTAGAGTTGTCGCCATTCTTCTGATGCTTGCATAGGTTGTCTTTCTTGTGGTACATGCCACTGTTCCCTGTGGCATGGATTGGATTTATGTGCATGTGACAAATGGAGGCGTGAAGCACATTTGTATTTATGCTCACAAAAAAAAAATGGCTACTTTGTGACTCGTAGCCAGAACAGTATGGAACATGAAGTTGTGAATTTCAGCACCTAAATGTTCAAGAAGGTTTTGAAAGACTTTATTTTTAGGGTTTGCTACTTGGCTATTTTCATCAAAAACAAACTTCTTGCTGATGATCAGATATAACATCAATAAATGTGTGGTTCCAGAAAAATATACAAATAATATTTCAATCTACAATCACAGACAAAAGTACCTTAGATACTCCCTGAAAAGATTCCCTTTTCATTATTAAATGCATGAGTTGTCCAATCTTTGGTCCTTACATTACCCCCCCCCCCCCCACCTCTCCCTCGATTTCAGAGTTGTTATCATGTGCCAGTGTCCACAAAGAGTGTTATTTTCAACATTGAGAAGGGGGTTGGTGGTGGGGGGGAAATATTGATGAAAACATGTACATGTATTTTCCACATTTCATTGGCAGAAAGTGTTTGTCTTATGGGAATGTCTCAACTCTTCTGTCCCAAATTATAGCTCCATAACTTTTCCCCCCTCCCCCTTGGTATTTCCATTGACCTTCTGTGGGGGGGGGGAAGTGTGGATATTTTTTGGAACTGCATTATCATTGCAGCCCATTGTCTTCTTTCTGTTTCAGGCGTCAGGGCCTTGCACAAGCATCTGCAACTTTTGCTGTGTAATATTACAATTTATGATGTGGTATACGTTACTGTATATAGCAGAGAGATGAAGGAAAGTTTACCTTTTATCCATGCTTGTTAGTCAATGTACTTGTAAATAGATTTGTGTAAATATGTTATGTTTTATGTATCAGGTATTCTGGATAAAATAGTTTTGGTTTGATGGTTACTATTCTTTGAACATTATAAACCACGCTTCTGTAACACCTTTTAGTGAGTCACACAACAGCAATATGTGTATTGATTTCCACCTGTATCCTATGGTGTGATTTGAGAGAACCTGTTCAAACATTTGCCAAGGGCATTCCATTTTTGGTGATCATTTTGTTCGTTCTGAATAATTGTATGTGTAACCAGGTTGTGTAATGCAGACAGACTTTACATGCTGATCACTGTTGGGGGTTCAAGGCTTTAAGGGTTTGAGTTCAAGCCAAGTCAACATATTTGCATCCCAAGGCAAAGCTGTTTGATTCGCTTTTGGTTAGAAAATGACTCTATATATTAGTCATCCTGGTCTGAAGTCTAATAGCCAAGGATTTTAGAGTCCAGGGTCTGTTTCAAAATGTTTTAAGAGGTTTGTATCCTAGAGAATAGTTTGCAGGGTTTATTTTATAGACTTCTGGAGCAAATCAGCCAGGTGCATTTATGAATTTTGTAATTTTCTTCACTCTTTGCCCCTCAAATTTATTCAAATTCAAATTTATGTTAAGGAACATTGCACATTCATTGGGCCTGGCATGTTTTTTGTGGAGTTTTGTAGGCCAGTTCTGAAACGAGTCTGAATTTTAGAGGAGTTTCACTGAAAAATATGAAATATTTGGAACTGGGAGGTATTTCAAAGTTCTTATGGTCACCCTCTAAAAGTATACCATCCTTTTGTTGGTGCTGGGTGTGATTGCCAAACTAGGAAACTGCTTCTGATTGGTGAATTATTCGGAAACGGAAGTGGCTCCTCTTTTCAGCAGTCGTTCGTTGGGAATGAACGTGTGACAAAGCTCTAAGAATGTCTGCGTAGGAGGCTATGTGTCTCCCAGCCCGCAGCCAGCCCTGAGATTTGCATGTATGATAGGTCATGTTTGAAATTTCTTGTCACAAAAAAACTGCAGAATCGATTTAATGTTTGCATCGTTTATTACAATTCACTAACAAGCAACCAAATAAATAAATTGGGATTTCCTTTATCCTTCAATGCAAACGGAGTTGCGATGACTTTCGTGACTTGCGTGACTGTCAACTCCTTGAACCAAAAAACAGCTGTCTAGCAATTAATAGGAGAACAGATTTTCTTTTCTGTACATTTAAAACAACTTGCATCACCACATGTCGGGATGCATTCCATTTCTGTCGTGCAGCTTGTACCGCACCCAGCTCGACGGCGACGATCCAGGAACTTGCCTGAAACGATAAAGCAAATATAGATAACAAGATCCAGAAATTAATTTTCCAGTACCAGAATTGGAGGCTGGAATTCGGATTCTGGTGGCAACAAGAGTTGGGGTTGTAATAACGAACTACTGGGATTTTCGCACGATATCACCAGATTACGATGGAGGATTCCCCAGGGAGGTGCTAGTCGTAGCCCGTGTGGCAGGCGTTTGAAAGGGAAAGGAAAATTCGGGAGGTACTTCTCGTTTTCCTCTCTCCCTTCCCATAGAATGCCTGCCGCGCATGCTAGGGAAATACCGATATTCGGGAAAGTGGTAAAATTTTCAAATTTTCATCGTACAAAAACTCCAAGCTGGCTTTGTGATAGCTGAAAAACGTTTGAATAAAAAGACTTTTATATACGCCAATTAATGGGGTCTTCCGTATAAACTTGAATGTGATTTTCTTGGGGGAAAGAAGTGAGTCAGTTCGGGAATAGCCTCTACAAATAATTCGATTTCACTCCATGTAAGCAGCACTACAGTTTCTCACAAGAATGAGACCCATCAGTTTCGATTGTTTTAACTTGTTACCTGGTTTAGATACCGGATCGTGAGGAGTGATGAAAACTGATTCCGAAACTGGTTCTATCCAATAAATCGGAAAATTCTTACAGGTCTTTTTCATGACATCACTGAGAATTGAAGGATCGTTTATCTGTTCCTTCGTCTCCAGGTTAATTTTTACCTTCTGGACATCGATATTGTCACCAGCAACAGGTGCCTAAAGAATATAATGACATGTGACTCGTTGAAATTAAAGCTGTCCCAATTGCAGTTAAAATCGTAACTCAGGGATGTCATTAATTCTTGAAGTAGGTGGGGATATACAAAAAAACTCCGGGTATTCAAGTTGCTGTAGTGAAGTAAACATCTGGTTTTATATCAAAGTAGCCGGGGATATACCTCAAATTACGACGGGAAAATCCCCGGCCCTTAATGACAGCCCTGGTAACTTCTATTTCCCCTGCCAGAAAACTCTGTGCCGGCAACGCCGGGGAAGAAACCCCCTACCAGGCTTCAACCTTCCAATCCCCTGATGGCTAAGCCGAGAGCGTAACTGAACAACCCTAAAGTGATGCTTTGACGTGTGATCTGGTTTACACGGAAAATTTAAAAGTGGTATAAAGTACGTTAATTAGGTATAATTCACCCCTCCTCTACAGTTTTACGAGGCCAGGAGCCCTGACGAGGCTGTGGACTCCTCTACTACCTTATTAAAGAGTTTCATCATCTTTTTAGGGCGTGGTATAGTGTCATTCAGGGTTGACAAATAGCACACTTCCTTCTCTGGCAGACTGATTACTGTGAGCTTCTATAACAGAGAAACAATTGAATCAGTTAATATCCAAAAAGGGCGGTTCCTCTAATCTTTATCTAATAATGAGCAGAGCTAGTAAAAACACACAACGACCTAACACACGTTAAAGCATTCTCGAAGCCCTAGAGGATACAGTTGCATCAATAAAAAGACGTTTTCAAAGCAGAGACTAGCTGTCTGTTCGGATATACATAAGAACATAAGGATCGATGAGAAATAGCCCTCTGTAAATTCGTGCTGCTTGTTGTAGAAGATGTACCCATCGGCTACCTCTTCTGCCGACTTTTTTGAAATATGAGCAAAGCGCGAAATTAAGGAAATCAAATTCTGGTCGATTTTGAAGCTATTCAAGTCTGGCTAGACATTGAAGGCTACGAAAAGAAAACTAAACTTAGTGACCAACCTTGCCAAAATCATAGATGACGTCTGCCTTCTCCGATTCTTTGTTGGGTGGAATGTGGAAGATTTCTGTTTTTTTCGCGACATCAATCTCAACCACTTCCTCGAATACCTTATCGCCATCGCTCAATTTAACCTCGAATGTCGCCCGGCGTCCCTTTCAAAAACAAGAAAGTGCATAACAATGAAAGACGTTTACACACGAAAAGCAAAGTTAACATTTAGTCATTTCAGTTAATTTTGTGAGGAACAGGAAGCATTTCGGTCCGCTACCCGACGGAACAAACTGACAAACACCTCCCTTTGTCACTTATTTGTATTCCTTCTCGGCTTTACGTGTATTCGACATTTCAGTTTTTCTGATGTTATTTTTCATGATTACGTTTACACTTTCATCTATAATTATAATATGAGTAAAAATTAAAATTTCCTAACTGCATGAGCGGCAGGAAACTTATGGATATCGAGAGTTAACTCCGGTTCCGCCCCATTCCTACTTTGTTCGGAAGAATAAATGAAATCTATTTCTGTATGCCGTATATTTTAGCGATAGTACAAAAAATCGGAAGCTAAAGACTGAGTCTCTATAACATGACGTGTCCTTTACAGATAGAAGCGACTTACTTGCAGCGGCGCTGCAGTATACAGCATAATCACTGTCAGAAAAAGACGATATGCTTTCATATTTCCAGTGAGATTAGAAAGTGACCCTGATTCTTTCCTGAGACGATTCTGAAAATCTACGCCAAACTCTAACTTCTTCACCGCTTCAACAGTCTGGCAACAATGTATAGTTTCGATCGATCTTCGAGCAGTGTTTTTATAGCGTTCTTAATACCTTAAGCGGCCTCTCTATTTTAGCAAACAAAACTGAATCAATCGATCAAAACAATTGTTCATTTCTCATAACGAATATCAGAATTCCACCTTGCGGTTGCTAAATTGTAAGCTCTCAGTAATTATTTTAAGGCTACATCATTGGGACTCAGTAATCGGGCGATTTTCATTTGAGAAACACATCACAGCAGAACTGTGGTGAGCCTAGACAATAGTATCAATGGTGATATATAGTTGCATATTTATTGATATTACACTCGTCCATCGACCCAAGCCGAGAGTGATGTTTCCTGTTATGTTGACTTAACCTGCTGCCTATTGAAACTGCCAATAAAACAAAACCACCTGATTACACTCTTATCTTTCTTAACAATAGAGCTGCCCTGAGAGCAAATCTCCCAGAACAGGAAACTTTACTTGAGAATTGACCAAAAGCAGGAAGCGTTCAAGACAATACTGAAAATAATATTTCGAAGAAATTGAAACAAAAATAATTCAGTAAATCAACGTTTATAGTTGACACATGTTCAGTTTACCTGACTCAGCCACGGTGAAGCTTTTCTATGTAACTTTCTTAAGGAACTTTTACAATAACTAAGTTATTTTTTCAGATTCGCGCTCCCTTCCCCCTCTTTCTCTGTGTTATTTTTGTTTTGTTTTTTTAACATAAATTGGCTCCATTTCATAAAACTCAGATGCTTCCGCTACTCCTCCTTTTGTTAAACTCAGGAAATTGGAAGCTGTTCAGGTACTTAACGGTTTGTTCGATCTCATCGGTTTATTGGAGGATTCAGTAATTACTGGAATAACTGTGTTTAGATTACTGACTGAAACAGCTGAGTTGTAGGAACTCATGTATTTTGTATACGCTCCGAAGAAGTACGTCCTGGAACGACCATGAATTCGTTTTTCCTTGAAGACAGCTAGGGGAATTAAATTTGATCCTCTTAGAAACTGTTCTATGTTTCCATAGAGAAACTCGTAGTCAATTTAAGCTTTTCAAGTCGTATCATCGCAACGAACCCAAAATAATTTGCCAACTTAGGCTGCATTAGACAGTAAGGACGAGTTTGTAATCATGGCTTACGTTTAGCTGATTTTATCAATACTCTTAGTTCCCTCTCAGGTATCGTCGGTAGCAAGCAAAAAATAACGAAAAAACGTTTCCTCGGAAACGTTTCCAAAGGGAAATTGGAAAGAAGCTGCTCTTTTTAAGAAGCCAATTTTGATCTCAATCAGATGTACAGTAAAGTAAGTCATTTTCCTACTCGAAAACCGACATACAAGAGCCTAACTGAGTCACTCGTCAATAGAGTGCGGAAGAAAGGAAACGAAATCCATCTTTACTGCCGAAGTGTATGTTTCTTGTGGCAGATTTCGCAACGAAGCTGTTTTCAGAGATTAGCAGTTGGCTTGCCTTCTTACATAATCAAAGTGGTAAAATATTTTCATGGTAGCGTTTTGTACAATGGCCGCATATTCTTAACAAATGAAACATTTCTTACTGAATAGCCACATGAGTTGAGTTCCTCTTTGGAGAAGATATTCACGGTTTAGGTAATGTGTTTTAATTGAGCTTCGTCGTATCCGTTCTTGACACGGTATAAAACGAATAATTTAATGCTCATAATTATAAACCTGTGACCAAGAAAGAAACGGTGGATCAGGGTCTATTGATACGGCAAGGCACATTTTAGGACCTATCACGAGGACCATTCAAAGGACTCAAAATACCCCATTTTCGTGCCAGTAATTTGACTAAACCTACAATAGTCGTGATAACTTGGTTGCAAAATTTCGCGTGTTTTGGTTGCCTTCTTGCATGCCATCACTGCAACTAGTCTGAACTGACATCTCTACGTCAGTCATTGGTTTGATTCTGTTTGGCGGGTTATCGCAACCATGGTAACTAGAGACTACTTAAAACTCTAGAGCTAAAAAAGCAACCAAAAAAAGACAATCACGTCATCACTGCGAACAACACGATTCAATTACAGTTGCTTTCCATGCGCTGATTATTCTACAGTCATTGTCTACCATATAAAAGGGCATGACTTGTCCCCTGACTGCAGTGATACGCTACAATTAGTACAGAAACTACAAAAATGGTCAGTAAACGCGAGAAACTTAATGGGCCATACCATCCTTTTTGAACAGACAAGCCAACTAATCTCGTATCAGAGGAGCAATATTCCTAAACGTTTTAAATCCAATTCCGCCAGACCACTGAGCCCGTCGGGCCGACACTTTGCTGAAACCTACGTATGGGGCAACTCATTTGCCAAAAAAAAAAAAGCATGACAACCTAACGCCACCGAGCTGCAACGAAAATTAACTACTGACTTTGCAACTTGAAAACTCTCAAAACCCGTAAAAATTCGGGATCTGCAGATCGGCAATCCACGGCCGCGAGCTGAAAGTCTTTCCTAATTTTCCAACAGCGGAGGACTGGTCTTGACAAAGTTTCATCCAAGATGGCGGAAGGAATATTGAGTGTGTTCTCAAAATAGTTCTTTTGTTTACCTGGTAATCATATGAATCTGGTGCACATGATCAACCAGTTGGGACGACCTTCGCCGAAGGTGGTCGTGTTTTCGTTCGCTCTGTTATAAGGTTCATATATATGTTACATTGAAACGTAATTAGCCCTCCATTACCTAAAATTATGCCGGACAGCCTTCCCGAAGACCGTGAGAAGAAGACTACGACAAAAGAAGGCCGCAAAAGACAACGTGAGAGCGGTTCACAAACGGATGAAGACTGCCATAGCGGTGGCAGCCATTGCTGCGAAACTTCAGCAAGATTTCTGGAGATGAATGCCAAATTAGACAAACTTTTGGGCTTATTCAGTGAAATGGAAGACCTAAAAGCGCGCTTGACAGAAGTTGAAAGTGAAAATAAGAGTCTAAAGGAAGCGATGAAGTTCACAAATGAAGACTTGGAAGAAGTTAAAACGACATCGACCAGCATGGGCGCCATTACGAACAAGAACACTGAAGATATTCAATCTCTGGAGAGAAACTTTCTTTCTTTGAAACGTCGCAACATTAAGTTGGAGGCATATACAAGAAGAGAAAACATTAAGATTTTTAACATCGAGGAAAATGAAGGAGAAAACGGCAACACAGAGTCATTAGTTCGTAACGTCCTCAGGGAGAAGATGAAAATTCCAAAGGAAGACGAGGAAGACATTCGCTTCGAGCGTATCCACCGTATAACACCACGGAGGTCGTCATCGAAGCCAAGACCAATTATTGTCAAATTTAGCCATTACCAGGATAAAGAATTTGTATGGTCCTTCGTGAAGAATCTTAAAGGAACCAACATCGGAATTTCTAATGATTTTCCGAAAGAAATAGAGGAAATTCAATCAAAGCTCTATCCCGTCCTAAAGAACGCGAAGAAAGCCAAGCAATCTGCATTTTTTAAAGTCGACAGATTGATCATAAATGGACAGGTCTATCGAGGTAAGGAAACGGAAGATCTTGAACACTACGGCGCAATAATGTGAATGACTGTTTTTCTAGGGGAGGATGCAACGAAAAGCACGCCATGGAATTAACGTTAATTGAGTCGACAATGTTGATGTGTAAGGACCCCGCAATCTTTCTTCAGTATTCTTTTAGTCTTATTTATGTTGTCTTGATTTTGATCTTTTGGATCACCTGGGTGTGTTTAATACACGATAATTTTTATTTGCCTTTCTTACGTAATTATTGTTTGCTTGTCTTACGCAGTTCGTTTAAAATGTTTTTATACATCCAATCCGCCCGTGAATCGGAGACTATTTACGCCATTTTCTTTATCAAAATTACTAATATGTTTGGTTCCCTTTGCAATCAACTCCTCTTGCACTGTAGCTATAAATAGTGCCTTGAGATTGATATCACTAAATGTGAGGGGCCTTAGCAATTTTAAGAAGCGAAGGATGATTTATACTTGGTGCAAAAAGAAAAACACAGAGATAATATTTTTGCAAGAAACTCATTCAACAAAAGAAGTAGAAAATCAATGGAGAGATGAATGGGGTGCGGAAATTATCATGTCTCACGGAAGCTCGAATTCACGTGGGGTCGCAGTGTTGATGAAAAAAGGCGTAGAGGTTATTGTTCACTCAAAAATCATGGACCCTCAGGGACGTTTCATTATTCTTAAGGTAGAGTTCAAAGAAAACTTGTATGTCTTAATCAATGTGTATGCTCCGAACAAAGACAAAGACAGTGTCAAATTCTTTGAGGCATTAAGAACAACTTTGCGAACAGCAAATTTAGATACAGAAGAAAATCTTATTGTTGG
>OX419341.1:4216852-4296852 GCA_948470475.1 Galaxea fascicularis
ATTTTCAAGATCATAATTTTCGTTGTAGAGTCCCATGGTTAGATTTTACTCAAAGGAGTGAAATCAGTCTCACACCTACAACTTGGAAATTTTCTGAGTTGAAATTGGGTATAGATTTTAGAGGCTAGATGTGAAAACACATAATAATGGAAATGATGTTACTTTCTTCTGAAAAAGCATTCAGTTAATTCAGAGAAACAGGTGGCACACCCCAACTCAAACCTCAAACCCTCTTGTCTGGGAGGGTGTCAAGCCTGAGATGAAAAATACAGGTGATGCCTAAAACTGTATCAAAAGTCATTTGCTTCAATTCCTTTGACCATGAGAATTTCTTATTACATGATTCTCATGGCAAAATTGTTATAACATGCTGAATAAATTTACTGTCCCTTGTCCAGGTGATTGATGACACTCCCACAAACTCTTATCTGGATGACTGCCTCCTCAATCAGATGGTTGAATATACTCGTAAAAATCCTGAAAAACCAAGAAGTGCTGAAAAGTGGATTTTGCAAGGATCCAGTTTTCACAAACCAAGCTGTGTATCTGCTACTTATGATAGCCTTGTGAAACTAGGATTACTGGGAAAAGTTTCTAAGTTATTTGGTACCAACTACCCAACTTTAAATCCAGGTATTACTGTTTTTATGTGTTGTTTGTTATAATAGTATTCTGTTGTGTAGTCTTTATGCCTTGTTCTGTCAAAATATTCAAGCTGTTTTGGGACACATGTTTTATGTCCCATGGTAATTAATTAGCCATAAGGACCAGTCCTGTGAAAAAAGCCAACTACATGTAAGAACTAGGCCAGGTGCACATTTCTCAAAACTCTGATGTCGGTTGACATAATTTCTTCTGTATCTTAAAAATGAAGGCATTTCCATTCATGAAATTTTGCAATAAATTTGCCCTTTTGTATCTTGAAATCATAGTAAAAGACCAGCTTTTTAGAATAAGCTGATTGTAGTTCTAGAAATGGCTTTTCAGGCCCAAAAAGTTTATGTGACTTTCAAGAAACGGGCCCCGGGTCTTATAAGTATCATGCATTATTATCCTTGAATAAATTATGCTAATCCTTATCATGTCAAAGCCTGTGTGCATTGTAACTCCATTAGTGTGCACGCATTACAGAGCTATGAAGCTCTTAATTTGACCTGTCTTAGCACATGCAATTCATTGAGCATTTTAGAAACTTAAAATTTATTTGTGTTCTATTTTAAAAACACTCTTGAATTATGTTTACAGGGCCACAGAGGGAACTTGTTAAAGAAGTGAAGATGATTGCACTCTCTGGACATGATATAGATGGCTTCACCTGGACACTTCTCAAGCTGGCTCGCTTTGCAGACTCACTGTTTATTGGAGGAGCACCAATGTTGAAGCCCCACTTCAGCAAAGAGGAATACTCTGATGCCAAGAAAAAGATAGAGGAGTTGATCAACACCAAGAAAGAGGCAAAGAAGGGGAAGAAGAGAGGAGAGGCTAAGGAACTTGAATTTGATAACCTATTTGAAAAGGAAAACTGTAGCTAATAGAATGAGAGGTGGAGTGAGGTACTCAAGATCTTTTTGTGATAGAGAAGAAGAAAACAAGTCTCATGAAGTGGTACTGGGCGAATATTAAATATGCAAGGTCACCCTTCTTTATTCTTTATTGCTATAACCTGGCTTTCTTAGGTTTTGACTATTTTTTAACACCACTGCATGTGGCAAAGAAAATTATCTACCAGCAAGAGGCAGAGCCAAATGCTATAAATAAAAAGATATATGGCCGTGGCAGCTGATTTGGGAGAAGAGGACCATAGATACAATTTTTACTGACATTTTTTTAAATACCATTGGTAATTAATTCTTGCAATAGAGTTCTAAAGTGATGACGTCACAAAAATAAAATTTTTGAAATTATAGGATATGATGCCATATTCTTATAGAGCATCCTAAAAGACGCCCTCATCCCAATAATTAGCTCTGAATTGCGATTCCCGGTAGAGATATGAGGGATCAAAGTTTGATGGCATCCCATAGAAACCCTTCAAAATTTGTTTCAGTTCCTTCAGTTTAGAACAGACTCAAAATTAGAGGGATTTATATGGGGCAGTATCAAGTTTCAATCCTTTATGTTTCGGTTGGGAATTACAATTAAGAGCTAATTTTTGGCAATGACCCTTTTTTAAGGATACGTCACACTTTAGAACTCTATCTATCTTGCTTATAAGTAATTTATCATAATTATGTTGTGTTGCTCTTCAAGCACTTTTTTACTCTTTTCCTGTCCCAATATTTAATACCATAATGATCGAATCAGTAAACACAAATGATTGAAGGTTGTACCAGTGTCAATGATAAGAATTAACAGACGTTTTTCTCAAATTCAACAACAGCCACGTATGATTTTGTGGTCTGTGCACCACAATTGCCCTCTCACATTTTTCCTTGAGTACCTCATTTCACCTACAGTGTATTTGTCTGTACAATTTTTACAGACATAATAATAAGATTACCCTTCCGAGATGCCTACATTTATTTATTAAATACCACATACCAAAGATAAGAAGAAGAAGAAATGCCAACGCTGAAGCCACCTCTTACTACATTCCCTTTATTGTTATCCTCTGCTTTATTTGCTTTTTGCCATTTTTATCGCTAAACAGATTGACTGAATTTGTCATTCCTTTTAAAGTGTTTAGCAAGGAAACGTTCCTTCGAAGGATCTGTCATTATATGCTGGTGCATTTTCTGTATCATGCGTTGTGCTAAACAGGACGATGATCTCAAGTTTGGTGACGCTGCAAATGCAAAGTAACCAGCTGTGAAATGCTCTAATTACTGAACTTTTGACTAACTAATGGACCAAGCCATCTTTGGTTGCTTTGTCAAGAAATAAAGAAACACATAGTTTTCAGCACGTCAAGAGCATTTTAACTCAATCATATGCTTTCCAGGAAGACTTGTGACAAGCAAGGTCGTTTGCTAGGTTCAATGGGACACGTATTTCATGCTGGTGGGCACAAGAGTTTTGAAAGAGTGTTGTGTAATGCCAATTAGAAGATGGTACAGTAAATGTGATGTTTCTTTACGGAATTATACAAAAAGCGGCTTACATTAAAGCTTATACCACTGTAAATAAGTAATAAAACAGTTATTCAATAACGTGTTGATTGATGTTCTGAAACACCGAAAAGACCGAGAGAGAGCAGACCGATTTCTTTTCCAATTACACGGAAATAGACGTGGCGCAATCGCACCCTAGATCCGTTGAATCGAACGCCAGACTTAACCGAGAAAGTAATTATTTCGTGTGCACTACTGGGCGTGACTTCCACACATTTCATGTAAAACAACAGGAAATCGGCCTCAAACGAAACCCCTACCTTAAGTGCTAAGCGCTGGAGAAAAATGGGGCGTACGCGGGATGACTGGAGTAGAGGCAATAAGACGTAGGAATAAGACGTAGTTCAGTATGCCTCAGGCTCGTATGCCAGTTGGAAGTATATGCTCTTTGTTTTGGCTAGTTGTTTTATTAAAACGATCTGTATGCCTCACAAGTTGATGGTTTGAACATCAAAGTCGCGTCTCTTACTCTTCACTTACATCTTATATAGAAATCCTAATGTCAAGTTTGTTGCCATGCACCTATCATCGATTATTGTAAAAGTGATCGTAAACTAGCTCTTGAACTTCTTGATAACGCGTTAGATTGAACTGGTGGTTCAATCTTTGGAGAAAGATATCTTCCTGGCAAAAGTGAAGTACGCAACAAAAATCCAACAGTATACCGAAACATCACCCTTTAGTCATTTTCGTTTTATTTCGGTTCAGTTTATTTTTTCAGCATCAGTGACGGCAAATCGAAATTAATTCTTCCTCCTTATGACAAGACAGTCCGATAGGTATTCCTTTAGCACTTCTTCACTTTTTAACAATTCACGCGATATTTTGCTTTTAGAAACATTCGTTTTGCTCTTACACTTTTCGAAACTTAATTCATTGTGGTATTATCTGATTTAAGCTACATTTATGATTCCTTTTGCGATTTCGTTATTGTACAAGCTACTAGCTCTTTTGTCAGGAAAATTCACTTAACTGTTACACTTTTCTATCGTTCACTTTCATTAAATATTTTGCCAAAATATCAGTCTGTTTCACTTTTTTGTAATTTTACAAAGAGCCGAGTAACTGGAGTTAATCAATTGCGACAAAAAGTTCCCTTTTAAATGTACTGAAGTATGTACTAGCAGATGCTTACATTCTGCGATAACCTTGACTACTATAACAACCCTTCTAACGGATCAAACAACCCCTTAAATCTATTAAATTATAATCGAAAAAGAGCGCTGAAGGGTTTCAAGCCGATGACGTCCGTTGAGTACATTTTTTCAGGGCTAAGGCCAGCTGAACTGTAAAACTAAATTTTTCCCTTATTTGGGGTTTATTTTCCTCACTCGATAATAACCAAACCATATAAAAGGGCTCTGTCAACAGCATATTGATCACTGTCGAGCCGAGAGCAAGTTTTCTCGAGACCTAACAAGTGATCCCCAAAGACAGCCAGGTCGTTTTCGTTCCTGCTTTGCCGCTATATAAAGAGGACAAAATGGTGAGTTAGCCAGTTGCGTGAGTGGTTATTTTTCTCAGTTAAATTAATTTCCGCTATCAAACGGTGTTCCCCTCACTTAAGTAGGCATTATAAATGTGGCTAAGCCACTTTAAACCATTGAACCAAGCTCTATCAAGAGAAGCCATGCCTTTTTGCCCTTGCTTGCTTTGCTCTTAACTGCTAAAATTGCTATTTTACGTCACGAAACCCCCGATTTTTCCATGTTGCCACGCCTCGTACTTAGGAACTTAAACCTTCGAACTTTATTCTACTCCCCATCGCGATAGAGCAAACACTGAGAAATCGTTAGCATGTTATCATAAGCCGGATATGTAATTCAAAATGAGTACGTGCTTTCTTCAATTTATTTTTACAATTTTCCAGGGATTCAAGCTCTTCATTTTATGCCTTAGTTTTGTGGTTGTCGCCGTAACACTGGCTTCCCCAGTGTGTAAATGTGGTTCCAAGGAGAAGGTCTGTAAACAAAATCTTGCTTGGTGTATTCTAGCACGTAACGCTCAGAAATTTAAAATCACTCAACGTATGTTCGTTAAGTGGTATTGATTTTAAAATTGAAAAAAGAGTAGCATTAGAAGTAAGAGTAGTTTTAGGAGTAATGCTCACCTAGTCCGGAGTTCGCTGTACTTTTTGAACAAAGCTGGTCTCACAAAACTGTCAAAAAAGACGAAAACGATAATCTTGATTAAAAACTTTCATAAACTAGACAAATTTAAACAACACCTACAAACATATTTTTTATCGTTTAGCTTTTAAATAACTTTACTGACATATCATCTTTGTTTAACTTAGTTCGATATTTAAACATATTTTATATTTTATATACAGTATATTTGATTATTTTTAATTTAGCAAACGATTTTAAATGACCCATGTATATGTTTCAACGTAACTATGTATACGCTTTTATGTAACTATTGTATATGTTTTAATGTAACTACGTATATGTTATAGTGTTTACCTGTTCGCGCATTTGATCATTACGTCATGTTAAGATGCGCGTTACAAGTATTAAGTATTATTATTATACATTGGTGTCACCAGCTTGATTTTGATTGGCTATAAGCACGCAGCTAATTCTTGCTAGCTCTGTTTCTCTTACGTCATACCTACAGACAATAGTTTTTATATACGTAGAATTGACGTCATACCTACAGACAATAGTTTTATGCATGCAGAAGTGACGTCAACTAATACACTAACCAGCAGTTTGATCAGTTTTGTTACGGCGGAGTCGCCAGTGTAGCTCAGGAATATGCATAATAAAACAATTATTGGATTCGGTTTTCGCATGATAGCGATAATTATCAAGGCCTCAGTTTGTGTTTTCCGCCTCAGCCTTCGGCTTCGGCAGATAACACAAACTTTGGCCTTGATAATTATCGCTATCATGCGAAAACCGAATCCAATAATTGTTTTATTATGTTTTATTATCATCCAATAATTGTTAATTGTTACTTTGTTTTTTTATTGAGGGGAACTTTAATGTAACAGCCATGTAACAGAAACAAATTACACGTACAAACCAATTACAAGAGCACGTTACACGAAAAAAAAATTGAAGAGTGGAGCAACTTAGTAATATACTTATAGAATTTTTAGATAATTACAAAATTGTCGCATATTTTCCAATAGATTTTCCGTCAGGGGAATAGGAAAAAAAGACAAATTAAAGGCAGTTAACAAAAGGAGTCTATTTTGAGGTGTCTCCCGCTTTTGTTTCGCTCTATTGTTATTCTAGATTTGACAAGACGTAAAAAGGAGGCAAAATTTGGTGCCGTTTCGTCCAATTTGGCATGCCATATATGATAACGCGCTAACAGGAAACAATAGTTTAATTGAAGCGCATATTTTGCATGAGATTCCGGCCTCAGGCCCAGTGCTGTAATATTCAATAGAATGTATTCGCCAAGTAACGGGGTTTGCGCGGGTGTTCTTCCTCATCTTTTGTAGTAAACATTTGTTTCAGTGTTTTGGCCTTGCATTGCTTCACTTCATGCATTAATTCAATCTTTTCAAGCGTTTTCCCATTCGTTGTCGTTGTTTACAAGCTTTGGTTATTTACCCTCAAGTTCGCTCTAAAGAACCTGATAATTGCACTACCCACACGCCACAGGCATGATTACACAGGGCACCTATCTTTAATCATAACACTAACTGCAAAAAAGTTGAAAGAATAATGTGTTATCAACAACTTAAGTTCCCCCTTCCCCCATGCCCTACATCTGCTCGTTAGACTAGACGTTTGATGCCACGGAGAAGCACAAACCAAGGCGTCGCAAGTCAGTTTTACTCAGCTTTACTTTGAACAGAATTCAGTGAAGAAGTACCACCTGAAGCTGTCTAAAGACGGAAAAGAATTTGACGAAGAGGTTGAAATCGACACAAAAAATGAAACGGAGATGTTCCACGTGCCGAAAACCTCACCAAAGGAAGCAGCAGGCGATATGGTCTACGACTTTAAAAAGGTGAACGAAAAACTAATGCTGTCTATATATGAAAACTTTAAGCGACCAATCAAACCACATCTATACTTTTAAAGAGTAAAGGAGTTATACTCAACGTATGGCGTTTTTCTTTGGTAGTGTTTTGAGGACAGATGCCTTACTTGTACCAAAGCAGCTGAGGGCATAAATCCAAATCGCTTTGTGCGCATAGTTTTGCAATGATTTTTTCTCGATATTTACGGGGAGTGACAACTCAAACGTTGTTTTAGCAAGAGCATGCGTGAGTTAAACGTTAACGGAAAGTTGGAAGATCCTTCCGTTGTTTTAACCGGTAGTCGAAATACAAGTTTGGTTCGATGTCCCGTTAGTTTTTCTGCTGTGTCCCTGAACTATTTCACATTTCCCAGAAAAATTCCCGAGCCTCCCGATTCCCGGCAAAACTCTCCAGATTCTCATACGAATTTTGTTTTTCTCATGAAACAGGCCTTGTTAGAATTGTCACCCCCCGTATGTTTAAATGGCAATAACCTTATAGTCTGAAATAGCCTGTTCGTCGAATCACGGCCATGGCGCGCGCTTCTCGAAACTCCCGAAACTTTTCGGGCGCAATTTCGTTCGTATCTTAAAAACGAGCACATTTCCAGACATTAAATTTTGCAAAAAATTTGCCCTTTCGTATCTTGAAATCATAAATAATAAAAGACCAGCTTTTTAGAATAAGCGGATAGCAGTTTTACAAATGACTTTTCGGGCACGAAAAGTTTTGGGGACTTTCGAGAAACGGCCTCTGGTCTTAATGAAACCTGCCACTGACAGCTCTTTGTGTCCAAAGATGGTTGGTTGGTTGGTCGGTTAATTGATTGATTGATTGATTGACTGACTGATTGATTGATTGATTGATTGATTGATTGATTGATTGATTGATTGATTGATTGACTGTTTTGACTTATTGTAGAACATGGTCATGATCAGTTTACCGGAAGCCAAGGCCTGTTTTTTGATCAACTCGACGATGGACGCTCCCCGGCCGGTAGAGCTGGCCTCACTTCTTGAGGAAGTAAGTATAATTTGGGCTAAACGTTATTGTGTTGTGACGGGCCAACCATTTCACCTCATGTTATTTGCATGAGTGATACCCACAATGCTCCTTTTCATCTAGTATCAGAACAAGAACTTTGTCGTTAAGGATGATGCTCCAAGCAAAGAGCTAAAATTCAAAAAGTTGGGATATCTCGAGGATCGTTCAGAACTAAGCGAAGAAATGGCGGATCTGTGCAAAAGCAGCCTATTTATCAACTCGCCGAGGCGGACTACGCGGACAAGGTCCCGGATGTGGATATGAAGCAACCAACCGCAGGACGTAAGTTAGGCCTAAATTACAGTTTATATTTCAGCAGCGCATAGTGCAATTCTCGAACTGTTAGCCCACTTACCTCACAAACATCGAGTGACGCACTTGTTAATTTTGAAACAAGGGGAAACGGTCACCAAAATGGTACAGTTGGTCATTTGAACAGTAAGAACAAAAAGCCGTTTTGGATAAGTCTGAGCCGTTGTTGTTTGCACCCTTAGGCCTTTCATAGAGACATAAAGAGTAGATCACGTGATATCCACAAGAATCAAATTGATTGTCACAATATGTAACCAAATCCTATAGACGTGGTAGTGACAGCCGAATCATCCGAAGTTTTTAAAAGCCACAGAAATGATGTATTGCATGCAGAGGTGCAGTAGGAATGTAGGACAATAACGTACCCCATGAAAGAAAATTGACGCGAATTTGTTTTTTGAACCGAAACGAAGGTCGTGAATGCAAGTCAGGTGCTATTAACTTTTGCTTCTTTATTCAGGTAATAAACGGGCTGCTTGTGGTTGGATCAGGATTTGCGCTTGTGTCGAAGGCTTTTATCTTTGCCACAAAGTCACCGAAAAATGCATCGTAATTTGTACCAAGGAGTATTGCAAGGACTTCTACAAATGTCTGTGATAAAACGCACTTAATGAATGAGATCCTTTCCTGCAAATAAAGAAAATAACAGTTTATATTTTTTTCTGCTAATTGGTTTTTGGCTAATGGTTTTTCATAGTGCGTTTTTGAATCCCTTATTGTTTTCTTCACAGAACGAGACAATTTGAAGTTTTACAGTGATGAATTGAGAATTTTGATAATATAAACAACAACGCCGCAGCAACTTATTTTAATGAAATAAAAGTTTGTGGAAAGCTATATGGGTGTCTGTCATTTGATTTCACATGACTCGGGTAACCCGGAAGGGAATGCCAGAAGAAATACACCCCGATGGTTTCTTTCTCCAAGAGTGATCAAACCTGAATCACCTTTCAACGACAATTACAGGAGCGACAGCAAAGGGTCAAGGGAATTATAGGATTGCCTTTCTTTGCTTCAGCGCCCACTCCAAACAATCCCACAATCACTCGCGCGGTCATCCTCGATCCCAGTCTTTTCCCAGTTACGTTAGCAGCAGAATGACAAAGATATTAAATCTTAGTTGTATTACTAGGCGACAAATTACAATCAGTTTTCATCCTCATCCTCTACAGGCCATTCAGAGGGACTTAATGGGGGCGGGGGTGGAGGTAAATTTCACGGCTAACGGTTTTTCTTTTTCCGTCACGGTTAACTCACCTGAAAAACAAAGAAACGTCCTTTGTTGAAAATGAAACAAAGAGTTAACTCCATAGAGACCTTCAATCTTACTCCATTGTAGTGCCCGAAAACCTGCAAAGAGAGGGGGGAGGGAGGATGATGGGTGGGGGTGGGGGGGAAGGTAGAGGGCCTTATATGGCATCACAATTTCTTCCATGCAGCCGCGGTATTTTTTCGTAACAGGTAAAGTGTATAACCTGAAAATGTCAAAATGTTTATTAAGAACGCTAAATAATCGACCGTTATACAAACGTTTTATCTACAGAGTAAACTATATTTATTTACAAATCAGCTTGGTCATTCAGTAATGTTCTCAAAAGTTCATCCACCTCTACGGAACAAGAGTAAAGCAAAGGATTTGGTTTTTGAAGGAAACATAAAAACACTTGTTTTAGTTCAGGTGAAAAATAACTTTGTTTCGACATGTGACGAAGGACCTTTAAAGCACACTTAAGATTTCTCACAATTTCAATGGAGAATTCACTTTTTAACAAACCAAGATATATAAGAACGCTTTCACCAGTGGACAGCACTCCGCAATTCAGTTTTACAATAATGTGCGAAAACAATGCGTCGACACACTTTAAAAGTGGTTCCCAGTCTTCTTCCTGAGCGACGATATCGCAGACCCGTTTGAAGCTCTTTCCTGTGTCACGTTCGGCCTCCTGTGATGAAGTAGGAAGAATTTCTTTAGTAACCGCGGACGCAAGTGCTCGAAGGCGCATCTTATCTAATCCGAAGAGCCTTGGACTTGATTTACAAAGAAAAGACGCAAAGATGCCTGCGAGATTTCTTGGAAAATAATCTTCCAGTAATACATGTTCCAACGCTAAAAGTGGTCCCTTGAGGTCTGTAACGATGCATACATCATACTCTCCTTTCAGAAGCCCCATTCTGACTAAAATGCAAGTCGCAAGGGCAACAGCATTGCAATGCTGTTGCAAAAGGCCCTGCTTCATAACTGCACCTGCGCATCTAAGTAATAGCCGCTGATCACTCGATAAGGCAACGCAGACCTGGAGAAAAAGCCTGGCGATCTCGTCCTCCATCCAGGGACTCTCCTTTGTTAGCCATTTGGCCAACAGTGAGCTGAACATGGTTTCCCTGCACTCAAGACAGTACATAAAGATGCCTGAATTCTGAGCAAAGAATTCTAATAACTCTTCAACAAATGATGTTGAGGTACTTTTCCTATTAATAACGTGCTCCAAATACCAGAGACAATCTTCAGTTTGACGTGAAGTTATAAAACTGCTTTCATCGCCGTACAACGTCTTTTTCTCCTCGTTTGATTTAATTTTCCGAAGACTTTCTTCAGCATCAATATCGGTGCACCTCTGTAAAGTTGAGTCATCCCGAGTCTTACTACTGAAAACATCCCTAAGCAATTGCATTAAAGCCTCCAAATTCCCATAAGCTGGCTCGCTGTCCTTTCTCACTAGTGTAGAGCCTAAAGAGGAAGAGGAACAGCGAAGCAGTGCTGGAACGGACGCTGACAGAATTGTTGGACAAAATAGAGAATCTTTCAAATCCCGTAGAAGTCTCTTTAACACGTCTGACGCCAAAATGCGCGAATCAACTGCGACGCACGTTTTTAACTCACGACACAGACAAAGTTGTTTCAGTTTGGCGTCTAGAGACACACTAGAATGAATAGAAGAAGTAAATTGGCTGACCGAAGTACAATCCAAACTTAAAGTTAGCATTTTTTTCTCAAACAACGTCCCAAGGTAGTGCGTCCTTCTCGAAGTGGCTAAGCCATCTAGTTCGTTTCTACGCTGATGCAGCAAGAACAAGAATACATGGTAAATACTGCGAGAGAATGCTTTTCCCTTGAGCTTTCTTTCCATTTGCCTCAAGATCGTCTCACAGCAAAAACTATGGAAAACCTTTTGGCCCCTAGTAGCCTTTAAGGAAGTCACCCTCACATTTTTCTGCATTTTAGAACCAATTTTTATAGGGAGGCAATCCCCGTCATGCGAGTGTAATTTTCCCTCCAGATCGTATCGTTTAACAGGCACATTTTCATTTTTATCGAGACCACTTTTATTGGAAGAGTTTCGATCCCGCCGAGGTTTGTAGTGCAGTAAAATATCTGCGCTTCCTTTCTGGTTAAACTTAAAAGCCAAGCCAACTGCAGTGAATCCAAGTTTGTCTTTCATATTTCTGTCACAGCCAGCGTCAAGAAGCACTCTTAGATTCTGAAGGTTTCCTAGTTTGGCTGCAAGATGAAGCGCGGTCCTACCGAGTTTATTCCTTGCATTAACGTCGCACAATTCCGTTGCCAACGCAGTTACAATGTCTTCTGCATTACTACGTTCACTGCTTATGTGGAGTGAAGTCATCCCCTCCTGAGATAAAACACAGAAATGAGTTCCTAGCCTTAGTTTGAGAGCCTATGGTGCAACAATAGCTGAAAACGAAATTAGCTCTCGTTGGCCAAACAATTATTAACCCGGCAGTATCTATATTTTTCATTGATACGAGATCACTATTTTATATAAAGAATATGTACAACGCCAGGTTTTCGTTGCCTACGTTGAATATGGCAAATGACCATTTAAGGACGTTCGCGTGAAAATTTTCCAACATTGATTTTTTTTCTGGGACTTTTACCGCTGTAAGATGATGAGTTAGTTATGTCAGAAATATAAAACAAAATGGGGGGGTCACCGACTTCGTTTTGAAGAAAACATGCCCGGAAGAACACCCTAAATCTGAAAAAATCGGGCCTCAGTCGTTAGCGAATAAGGCCACAGTGTCTGTAAGCCCAAAAATATTGCAATTAAGTCTTTGAAGTGAAATTGTTCTCTGCCAAATATTGTTTAAGTGGACCTATTAAGTGAACTTAGTCAACTGGTGAGGTTCCTAAAGAGCAAGTTTGCATTTAGCGACCATAGTTTCACGCGCCTTGCAGCCGCAAGATGGCAGCATTCGATGTCCCGTGCACAGAAATCTATATTTTTTTTAACATCTCACATTGATTTTTTGTTCATTTTTGGACAATGTGGAGATAATTATAACTAAAATCTGTTTCTGGGAAGAATAGTAGGGGTCACCGACCATTTAAGAGAGTAAACTGAAGGCGAAGGGAACGCAACAGCTACCATCCTTTTACTTGCTTAGCTTTCTTTCTCACCGCGCGCGCTCGATGGCTGACGTGGCATGACCTTGCGACATGGATTTCGTGCGCAGTAGGGATGCGCATGAACAATTAGCGCGAACGTCCTTAAATATAAGAAGAACAAAATACAGATAACGCATGCGCAGTTGATGTAAAACGTTATTAGCTAAAAATAGATTTTCTGATTCGGTGGATAGCGAGTTATCCGCTTGAAAAAGCTATCTGGCTTAATAAAGCTATCTGCTCTTTGGGCAGCTGGGACTAGCTCTCTGACTATTTATTGCTGGCGATAAGAACAAGTATATTCTCAGGTACCTTACTAAGCAGTCATTTTCTTTCCAAGCACGAGAAACTGCAAGGACAGGAAACAATCGAGAGGCTATTAAGGGCTATGAGAGAGGGAGGGGAGGGTGGCAAATGTTTTTTTTTTTTTCGCGAACTATACCTTAAAGAGCCCAGTTCTCTCGGACAGGAAAAATGTACAATGCAGGTTACTTTGCAAAGAAAAACGGCTGATTCTACAGGTCAAAATACTCACTTTCGTCCGACTGTTGATGTCGCATCCTGCTTGCAACAGCATTTCCACAATTTCCTTCTTTCCTTGAAGCGTGGCCAAATGAAGAGCTGTGAAGCCCATAGAGTCTCTTGAATCAAGGTGGCATCTTCTAGAGGTCTCTTTTGTCAGTGCTCGAACAGCTTTGACATTCCTTGAGATCACAGCAGTGTGAAGAGCGGAATATCCGTATGAAGTCGCCTCGTTACCATCCATTCATTTAGCTTAGTAAGGTGAATGAAAAGATGCGATGGCGTGTTAGTTTGACAGCTCAGTTGATAAGAGATCATAAAAACAATGCACAAGTATCGCAGAGTTTATGGGCCTTAAATCCCGAACCAACTTGAATTTTTCAGACTCTCTTTTCGCAAGTAGTCAGCAATTATTCAAAAAAATAAATCAACTGTGAAAAATTTAACACTTGCTGGATCACTTTGTTACAACAATGGCCACTACATGTATTTTGTGATTTAAACTCTATTCGCTTTTGGAACAGGGTTAGTATGACAGTGATCATCACGGCATGTATAATTAATGTATGGGACTGTGCGGAAGTCTTTCCCGTTGATGTGGCTTGAGATGATACTCATGGCGCATTCAGTGCACGAAGAGGAAACATGTGACGCCCCTGACTCTCACGTTAAAAGCATGAGACCTCATACTTGACTGCCAAACAATCGAGACTTTTTCTTACCCCTCGTCCACCTATTCTAGAGCGAGACTGGTGTACAATGGTACAATACAATACATTACAATACAATACAACTAGAAAAGACCACTCTCGATCCAAAAAACTTCCAGAAAAAAAAGTCTTATTCTTGAAGCCAAAGAACAAGTGATCGGCACCTCGGTCAGCTCCATTATTTCACGAGTCAGGTAAATCATCCTATAACTTAAAACAGCCCTCACTTACTTTAGATGCGTACACTTGTAAAATCCGGCACCCCAAGCTAACGCGCGGCAGTCGCTGCTTTTCATAAACACCAATAAAATCGATTCACTATACTCGAACCTCGTACGCTGTTTTCGTGTGTTATGAATATAAACAACAAAGTGAGCAGTAATCGTCACGAGTTAATTCTTCCTTCAGATTGCTTCAGCTCCACTGTGGATCTCGCCATTGGATTAAAAGTGAAACAAATCGGTCTGAAACTCGCCCACAAACATCAAATGCCTCCTAAAATTTGCTTCCGTTGTTTGAGAAAAAAAAGAACAGCGAAACGCCTTGTTATGGTTGCAAATAACGGACATCAATATTTATTAGTAGACTATTAGTTCGCATGGCGGGAGTTCTGAAAAATACACCTTACACCGAATCGAACGGATTCAATTTACTTAAAGTACACCATTTAAAAATTGTTCATACATAAGAATTGGCGATGCTGTATCACATAATTCAAATCGTTTGCTCGCTGATGCAGGAGGTTAACGTGAAACAATTTGCTAATTTTCTGCGAACATAAGAATGAAAGGATGGTGTTTCGATACCGCACAAGAAGAAAGGTCAACATTTACAAGCATACCTTTCGAGAGAACATCAAATACAGTGTTTGGGCTTCACTCATGAAGTCTCTTCCTCGTCGAATGTTCTACTGTAGCAAACGTTTCACACTTCATATGCAAATCTCTATCGAATAAACACGAATCTCCCGTGAAAGCACGGTAACAATTTCAAAAATCGTATAATGATTACACCCGTGATCCGCATCGGAATGTCGCGCTGCATTATACGCCTTTTGTCACTAAATCCTTCTTCAAACTTAGAAAGCATGTTTATTGAGTGGTCGCTGTCCACAAATGGACTTTTAATGGTTGACAAACGTTGAGTATGATAATGACTATTTTAGTTTTCTGTACCTCTACAATTACAAACACTCTTATAAAGTCGGCGGAAAATTTGCGACTAGCTAGAATTAAAATGTTTTGCATCACCTTACAATATCGGATGCCATTATATTCTGGGGTTATCTCGAAATATCTGTTTCTTCCAGTTATCTGAAACCGAATCTGTCATATTATGATTGACAGGTGCATTTAACTTCCTTTTAAAACGCCGGCTGAAGGTGCCCAGTGTTTCCCTGTGCTTGTGGGGAGCAGGGTTGGCGCAGTGGTGAGAGCGCTCGCCTTCCACCAATGTGTCCCGGACTCGGCGTTATGAGTGGGCTGAGTTTGTTGGTTCTCTACTCTGCTCCGAGAGGTTTTTCTCCGGGTACTCCGGTTTTCCCCTCTCCTCAAAAACAAACATTTCATTTGATTTGCAACTGATTCGAGAGTTGTAAAGATTTAGAATTGTGAGAATTTATCGTTGTAAAGCGCTATGAACAGGTGATGGAATAACGCTATATAAAAGTGTTAAAGCATTAAATTAATTACTTGTGCACGTCCTTTATGTGGAAGTCAATCGGTTTTCAAAGAGTTAGAACTGACATTAGCTAACTACAACTAAACTATCGAAACTAGTTTAGGCTTGACACAGCTACAGTTAAGCCATGGCTGCTACTGATAGGCTCGATCAGATCACCAGACATCACTGTTCGCAGGAAGGAGTCTCGGAATCCACTACAGAATGAGAAGCAAACTTTTTTGCACTGCTTCTTACACCAGTTTGCATAAACCTCTTATCATCTCAGTCCAAGGATTCTGTGAAGTTTCCACAGTTCCATGCTGGCCTTGGCCAAAAGACGAAGTTGTAGGAGTAGGGAGCCCTAGCCAGGGGATTAGCGAGCGATTCCCTTTCTATAAGGTTATGTTATGGCGTTAGACTATCATGAGAGCAGAGAAGGTATATCTGTATATGACTAGCTGCCCTTCAGTTAGCTGAATATTTTCTCTCTTTAATTCGATATTCTGCACAAAGTGCAAGTGCCTCAACCTCATTCCCAGGACTTTTCCCATGTGAGGGGAGGGAGGGAGGGAGAGTGGGGAACTGTGCTCTTATGGGTCTTTTTTGATCAAGACATCGGTTCAGTGCATCCTATACGCCATAGCACTACTAGCAACTTAACGTGGCTTGAGGGTATCCCCCAGTCAACCCTGAGTTCACAGTAAAACAGCATCCATAACAAAATTCCCAAGCAGTTCGGAAAAGGGATAAAGATTTGAAATTCATAAGTTTATGCCCAGAAGTCAAGGAATATTCTTCATTAAATTTCATTCCCGCAATTTATGTTTATCATTAACAGTCGAGACTGAACCATTGTGTGTTGACCTGCCGAACGGGAGAGTGCACTTAACGTTGGCTGAGGAACTGGCAAACAAAGTGTTCACGCTGATCGATCTCGAAATATCGGCTTAATTCTACATTGTTGGGGATTAAGATAGCTAATTTTGGTACTTCAGTGTAAATTCAGAGCTTCGGATATCAAAATCTGCCATTGCGGGCCGGGCTGAGCCACGCGGGCTAATAGAGGACCGACAAACCCGAGACTGTTACTGAGGACAACTAGCTCTCAGAGGCGGGGAAGGTAAGGGGTCAAACCGCTTTTAAGTAGTATTGCTGATTTTTCTCAGAAACTGATTCGTCTGTTCCTTGCACTGAACCGAATACTTAGTCAAGACTGTTAGAGGTATTCCCGAGTGTGGACTCCTTCACACAGGATCGCATCTCAGTTCTTGGGGCCGCTAGTCACACGCGTTTTTCACCCTAGAATCACGACCTCAAATCCGTTTTTCAAAGCCAGTCTAAAGACTTTGCAGACTCATAATGGAATCGCCGAATCATTTTTTTTTTTGCTATGAATTGGTGATAGTGCAAGCAAGTGGTAGCCCAGTGAATTGTCAAGCTTCCAATGTTTTCCTTTTCAATTCATTTAACGCTGAATTGAAGGCCTTGAGTATTGGCTGATTATGAGCAACTTGCTTCAGTACAATGTTTTTGTTTTTTTTTAACTTTTTGTGAATCGAAATACAACAATCATTTTCTAAGGAATTGTTTGAAAATAAGTGTTAAGATGTCGTCCAGTTGTTAATTATTCGCCGCGACTGAGTCCTCCTGCCTCAATCAAATTCACTGACAGGTTTTTCCCTTAGTTCTATTCAATCGAAAACGATCTTACAATATTGTCTTGCCTGAAGACATTCAGTTGTCTTACCTTAGAGTCAAAGAACCGTTTATGAGTTCCTGATCAAGAGCAATTTCTTCCTGTTATATGAATTTTATCATACCAAACATTTTAAGCAAGTAAGTGTCATTTCTCCAAGGCTAAAAGTGGCTGCATCTGTTCCTGATGGCATTATAACGATTGGCCAAGATTACGTCCTACGGAGAATAACCGCTAATTAGCAAAGTAAAACACCACAAGCTGGCTCACATAGTGATGAACACGTTACGTTCACATTGTCGCATTACAGGAAGTGAGCTGCACGGTCCATCACACTTCCGGGGGCGTTTACCTGAAAAGGACTGGCACTTAGTGACGTCAGTTTTTGTGGTTCCAAACCGCTGGCCAACACAGATCGCGGCCTTTTCTGCGAAGAAATGGCCGACCCTCGTGGTGGTAAATGAGACTTCTTCATTCGCGAATCATGTAGAGAAACGCATTTCCTCGGAAACAACATCATGAGGAATAAGCATTAAATACTGCAAAGCAGCAAGTGAACAGTCTTGCGTCACCAAAATGCCTTCTTCCAACATCAAACGCAAGAAGAAGCCGGTTTCCAACAATGCTACGAATGGCAGCAACTTCACCGAAACAGCGATGGATGAGTTCTTGGCTCGTCTGAACTTGTACCGAAAACCCATCGCCAAAGATGGCTCTTGTCTCTTTAGAGCGGTTTCCGAGCAGGTGAGATTGTTTCGATGGTGCTAAACCTCGTGTTGATCATGCTTGGAGATTCAAGACGGGATGTTATTTATATCACCAACTCACTTTGGAGACGTGTGTTTTTAGTGGACTTCTTCGATTCTTCTGCACATGACATGAATCGTCTCTTTGCCCCGGGCCCTCGGCTTGATCCCTGGCCATCTGTATTTATAAAATTTCAGTTTAAGTCTGTAATTGATAATTCTTCATCACAAACAGTCTCTTTGAACATAAGTTTTCGAACAAACGATCGATCGTAAGTTTCGCTTTTGATATACGTGTACCAATATACCGCAACTTCACTTAATTTGTTACTACGTAAGATAAACTCGTAAACTGTTGACAGCTCTTTGCCCTCATCCAACTGTATCTTTGGGTAAGGGTTCGTTATCGACCAGTTATTTGAATTAACGCAGATTATAAAATTATTATACCCTGATTAGGTAGCCGTGTTATTATCTGTGGGTACAATTCCTAAATAACAGGGATCGAACAGAAAATAATCTTTTGATATGATTATATTGGATAACGTTAAGGGCTCTTGATTTGTTAATACTCATATGACATAACCATACTGTTACAACTCTTTTTTTTTTCTAGGTCTACAACTGTCAAGCAAAACATCTTCAAGTTCGGAAAGATTGCATAGACTTCATGCGCCGAAACAGAGATAAATTTGAAGCGGTGAATATACGTAGTTAAGCTTTCTTACAACTGTACACACACTTCATGGTTATTCATGAACTGTTTATTGCCCTTACTGTGTGTTGACTGCTCTTGAACATTTATGTGAATCCACACTCCCTATTCCTGCCTCCATGTTCTCTTCACCTGATCCTTTGTTTGTCTAGCCAGCACCCCCCACCCCACCCCTCCATCCCCATGCACACACACATAAATTCCACAACTTTTGTCATGCTTTCTCATTTTATCAAATGGATGTTTTGTTCATTTGTTCGATCTTCATTCCAGTTTAAGATTGTGGACAAAAGTATGAATTTTTTACCATGCAAGGACTTGTAATTGGCCTTTTCATACAGGTGCTAATTAGCAACTAATTAGACCCATGCCGACTTTATTCTTAGCTACCTTTTGTTGACCTTTGGTTCCAATAGTGTAAAATGTGGTCACCATTCTTTATTGTGTGATATTGTTTGAAAGTAAAAACAACTGATTAGTTTCAGGGAAATTAATCTCTTTTTTCAGTCCTTGTGTAATTCTGATTTTCTCTTTATTTGTCACTTTTTAGTTTTTAGAAGGACCATTTGATCATCACTTGTTTCGACTCCAGAACCCAAAGGTAATACATCAGTCATGTTCTATGTGAAAGTTTACACACAATGCCTCAGGCTAGCTTTTGGAATGAAATTCCTTGAAATTAGGTAGCCTTTCCTGATAAACGTGAAGCTACTTAATGGGGTCATCAGCCTACATGGCAAGCTAAGCATGACTGGGGAGGGGTAAGAGGGATAGCAAAAAGTTCCCGAGTCTCTACTCCCTCGCTGTTTATGCCCACTGTGCAGGCTACTTCTGTCTTCATAGTGCAGAGTATGTTGAAGAGGGAAGAGGTTGTACAGCAAGCATGACTGGGGAGGGGTAGGAGGAAAAGCAAAAAGTTCCCGAGTCTCTACTCCCTCGCTGTTTATGCCCACTGTGCAGGCTACTTCTGTCTTCATAGTGCAGAGTATGTTGAAGAGGGAAGAGGTTGTACAGCAAGCATGACTGGGGAGGGGTAGGAGGAAAAGCAAAAAGTTCCCAAGTCTCTACTCCCTTACTTTTCATGCCTTATCATGCAGATGATGAAAAATTAAGGTTGCTGGGTTGCATGCAACCTGTCAAACAGTTGGCACAGTTGCTGGACTTACAGTACAGGTTGATAAATGACAATCCGTGTGATTTTAACAGCCCTTTTCTACTGTCTTTTCAATGCAGGAGTGGGCTGGGCAGGTGGAGATAAGTGCTTTATCATTGATGTACAAGTAAGTACATGTAATGCACTGTTTATGCACCTATCAATGTTAAACCCCAGGGGAATTGACATTTTCACGGAAGCCAGAGTCAAATTCACCACCCCCAGGTACCTACTGAATGTCAATTTCCTGCTCCTGGGGTAACTTTACCCATCAGATTGAGGACTTAATAATTGAATTCTTGACCCTGGGGCAACGCATAAATGTCAAAATCCCTACCCAGGGGAGGGCCCTCTCAGTCAGTTTCCTGTGGGTGGCCCACCCCCTCCCCAACCTGGGGTTTAACATTAATACATTAGTAGCTACAGTCCATCATGGTAGTAAAACCACATTATTAAGCTGTATTTTTAGTAACAGAAATGATACAAAAGTACACTGTACTGTAAAAAAATTAACTTTATGCTTGACTGTTTACTTTTCCAGAAAAGACTTTGTTGTCTACCAAGACATCAATGCTGAACCAACAAAAGTGACAGATAACAACTTCAAAGACAAGGTGATTTTAATAACAACAAATATTATGCCAGTATCAGGATTGAAGCTTTCATATGAAAAACAAAATTAACTCCTTAACTCCCAAGATCTGATTATTAATTCTCCTTTCTAGCTGCGTTATATTCCTTGTACACTAGTTAAGAGAATTTGGGATTATATCAAGATAACACTCTCTGGTTGATAAATTCATCTATTCTCATCTGCTGTCTGCTGGACAATATGTTGATCAATTATAAGGAGAAGTTAAATGCCTATCACTTCATTACATGCCTATTTTGGGAATGTAAGGGTTAATGAACATCCATTAATAATAATATCGTCATAATCCATGCTGCACCCACAGCTTTATAATAACTTGTCAAAGCCACTGCTCTCCCCTCCCTCTTTAAGCCTTAAAATATTGTACACATTACATTACCTGATTAACTACTGTAACTGAGCTGGATGACAACATTAATTTTAAGTTGCAATTGTTATCTCTTATTTCAAAGGGATTTTGTTATGGATGTTGATATTCAGCACACCATATCCAGCACTACTTATGTACAATATTTTAATATTTTGAGTTTGAACCATGCAGTGTGACAGACACCTCTCTTGCATCAGTGTTCCAGATAAGAGTGAGTTCTTGGGTCAAAAACCCAAGAAAGTTGCCTCCCTGACCTGACACACTGAGTTGTTGAGTAAAAAGTTTTGGTAAGGCCCCTGTCTACTGACCCCATAAAAATCTTCCATGACCCCCTGACTCTGAAAGTTAACTGGAACACTGTTCCTTGAATTTGTATTCTACTGTGTCAATAAGCTCAGTGCAGGGGTTTCAATAATTTTTGAAATAGCTGTCTGAGCTAGCTTAAGTAAGCAGCAACCTGATTAATTTTTTTAATCATTTTAGGGAAATCTAGACAAAGTAGACAGCAGTTTTCACCAGTTGCTGGCTTCTAATGAAACCCCTGTCAGTGATAATACTCTAATTACTTTGACTAGATTCTATTGTGCTACTCCAATGGAAACCATTATGATGCTGTCTACAACAGTCAGTTTCAAAAGGATGCTGCTCTTTGTCAGTGTGAGTGTCAAAATTAATCATTGATGTGGAGTATCTCACTATGATCACTTGTTTGTAAGTCTGTTAATGCTAACAAGTCATATGCCACACACATACATTTTGGGTGCTTAGTTTTATTCTTGTGTACATCCTGATCCTAGTCCTTTATTTAATGTGAGGTTTACGCTTAGCTAGTCAGCTAGTTTACAGGTAATGCATGACCCTAGTAAATTATAAAAATAGGCCCGCAATGCGTACATGTGTGGCTTACGAGACCACGTGACAGGCATCAACTCTTGTGGACAAATAAGTTAAGAATTACAGTGGAGCTGGTGCATTCATGCCACCCTGCCAGAAGATTGGACTGACAAAAGCCATCTGTTTCAGGTGTAAAGATAGGAATTAGGGTTGAGGTGGTGCAGTCAAGCCATTAAAAGCTGGCTCTGTTAATTTAATTAATTAGTTAGACCTGCAGTTGTTAGGTATTATGGTATTAAATTTCTAAACAAGGCCCACAATAATTTTGTCATGATTATGTCACAACTCATTTACGCTATCACAGCAATGGTCTACGAGATCCTATACCAGAGGGTGTTTTCTGAACTGGACAGGAAAGAAAACTTGAGGGGTTCCAAACATAACCAGTCCACTGACATGAACAGTATGATGGCACTTTATCAGAATGGATTGGGAGAAGATGATTCGTTCAAAGAGGACAGCGAGGATAATAGCGGTTGGACTGAAGTTGTGAGAGGCCGGTCTAATAAAGGTAAAAGTTATTTGATGAGTGAGCTACAGTGCTGTAACTAGTGCTTTAGCGAGACTAAGAGAGACTACATGTACATGTACAATAATTATAATTATTAAGCTAAACTGACTTTTTTTAACCATCAAACCTGTTGAATGGTTCTCATGCTAAAAACTAAAAGGATAGACAGTATAGGCTGTCATTAATTACTGGTATATTTTTTAAGTAGACAGGGATGTGCCAGAAGTACCAGGGGAATCCACCCATTGTAGAATAGTTAATATGCTGTGACAAAATAGTTGGGGATCTAATTCAGAATCTCTAGAGAAAATCTCCTTAATTAGAGCCCTGCAGCAAGATCTGTCTGTGGGATCTACCACTCTGTGTTCAATCATTGAAACTAACACACAGCATATTTTACGTTACAAAAATTTTACAGCCAAATCTGCTCGGCAGAACAGAGGATATGAACAAGAAGAAATGAAAGATGAGGCTGCAAAACCCAGCTTAGATCAGAAGCATGGATGGCAAGCAAAGCGATCTCTTGATACTGAACTGTACCGCAATGTTGAGTTGGAAGTTTGGGAAGATTCTAAGAATGGTAAGCTACTGATAACCTTTTCAGTCTATTGCTGTTTAGGATGTGAGCAATTCAAACTAGATTTGACCCACCATTCATGTTTATAACTATCCAGGACAAGAACAGCAAGACCGTTCTTATGCGGCAAGTATTCAATATCAGCCTGGAGACAAGTGCTTTGTGAGTATACGTGTGTCTTTGTCACTGGGATCAGGGAGATATTCCTGACACTTTGTTGCCAAGTATCAGATTTTTATTGGTGTGTTAATAATTTTGCTTTTGTTACATAGGCATGGCTAGGACAGCCAGATGTTGCAGATAAAGTTTACGAGGCCATTGTTGTTTTTAATCTTCCCATCCAAGGAAATATTGAAGTAAGCACAATTTTGAAATTTTAATGACACAGTTTCTCCACAATTAATTTTGTTCAGTGAATCAGTGTTTTCAATAAGGGCCGGCGGCCGGCGAAACTCACCATCTACTTCACATGATTTCGCCGCCTACTTTGATTAACAACTTACCTCAAATGTTATGAATAGCATGGAACAAAATTGTATTTTCTCCACCTACTCCTAAACCTTTGCCACCTACTCTGATTCCTATTGAAAACCCTGGTGAATAGGCCTGTTAACTTAAATTTGACTCTACTACTCTGTACAAAGGCTTAATCATGCTTAAAATGTAACATATGACACGCTTCTCTTTTGGAGCTTTCACTGTACCTCTGAGTGGCTTATGATTTGTTTTCCAAGGTCAGTGACACAGAGCCACTCTGATTCAGGAATTTTGAGATTTTCTGCCAAATCATAACAGATGCTCCTCCTACATCATGCTCTTTAAGTAGTAAATAACTGTTTCTAGATACATTCTACAGCTGTGCGCTTTTCATCATGTGATTAGCTTATGTGGGAACACCAAGCCTGAGCATTACGTGTGGCTAGGCCATGTTGATGAGACCAGACATGGCCATAACAGCTGTCCACAGCCTCTAACAGTTAGGCTTATTGACTAGGCTAGTTAGGCCTATTATATTTTTGGTATATGTAGCTCAAGGGATATTGCCTGTAGGCATTAGGGATAGTATGGGAGTCAAGTGCATAACTAATTAGCAATATCTAGTTTTCACCTGTCAGGGGTCAAGACAAACATTAATTGAAGGGGTGTGTGGAACAAGTGACTTTTGATGTGATGTCACCTTCTTCTTGGCATTCATAAACAAAATAATATAAGGTACACCTGTAATTTGGGAGGAGAATCTGACAATTTATCAGAAGTCACCATGGGCCTTTTTCCTAGCACCCTTTCATTATTCGCTCTTATGCTAGCAGTGAGCTGTTATTGATCATGGAGAATGGAGAGTTCCTATCAAAATCAAGTTTCAAATTCATTTTATTTTTGCATTGTCAAATTTTGTGCTATAATTGTTTTATTTTAATGTTTGTTCAGGTGAAAGTTCCAGAACTTCACAACAAGAGGTAGGTCTTGTTCCAATTTTATGAAATTAAATGTGATAATTATGATAATGATAATTATAGTTTTCTAGTACATGTAAATTTATTTATTTGATTATTGTAGTCTAGAATAATTACTTATATTAGCAATAGATTTTTGTTTTATTTTTCACTGATTGTTTTTTACCTGCTTTCAGTTTTGTGATTCCCCTTGAAAACTTAAAACCTTCAGACAGCCAGCAAGGTACGTTCAGTGATGAATTTGTCTTGAGTTTCTTCTGAAACAAACTTGAGAAAGCGTGGGAAATAAGAATTTGAAATGGCAGGAATATCATGTTTACCTTACCGTGGTATTGTAAAAGTTCTTCCAATGGTCCATCTTTTCTCTTCTGTTCCTTTTCTACCCAGTGTCTTTAACATAAAGCATCAGTGTTTTAGTGGATTTTATGAGAAAACTTGTGACAGGTTCTGATTGCAATCATGAAGGAAAGAAACTGAACTGAACATTTGTAATTTTCTCTCAGATCTACATTACAGAGAATTGTCTGGGTACTATAAGAAATCTGAAAGTGCAGCAGGTGGTGATGGTGGGTGCTTATTTAATGGACATGTTTGACTCAATTTTGTTTGGCATTTGGACTCTATGTGTACTTCCTTGTATATTAAGTACAGACTTGTACTCACACCTGGACTATGGTTGTAAAATAAGGTTCACGAGAGGATGGAAAACGTGGAGGGAGGAGAAGAAATTTACCCCCAAGACCTCCGAGGGGTGTCAAGGTGAGAGAGATGTAGGGTGGGCACTTGTTTATCTTATTCATAATTAGGGCTCTAGATCTGGCAGAGAGATTTACGTAGTAGTGGTTGACACATCATACTTCCCCAGGGTTGTCAACTGATTGACAACTGATTGTTCATTGGTTTGTTTGTCTATTCTTTTGCTTGTTAGGGAGATGAGCAAGGTGAGGATGGAGCTGCTAGAAAGGGATTTCAGGTATCTGCTGTTGTCATTGTGTTGATAGCCATCAGTTATCCATGCTATTGTATATTTTTACCGATTAATATATTATTATGCCAGCACCTTTTGTAACTACAGTGATAGGGACTTTGAATCCTAGCATGCTCTATTTTGTAAATGATGTGACTTGACATCACAAATAACTGATAAAAATCATCCTCCAAAACATTGAAAATGTGAAGGTCTCCAGTACCTCTACCAATCTTTTCTCGTGGATTTATTCACGAGTGAGCTTAAATAAACACATAGCTTGAGGAATTTGTGGATGGTAATAATTTAAGAACATAACTTGCATGTATTTGTAGATCCTTGTTTTAAACAAGGTTATACTTATGATCTGCAGTGTGAAGTTCTCTCACATTCTCAAACTTTGCTGATTTATCATCTCTTAATTGTGGTGATTTAGGATGAGCCTTTTGGAAGACCAAGAGGTGGACCAGGATCACGGGACAAGTTTGGACGGGGCAGAGGAAGGGGGCGTTACCCACGGGGGCGCGATGAGCGACAGTTGCACAGAGAGGATGAAGATGCAAAACTGATAGCGGTAATTGACATCTGTTCCTTTAAAACTGCCAGTCTAATTGGTTGTCTGTGACAACTGGCATTTGCATGCACTAACTGTTTTGGTTCACATTGTGTTGATACATGTAGTTTTAACAAAGGTCAAGAGTAATGGTGTAATGATTAATCGCATTCTCGATTAATCGCGATTATGACTGTTCGGTTAGATTCTTTGATTCCATGTTTTAATTTTGGTTCGATTTTTTGCATACCTTTCCCATTGTGCTCTCAGTGAGTTATTACCAGGTATATTGTGAATCAGAATCCAGGACTCTTAGATGCTTGCAGTGTAGTCATTTGTGTGCCATTTTGTGTTGCTTGGTAAAAATGTTACCCTTCTATCCCCCCCTTGATAATTTCCAAATAAGACAAACCATGTGCAATGCGCTCATTGTCACATTCTCAAACATGGCGACGAATGACCAAGCAATTGTGAATCCACCTGCATCTTTTAGATCCGCTGTGCGGAAATATTATGGTTTTCCAGCTAAAGACTCTAAAATATTTTGCATAGTCAAATCAAAATAATCGAATCACAAGGAAAATAAATCATTACACCCCTAGTTAAGAGATGTTTAGTTGGAAGTAAGGGATGGAACAAACAGAATACCCCAGTTCTTGATGTAAGCCCACAACCTTCCACAGGGAGCATATACTGTTGGCATCTATTTGCCACACATTTCTGAGTATATATCGGACAGCTTTTTCATGCAGTTCAGGTGATTTTGTAATATTTAATTTTACAGCAGGAACAAGCCAAGCTAGCAGAATTACAAGAAAAAGATCCTGCAGCATTCCCAGCTTTGCCCGTAAGTTTTGACAACAAACCCATACCTAAAAATAGCTGCTTTAACAATGAAAACACATTGAACTTACTTAATGTGTAACTGCTGTAGCAACAGATAGGTTTTGTACGTCCTTGGAGGTATCAGGCAAAGAACTTTGTGCGGCAAACCTATAAAAATATTCTTAACTTTTCTCATTTGCTTTCAAGATCAACATTTCTTCTTGCTAATTACATGTATTGTGTTAACTGATTTTCTGATATTTGTAGACTCAGCTGGTTGAAGAGAAACCTTTGTCATCAACCGAAGCTGCTCCAGATCAAAGCCCTGCTGAATTTTGGAGTCGTCTGAAAAACACTCAAGGAAAACCGGTGACAACACCACCCAAGGAATTGAACCAAGCTGGTGCGTCAACGGATGACAAACTACCCTCTCCTTTAACCAATCATCAGTTGCACACTGCCAAATTAGAAGAGAAGGGACTGGAAACAAGGAAAGAAAAGCCGCTGACTAAAGAGCCTAAAGTACCAGTTCCTGAGACTAGTGAAACTGGAAACAAGGAAGGAGAAGCTGTAAAGAAGATAGACATCCAGGCTCCAGAAACAAATAGTAGCCGTGTTGCTTTGGAAAGCTCCAAGACAGAGAAGAGTGAGGCTGTCAAACCAGTAATGTCACCAGAAAAGGATTTGGTCAAAGACAAGATGGAAGTGTCAAAAGGAGCTTTGTTAAATGAATCGAAGCAACCAGTAACAGCTCCATCTACGGAGTTGAAAGTAACTGTACAAAAACCTACCACCGAGGATGTTAAATTAGTTGATGTGTCTGAAGCAAGAACTGCTTGGTCGAAAGAGATGCTAGAAAGGAAGGAACCAAAACCTCAAGAGAGCAGTGTCAAGGAACATGAAATGGAGACCAAGAAGACAGAGGAGCCACCTCCGGTGAAGCCAGGGGTGAGGGGTCTCATACGGATGACTAATCTCAACAACAAACCACAGCAGGCTTCCGAGACTAAGGATCAAGTGGAGTCACACAAGGATGATGTGAAGCTGGTTAGAAAAGAGGACACCCCAAGCCTAAAATCAGCTCTTGCTGGAGAGGGGCCCACGTCTGTGCCTGAGAAAAAGACTGTGACATTTGCCGAACCTCTCAATGAAGGTGGAGAAATAAAAGTGCTTTTGAACACTGCAAAGGATTTAGCTGGTAAAGATGGGAAGAGAGAAATCCTTGCTCCTCCAACCCTAGGTATTCACTGGAGATTGAAGAACTCATGAATTTTACTATAAGGGGTGCTTGCTTTTGGCTCACAATCAGGGTTTTCATTAGAATCCGGCAACTAGCGAAAACACCCACCTACCTTCTCAGAATTTACCTCTCGCTGCCACCTTCTTTGTCTAGATTTTCGCTCAAACGATTTTAACAAAACTCATCAAGTTGTCACCTACTTTGCAGCTATTTCAAAAGTTTTTGAAACGCCTGCACAATGCAGTTACAGAGTGTCGTGTCGGCTGAAGCAGGTTTATATGCTAAATGTTTCTTCTTTACAGTTTCAGTAGTGATGAAGCCAGCCCCTGCTTCAGAGATCAGTGCCCAACAAGAGAATCCTTCCATTTCTATCTTAGCTGTGAGTAGTTGCTAATTGCTTTCAGACCTGAATCTTGTATGAAATGTTCTCTCAACTCGTACTATTCATAATGTGGTGGGAGGTGTGAGGAGAATATGGATTTTGATACCAGGCTTGAAGGGTCAATGCAGAGCCCACATTCAGCTACAAATCGGTTTAAAGCCTTTGGTGTCTTTTTGACCGTGATGTACCGTTCGCCAATCGGCAAAATAGCCGTATCTTTACGCATTGACGCATAAATTCCTTCCAGCTTTTGTCGACAAAACACGCCGCTAAAGATCTACTCAGTGGTGGTCATTGAAGTACATTTCATGAAGTCATCGACAGTGTAGCATAACCGATGTCACGTTAAATCAGTGCACTGCGAGCTGAAGATACACTCCACTTCATTTGGGGGTACAATCAATACACAGGGTGATTGCCTTGTTTCTTAACCTCTTGTGTCCATTGATATTATAACAAAGTGTTACCCGCACAAGTGTTCATACAGATTACTGACGCCCACAATCACTAGCTTTTTCATATATTTTACGTAAATATAGATTCCGTAGTCATTTGGCAATTTCTATTAGATGCACGAAAGCTTATTGATTGTTGTTGTGCTTCGTTTTCACAGCCCAGCAAGAACACCCCTGAGGATGAAACGACCACTACCCAAAGCTCCATTCCCAACAATCACGCAAGCGCCAAATCACAAACCCCCAGCTCCACCCCCACAGACACAAACCAGAGCAGTGAAGAAGCCCAGCCGGCACCCTCCTCCTCCCCCACAGTCTCCCAGCACCAGGCATCCTATTCGCTTCCAATTCTTACTTACTTGTTCTCACATGTGCCGAACATGACCAGTCAACCACGCATGCCCCAAGGAATATCGGTGGAAAGCGATGGCTCTGATTTGCCCGAAGGTAGGTCGATCGTTCCCTCCAGTCATAATACCCCGTAGGATGATCTTTGCTTACTTGTTTTGCTTCACTAGCATACATTAGCATGAAATGACCAAACAAGTTACAGATGAATGTACACCAAAAATTTAAGGGGGACTAACTTAACTACAAAATTGTTGCTATGAAAAGCTCCCAACCCTCATATCTTGGAAACCCTAACTTGCACAGGCAAGCTGTCTGGCTATGTTTTTGCAATCAAAAACGTTTTCAAGATTTTCAAAGTCACAGCCATACCTAAAACTCGAGTGGCGCACACTTCTGGATATCGAAAATGATGCCAATGGTTAACCATCGCCAAGGTGCAAAACTCTACGTATCGATTTTTTGAAATTCTCGTTACTGTGAGATTTATGACGTCAAAAGCACGCAAATTCATACCATTTGGTATTATCATTGCAGTTATGTACGTTAACAGCAAATGCTTACGTAGGCTTGTAAAGAAGGCTGGAATATCTCCGAATCGCGAACAAAATCGGAATTTTCTCCAAGTTTTGGGGGTTTTTCTTTCTGACGTGCGGTTTGGATCTGGGAATGTGCAATGATTTTTTTTTTTTTTCACATGTTCATCTTTGCACTTTTCACTAATATAGCGGCAAAAACACCGAAAAAAGCAGTGTTTTACAAAATACAATCCGGAAAAATCCCATGGCAACAACTTTAAGTCTGTAGTTAAAGCACTTTGCAAAATTAGAATTCATCGAAGGTTTGCGCGTGGTACATGCAGATTTAATGGTTTTTAAGAAGTGTATGGCCGCTATCAATTCTTTTCACGTAGTCGTTATCACCTTTTTTTTAGTATTTTGCTTGTTTACTTTTGTTGTTGTCTGTAAACATCGTTAACGCGTTGCCTGTTTATGTTTCAGATCCGAACACTCTTCGATATTTCTTCAATCTTGGATTTTCGGTTTGTAACTCCCACCCACCCTTCTCCTCCATTTTTATTGTTAACCAAAAGCGTCAATTGGAATTTGAGAAGAAATAATGTTATTTGTGTCTGTATTTGTTCTGAACTTAACAACTTCCAAGGCGGCAATCATCCAATTTGCGAGAGAAGTTCAATAACTCAAACTCGTTTTGCTTACCTATATGCCTCCAGCGGCAAAAGTCCAATAGGCTTCTTGGGCACATTGTTTCCGTTGCTTCGTACGTATGTGGGGACAAACAGTCAAAATTAGATTTTAATTTATTTCAAGTTACGTCCAAAAATGTCCGTTTGCCCCCCCTCCCCCCCCCCAAAGGTCTGGTTCTACTGACCATCCACTTGGAAGCTATCATTAGCAAAATCATTCACTATTAAGCAATAATTTTTTTAGCGGGAAATGGGTTGTGTTTTTGCTGAACCAATACAGGTACCGGTTTGCGTCTTCTCACTAAATCAATCCAATAGCTATTTTCCAGTACGTTATTTAGCGGCTCCGTCATTTCAAGGCCAGAGGAAAATCACTCTAAACCTTGAATTTTATCTTTGTGTTTTCAGTACCACATGCAACTGTGTCAGCAGCAGTGGGCAAACCAGCAGATGATATTCTATCCGCCAATGTACCCAGTGCCTTCCCAAGACCACTTGCAGCCCCACTCGGCCGTTTCAATGGGTCAGCAGTTATCCCCTGGAGTGCCACAGATGATGTACCCAACCCAACAATTGCAGGTAAGTTAGTGGTTGTTGTGGGGAATTATTGGAATAGACAGCATTTGTGTTATTTGGGCCTTCCTTTGAATTTCGAATGAACGGAAGAGTATACCGTTCATTCGCCTTCTGAACAGAATACAGTGTATTTGGAATACGCAGGATTTGCGTTTCTTACGGGAACGTTTCGTCGTGGAAAATGGTTTAGGGCTCGCCAAGGACGATACGAGGCAATTAACTTGCCAGAAAGGTCTGGAAGAAGCGAAGTGCGATCCTGTAATAGCAATTACTGGAAAGTCACAGGTGTTTTGGCATTAGGAATTTGGGGGGTAAACTGATATGATTGACCATGGATCGTTGACTCACAAATGTGAATACTTTCAGACATATCACCCGGCGCAAGTTCCGCCAGTCATGCAAGAAAACACAAGTTTCTCAGATCGTAGTTCCATGGACAGGAACAGTTCTGGACAAACACAACAACAGCAGCAACACCAGACCCCGCCCTTCATGAACCAACATCCTCCTCATCATGCCCCGTGGCGGAATGCCCGGTCAATGACAGGGTACCAGAGCAAGCAGATGCACCTTGGCGGGTACAACTCGCAGGTGCAAAACCAGCAGACACCTCGTGGCCCCATGCAGCAAGGGGCTGGCAACAATAAGCCTCATTTCAAACAAAAGAAATATCCAAAGCACCGCAACGACCAGTACCTTTACAATGCGCAGTCGCAGCACACACAGAATCAAGGCCCAATGGGGCAAGGTGCGCATGCGTATTCTAATGCGCCACAGACCGCTGGATCGTCTTCTAATGCCTTCTACATGGCTAGCGGAGATCACAGTGCTAGCAAATCAAGCGGCGACTACTACCACGGACCCCAACAGTTTTCAAACTTTCACAGCAATGTTTCTTCGAACTTGTCTCAAGGACCGCATTCCACTGCGGCCAATTTGCGGGCCCAGTATCCATAAAATACAGGAATGACCCCATTGTAGTCAATTCATTTGGACTACATTGGAGGAATGCTTGAAAGAAAAACCTCATCAAGCAACTGGAATCAATCAATAATAATTACCGTCGGTTACATGTAAGCTTGGCAACGGCGCTAAAAAAAACACGATCAAATTCGGAGGCAAACGTGTTCCGCCTAGTCATTAAACAAACTCTTTGCTGGTCTCCCGATGTACGTTAAAACTCCAAACGTTCGATGACAAAACGTGACATGTTTGTCACCAAATTTGAGGATGGTTTACGTGACGAGGTCACGCTCACATGCGGGGACAAATGGACAGTGGGTAAACCGTTTAGCGTGACAGTAAGCGAAGGATGCTTTTGAAGCCATACGGTCGTTTCACTGACCTAGTTACTTTGTGTTATTGTTTCTGTTGAAGTGTGATGTATGTGTAGTAGTGAAGTATTGTGCTAGAAACTAAATTAAAAATTGACGTGACGTACTATTTTGTTCTCATACCTCCGCTTCTCTGCCACCCCTCTTCTTCTAATAGTTGCTGCTGGATTCTTGAAGAAAGCAAGAACGCAGCATTTAGCGTACGCGCGATGGCGTTATTGTTGATGAATGTGTCCGATTGGTGGACTTGTAACCACGTGCCATTGCATAGGCGAGACGCTGCGTCAAAATGGCGGACAATTTGAGTGGTAGGTTAAAAGGAAGTCTAACTTTCTTTGCGAGAGAGGCTTTCAAGTCTGTTATTACACTTCAAAACAAACTGCTGGACTATATCATTCAGGAGGTCAACAGACTACTCCATCGGGGCCAACAATGTGTGTGAGGCATTTTCGATACTTTCATCGGTTCCTGATAAAACCCATCACCGAACTGGGCGACACTGGGAAAATATTCCGAATTCTGTGGCCGAGTGGTTTAGGGCGCTGGATTTTAATGCGGTGACCCGGGTTCAAATCCCTCTTTGGCCACTAGCTGGTGTTGTTCTGGGTAAGTGCCTGGTTCAGCTCCTCGGTCATCCTTGTAAATAGCCAACTGGTCCGCGTCCCGCCAGTTGGGATTCTTACCATGTTATATTTATTTGAATTATTTGTTTCTTGGGATTTAAGTGGAGTGTCTGCCAACTAGCTTGGATAGTTAAGTGTACTTCCACTATAAACACATTACTTATTTTATTATTTTTATCATCTTGGCTAAATTTCATCCAAATCTGGTTAATCTGGATTAAGATTAATTCGCTCGAATGACGGGGATACCAAACGTGGTCATACTGGCGATAAACAGAACGCAACCGAGGAACCCCCTGAAAAGGATACGTGTCAAACAAACATCTGTCATTCATTCGCGTGAACGTTACTTCTACGTTCAGCGGACTTATTTATATTCTGGTTATTATGGGAAAACTAAAATGAGTTTGATGCCCCCCTGGCAAAACGAATCGAAGGACAAGAAATTGCTTCGAATGCTGATGTGAACTAACTACGCAATTCGAAAAATGTTAGAAGGCTGCTATATTCCTAACTTGGAATTAGCGAATTTCGACATCTTTAACTATCTCCATTCACTCATTTTGCAAATTTTCTTCTGTCAATTGGTTCAATGACAGCGAGAAAAACTGACCCCCATGCAATGCTTTACAGTAACCTTGAAATAAAAAAACTCTTGCACTCTATAACTTTTTGTAGATACAAGGTTTGTGCATTATTTGATCATCGTTAAGTTGTTTCCGTTCTCATAACGCTGGATCATGCGGCTTTCCAACCCATGATCAGCCACGCCCTCTTTGACGAAGCGCCTCCTCTGATCAATACGTTTTTAATAAACCTCCCGGGGTTTTTTGTTCGAGTAAATGATGGCACTACAGTACTTGCGAACGCTTTGATGTGATTTTTCAATGTAAGTTGTTTATATGTCCGTGAAATGAGGATAAGCAAGTTTGTAACCATCAAATGGAGCCGATGTGCCTGGGGGCTTTACTAGCTTCATTGGAAATTAAAAATTAAAAACTTGAATGGGCTGAATTATTAGAAACAACATCCTGTCTAAAGTTTAATGATTTGACTTAATTTGAGAGGACTCGTGAAAGGGTGTTGGAAGTTGTAGCTACCCCGAGAGTCCTTGTTTTTCGTGATTCCAGTACATCGGCAATTCGATTCTTTCGGCAACCATGCTGAAATAGAAAAGAAAAAAAAGGCACCAGTATACCAGGTTGGCTTCTAACAGAAAAAGGTTAATCATTTCTTAACACGCAGAAGAAATGCCCATGCAGAAACAAAATCATGCCCCGTCGAAGTAACCGTTTTAACGAAAATTCCCAGCGTTCGGACATGATTTAGGCAAATTGACCGAAAAGTCTTTCAGTTTTACCATCTTTTAAAAATACTCTAAAGGGAAAAACTGGAGTTGGACTGAAAAAAAAGTATTGCGAAACTCGGTAATAACGAAGTCTCCTCCACCCTTTTGGCTTCTCACGCATATTCAAAGTTATGCGGGTACGTTGCTGGAAAACGGTGTAATGTTCAATAGGGAAACAAGATGTCCGTGCAGCTCGAAGTCACTGTTAACGTTATTTTCATCTTTAATTAGTGTTGCGGTATAAACGCAACGACTGTACGAAACGATGAAGAAACCGAGACGTTTGGTGAAAAATGAAGTTGGAAATAAAGGATCTAAAGCCATATTACAAACTTAAGTGAATGTTTGCAACAAGATGCCTTTACGGTTATGAAATTGTTAGCGGATATGTACCTTGACAGTTAAACGAATTTCGCAGGTATTGTAGTTCTTAACATGTATTTCCTTTTTCTCGGAAAAAAGATATCTTTACTGCTGCTGAGCAGCAGTAACATTCAGAAAACTTCCTCGGGCTTTATGGAATGACTAAACGATCGATCTTGAATCGGATATTTTTATCTGAAGCTGAAAATAAACTGAGACACAATAAACACAGTTAAAAATAGCCGAGACATATAACTTTTACGTCGTTTCACGCATTCAAGGAAATTCTAACTTTCTCCTCTAAAGATAAAAATTTGCACTCAGGCTAACCGTTAAAAGGTTCTCTAAATGTAGCAATTTCTATACTGATAACGGTTGCTATGATGGACTTATTACAGCAACCTACAAGAGCATGGCTTCAAAAATTGTTGCCCTGAAGCTGACCAAGAAAAGTCACATAATATTTACAATTCTTCGTGTGTTTGAATATATAACACTGTTCAAATTTTCGTGTGTGTTTCCTAAAAGCATGTAATTGTTTATAGGCGAACAAACGTAGCTCGGTTGGATGAGACAACCTTCGAGGCAGATGTTTTTTTTGTGATCTTTGCCACAAAGATACTTTCGCAGCACGGCTTTTCCGTAAGTTTCAAACTGTTAGATGATTTTTATACCTGGCTATAAACTTCTCTGTCACGAACAAACACATAAACAAGCTAAGCTATATGTAAACGCACCTAATGTAAAACTGCTTCGGGCTTTCATATATCGCACGCATAATCCGCTATGTTCGACTTGGTTTAATGTTTTTACCTTGATTTCATAAATATACTTCCGTTGTTTGAGTTAATGCGCGGTAGGTAAGTTTTACGTTGAATTTTCACGTTCAGTGCTGCCTGGTTTAACGCCCCCAATTCGTTGGTTTGATCTTTAGTGGTCTGTGAAGAAACAGGATTAGAAATTACGGGAAGTTTAAAACTTTCCTGTTGTTGTTGCTGGAATTCGACTGCCTCGGTAGTTAGTTTATTTCGCTGTCTGGGGCTGCTGCTTTTTGCTGCATATCGTTTTGAAGGTTCGTCCTTTCTGAACTGTGAAAAATGATTAAACTCTGGCATACTTGAGCTTCTTCGCTCTGGCATACTTGAGCTTCTTCGCGTCGAACCTTTCTCAGTTACAGTTTTATCGGGCGAGTCGGTCATTTCAGCTTCAAATTCTAAATCACTTTTCCTTTCCTTTCGTGTCCATGTTGATTGACAGCTTTCTTCAGCTTTCACCAGCTGTAAACCACTAGTGGCTACTAAGCCTTTGAAAACTCCATTGTGATTTTCGATAAATGGCAACGAAGTGCTGCGTTTTCGTTGCGGCTGCTTCTTCTGTTTTACGTACTTTTCTGTCGTGACTGGAAACAGATCGTCATCATTCCCATTATCACTTTGTAAGTTGTCATTAGCGTAATTGCCGATTTTGCCGTCCTCCATTTCCGCCATCAACATTAAATGATAATCATGAAGTGTAGCAAAGCAATACTCTTGATCCTCGGCAATCTGCCACACGGCCTCTAACAAATATTCCAAGAACTACTACAGAGAGATGTGAGACTTCACATTTTGTTGACATCCCCGACAATGTCTTTCATATTATCGCACACTTCCGCTAATGTTATGATTTCAATTCTTTACGCTTGGTTGATAAGATTACATAATTATTCCTTTGCCCAAAAACGTCGCCGTTTGGGTATCGAAAATGAATGCCCGGCTAAAGTTTTAAATATTTAAAGCGGCTTTCATATACACAGACGTTTGTTGATGACTTCATTTTTAATTTTTCAATTGCAAGGATTTAAAAACAAAAAAAAAAACTTCAAGAAACTATTATTTTGCTCGGTCATGTTAAAAAAGACGGCCGGGTGATAAAAAAAATATTGTTTGCATAACATTCTCTTTTAGTGTTGTTGCTAAAGAATTCTTCGCGCCCCTCATTGGCTAGATCATAAACTTTCAATCGATGCTGTCTATAATCGTACCGGCAGGTGGGCAAAGCAAACGCTGCGGTGGTTTTGCTGTGTACTTTGTTACACTTTCAATATTATTCCAAACTTAATTAGCTGTTTTTCTAATTTCAAAGCTCAACTCAGCTTCGTGTCGGAAAAATTGAGCCCCCTTGCTTGCAGGTGCCGCTGAGACACTGTGAATCAGCGGAATTTTGGTCCTAGCAAGCAGCATTTTTAACAAGCCAGATTTCGATATATCTCGGGTGCAAGCGTTTTTCGATCACCTAATAATTACTTGACGTCTTAAGGCTAAACTAGCATGAAACTGATCGACTGCCACACGCTCTCGGCGACTCTTTCTGACATCTGTTGTTAAATTTCGTGAAAATTGAACACATCTTAGCTTTTTCTCAGTTTGATCTCTTTGGTCTCCGCTTGAATGTTGCGCTAGCGTTTCGAGGAATTTACGCAAGACGATAGATAAACTTATGACTAAGCACAGAGCGAACTCTACAGATAAAACTCTCGTTCTCATTTGGCCCAAGTGCTGAGGGTTGAAAAAACTTTCGAGCAACTCTCACTAAGTCTCAGGCTCGTTTGGTCTATACCCAAGCAGTTTCTGTTCTTGTTGCAAATTTAGCTGTCAAACAGGCTATTTTTAGAGAATAATATTAGAAAACAATAGTGTGAGAACTGAGGAAATTGTCCTTCATTCTCTAGTCCGCGGTGGTATAAAGGGCGATTTGCAGGGTACGATTTGTCGCGCGTCTTGGCGTATGCGACACAACGTAGAACAAAGCTGTGCCGTGTGAATGCTCCTACGACTTCTCTACCACAGACGCACGCGGCCTAAAATTTGTCGTAGGATTTTGAATCATGTTTTAAAACCATACGACAGTCGTAGGTATAGGTAAATTGAATGACAAGTATCGTATACGATTTTTTGCATGGTGCGAGCAGCGCACGCTACAGAAGTTGCATGCGACCGTCGTAAGCAAAAATCGTACCGTGAGTATAGTCGTGCCGTGACAAATATAAAAGTTCTTCAGTTGAGTTGAATGTCAAGGGTACTGCACCCAAACGGCATCAATGTTGGTTTTAGGAGTTATAAAATCAGGAGCCCAACCCATTGCCACGAATAGCGACTGTCACCATATGGACTGTCATATGGTAATCACAGGACTGTCCGCAGACCGTAGAAGACGCACATTATGCGTTGACTGTCCTAGTCTCAGTCTCTTTACCGTGAATTTACCAAAAACATGGCGGGCACACATGATCATCGTGCGCTCTGTAAGCTGACATCAAGTTTAATACTTTCTTAATCGATATCGCGGGTTTAATTTCTCCGATTGCTTTGATCACCAAGACTGAAAAAACACGCAAGAAAGATGGAGACTCTATTACAACTAAGGAATTATTCGCTCGCAGCTATAGATAAAGTCGAAAGTACAAGTGGCAAAAACAGCTCTTACAATGGATCTGAAAGCACAAATAAGTTTGTGTCCTCTTTTGTCATCAATCTCGGAGTCGCTTTGGTGGCGATTTCTGTGTTCTCTTTCTTACGACCTAGACTAAAAAGAATCTACTCCCCGCGACAACTTTTGCTAGACATGAGGTTTCCTCTAGGAAAGCTCCCGCATTCGTTTTTTGCGTGGGGAATTCCAGCCTTCATGGCCAACGACGACGATGTTTTCTATTATGCTGGTATAGACGCTCTTGTTTACATGCGATTTTTAAAGCTTTGCGTTAAGATATCGCTGGTGATCATGCCGTACGGAATTGCCGTTCTTTTGCCCTTAAACTATTATGGCAGAGGAGGGTTAGAGGGACTTGACAAGGTTGCATTGTCCAATGTGAAAGCACAGTCTTCCAAAGTGTGGGCGCATTTGGTGGCAGCATGGTTTTATACCGTGATTATTTGTTATCTTTTGTACGAGGAGTGGAAAGTCTACATCATGTATCGACAAGAATACCTCTCCACCGGAAAAGGCCACCAGTACGCAATACTCATCAGAGATGTTCCACTGAAGGTGAGTATTACAAAACTAAGCTTCAACATCACAAATTCCCGCACCCCCTCCCCCTTGGCAGTTTGAACTTTTACAATTTGGCTTGTTGAAATCCCCTCCCCACTAAGGGATGCAACTCGAGTTCAGAAATTTAGTCATTGCCATTTAATTTCTGTGCCGACAAGTCCATCTGACTAATTGATATTAGAAGTAAGGTGGACCAATGTGCCAAATTCCATTTACTCTAGATTTTTAGAAAGCCTTCAATTAATAGGCTGTTGATACAATGAATAGGGTAATCTGAAGATTGGGGTTATAGACGTTATTCATAAATGGCTGCCAATTCATCATTCTTTTGTCCTTGTGCAAATTAGCCTACCAAGCCTCACTAGCATGTGCTAACTTGAAAAGAATTCTTGCTCTAATGTGAGGCTTGGTAGGCTAATTTGCACAATAACAAAACACAAATAAAACAGCCGCCATTTATGAATAAGGTCTATAGGGTCTGTGTAGTTCTGCGAATAAAGTAAAATCCTTTACCGAAATTTTTAAGGCTCGGAAATCTGCTTGGGATTTTTTGGGGGGTTAATTTTTGGTCCAGGGGTTTTTTGCGGTCTCAAGTTTTTCCCCCATTCAATCATCCTCGTCACTTGAAATCCAGAGTACCCCCCCTGGGTGTTGAATTTACTAGGATTTAGCTCAGATTTGGCATTTGACTGCCATTTAATTTATTTTCTTCCTGTTTTTCAATGCCTTGCAGAAAACATCCTTAGATACGACACACATTTACACAAGTGAAAATAAGCTGCTTATTAGAACTTAACAGTTCCAAGGGCTTTCTTGTATTGTAAAGGTCATCCATACTTTGTCGTATCTTCCATTTGGTTTAATGAAGACATCCTGCAACACATACTGCAACTTCTTCTTCACTAATTTTTATTTCTTTGTGATAAAATTAGTTCCAAAATGAGCAATGTATGAAGAGCTACATTGAAGAACTTTTCCCAGACCAGGTATGTTGCGGCAATTTTGCATTTTGATGTACAGGAGATTCCATTGATCATTGACACTAGTAAGTAATTAATCTTCTTCAAATGCTCTAGTTAAGGAGTCATAGCTGTTACTATACTTGGGAAATATCTCAATTAAGTTTATTGCTTTTCTTACTCAAACACGCGTCTGTGAAATTCCCAGATTTAACGAGAGCACGCCTTAGCTGTATTAAAGGAGGTGACTTTTCCTTCAGTCATTGAGTAAGTAGCATCCATCAAGGCCTTTGATAAGATGTTAATTTTGATGGTAAACAAAGGCCTTGGTGGATACTACTAATATTGTTTAAATTGTCAAGTTTTGAGCTTTAACATCTCATTGCTCAAAACTTGAGAATTAAAAAAAACTCTTGACTTGAGTTGATTAAAGAAAGCTGTTATTTTTAAATTAAGTTTTATTCTAACTTGATTGTTTTTCTAGATTGAAGATGTTATAGTAGTTGAAGATCTCTCAAAATGGCAGAAATTGATAGATAAACATGACAGCACAGTTTGGAAACTTGAACACTCTAAAGTAAGCAGTCTTTATTGTGCTTTGTTTTACAACACTGATGCGTAGAGAACAAGGGGTATCTATTCAATCAAGCAAGAACATTGCTAGAACTACACTTTCTGTAATTATTGAAACTAGCAAATGGTTGATTTAGCACTGTTGAACATGTACAGTACTTTTTACTGATGTGGTTGCAGTGGTGTTTGATCAGAAGATGGGAGGTTAAGTGATTCATGGCTACATTGAATTGTGCATTACTGGCGCTGGGGGGGGGGGGGAGGGGGGCAATACCGCAAATGGCTTTATCATCCCATTAATGGGGAGTAGCAGTATTGCAATATTCCCAAGACTAGCACCCATTCAGGGGGGGGGGACAATACTGTAAATTGCTTTATCATCCCATTCATGGGGAGGAGCAGTATTGTAGTATTCCCAAGACTAGCACCCACTCAGGGGGAGGGGGGGAGGGAAGTAGCAATACTGCAAGTTTTGCTTTATTCTACATGTCTTATGATTGACTAGCATTCCATCAAGCATGGAGAAGTGATCCTCATATTCTGTACTTCATGTGGCTGTCCTGTGGTGGACAAGTATCTCATCCAGGCAGGGAGTTTTATCACTTTGTGTTGGGCATCCTGTGATGGGCTTGAATCCCATACATAGGGAGTAGAAATATACTTTGTGCAGGGTATCTGGAAAGCCCACGTTGCATAAGCCCCATGGTTTCTTTGGGCTTTCCTGCCATTTTTTAACAAAATCTCCATTTGTATTACAATAGGGTGGCAAATAAAAACACAAAAAGAACATTCCATACAAGTTGGAGGAGGAATGATTCTTGTTTTGTGTAGTGGAATCAAGTGGTGGCCCATGCAGTCATATGGGCCACTCAATCTCAAAGTATGACTTCACTTCCTGTGGTTGCAGCTGAATTCATTGGTCACAGTCTCTTTTTCTTCTTATTTGATTACAGGCAATTTATGAGAAGACTGGGGAGAGACCAACCCATAGATCTTATCCTTGTCGAACAGAATTGGACTCCATCACAAGTTATGAAAGTGATTTGACGGTAAACCATGAAAGCAGTATTAGATTGGAATTGTGTGGTTTCAGAAAATATTATATCTCTTACCCACCACGGAAGGTTTTATGGCATTCTCACCACAATAGTTTCATTCCACTGTGTGCAACCATTGCCTGCAACCATCTCTCTTTCTACCCAAGAACAATACCTCAATGGAACAATGTGCACCATTCCATTATTTAAGTCAGGCCAAAGAAGAGTGAATTTCAGGGAACTTGAGATTTTAGGCCTAATTGTCACTTACACCTTTTTTGCACCAAGCTCTTCAATTCTTCTACTCTTTAAAAGTTTAAATTAAACAGTTACCGGTAATATTGTCAGTGTGCCATAAACATGCCCCCCACCCCACCCCACCCCCCTCTCCCCTTCCAACCAATAATCCTCTGACCAGTACATGGTCTATGAGGGACAAGTTGTAATGGAAAATTGGAAAATAATAACTACATTTAGGCTGTATCATTATTTTGGACTGAGCACCTTGACTGTCATAATTTCATATTTAATTGTACAGGAATTGCAGATGAAGCTCGAGGCAGAAATGCACCGAGAGCATGCCACACTCCCTTGTGCTTTTGTCATTTTCCGCTGTCTTCGTAATGCGGCCACAGCTGTGCAGGTGAGCTGGACCACCTGTCCACTGGGGATGAATGTAACACCAGCACCAGAGGTGTCAAATGTGATTTGGAACAACCTCTCCAGTGGATTGTGGAGAAGGTAATTTGCGATTTTCATAGATGAAGTATCCAGAGGGGCATACACTTCAACTACACACTGTTTTTCCAAGTTTTATTGCTAGACAGTCTTTACTTTTATGTTCTCCGACAGGAAATTTTGCACAGTTCTCATCTATGGAGCCGTATTTTTTCTGGTGTTTTTCTGGTCCATCCCTGTTGGTGTTATCTCATCAATGATCACTTTAAAATGCATCGCACAAGTGGTTCCTTTCTTAGAACCAGGTGAGCTAAAGTATGATTATCTCTTGGGTTTTAAGTCCTTGTCCACACAGGTGTGTCTTGTAATCTCTGGAGAAAAATAAGGCGCACATGCAAGAGAGGAGCTACGTGTGGAGAACAGCTCCTTCCTGATGCATTTCAATGTAACTTGCACCTCCAGCACCAGTTACATAGGCTGTGTGGAAAATAACGTTTTTCAAAACATGTTTTTAATCCATGCATATCTGAATCCATTTAATTCACTTTCCATGTGTAAGCAATTGAACAACAAACATTTTGAAACTTTTTTTTAGTGAATGCTTTCGATTTTGTTTGATCTTTTTTCGAAAACATCCGGTTTTCCTGTTCACTTTCAAAGCTCTGTACGAGTATTCTTCCCTTTAAGAAACTTTGTATTCATTTTGGCTGCATTTTTGAAAATATTTTGTTATCGGCATGCAGCATAAACAATGATACTCCCAGACACCTAATGCAAAGAAAACTGGAATTAAATTCAGCAACTGTGAATAACAGGCTGTTATTTCTTTATTTACATCAGTTTATTAAACTTTTTTCATTTTCATTTTAGTTTTAAACTATTCAGCACTTCTGAGAGGAATCATTGAGGGATTTTTTTCTAGTGTTGTGCTTTGGGTATTCTTTGCTATTTTACCGTTGGTAAGTTTCTTGACTTTAATTTTAATTTTAGGGCTGGGGGGGGGGCTTCCCCCCTCACTTTTTTGGGGGGGATTGAATCACTACTTCTTTTTACTCAAGTGAACCAAGTCTATGTTTTACAAATAAGTACATTATTTTATTTTATGTCAAATATACGGATCTCTAAGGGAACGCTGCCTTTTTCTGATTTGTCCTTTCGATCCAATTTAGTTTATTGAGGGTTTTCTCGTACAAACACGGCCGGATGAGGCAGTTTGTCGTTAGGTTTGTTCCTGAACAGAATAAAAAGGATCCATCTCTAGATCCATTTCTAGCCACTTTAGAAGCCTTAAATTTCAAATTTTCCCGGGGGAGCATGTCCCCGGACCCCCCGAGTTGGCTCATCCTTAAGCTTTCACATTAGCCCCCTGACTCGAAAATCCACTCCACGGTCCCCGACTGAACTGCTTTCAATACCCTTTATTGTGGCATTGAATAGTTCCTCGAATTCGTTATGAACACAATACCACCAGGGCAGCATGCAGGGGTTTCAATTAAATTTGAAGTAGGCAGCTGGTTAGAGAAAAGTAACCGACTTTTCTGTAATGTAATACAAAGAATCTTTCTTTAATTATTTAAATTTAAGGGGAAAAGTAGCTGACTTCTGTAGTAGCCGACGCTTTTCGTTGGCCGTTGGTGCTTTTTGAAAGCACTGAGCACGTATTTTTTAGTGCATGTGGCTGCTGTGACTGTAACCTTGAGTTATTTTCGATATAAAAGCCTCAATGTCAGCATACATATTTTTCTCACTATCCTCTCTATATTTTTAGAAAATCACCATTCCATCAGTGATGATCTTTCGTGATCATGTTATTTATTCGTATGACTTGCCTTAGTTTTCTCAAGTAATTGTGTCAGATTGGGGTTTATCAATAAAGGAAAGGGTTAATACCTCAAGTTGACTTCAAATCATCTGTGGGTATATTTTTGTTAAATTTCACCTTTTTCCGCAGATTTTAGAGAGACTCACCAAACAGGAGGGTATAGCCTCTCAAAGTGAAGTTGACAGATCTGTGTTGGGAAAACTCTTCATCTTTGTGGTAATCTGGCGAGCCGAGCGTTCAATTCCTTCTTTTTCATTGTGTCCATTTCTATAAATAGAGCAGTTTTGAATTGAGTGTCGTAAATCAAGAACCAAAGCAATTACTCCAGCCAATCACAACAGACCAAAACAGTGCGATGAGCCAATCTGAATACGAACAAATAGGCCATTTCCAAATTACCTCAGGCCTCGTTTTCAAAGCGAGTGTAGGTGCTCATCCTTTCATATACAAATAGATTTTTATTCACGTGAAATGAGTTTCATTTGCGTGTGAATGAAAGGTGATTTGCATATGAAAGGTGAGCACCTAGACTCGCTTTGAAAAAGAGGCCTAAGGTAATTCGAAAATGGCCTATTCAATGTAACCGGCTTAAAGCGCGGGAAAACGCACGCTTGTAAGGTTTTCGTTTTGGTTAAGTTCAGCTTCAGGTCAATTCAGTTATTTATTTTCTAATAAATAAGGTGTACAAATTTGACATGCCCACAGGTAGTTAATGCTCATCTAGGTGGGCCATGTCTTGACTAAAGAAAGTAGGTAGGCGAGTTTTGGTTGAGAAAGTTGCGCGAATTTTGCTGGCCAATCAGAGAGCGAGGTTATGCAGAACCAAAGCAAATGCAATTATGCACCAGTCAATTCCAGAGGTATCCTCTCATCTAAAAACTGCCCTATAAAGGTTATATTAAGGCTTGACATTAGTAGAATGTTAACAATCCCCTATTTTTCCATGTGATTGTCGTAAAAATGCTCTTCGATCAAACTTCCGCCGTCGTGGTTTTAATGGCAAGCGAATCCTGGGGAGGGCATTAAGAAGATGTTACGCTTTCGATCCGGTCAGGTTGCTATTACAAACTAACATGATGGAAGTTCAATTGATGCCTTACGGTTCGGTTGTCAGACATAACAGTAGACGACTGTAAACAGTCTGTAAGTAAAGCCCTCCTTTCTTTTCACAGATTGTAAATCAGTTTCTGTTCCTTACTGCTGCATCCGCTGCTCTGACAACGCTGAAGGAGATCATCCAAAAACCGGCAGAGATCCCTAGCTTTCTCGCGGAATCTCTCCCAGCGCAGTCGACTTTCTTCATTTGTTATATCATGTTGCGCTCGTTGACTGGCTTCTCTCTGGAACTTCTTCGAATCGTTGATCTTATCATCATTCCCATCAAGCGCAAGTGGTTTTGTTACACTCCTAGAGAAGACAGGGCAGCTTGGAGACCTCCACCTATTTTGTACGATCGCTTGGTATGTACGAACCCACCCCTCCCCTTTTGCCAATCTTTTCCACACACTTCCAGGGAATAGCGTAGCAAGCAGTTTTAGCAAATTTAATAATCTTCGTTGCCATTTATCATCTTGCGGCCGTATTTACCAGAGCATCTTTAAGCTGTGGGAATCTCCTTAGCTATTGATTTCCAAGTTTCTGTGTTTACTGCTATTCACCAAGACATATTAAGACATAGCTCAATTTTTTCGGAAAGAGCAAACGTTCACCTCTTAACGAGTACTTAAACTTTAAATCCAGAGTAACTGTAAAGGAATTAGACAGCAAGAAAACTGTATTCACCTAGTAACTTTAACTTTGTCAACCAAGTTGTTGTTAGGTGCTATTTACTGTTTGTGTCATGTGAGCCTTAAGGAGAGAATGTGCGCGAAAACGGAAAGGCAGTCATCGTTATCATCATCATTACTTCAAAATTAACATTTTTTTTTCTTTTTCAGTATACAGATCACCTATTTGTTCTGATCTTGGGAATGTCGTACTCAGTCCTCGCTCCTCTGATCACGCCGTTCGTGGCCTTCTACTTTGGGTTTGGTTATATTGTGTGGATGCACCAGATAATGTGTGTGTATATCCCAGTGTACAGCTGTGGCGGGCTGATGTGGCCCAAAGTGTTCAACAGGTAACGAGCTTGTGTGGTATATACTAAAACAATTATTCACCTTAGTGTCGCATGCTCGTCCCCAGAGCCCACGACCCTTCTGGCCTGCGGCAGGGATCGAGAGCTCTGGCTGGTTCCAAAACAGGAAGTCTGTGAATCACGGACTTCCGGCTTTTCTGCGCCAACTCAGAGGTTTGAAACAAAAGTGGTTGCCAGCGGCTACAAAATGCACCTTCACTGCGACTGCGCATATTTCGGAACTGGCCAGAGCTCTCGATTTCTGCCTCAGGCCAGAAGGATCGTGAGCTCTGAGGACGAGAATGCTTAGTGTCGATGAAAGTGGCGGACTTCCGCCTCTTCTAGTGGTTGCCAACGGTTATAAAAATGTACCTTCACTGCGACTGCGCATATTTCGGAACTGGCCAGAGGTTGTTATTCTTGGTGCTGACCGAAAGAATCGCGGCCTCTGGGGACGAGAATGCATAAGCACAAGAAAAACAGAACTGTTCGTTTTCCTTGTGCTCATGCTTATGTCCAGCGTGTTACAAGTGGAAACACCATAACGCAAATAAGTGGGTTCGTTCTTATTATGTTTCTTATGCTTGTGCTTAAGCTTATGTGGAGCGCGTTACAAGTGAAACGAACAGCATAACGCAAATAAGTGGGTTCGTTCTTATTATGTTTCTTATGCTTGTGCTTAAGCTTATGTGGAGCGCGTTACAAGTGAAACGAACAGCATAACGCCAATGAGTTGGTTCGTTCTTCTTCGTTGGTTCATGTTTCTTATGCTTGTGCTTATGTGCTAGTGAAAACAAGCCTCAAATTGTTTTTGCAGGATTATTGCAGGGATGGTTGTGTTTCACCTGCTGACAACTGGAGTTTTGAGCCTTAAGGAATCCTTCTATACCTCTGCAGCCATGGTGCCGCTTCCAATTATCACTGTTCTGTTCTTTTTCTTTATTCAACAACATTTTGTGAAACCATCGATGTACTTGTCAATTGACATGATGTCAGGATTTGCAGAGGCTGCTCCACATTTTCTACAGGTACGTATCGCAACTCCTAATGTCGGATTACTAAGCTCTCCAAACTCAAAGTATTTGGCGCGTGGAATATTTTATTTTTCAGTTGCATTGATTTTCAATTCGCTAGTTTTAAGTTAAAAGTGTCTATAACCCCAAAACATTTTTTCGCTCAAATAAATCTTTTCACTTGTTCGAAACGCATCGCGGCCTCTTTTTTTTTTCCTTTTTTTTAATAAATCCTGCCTTTTATAGGCTCCAAAACTTACGAAAAATCGAGCTCCGTTTGTTTCACGACTGAGTCAGAAGGGGAGTGGGTCTATTCCTGATTTGACGCCAAAATCTACTTTGCATGCATGTTTACAAAGAGTTAATGCGATGCAAATTAGTTTGTGACGTCAAATCAGGAATAGACCCACTCCCCTTCTGACTCGGTCGTGAAACAAACGATGATCAGTTTTAAGGCCTATAAAAGGTCAAGATTTGGTGAAAAAAGGAAAAAATGCCGCAATATGTTTCGAACAAGTGCAAAGATTCATTTTAGTCAAAAAAAATTGGGGGTTATAGGTACTTAAAGAACCATTATTTCTAGAGTATTATTTAGGAAAGCATTGGACGATTTTACTAGTAAGGCTCAATTGTTAGGTTTTAATAGTTTGTAACTTAGTGCATGATTGCCTTGTATATACCTCTTACTAAACGAGTTCGGGGTCCTCGCTTTCTCCCCTTAATTTATGGCCCAAGCGCAAAATAAGTCAAACGGAAAAAACAACGATCCATAACTTACAGTCTGGACCGAGAAAACAAGGTTAGCAAGATATTTATTATATCTCTGAGGTTAATCGGGCGCGCGGGAAAGGAAACTTTCAAATTCAGCTGGTCGCACAGTGGAATGCGGCCTGCAAAATTGACCAATCACAGCGCGCCTACTGAGAGATACTGTATAATGAGACCCCGTTGATAACAGTACTATTGTACTGAAGGGCCATCCTGCATAAACATTCGATTATTATTATTACTTTTTTTGTCATCTACAGGAAGTTGCCCGACGATATGTTCGAAACCACAGTCTCCCGCCAACATACGGACGCAGCACATTAGACTACGATGGCGACTACTTACACAGTTACGAAGATCCATCCTCCAATCTCACCCCCTCACCGGATTGGAGAAGAGACTCTTCTAACGAAGAACTGATTGCCTAGGCTTTAAAAAGTTGTTGATAAGGATTGTACAGATTTTGAATACGGAGATCTATGGAATTCTTATGTACCGCAAAATGAAAACGTTATGCGGTGGCTTTCGAAAAGCATGACGTAACATTCATAAATGGCATCATCTCTAGAATGTTAAGGTGGACTCCCACTGTACGTAAGCTCTATGTGTGCGTAAACGTTTTCGTTTACGCGAAACCTTTCATGCAGCGTCTCTATTTTATTTACACACTTTAAACCAGTTCTGCACAGGGCCAGAAGGCCAGTAAAACTGATGAAAAACGCATAAATTACCAAAACACATAAATTAAATTAGCGGAAAAAAAATAGCTGTAATGTTTAGGCGAACTACTCAATTTACTTCGCCAGTTCGACCGCGGATTAGGGTGCGGTTTATCATTTGAAATTGTAATGTTTTTAGTTTTCGAAACTTGTGCTTCTGTACAAAGTTCTAACCATAGAAAAACTTTGTTTTACACATTTGTATGCAAACTTGGCCAATTTGTTACCTCAGGTGTAGTATCAATTAAGGCGTAAGTTACATAACTACCAAGGTTTTTACAGCGGTCGTGTTACGGCTAAAAGCCACTTCTAGTATTACCCAATTTTTAAGCGGCCGTCGCTAAGCAACGCACCGCTTCCGATAATATCCCCCTTTTGGGATATATGTGAATAACGTACCGTAAAGAGAATAAAATTTGCCTAGTTACCTTTCAGCAGATGTTTGACGACATGTGTATTAAGCCATAAGAAACCGCTTCTACCCTTGTGGGAGCCGTTCTTTAAACCACAAGTTTGTGTGAGCTCACGCATGCGCATTTGATCGGCGTTCGGACTTTTTCCTCTAATGGTACAATAGTGACACGCGTAGTAAACTAGGCTGCAGTATCTAGCATCGTTAAAGACAAAATGCGTGTTTTTTTTTTTGTTGTTATCCGAGGGCTTTCACAGCAAAAATGCTTGGTTTTGTAGCAGAACAAAAGGTCATTTTCAATGGAAATTGGCAGTTGTGCTGAGCTTATTCAGGGTTGCCATCCATTGGGATAAAAAAAAAATTCCCTGACTTTTCACTGACGAAAGACCAGTTTCCACTGACCATCGGAGGCAAATCCTCAGGCAATAAAGCCAGCAGTGAAGCCAAAGAATCAATTCCTGTGCAGGATTTTTTGAAACGAAAACACCTTTACTACCAAAGAATCTCTTTCCAAAACCAAATGTATAGCCAAATGTAAAATTCCCTGACTTTTCACTGACTTTCAGGTAGAATTTAGAGATTCCCTGACTTCATACATAATTCCCTGACTTTTCCCTGACCTTGAAAAAAAATCTGTTTTTCCCTGACTTTTCCCTGACCGTGGCAACCCTGTTATTGGGTGTGAAATTAGAACCAAGGATTTTACACTAACAACAAAGTGTTTTCATTTAACTGCGGTTAGTTTGTTAAAAAGTATTGATTGTTAATTGAGTTAGTGGGCCATTTTGAACTGAACTACTTCTAGTCACACCTTTGCAACAAAACTCAGCACAAACAGTGTAACTTACCTTCGGTTTGAAACAATAGAAGTTGAATTGTACGGTTAATTGTTTGTTAAAGGTATTTAGTGATGAACAAGTAGGCAAAATCATCCATAACAAATTCAGTCAGCCGTTCCTTCACTCGGCCACGGTGTCTGCAAAATGAGCGGTGTTCGAAGCATAAAATTATTCATTAATATGGAATACAGACTGTAACCAATAGCGGACCACAGTGTCACGAATTTTTGCACGGGTTTGATTTTGTGCGTTTCACCCTCGGCCTTTTGTTCAGTTATACAAGCAAAAAAATTTTATTAACTCGAGGGTCGTATCTACAATCCCTGTTAATTCATGCAAATGAAAAAATTTGAGACTCCCTTCCCCGGCCCCTCAATTCAATGATTAAAAAAAAGGCGCGTTCTGGTTTGAGCGCGAATTCATCATTGACTTGGGGGGAGGGAGAGGGAGAGGGTTATTTATCTTTGTATTCTGTCCAAGATTGTAGGTTTTGGGCAAAGGCACGGCCTTATAGAGGAGTCTGGGTGTTTCCTCTCCCAGAAAATTTCCAAATTTGGAGGCTCCGAAATGAGGCAGGTATTTTCAGTTTTGAAACACACCATTATATAATTATACACTTTCCTGACACTATACATTTCACAATACTGCGTGATGCTTGCCGGCTAAATAACCAATTGCATATACCGTGAACAGGTCGATTTCCCGTCCATAAAAAAGGCAAACAGCTGCAAGTCACTACAATCAAATTGATCGAGTCTAAAGATGAACAAATCGTTTGACTGATAATGAAAATCCTCAATCCACAGAAATGATTTGTCTGGTTTAACTAGCCCAAGGGGGGCAGTTGCCCAATCTGTCTCCCCCGCTGACCCTGAAATGTAATCCGCTTTTAATCATTAACTAATGGTGACGCAGAACGTTAAGTAGAATGTATGTTACGATTTCTCACGTAAACTCTGCCACATTCCGCACAACTGCTGAAGAACATAATTTAACTACTTTTACTTTTTCTGACAAGCCGTGAGAAAAATATTAATCAGCTCAAAAAATACAGTCAGAAATACTAAACATAACTGAGGATTAAAGGACTGGCAAACATGTTATAATTTATCTAGTAGATTCTATCACACTGAAAAGTTGATGAACTGTATTTTGTTATCTCATAGTTTTCTTATCAACCCAAAAGATGTTGATTAAGAAACTATATTAAAAATATGGCTAGAAATACCAAACAAAAACAGGAGGAAAGTATCATTGTACATATATCTGGTTTTTCTGGTGAATCACTGTTGCATTCACACTTAAGCAGCTTATAGTTACCTCCAGTTTTCTATAAAAAGAGAAAACTGTCTAAGAAAATGTTCACAAATAAAATGTGTTAGGAATAGTAAATCTGAGTACATGCTATAAATTATCTAGGAGGAAATTCTGTTGAATTACGAAGTAATAAACGTTAGCAGCATCCATTTAACCACAGCTTTCTTAACAACCAGCAAAATACTAATTAGAATGCTGGAACAATCTAATTAGTAAGGTGTACGTGAAAGGATTAAATTTTATGTTGGTCCCGTGCGGTCTAGTAAATTCCGTCACGTTCAAAAGCCGGATTATTCATTATAATACTAAAAAAGAAAATAATTAAACAAAAGATATACTTTATATGTGTCGCCAGGGTTGTACGAAATTTAATTCTATTCATTTTGAAAGCGTGACTTTTGTCAACCACTCCATTTCCACCTGGCGTTCAAGGTTCCACCGAATTCTTTGAAAGATGACACGATAATAGGCGGTGACTGATATTGTCTTTTCATTTAGAGGAAAACCGCACGCCTATTTTACATAGGTTAAAGCCCAGACAAGACAGGCTGATTTGCATATCAAACCAGTGGGACTCTACCTCGTATGATAATTTTAAGACACGGACTGTGAAAGTCACGCGGTTAAATGAAATCAGGCCACGTCAAGATTTCGGACTACCATGTACCTTGTCACTTATGCATCGATTAAAATAACTTGCTTACCCGACTTCTTTCTTTTCTTGTTATACCAATTAAAACCAATTTGTACCCTCTAATTTCGTTTACGAGCATAGAGGGCAAGTGGTTCTTAAAACAGTTTTACGATCCCAGTTATTCACCTTTTACTTTGCAGTGCTACATTTGTCACGCAAACTGGATAGCAAACTTTCTGGAAACAAAAAGGACATGTCAAAATCAGTTATTTGACCGGGAATTCTAGAATCGCTCAAAATCTAGATACAGCTACAAGATCAACGGCAACCACTCACCTCTTTTATTTACCACTTAGGAATATGATCGAATTTTCTAGATCAATGCTGTGAGGCCTTTGACTTCCGTTCTGGGTCACCTGGGACTCGTTCCCTGTCATGTGTTCGCCTATTCTCCCGATCTTATTGGTCGCACGTTTTTTATTTCCATTCTTTATTGTTTTGGCGGTATAACAGACAACAGTAATTATACGCGTATGTAAAGCTGCCACCCTTACAAGCGAAATCTGGGCGACGTGTTGGGTGTAACTCAGAAATACGGTAGGCAAACTAACGGCGAGGACAGCGTTTGCAAGATGGCCAACGCCACTGATAAACCACCCGAAGACGGCTCCGACACTACGAATAAGTTTGTATCAGCGCTCGTTCTAAATGCAATCATCGGGATTGTCTGCCTGATTTTATTTTGTCTCTTACGGCGAAAGCACAAAAAAATTTACGCGCCACGACAACTTTTGGTGGAGACCCCAGCTCCCGGTAAACGCGATCAATCTTTCTTCTCGTGGCTTCTTCCAGCGTTCTGCGTTAAAGACAGGGAGGTTTTCCAATACGCAGGAATCGACGCCGTCGTCCACATGCGGTTTCTAAAACTCTGCTTCAAAATATCGCTGGTACTTATGCCGTACGGCATTATAGTTCTAATCCCCGTGAATTATTTCGGTGGGGAAGATTTGCTCGGGCTCGACAGAATAGCTGTGTCTAATATTTCGCCCGGGTCGCCGAAGGTGTGGGCTCATGTTGTAGCTACTTGGATTTACACGTTGATCATATGTTATCTGCTGCACCAAGAGTGGAGAGAATTTATAATCTACCGCCAAGAGTTTCTCAGCCAAGGGATGGGTAATCAGTATGCTGTGTTGGTGAGAGATCTGCCCACTAAGGTAAACACATGTCAACATTTAATATTAAGTTTGCTTTCGAGTGACTTTTTTATACCGCCGAATGAATCAAATCGTCAAACTCTTAGCTTCACCATATCAGCCGAAGTTACCTCGAGCGTGTGTTTCACGAGGCTGGCAGCTGGTGGCATAAAAAGGGTGTATCGTCGTCATAAATATTAAATGCACTGAATTTTTTTCTTTGTATGGCGTTACGTACAGTCACGGTGACCTTGGCGCCACGTGCTCAGTTTTTGTTCCCAACGATCGATCGGCCCAGCGATCATGAAAAAACACAAAATGAAAAAACAATTGCGCAAAATGAAAAGCATTTCTGTCTCGTTAAAATTTCATAGGTCAATAAAAATTGCTGTAAAATATGTTAATTATGGAAATTTGCTGCAAAGGCTTGTTTGATACAGAAAACCGCTAACAAACTAACTAAAAGGTCTTGTAAGGTCTAACGGAGAGAACCTATCGTTAAAGCAAACTTATTTGAAAGTTCTGCAAAGCACTTTGAAATGTCTTTTAAAAAAATGGCAAAAAAAAAAAAAAGAATTGAAAACAGATTGAGCTTCTTAAAAACATTCATAAAGAAACTCGTACGTTTGTAGAACCAGTTTGGTTCCCTAGTTGCCAAGGCCAACAATCTACTACCCGTCCCTATTTGAGCATCATAATCGTTCTAGGAGAAACCTCAAAAAGCAATAACTACTGGGTCCTTTCAAACGTTCAGGTGGTTCAACCCCTTAGGAAGTTCTGTAAAAGAAGCAAATTGTCTTTTATATGGAGTACTGTGGACTTTGATTTGCCTTTGGCCAGAGAACAACTTAAAGGACGTTGCACCCGCATTAAAATACAATTTTGTTCTTGTTTTATTACAAGCTCAAGGATCGTGAAGGTATGAAGGACTACGTTCAAGAGCTGTTTCCCGAAAAGGTACGAACCTAAATACCTGTAGAATTGCAACTGAAGGCAGGTTATCCTGTAGCCTATAACTTTTGTTTTCTGCTTGCCACCGGGCAACTACTCTAAAAAATGAACTCACCTCTTAAAAAATAATTAAACGTGTTGACGATCACCTTAGTCTCCTCTAAAAATTCCCGGGTGACATAGATTTTCAAGGATCTCAAGGCGGAGTATCGCTGTCATGTGAAGTGAAGCAAGGCGTTCAGTTTCTCAACCAATGGTTTTGCTACAGAAATACAGGCAATAAATGGTTGCACTCCGGAGTTAGATGCCGACTGGAGAGAAAATCGGTTTCCCGCTGTATTTGCGTGGAGTCTGAATCCTGACGCCTCCTTTATGACTTAACCCAAATGCCTTAATTGAGGTGCAGGGGGCGGGGGGGGGGGGGAGTGGGAAGGTAATGTAAACGGGTCAAGAGATGACGGCAGGACCAAAACCCTAAGAAAAGAATGGAGGTGGAGTAGAAATAATTATTTGAATTCCCATCTTCTTCTCGTGATCTTGTTCACAGGTTGAAGATATCGTCATCGTAGAAGATCTAACCAAGTGGCAGGAGTTGGTAAATGAGCGTGATTCCCTTAAATGGAAGTTAGAACACGCGGAGGTAAGTATTCCGTTCTTATTTCCAGTCTTCACGGCCGTTTGTCGCTTCCTCGCTAGTTGTTGCGGGACCAGCCAAGACTGTGTCAGTATTCATTGGTTTACAGGTACACTGCGGTGTTATCAAATGAACAGGTGAACTAAAAATTTGCTATCGTTAGAGCGAACGACAGTTGCCTTAACGTCGAAATTGTTGGTTAGTTAAAAAAATGCGTCATTTTTGTCGGACAAGGAAATCAAAAAAGCATCTTGTTGAAACAAGGAGAGACCCGTAGCTTTCCAGACGAGGTCTGTGATTGGAGAACGAAATAACAGATGACACAAAACAAACAATACCCCTAACAACATATGACTATACTTAGTCCACTCAGCTAATTTGTTAATATGCTTTCACTTATTAATTCCTCATTTAGGCCGTATACGAGCAAACAGGAGAAAAACCAACGCACAAGAAGTTGATCTGCTGTGGCACAAAATTTGACTCAATCGATCAGTATGGAAAGGAGCTAGAAGTGAGTAACAGAATCCATACTTCTGACGAATAAGCGTTTTAATGTCATTGATGCATATACTTACAAACTAGTAGTAATCTTAGATTATAGTGCGTCGCCTTGGGGCCTGGATCTTTTTATTCCTACGCTAAGTTATTCCTACGCTAAGTTAAGGGGAGTTGATTTCTCATACGAAATTACTTTGTTTTTTCCATTCAAATGAAAACTATTCGGTAGAACGTTTGCATTTGTGCAAAGTACGACGCCGCGATGTGATAGAATACGCCTTAGACATCAGGCGTTGCAAAAGCTAAAGGAATAGTGAATACTTTGCTGATCAGTCTTTGATGTACGAAAGATTTAGAAAAAAAAAGATTGATCTTACTTTAAAGTTTGTGGAAGTCACAAAAAGCAAGAAAAATTCCAAGAAACCCACGAAACCACAAGGGAGCAAAAATCCAAAGGTTGCGAAACGCGATGGGAACGGGAACGCGAAGTCTGCGCCATCTTGGAACGTCACAATAGCATCCAGCATGCCGAGCGTGGTCATGCGCCATTTTGAAACGTCACCAAAATGGCGCAGTTTTGGAACCGACAGACAACTTCTTTTGAAACATGCACAGGGATCCCACAAACACACCGAACAGTCAACGACTCAATTATAGGAAACGTCTTCTTCGTCGAAGCAAAAATTTATTGTACTTGTGCCAGACGTTTTTATTCGTTTACTGTTTTCTATTTTAAATGTTTGATTTCAGTTTCTCGATTGGTGATTTACAACATCATAATTGAGTCTTCGCTAACAATGTCCGAAATATCCACCTCAAAATTTTAGTCATACAAAAAGGTGATCCATTAAAGAGGAAATCGAACTGGCTATAGAAATGATTTTGCAAAAAGCACTCAAGCTTCATTTCCAACTTTAGTGTCTAGAATAGTTTAAACGGAGAGGGGGTGTGACGGGTGTGCCCGCACCCCCCCTCCCCCTTCCCGACGGGCTGTGGAGGTCCACCTAACGGGTCCACCTTTTGTGGACCAATGGCTCAAATGAGAATTTAAAAACCAACTAGCTGGCGTAGATTGAAAATGACGTTTTCGGTAAACAAGGGTCCATCCGATGAACTAATAAACCAAAACTTAAATTGTAATTTGGACTGAAACACTGCGTAAAAATCCCGTCAATAAAAACGTAACTAAAATCACGAAGGTAAAGACTTTTCCTTGTGCTGTAGCTCTTAAAAGAGCTGTTTTGTGTTGCTCTGGAGAGAGACACCCCTACCAACGCGTGTCGGAGACGCTTGAGCGGTCTACTGATGACGGTCCACGCACCCTCCCATTCAAAATCCTGGCTACGGGCCTGATTACTCACTATCCTCCATTGCCGCTTTATTTTCAGGCAGCACAAGCTAAACTAGACGAGGAGACAGCGAAGACACATGCCCTGTTGCCCAGCAGTTTTGTGGTGTTCCGCTCCCTTCGCGCATCAACACTGGCCGTTCAGGCGGACTGGGATCAAGCGCCACTGAGTGTTGACGTCATGCCAGCACCAGAGTTTCTCGCTGTTATCTGGAAAAACCTATCAATCGGCCTCTGGCAAAGGTTCTGCTACCTTTTTATATAGCTACCGTAAAATTGACGTTTAAGTCTGAGCGAGAAGAAGAATGCTATCGCAGTAAAAATAGTGCAAACTGAATTAAGATGTTATGCTACATTTTTTTATCAAGGCTCTGTTTCGCGAGGGTCTTATTTGCCTGGAATTTAGAATTGATAAAATGAAATATATAATCGCTTTCCGACTTTTGTCAAAGAGCGACTAAATATTGTCAATCGTGAGGAAAACATGTCCTTCTTTACTTTTAAAGGTGTCAAAGTTACTTTTGTAAACTGTGATTTTAATGTTTAGTATTACGTTAATGTTGTGGTGTTAGAAAACTGCGAACAGTTCTTGTCTATGGCCTGGTGTTTTTGCTGGTATTTTTTTGGACTGTGCCTGTCGCCTTCACTTCAACTCTGGTCTCGCTGCAAAATCTGACAAAAGTTGCCCCATTCTTGAAGCCAGGTGAGACTCTGCAATTGCGCTAATGTGCAAATTATTCTACTACAAACTACTGAGGCCCATTTATTAGGGGTTATCCGGAGATGGGATATAAGGTTAAGAATTAATGGAATAAGGGATATTTGAAGAAAAATTAACGGGATACGGGATACGGGATAGAGGTATTCCGGGATATTGATGAACTGGCATTAAAGGGATACAAACCAGAGATATCAACAGGCCAAGAATTTATGGGATGGACGTGATTTTATAGGCTGTCCGTTTTCTCCATTGATTTTCTCTCCTGCAGCCCGTCCCTTTCACCAAGTTGTTGCAATTCTTAGTTGTTCAATCTTTCCTGCCTTGTGTTTTAATTGCATACCTTCATATTTTTTTTTCTCTTCTCAGTTCTGGAGCTTTCTCCTTTTGTCAAGGGAGCAATTGAAGGCTTTCTGTCCAGTTTAGCGTTGCTGATTTTCTTCGCTATTTTGCCCTTGGTTAGTATAAACTAAGTTTGGTTCAGAAAAAAATAACGCAAGATAAGTGTTAATTTCATGGAACCCTTCCTTGCGTTCCGGAGGATAATTATATCGGAATTACTGCTCCCGAGATGGATTTTAGACAATAAAAAATGAAAGTAACAGTGCCTTCAGTCCCTAAACCTAACAGGTGCAGTAAATATTTCTTATATTTTTGCCGAATCTGTTTTTAAGCAGCTGCTTTGTAGCACAAACTTGTGAAATATATTCCTAACAGTTTTGACAGGTGAGCCGTGCGCAGCGCGTTAAGCCGGAAGCCAAGTTTTAACGCTCGATCCAGACCTTATTCGCGCTCATTTCTATCTCTATCTCATCTCTATCTCGGGCGAAAAGGTTTCCTTTGTCCTTTCAGGATATACATGGAAAACCCATGCAACGCATATTCAGTTATTCTTAAACGAGAGAGAGAAAATACAGAATAACCCCAAAATACGAGTTCTAATTTTCAAAATGTTTAATGGTGTTTTTACCTTTTGTTAGATCTTGCAGCTCTTTAGCAAACTAGAGGGAATACCATCGCAAATTGAAGTGGACAGATCAGTGATGGGAAAACTGTTTATTTTCATGGTAACGTACCCTCTATATTCCCAACTTCTTCTTGTGCTGTTATGGTATTTATATAGCATCAGATTCAGGCTGAAAGGATGAAGTTTACCAAAGGCTAATTTCTGTCCACTTTGTTTCACAGTTGGTCAACAAGTTCCTGTTCTTGACTTTAGCCGGATCAGCGCTGAATAAGCTCAGAGAGATGCTGGATAATCCGAGCCAGATCCCGTCTTTTCTCGCCGAGTCTCTTCCATCACAGTCGGTGTTTTTTATTTGCTACATCATGTTGGCTACATTGACGGGATACGCGCTGCAGTTACTACGTATTGTGCCGCTTATTCTTGTGGCTATCAAGAGAAAGTGGCTCGCCAAAACGCCCCGCGAGCATGCGCTGGCCTGGAAACCACCGGCAATCCTGTACGACCGAGTGGTGAGTATTCTAATCCGACAATCAATGGGAGACACTTGCAGCCGGAACATTGACGCAAGAAAATTATGTTAACTTTTTATTTACAGTGTTAAGAGTTCAGGAATGCGTTTGGAAGAGGTTGTTTCACGGCTTGCAACCGAGTTAACATGGATGTAAAGAAAATGTAAAAAAGACAATAGAAACCGTAACTGATAATGTAAGCCATAGGCCTTGCGTAATTTAATCCTCTGATTTTTTATATTCTGTTTAGTTTGCCAACCATCTGTTCATTCTAATGGTTGGTTTGTCGTACTCCGCACTCGCTCCAATCATCACACCGTTTGTGGCCTTGTATTTCGGGTTTGGCTACGTTGTGTGGATGCACCAGACATTGAGCATATATATGCAGGTGTACTCCTGCGGTGGAATGATGTGGCCCAGAGTTTTTAACAGGTAACTAAATGACCTTTAGGATTTATGTATATGCAAAATAGCAAGGGATTCAGTTCGGAGGTAATCAAAACATGGGCGTATCAATCACATATCACTGTGTAAACAGCGAGGAGGAATTTCTCTGAAGAACATAACACTGAAGTGATGACTATAGTTCAGCAATCCACCATTAGAAAAGTGATAGTGGAGGAAGGATGGGGGAAGGGGGGAGGGAAGAGAAAGAGAGAGAGAGAGAGAGACAAGAAAGCCCCCCCCCCCAAAAAAAAAAAATCCTGCAAGGTAAAAGGACAGAAGAAAAATTGTGCAAAGAAAAGAAAAGTCATGTATCTGCAAAAAACGAAATCCTACACAAGCAATTGACGAAAAAAACTGAAAATCCCCCGCTTCCCCCATCATTTAATGGTCCGTTTCTTTTATCCACCCCTTTAACACAGATGAGAAAACTATTCTCCCTCGTCTACATACTCAGCCGCACGCTCTCCCACAGACAGCTCATTTTGCACGAAAAACGCGTTTAGGCCTAGGTACAAGGGCGTTGATAACCCCGCCTTGCGCAGCTCACAGTTTGATTGGTCAGTTGGACAGGAGGCCATTAGGAAGTCAGGAAGATGGTCACGCTAAAAAGATATTTAGTCATTGAGCCGGGAGAGGGTAGGTTGCGTATCTCGATACGCGTAACGTTTCCATTTCGGAGGGCAAATCTTGCATTAAGGTCAACCTATCTGTACACCTAGCTTGCGTGAAAATCTCTTTTCAAAATATTCAAGACAATGAGCTAACAGAAGACATAGTGGGTATTCGAACTTTAGAGGTCGAGGTACCTGCAAGATCTGCTTTAGTTCCTTGCTAAAGCTTCGTTCCTAGGATTTTCTTACTTAGTTGGGTTACCTCCTATCAGTTGGTATTTAACCCGTGGTGTTTAATAGACCTTTTTACCGATACGGCGGCCATCTTGAATTCTATTGTTTTGACTGAGAAATTATGGGCTGCCGAGGGGGCAATCGCTGGAAAATTTATCGTATACACAGCTTTCAGGATAAATTTTTACTGCTTGTCTCTCATATTCCAAAACAAGTATTACAAGCGTTACATCTTTCTGTCACGGTATTTGGCAGTGGTTTCTATGGTTAGCGAAAAATTATTGTCAAAAGTTATCACACCACAGTATTCTTTATAATTATTTCTCATCTGCCCCCTGGGTATCCCATAATTTCCTCGGAATTCAAGATGGCCGCCATATCGGTAAAAAGGTCTATTGATACATTATATTCAACAGCATTCTCGTTCCCAGAGCCTTTTCGGGAAGGTCCCGCAAGCTAAGAGAAACGATGGGCCCTGGGAACGAGAATGGTTCAGCAACTCGTTACGAGGACCTTTCCCTTATTTTGGGGGGCTTGGGCCAGCCAGGTAGAGTCCCTCGGTAAGGGAAGCTACTTTATACTCTTTTTTTTTCCTTCAGAATCATCGTAGCAACCGTTGTGTTTCAGCTGTTGATGGTTGGTGTGGTGGGCTTGAAGCAGTCCTACGCGGCTTTCTGTTTGATGCTTCCACTTCCGGTTATCACGGTCCTGTTCTTCTTCTTCATCCTGCAGCATTACATCAGACCTTCCACCAACTTGTCACTAAAAAGTGCCTATGGCTTGGAAGACCCTGCATCTAACTTTGTACAGGTAAGCTGTGCGTGTAACCGTTGGGAGGAAAGGGGGGGGGGGGGGCAGTAGAGGAAAGGTTGACCACCACCTAAAGGGAAAGAGCGACTGGGTACCCATTACTACCGACCCCTTTTTCGCTTCCCCTCCGTTTTCCCGCTTACCCCTGCTTCACAGGCTACTGTTGTGTTTCTCCCAGTAAAAGAACTACTTTAGTCGACTTAAAGGATCCGAGAAATCAGAGTTTTCACATAGGGCTTACGAATCTAAATTTAAACGGCCCTTCATTTTCTCTCGGACAGGACGTGGCTAAGAGTTACACGAGAATTCTGGGAGTGGAAGCTCCAGAGCCTCCACGGCCTACACCCGAGGACGACGAGGCGCCGGGAGATAACGAGGTAGCAGCATCAGAGCTAGAGGGAAGTTTACCTCTGACCTCTACGGAGAAGGAAGCCGTCTAGAGATAGTGCCTATGCAGGGCGTTTTTTTCGGCAGCTCATGGAAGTAGCCACCCCGAGAATATTATTTGTTCTCATAATGTTGGTTTTTTGACGGCCTAATGCCATAAAACTAGTCTGGAGAGTTAAGTAACAAGTTGAAGATTACAGCGTATTGCAAATTTTGCGACTCGGAGTTATGGATGTTTTTGGTAGGGGGCTAACTTAATCTCGTGCCAAGCTCCTCCACGATCGGGCTTTTTGTTTGTGAAACTAGGAGAGTTGAAGGTGATTTTAAAAAAGATCCAAACATAATAGATTGCAAGGAGATATACCGTAAGATTAAGTCGCACGCTAATGGACGTACCTTAAGGTAACGGCAGAGGGTGGGAAATTTTCATTTTGCATAATTTTTTTTCGCTCATTGCTTGTTCACAATTTGTTTCTGCAGAGATAAGACTTGTTATTGTCTTCTTCTTTGCACATTTTTTTTGTTCTCTGTCTGTTTTCCCACCCTTCACCTCATGACTTTTGTAATGAACTGTCCCTACATCCATCGCGCGCGATACAGAACGTAGGAAACGACAACCTATTGTAGTTCTCAGGACGTTTCCCTTCAAAAGCAGCGGTTTCAATAGAAATCGGCAACTGGCGAATTTCGCCGGCTACTTCCCAACGGAACAAAATGTATCCCTCACTCGGTACAGCCGACACAGCCACTCTTGTAGGCGTTGCCGCCTACTTTAAAACTTAGTGAAACCCCTGCAAAAGGTCCTGGGAACGAGGCTGGAGGCCAAGCAGACTGCTTGTTATCTAGAAGCGACCCAAGGGTATATTGTATATTGATAGCTGGAACTAGATTTTCCCACTTATATCGTGCTTAGCGTGTTCTATTGGTCGACATCAATTGTATTACAACTCGGTTTTGTATCAAATCGTTATACTGGATAAATTATTGGTGGAGTGAGTACATTTTCTTGTGAAAACTATGCAGCACACATTTTTCTGTGGCACGTCTGAGATGCAAACAACCCATTTTGTTAGATTACTTGATATGAGAGCCACAATGCTTCCCTCGACTAAGTTCTCGATGAATGTCGGGAGAGTCTCTCCTGGAGACAAGTTTTGTTCCCTTTAGATTCACCCATGGCCTTTGGCTGCTGTTCAACTCATTCGTAAACTGATGAGAAAATGGCTACCAAATAAAGGCTTCTACCCACGCACTGTTTTTTTAACAACTTCGTTACTCAAAGATTCATTGGAACGCAGCTATGTAGAGATGTAGAATATGAAGGTTTGCTTATGGCTACAACTACGGGGCAAATAAACTTATTGTAACCATCCCTCATTGTTTTACTTATGGGCCTAATAATTTAAAGCTTCAAACATTTTAGATAAGCCCGGGCATATCTTGGGTAGGGACGTGCGCCCCGGGCGCTCAAACCATGACCCTGTTTGAGACAAATCTCTGATCCCCCTATTCCGTTTAAGACAGAATTAAGATTTTTCAGGCCCTTTCTAAGAACGTTTTTCGGTTACCACTTCTTCTTTGTAGTGTAGTAAGTCAAGGGAAGCGCACCAATTAGTGTGGCGGCCTGCAGTCAGGATTCTATGAACAAACATCTAAAGGCCCTGGCAAACGAAGACACATTGTTGCGGACAAATTGTTGCTCATGATGTTTTTTGGACGTGCAGACAAATGAATATTGGAATGTTGCGCGCGCGGGCAAATGGGGAAACATTTGTGTCAGCAACAATGTGTGCGCAACTCGGCCCCCTTGCTGTAGGTCTGTCGTCAAAATGCCTTCTTGAATTTGTAGTCGGTGTACACAAATATTGGCGCGTTTCACACGATGGACGCCGAGTAAGTTTCCCGCGTAAATTGTAACATCTGCATAGGTTTAACGATAGCGTGATAACGTTCCACTGCTAGAGCTGTGAGCGTAAAAACGGAGGCGACTGTCGCTGTCAGAGGCACGTTAAAGCCGACGAAAAACTGACAAAGAACAGTGCCAATCAGGGAGTACAGTTACCAAAGGAATTACTGAAAAGGCACAAAAAAAGAGATTCCTTATGTCCGCGGCCGCTAGATTTCCAAGCAAATAGTTTTGCGCGGTTTGGAATGCTCGATTTCTCTTGATAATAATCAGAACGGCAGAATTTCCAACGATCCCCAAGGTAGGCACTATCGCTCCCAAGCAAAACAAGCACACCACCAAGACGTCAATGGAAAGAACAAGTTTTCCCTGTTTTAACGTCTTCGCCACCTCATCGGAATAGTTTGCTATCGAGTTGTTGGAAAGGTTCAAATACATTGCTGATCGCTGTATGTTAGTCAACCACCAGAAACCAAACGCCAATCTGAAGGTCACTCGATTACTTGAGAGAAGAAGCACTAGGTGAAAACTCCGCGCCCTTCTGCCAAAGATTAGCAAAAGATTAAAGGCTTAACCGAGGCAACACCAACCCTTGTTAGCAGGTGAGCATTTTTATTTGGACAAGTCTTCGCTCTTTACTATCCATGCTGGTAACTGAGCAATGCTTCGATGAAAAATTAAAGAATCTAATTAAATATATTAATGTTTTCAATATCACTAGGTGACAATGCCATTTGAGCAAAAATTACGTTATCAGATCTCTTTTGAAATCTGAAAATTAATTTCAGCCATAACAATTAAATAAATTTGTTTTACCTTCTGTTTATTATCACCGATATAGCTTTAAATTTAAATATCCTCTAAATGATATTTATTTCACAGAATCAAAGTCTGTGATGGGGAAACAACTTATCACCCCCAGTAGTGTTAACTGTTTACAGAATGCTTCAAATTTCACAAAATTAATGTGTTTTCATACATGTTTCCACGTATTTGCAGATGGTAATCGCAAAAACAGCTTGCCGAAGTGCGATTTCTCAATTTCACAAATCTAAGGTTATGTTAGAGTTAGACCCTTTGGTAGGTGTTTGCCGTTATTATACGAATAAGGTACACATTAGCTAACTAGAAATAAATTATAACCCGCAATTTTCATCACGTCCTAAACGTTAAATTGCATACAATTTTTTTCTTTTTTTTTTTCACTATTTTGGCCATAGCACTGCAGCCGGCATAAACATGATCAAACCAATCTTGCTATCCTTGACAGCGGACTATTGCAATCACCTCGTCCACATGAAACGTCTTGCACCTGCAGGTGATGTACGACTTTATGATTAACGCGTGGCGCCTCATGCGTGACAAGTGTCTCACGCTTGATGTTGACCTATGAGAATGAAAAGATTAAAGAGCCAAGAAAGCGAGTGGGATGGATGGAAAAAAAACTTGGATTTGGTGCAACCAGTCAAAGTACAAGAGTTTCTTCGTCTACCTCACAAGCGTAGCAGAAATATATAAATAAACAATGTGATGACAGATGAGGGAAAGGTTCGGATCCTTGAATAGTGTCCCAACAGGAACTCTGTTATGGTAAGTTCAGTGTACTGTCTATCACGTGTTACTCGTTGCCTTCCAACATGTCTTTCACTGTCTGGTATGTACATCGATCCATTTCTGCACTGATCTCATCCATGACTTCATCCACCAAAGCGCGTTGTTTGGGCTGCTGAGATATTATCAGTTCTCCAAACAGATATATACCCATTCCCTAGAGGAAAATAGCAAATGCGAGAGAATCAATCCATCAATCAATCAATCAACCGACCGACCGATCAATCAATCAATCAATCAATCGACCATCCAACCAACCAACCAATCAATCGATCGATCGACCGATCGATCGACCGACCGACCGACCACCGACCAATCAATCAAGCTTAAATACAAGAACGAAAAAAAAAAGAGCAAATGAACAGCAAGAAAGAGAAAATAAGAAAGAGCAATAAGAGGTTTTGTTGGAGTCAACTTATTTGTGATGGTGCTGTTTTATACCAGTCTGCACGAAGAATTTCCATTTTGATAATTAAATGCCAAGAGTTAAACGCAGAATACCTGATCCTCCACCAAAAATCTTTTGACTTCCAGAAGTCCGGGATTGTACCTATAAATATCAGGAAAACAAAATTCTGGTTTTAAGGAACAGTTTTAATAAAATGGGATGACTGAAGGAAAGACAAAAAACAGATGGACAGCACTCTTACTTGTGTTTCACGACAAGCTCACACCAACGATGTCGAACCTGGAAAATAACACCGAGTTGCAATCTCAATTCTAGACGTCTTGAATCCCTGATGAGCAGTGATACGTATGAAGGCGACTTTGTACAGAGACTCACAGTGAGAAGAAATGCGACCAAAATTCAAAGAAATTACTCTGACAAGTCACAACAGATGCAAACAATCCACTGAACCAATCAGAATGCGAAGCAATTACACGTAGTCGGCGCCAAGCGCGGGAAACTGGGCGCGTCCAAGTCGCGATTGGTTTTAGTTTTGCTCCTCATTGGTTGAAAAAGTGGCGTGAGTTTTGCTGGCCAATCACAGAGCGAAATGATGCGAAACCAAACAAACACAATTTACTTTCGACACTCAATAGGCCATTTCCGAGTTCATGTCTGCCTCCTCTTCAAAGCGAGTCTAAGTGCGAAGTTTTTGTTATGAAAATTAGTTTTCATTCATATGTAAAGTAGAACTAATTACCATCACAAAAACTTTGCACTTAGACTCGCTTTGAAGAGGAGGCAGACATGAACTCGGAAATGGCCTATTGAAAACAGGTCATCTATAAGTACAAAAAAAACTGGAAAAAACTCACCTCAGCATTGCCATTTGTGAAGGTGTAGCACCTGTCTAGCTGACGCAGTGTGTTGTGAGATAGCGTGTCTCGTTCCAAAAGCTTCTCCAAGAACAAAACAACTTGTTCAGGAAGTTCCTGATATTTGAAAAAGCACGAAAACGTACTGTCATCATTAAGAAAGCTAGTTGGTGCCTTAGTTTAGTTGAGACCGCAGAAATACCACACAAAATTAACTATACTCGTCATTAGAGAGATGAAAGATATAGCTTTGTTTTCAGCATATTTCTTCTTCACAGACGATATGAGAGAAACTTCTCAAACTCATTAATAATTCATCAAGTTAAAACAAAGGAAATCACAACCGTGAAGGGGGTTTGGATACCCGGTCTTAATTAGCACAGATTTTGACGATTTTACTTCTCCGTTAATTCCTTAGTTTTTGTTTCAATTGAGAAGATATATCAAACACTCGAGACAGTATTTCATCGGCCATCCAAACACCTCGAATTCCGTCAAAGATACTCCGCTGCGCGTCGTATTTTCAACTCTCGTCTCGGTGTTTGGATGTCCCGATGAAGCACTGTCTCTCGTGTTTGATATATTACATCAAGAGCTTAGGGAGAATTTAAATATCATCAGCTGAAGTACAATTTTACAAGTACAATAAAGGAGCGATGTCACGAGGTTTTCACGCTACTTTGAAAATCTCCAAGAAATATTGGAAGCAAAGAAAAACCAAAAACAAGACTCAGTTTTACTTAACTATTTTACCAAAATTATAAATAAGCCTCTTTAGCTGCGGATTTGCTTTGATTGCAACTTAAAAAATTTGGCCAACTTTTTAAGATCTCCTCTTGTGACGTGGAAATATTGCTCAAATTGCCAAATACAGACTATAGTTAGCTTTCCCTTTCAGAAAATAGCTAGAAATCTTTCTTTTGTTGTATGTTCTACGGGCATTTTGGTTATGAGGGAAAGTATTTCGTCGCGGTTTTAATTTGACGCCCAAAACTTAAAAATCGCCACATTGAGCCCTCACCAATGTACTGGTTCGCGGTTTCGTTCTCTTTCTCACTTTGAGCGTCTTGTTTCGCTTGTTCAATGTATCCTGTTTCTTCCAAGCCTGAAACTTTAACCATTGAATGAAGTCTTAAAACACAACATAATTCCTGTAAGAAAGTACTGTTTGAAAACTAAAATGCAAAACTCTTAAAACACGAAGGAAAAACTTGAACCGACCTCCCAGCAGAAAACTACTTGTTACCAAATAACGAGAGAAGAACTCGTCGCACCCATTTATTTAAGTACAGAGTACCCAAAGCATGTAAAGATATTTCAGTTTAAGGCCGCCGCATACTAGGCGATTTTTTGTCGGGGTTAAATCATATTAATATTTGTCGCACCATCAGCTTGCCGCACACTAGCCGATTTTTTGTCGCATTGTTCGATCCCCACGCTGATCTCAGCTTCGATCTCCGCCATGTTGGAACAAACACTTGTTCACATTTCCTAATCGGTTGAGGCGTGCGCGAGCCCCGACAAATTGTCTTGATCCACTGCACACTAGCCGACAAAGCCCGACACGACGTTTTGAGATCTAGCACTGTCAGATATCGCCCGACAAGCCCCGATTTTGTCGCAGACTTGTCTGAATTCACCGCACACCAGCCGACAAGTGATGAGTTTTCGTCGGCCGACAAAAAAATCGGCTAGTGTGCGGTAGCCTTTACGGTTTTTATTCTTTCCTAGAACAATTATAGTGAATGGAACTCTCTCCCCGAAGAATTTATAACGGCAACTTCAAATGATCATTTTCAATCTAAATTAGTCGATCACTTTTAACATGTTATTATAATATTATAAAGACATTTTAAGTAGGAAAGATTGTAACATTGTTTAAATAGTTAATGCGATAAATTCTGAGGATTTTACCGACTCAACATAGGTTAGATGTAAATGTTTAATGAATTACATTCTAAGCGTATTTAATACAAAGACCCAATAGTTTAAATCATAGTTTCCAATTCATTATAGATTCTTGTTCTTCAAGTTTTTTGTCACTTTGTCGACTTCAAATATTCAGGAAATGTAACACGACTAAATTTAGCACCCCAAGGCTGAAATATCTGCAGCTGGAATGACCCTTTCATCCTCTCGTGCACAATAAAATCACACTTTCTCGTTTGATTATCAATAGAAATACGGACCTAATCTAAATAAGGACCTAATCTAAATAGGGACCTACCTCTTCTTCGACTCGTGAGACAAGCTCATTGTCGGGACTGTCAAACCTCTTAGGGAAAGACTGGGTAGAAACAAAACACAACGGCTAATGAAAAACGTTAATGTAAAACTACGACCATTTTTTCATACTTTAGCAACACACCAATACTCAAAACTTCTTCCCTCAGTGGAGGCAAATCAACCTGTTCACCAACAGCTACCGTTTGATCTTGACACTCGAGACTTAATTTTCGCTCTTTAGTTTTTTTTAACAGGAATGATTTAAAAACTTGAAAATCAAAACAGATTTCTTACCTTGGGTAATCCAGCTTTCTCCAGCCATTCATGAATAAACTTTGACATCGTTTCACTGTGGACAAAAATGGCATAAGGAGAATGTGAAACAGTTCCTTCACTGTGTTCTAAGTTGTTCATTTCCCACCAGATGATTTTAAGGTTAATATGCTGTTACAATACGAGCAATAATTTAAAAGTCGCAAGTGTTCTACTTTTCTATTTCAGGCTAAGATGAGGGGGGGGGGGGAGGGGGAGGGGGAGGAATGGATCCCGACTAAGTGTGCTAGGGAGAGAACAGGATATGAAGACAAGAACGGCTCTTTTCCCACGTAGCTCAGAGTTTGATGTAATAGCTTGGTATGTGAGTTATTCTGACATATTACGGCAAAATGATGTGGCACCTAAAAATAAATAAATCATCTTGAGGCCCTATTAGGGGTTATCGGGATACGGGATATTTAGGTAAAAAATCATAGGTATACCGAACATAAAAGTTGTCCCTTCTTAAAAGAATAAAATGGTCTAAAATAGGTTCGGTGATAAATTTTGAAGGCGCAAAAAGTGAAAAAATACACTTGCCAATGCGATTATTTGTATTTTGCATCCAACGTTGACAATAACTGCCAATATCGGCCCTTCGAGATGGTTTGTCATTATCTTGTACCCAAACATATCATCTGCAATGACGTCAGCAGTAGTGCCTTGCATTATGGCCATACAAACCACAGGAATAGGCCATTTCCGAGTTCTGCCTCCTCTTCAAATTTAGTGCGAAGTTTTTGTTATGAAAATTAGTTTTCATTCATATGTAAAGTAGAACTAATTATCATCACAAAAACTTCGCACTTAGACTCGCTTTGAAGAGGATGCAGACATGAACTCCGAAATGGCCTATAGGACATTTGCACGATGACGCCATTTGACTACAACTACCAGAATTCAGTTTGTTTGTCCTTTCTAATTCAAATTTTGTTATCTCAACGGGGTAAAAATAACAATAGCTCTAATTACTAAGAGAAAAGCAAAACCTGAAGGATTCTGGTAGTTGTAGTCAAATGGCGTTTTCGTGCAAATGTCCTATTAACGGGATACGGGATATTTGGGCCAAAATTTAATGGGATACGGGATACGCAGATGCCCCCTAATGGGGCCTCCTTGTTATTTACTTTTAGCATTGTGCCGAAATATTAGCGAACGGTGCCAAGCTTTTTTCTGTATTCGTCTGAACTGGTGAGATTTTAACAATAACGAGCCATGTGTTACGAATACCAGACGTCCGATCAAGGTATTAAGTTGAAGACTATCTGTCCGAGTTACCAAAAGAAATTGAAAACAAATAAATACAGTAAAATAAAAAACCAACCAACAAGCAAACACTTATGAAATCCAACCTTGTAACATCGGGGAAACTTTGTAAAAAGAACTCAAAGCAGTCCTGCGAATCAAAAAAAAAAATATTAAAAGGAAGTAAGTCGCATCCTTCAAAAACTGCTGTCTGATACAACGCAAAACAGTAGTTTGCGAAGGGAAACGCTAACCACCGAAGTCACGAATTCACGAGGCGTGAAGCGCGCAAATCGTGGGTTCTCGCGCGCGAGACTCGCACACTTTTAAGGGTCTATCAGACTTAGTCACTTTTCCTAATTTTTCGCTCGCTCCACGCCATTCGTACAAACTTTCCGCCACTTTATACGATGGGCAACGCAGGTGAGGACTCTCTCCATTCTCCCTGGTGAAAGTCAGATAATGGTAAGTGACACGGGGAGTTTTTTGCACAGAGATCTTGATTATACGATCGACCAACGCAAGATGGAGTAGCAAGAATTGCTGAAAGTGCCAATTTGTCCAGCGTACGCCTGCACGACAATAAGACCCTTCCTCGTATTACTTACTAATTTCTCGCTCGCTCCACGCGTTTTGTTCAAAGCTCGCGCGAGTACCTTCGACCTACAAACATAAGATAAACGGACTACTATCCCATTTGGCCACTTACCTCAGACGTGACAAGTTGTTCTTTGTAATGCTGCACATACTTGAAAAGAAAATTATTAAACTCCTCAAGTCCAACCATTGTTGCCAGGTGATGAAGAAGAAAATAACCCTACGAGGGAAGGAGAGGAGTGAAGAAAGAGAGGGAGACAAAAGCTCAGGAAAGGAACATTGATCCTGCAAATGTTTGCGTGTAAGGAGTGAAGATGATTTCATCTCATAATCACAGAAATGAAACGCAGAGACAGATTCGGTATTTACCTTCAGTGGAAATAAATCTTTTCAAAGCGCCACCAGAAAACAAATCACAAAACAGAAAAACATCGAGAATTGGTCAGGAGAAGCAAGAGCTGTAAGAGTTGGGCTTAGTCCACGTCCTGGATACTGACAACGCTCAACTCCCCAGTTGAACCGCAAATGATTTTGACTTATGTGAACGTAAATAGGGTTCAACAGTGTGGCCATTCAAACAAAAGAAAAAACCTTACGTCGGAGATAATAAACATACAATCACTCCTGTACAGATGTTTTAGTGGGTAGCACGCACTCATTGCTATTTTGACTTGCTCAAATTCGTAACACCACACGACAACTCTAGCTGCACTACAAACCTTCAGATAATGAACCTGTGTCCATTTTCGAGAGCAGATCTGGCCAAACTGAACCACAGAGTGAGGTCTGACCGCATCGGGCTGACTTCTGCTCTTTTCGATTGCTTCCGCGGTGGACAGAGCTATAAAAGGGGAACAGAATGAGCATATTGTACCTGGGAAACTCCACAGAAGTCGAGTATAGGGACGTTCTTTTTAGGTTTACCTATTGTAGGTACTTTCACGTATGTTTACCTTGGTACTTTTTAGGTACGATGTGTACGAAAGATGTCCTGAATTTTTCAGGCTTCTTTGCGCAATTCCAATTACTTTCATAACTGCGATGATCATTCTTCATTTCATTTCTTTCCAGTACTGTAAACCTTGTACCATCATAAAGCTACTGAAAAGGGGCCATTCGTTCTTACAACAAATTGACCCTAATTTCTTGGAATAATTTTAAAGTGCATAAATGACACTGAAGTGACAAAAAAGTAGGTATCAGTTTCGCCTGTTTCCTGCGCGCCGCGATTTTGGATGACGTTATTTGGTTGCAACTTCGTCAAGAAGCAAATAAAGCAGAAAATCTGTGTTAAATAACGTTAAAAGTTCGGCAACCTTCAGAACATCTCTGGGTGAGAGGATAACTTAAATACCGCAAGAAAGTAATATATGAATTCAGGGCTACTGCCAATCAGTATTTTATAGAGCGTTTTCACTCACGTGACTACCGGCCATGTTGGTCTAGTGACACAGAGGAAGTATTTGTATAAAAATAGAGTTGAGTTCCCAGAGGGTTAGCCTGATACACCAATATGGCCGCCGTTTCATTGTTTTGGTACACTAAAGCCGCCGTGACGTCATGAGAGAACGCTCTGTCGATTACGGTGCATCGATGCACATAGGTTTCAGCAAAGAAGGAAACCCACTTCAAGTGTTAACAAATTTAACAGAAGAAGCCGTTAAAGAGGATCTCACCTGTTGCCCGTTTAACTACTTTCGGTCTGCAAGAAATTAAAGAAAAACGAGTTAAAAGTAGTAAAACACGCTTAAGTCATTATAAATTTATTTGGGGGCACAAAAACACCGCCAAGAGGTTGAAACACCACACCTTTTCCCCTCCTAATGACAGGTTAACTTTGTTCCAAGGGTTCTTTCTTTCAGTTTTTCACTTTCTCTTCCCTTCAATTCAAAATTCTAGATCGGTCGAGATAGGATAACACAGATTTGCCGTTCCATCAGAGACTCTCACATGTGAACTCTGACAGCATATCCTTACCTCAAATATCTAAGGCTGTCATCACATTCTTTGATTTCAGAGATCAGACATCTGTGTCTAAGAATCTGTCTTATTTCTCGATAAAACCGGTCTTTATCCTTGGGCCACTGAAAAAGAGAAAACCACTGAAATCATCAGCTGACACCAGCCGAAAATGCTGCATATATCGCTTTTGACAGGTTTTAAGACCAAACGCAACGCTGGCGTCAAGTTCACAGGACTGGTTGAAAGGCTGGTTCTTCTTAATCGTTCATAGCTGCAATGTATCGTTTTTTAAAGGAATTCCAAGTACTAACCAGTAATTAAAATGGGCTGATCTAACCGGCCAGTTTTGACTAATGGAAAGCGCTGTGCGCCGATTACTTCTGAAGCTATTTCACACACAAACCTTTTCGGCCCGCGACTGGATCTTTTCTTCAACAAAAGTAGCAAACCCTTCTGATAGCCACTCCTCGCTCCAGTCTTTCGCGCCAACAAGCAGACCAAACCACGCATGCGAGATCTCATGTGCCAGACGCACCCGCATGCTGGCATCTCCAGAGAGAAGGGACTGGGACAGAAACACCAGGTTGGGACTAAAAGGGAGGCAAAGTATAAAACCAGAAACGTGGTAAATGTTTCCAAAAATGTTCACAAAAGCGAACTGCAATATACATAAAAATGGCCCTGTTCACACTAGACACGGGTAATCCGTCTGGACGAATACATTTTTTACCTAGATGGATAAACAGACGAATAAAACCAGACGGATTATCCGTCCAAATTGAACATGGCTAAATGTAGTTTAGGCAAAGTTAAACTCGAGCCAATGCTGCCAGCGGTCTTGCTCATTTGAGCAAGCAATCTGCGGGGTGGGCGCCCCTGGAATTTGCAGATTACATGTGCTTGGCTTCTGGCGATCACTGCGGATCATCGCTTGCGAATCTTTGCACATTGATTCAGCCTTTGCTCCGCTCTTTGAGTGATTTTTTTGCGGATTCTGGTCCCATCCCCTCCCACCCGTAAGTGGTTCATTTCGGAAGGTTGGTAAGTATGGTAAGTGGTTAAGTGTGTGATGGTGCCTGTTCACGGCTGCTCGAAGGGATGGTTCCCGCCTACAGGGTTGCCATGTTACCTCCCCGCTGCGCCTGAATTGCTTAGGATTCCGCCGCCAACCTTCAAGGCACCAGCTTCCAAGCTTATCAATTGGCGATGAGTTTAATACGTATGACTATCTATTGTGAAAACGCCCAATGTTATGAAGGCGAGTCCTTGAGAAGTACGAAATGACTTAAAGTGCCCATTCATGGGAAAGCTATGGAGCTGTACCTCCCATAATGCCGTTTGCAAGGCGTTCACACTCACCTTTTCAGGCCCATACAAGCAAAGCACTTCGGTAAAATTAAGATATCCAGGCGTCTGAACGGATATGGACCCAAGAGCTCACAAGACGCTTCCAGAAACTGTGGTGCGTAACCTAGCAACTCTTCTGACGCACTGTCAATCAATCTGGGTGTGGCAAACATGCGACACGTGATGGACACGTTGGGGTGGATGCCATTTGTAGTGTCGGCATTTCTAGACTGCCTGCAGTCCCACCATCCCACTGCCACAGCCAGGGTAGAGCAAGGCAAAGGGGTTCCCATCTCGTAAAAGTAGGTCACTAAAAGGCCAAAAGAAATTTAGTTGGAGGGTCCACTGTCAAGGCAATTCTGTAAAGAGAGTCTCCTTTTTCTCTCACACGAATGTCCTTTGTAACACGAAGAGGAAGATTTCGCAGGAAATTATTTTTTGGAAGGTAACGAAACTAAGCGAATTTCCAAGACAAAATTGAAAAAGTTTGCCTGAATTTTCCAAGTTGTAATCTGTTTCCTGGTCGTCACCGGTGGACAAAGACAACCGCAAATAGTTTCAAAGCACATAACAAGGACTAAGTAAGAAAACTGTAAGAAATCTTTAAAAGTTTCATTGTAGCATCCTTGGGTTTATCCAAATTACACGACTTTGCTGGGGATGGGGGATTACTCTGTATAAGCTTCATAGCAATCTACCAAAGTCAAACATAGTTTAGTATGACGATTATTTGCAAAGCTGGACCATTATCTTAACTTAACCACCTAGACACGGAAACAAGTATGTTGTTTTCAGGCTGCACAATGCCACGAACAGGTGACAATGGCTCTTAAAGATATTAACACGTGTTGCAAAAGTCCATGACTTTTTGCTTCAAAACTGGGTTTTGGAATGTTATCGATTTCGTCCAAAAAAAAATATAAAGAAAAATGGTTACTAGAGAAACTGGAGACGCCCAAAACTGCAAATCCTAAACCTTTTGATATAGACGAGGGGAGACCTTACCTTCACCATCGTTGTTGGTGGTTTTATCGACGAGTTCATTTCCGCTCATCAACACCACACAACCCTCAGGCACATGAATGGACGCCTGCCAAGTTGACATGGCAACAGGAGGCTCCTGACACGGCATCAGTGATCGATTGTTGATATACGCTCCGGGCGAGTACACACAAGGCCTGGTGAGAAACAAACGGGAAATAAGTGTGAACACAATGATTTGATGAGAGACAAACGGAAAGTGAGTGTGAACACACAGTTTGGTGAACGACTAACTGAAAGTGACAAAACGCCATAGCAGAAAAAAACGTTAAACACGGTTCTTGAGAATCGTAAACAAATTGACTTCAAGAATTAAACAGTGGTACATTTTTAGAGCTAACACAAAATTCTCTGTCCAACTTCCAAAAGTTTCAGATGTTGGTTACTTGAACGTTTCGAGGAAGATCCAAAGACGTGTGGATTGCATATAGAAAATTCAATCACTTACTTGCCATCCTGATCAGTGGCCCAGGTAAGCGACTTCCCCTCTGGACTTGTGTGATACTTAATCCATATGCACCTGGGCCAGGTGTTTCCAGTTGCATCGGGCTTCCAAATCCGTACAAACCATCCGTACACCGAATATGGAAGGCCCTTGAAAGGCAAGGGGCTTTGAGTTCTATCAACCACAATATCACCAAGAAAACCTTTGAAGACATGGGACGAAGAACCTTCATGTCCCAAAGCACTACTCTTTTCTTGGCCAAAGAATTTCAATTTGAAGTCCTCGGGAAGATCCACTTCGCTGACTGATTCAATGTTTACCAGAGTACTGTCCAATGTCATTTGAAATTGCCTTTTTGTGACTTCTTCGTTGCGAGGTTCAAGAAATAACACGATGCTTCCTTTCATGATTTTTTCGCTAAATTTGACAGTCAAATCTAATATGTAGTGCTTTACAAGGACTTCATCAACGTTTGCCATCAATGGCAAATCCTCACTTTTGTCCCATTCACTACTTGCAGAGCTCAGAGAGTTTTCAACCACGCCTACACATTTAGAACTACAATCAGATTCATGTTTCGGCTTTTTGATTTGACTCCTCTCATCACTTGATAAATCAGTTGGCGAGGAACGTTTTCTGGCAAAGCTGCCTTCACTGGTCCTCTCAACACCCAGTTCGCTGGGCTCTAAAATTTCAAAAAGATTTCTATCCTTGAATTGAACATTCTCTGAATTTTTGGCAATCTCAGATTCAGCTTCATTTTCCGAAGGACTAAATCTGATAACATTGCCAACAGCAGTGTTTCCAAGAGGCACCCCTGACAAAGATGATCCGACACTTGTGGAAGGCATTTTCGACAAATTATTTTCTTGAAACGCAGCAGTTTGTGAATTTCTCGCAGAATCACATGGGGATCCACATTTAATACCACGAGTCCTTTCAACATGTCCAAACGGTACATTCTCGCTATATGCCATCATTTCTACGCCAGATGCGTTCTCCTGATTCAAATCAGACATAGATGAACCTGCCCCAGTAGAAGACATTCCTGGCACAGAAACGCGATCAGATTTATTGGACATTTGGGTTTCGAAACTACCATTCCCTTTTGTAACTCCGAGACATTTGTTTTTACTTTCTAAATTTCCAGACATGCAATCCTGAACATTTCTGTTTCGTCTTTTGCTGGGAGGATCTTGAAAGCCCTCCTCTTCCTTCAGGCGTCTCGTTTCTTCACAATACGTTTTGAAGTTTTGAAGCCAAGATTGGAAAGGAACTTTCGTGTCACCTGAATTTCTAGAAAAGCTCCTGTTTGTAAAATTGTTTGTTGTCATTGACGATAACGTCGGCTTCTTATCATGAACTTTACTGCCAGGTGAAACGGGAAAGTGACTTCCACCAACCGAACTTGTTATATCCTCCAAGAGACCATCAGTAACAGCTGAAGATGGCTCCTCATCGAAAACTGCACCTACCGACGTTGCGTTACCCTCGTTGTCGTATTGTTCAGCGTTCATGCAAGAGCCTTTTCCATCAGATCTTTCATTTCCAAGACATGCACCAACTGTTGAAAACTCCGTTGTCACACACGATATATCAACTCGCTCCTTATCAAGATGGTCACCCTCATGCTCCACAATGGAGGCATTCTTATTTTCCCCTGACAAGTTTGTATCTTCCATAACTGAAGGAGGTGACTCCTCTTCCTCAAGACATTGCACATTTGGCTCCTCGTGAACGGGGATGACGTTTGAAGAATACTCTTCAGTAGAAACAAGCCCATCGGACTTCTGGTGGCACGCTCCTGCATCTTGGGTGAGGCACATTGAATGTCGTTTCCATGCTTGTGAAGTAGTATCTTCCACAGTTGGGTTTACGCCTGTTACTTCTTTTCCAACACACGTTGAACAAACGTCTTCACTACCAAGGCTATCGTCACTTCTGCCCAGCCTCAATGACCTTCCTTCCTCCGATAAAATCGTCTCTTCCTCTTCTTGGTTGGCAGATGCTAATTCCGTTCTGAAACGTGCCAAGCTAGATGGTGTATCGCTTTCCAGCTCCTCCATACTTCCCACCATTTCTGTCGAGTATGTATCGGTCACGGCTGCGTCTATCCCCAGGGACGACTGGTTCAGACACATCCCACTAACTGGTTCCTTAGCCAAGCTTTCAACACTGCAGATCACCTCTGACGCAAATCCCTCTTCCCTTGACAGACCGAGATCTTTACGAACTGTACTGATGGCTGACGATTCCACCTGAAGAAACGCAAGACCAACAGGCTCTTCGTCCAATTCATTTTCGTTGTCTCTACTTAGCTCCACGTCATCCTCTGATGAGCTGGAGTAGTCTACAAGTGCTGTAGTACCCGAAGACGCCTTCTCGTCGCTTGCATCACCACTGGACTGCTGGTGTGCTGCTAAGCTTTTGCCATCGTTGCTAGAGACATCACTGTTTCCACTTCCCCTTGAAGAACTAGTTTCCATAACAACTGTCTCACGATCCCGTTCCTCATGTCCAAAATCGGGTTTCTTGTTTAAGTTAGTGACAACACTCTTACCATCTCCTATTACCAAGCTTCCGACAACCTCGTGACACGGATCGCATCTATTTCCTTCTCTTATAGACGCCGATGTATTCAAGGGGTTTGTTGAGACCATAGAAGAGGAGCCTAATTCACCGCGTGCTTGCGTAAGATTAATATCACTACTAGGAAGACGAAGGAGTGCCTCTTTCTTAAGGTCTAGTTCTAGTATTCTAGAGTCGCTAAACGTTGTACAACCACTCGATGGACATGTACTGACAGTTGAAGTGGGCCTCACAGGATTTGATGACGGTGAAAGCAAATGTAGTCCGCACTTTCTACTCAAGCCTGAGAGCACATGGCATGTCTCCATGTACACTTCCTCCAACGTCCATGATGACATACCGTGACCAACGGGTTTGTTGCTGTAAACAGCTGCGAATACAAAACAGTTATAAGCTTTTGCGTCTTAAAATAGATATCTCACCAGAGCAAGCCCCTATTCTTCTGTATACCGAAAGGACTGCATACGGTAGATTAGATTAAACTGGATTGCATTGGGTCGACTAGGATTCCGCCAAACTACCAAACACTTCATTTGACAGTGCGTGTATCCTCTGATCAAGCAGGGATTACGTCAAAATGTGGAGAGAACAAAGAAGTACTCTACGAGCCGCTGGCCATTAGCGTGATTGATGTTCGTACCACGTTTTGATGTCCTCTGTGTATTATCAGACTACACACGCACTGACAAATGAAATCCATTTGTTTTTCACATTGTATTTTCTACTTCGACTCAGGATGTCATTCGTACGCCAAAACGTTAATCGCAAACTCTTATAGAAAAATCAAAACGCGAGGATTACACTGTATACAATGTATCTATATCATGCCAAAGAAAATACAGCCAATCAGAATACAGGAAAGACACTGTATATTCGTCGGTATTCCACCGAACCTTCCCATCAATCAGTGAAATTCAACGGTATCACACCCAACCTTCCCATCGTGCACCGCATCGGTTATGTAATGCCACGTATTTTCGATGACATGGTATAAAATAGTCATGCAAGGCTTTCTCGTGGTATACCGTAGAATATCCCACTGGTCACTTGCATAATTTTCCGTGCATACACACTCGCCTAAAGGCTCGTGTGTATACGAAGAAACTGCAAGTAACTCGTGGGATATTCCACGGTATTGCACTCGAAAGCATTGCATAACTAGTATGTATCAGTATCACCCAACTAGTGGACTAATGCAAATCCTGCATTTTGATACGCTACTAGAGGACTATTAGTAATAGTCCTCGAGTAGCAATAGAGCGTTACACTTTCTTTCGTTTTATTCCCAAATAAATATTTCTTCAACTTGCATTTGCTAACTTTATTATTGCCTTTTCTGTCCGACTAGTTGGGTGATACTAAAACAATTAGACCCTTCGCCCTCAAGGGCCACGGGTCTAATTGTTAAATAATCTTCGAGTAGCAATTGAGCGTGACGCTTTCTTTCGTTTTATTCCCTAATAAATATTTCTTCGACTTGCATTTGCTAACTTTATTATTGCCTTTTCTGTCCGACTAGTTGGGTGATACTAAAACAATTAGACCCTTCGCCCTCAAGGGCCACGGGTCTAATTGTTAATTAGTCGTTTAAGATAGTTTACCTGATGGAATTCCTTTACCAGCTAGTCTGTTGCCATTCTCTCCAACAGCCAAATGAATCATATAGAGAAGTACTGGAAACGATGCGGAGCAGTTTCCGTTCCCATTGTCAACCAGTCCAGTTACTGCCAGGTGACCAACTGAAAAAACTTTGTCAGATTCATTCGCACACAAACAGGCCTCTCGAATTTCCTTAAGACGATTCTTCATAACATAAGCCTGCATGGCTGTAACGTGCTGAAAATGGACCCCGTAACACTTATCACCGCCTCTTTCATTATTCCACTTGTTAACAAGGTCGATAAGTTCAACATTAGGTCTGGAAAACATGGGTCCTATGGCTATGAACAGGACTTTGAAGCTATCGCAAGGCAAAAGACTTATGTGTCTCTTTAACGTGTTCATGATGTGAATCGCTTCGTCGTGTTTCATTTGTACAACAGTGTAGTCGAACCTCACATCTGAGGCTTTTCGTATATGAAGGTTTGCTGTGATGGCATTGACAAGGGCAACGTAAGGGCCAGAATGACTTGATTTATCGTAATCTTGAGAGGGTGTACAAGCAACTTCATCTTGGACAAGAAGAACCACTCGAACTGAGGACATCACTAAGCCAGGTGGAGTAACCTTGATAAGTTCGATAGAAACAGTTTCTCGTCACCCCTTTCATTCGTTTTGCCTTAATCAAAGGTTCTAAGGCGCTTTACAAAAGGAAAAACTAAATAAATGCAACGACGAAAAGGTTAACCTAGGATAAAAACGTTGTTTAAAAAGACAAGTTTTTACATTAGATTTAAAAGCTCTAACAGTATTGCAATCTTTTATATGCTACATGGCAAACTGTTCCACAGTTTAGGGGCCGGCACTACTGACAGAAAAAAAGACC
>OX419341.1:4309352-4386852 GCA_948470475.1 Galaxea fascicularis
ATTCGTCGTCTAGCTGCGATCCATGGTGGCTCAGTAGGGTTGCAAGGATGTTGCGCACAGTTCGGATTTGGCGTTCCCATACGCCTCCCATGTGACTTGCATGGGGGACGTTCATCTTGTACGACACCCAGTCACAATTTCTCTTTAGAAGCTCCTGCCTGACCTTCTCGGGATCTAGTTCTGAGAGTGCCTGCTGAAGCTCGTTCTTCGCACCAACAAAGTTTGTTCCTTGATCTGAACGGATCTGACGAACTGGGCCGCGTCGGCCAACAAAACGGCGGTAGGAATTAATGAAGGAGTCTGCAGTTAGGGAGTTCGCAACTTCTAGGTGGACTGCTCTTGATGACAGGCACGTGAAAAGGACTCCGTACCTCTTGACTTGTCGTCGGCCCTGCTTAACATACAAGGGGCCAAAGTAATCAACGGCGCAATACGAAAAGGGCGGCGCGGGTTGTACCCGATCTTCTGGAAGATTCGCCATCTTCTGTTCTTGGGGCGCTCCTCTCAACCTTCGACAGCTTACACATTTTGAAATGAAGTCGGATATGACAGAGCTCCCACCAATGATCCAGAATCCGGAGGATCTGATACAGCTGTGTGTCATGCCACGTCCCTGATGCGCCACAGAGTCATGGAAGTGGGAGAAAATGAGGTTTGTCACATGTCCCTTCTTCGGGAGGACGATGGGATGCTTCTCTGCTATTGAGAGATCGGCATGCTTGAGACGACCACCAACTCGTAACACGCCAACACTGTCGAGGAAGGGATCCATCTTGTAGAGAGTACTGGATTTCTTTTGGGTTTTGAGCGAAGCGTGATCTTGTGGATCTTGCGTGCTGATTCGATGAAGCAAACTGATTTCGTTCTGGAACTCTTCTTCTTGGACGCTCTTGACAATCACTGTTTCTGCCTCTTGGAGCTCTTGCGTATTTACTGGGACATACCGGTCCTTCTCTGAAGCCTTCAAGTTCGGACAAGAGCGGTACTTCTTCTGAAGGCGAAGGCAAGCAGCAACTGCTCTCTTTGCTTTATGCCAACAAGAAAAATACTTCAAACGGTCAGGAAGTGAAAAACGCTCTTGGGATTGTGTAGTCATGGCGGAGATTTTCTTTACTTCCGGGTCTTCTGGAGAAATGTACGTGGGCTCGGCGTTGTCGGTAATGCTCTGCTTATCCAGCGGTTTCCAGAGGAAATCTGGACCATTCCACCAACGTGAATTGTCAATTAGGTTCTGCGCATATAGACCACGGGAGGCATCGTCTGCTGGATTCTGGAGATGCTTCGAACGGTCTTCATTTGGGATGGCGTCTATCACAGACATGTTATTGGATACGAACTTGTGAAGATTGAAGCCACCCTTCTTGCACAACTTCTTTGTGTTCTTCACCAAGCTGATTGCTGCTTCAGGAGTGGGAACAGACTTTAGTCCATCATCCACGTAAAAATTCTTCTTCACAAAGTCGCCTGCTTCACTTCCACACTGATCTTCATGGTCACTTGCAGCCTTCTTTAATGCGTAGTTCGCACACCCTGGAGAGGACGTGGCGCCAAACAGGTGAACCGTCATTCTGTACTCTGTCGGTTCAGTGTCAATTCTGCCGTTCTCCCACCAGAGGAAGCGAAGGAAGTTGCGGTGTTCTGGATTTACATGGACCTGGTGGAACATGCCTTCTATGTCACACATAAGCGCTATTGGCTCCTGGCGAAATCGGCAAAGTACACCAACCAAGTTATTGGTTTGATCAGGACCTTGGAGGTGGTGTCGGTTAAGAGATTCACCAGCGAACTCCACGCTACAATCAAAGACAACTCTGATCTTTCCCGGTTTTTGGGGGTGATATACCCCGTGGTGGGGGATATACCACACTTGGCCATTCTTCATTGCCTTTTCTTCAGGAGGAACCTTCTCAGCATGGCCACGGGTAATGAGATCATTCATGAAAGACAGGTAATCGTTTCTGTATTTGCTGTCAATCTTGAGCCTTCTCTTTAACTTGATGAGACGGTTCAAGGCCACTCCCTTGTTGTCAGGCAATGTTATTGGTTCTTGTTTAAACGGCAAGGGCATTTCATAATGGCCATCACGTCTTTGGTGAATCCCCTTTGAGACCTTGGACATAAAGCTTCTGTCTTCATATGAGAGGGGATGAACCTCCGTCTTCGTTTCGCTAAAGTCAAGCTCAAACATACGGTTTACTTGGGCTGGGTTGATGATCTCCTTGACGTGCGTCTTAAGAACAAAGTGGCACATCTTCTTTGGGCTGAATCGAACTTCACGCGTGACAGTACGATTAACTCCTAGGCTTTCTTCACTTTCACAAGTATCCGGCGCAACCATGCCAATAACTCCCCAACCGAGAGCCGTTCGTTTCGCATAAGGGTCGTCGTCATTTCCTGGGATTATCTCTCTTGGTTTAATGGCACGAGCGCAGTTAATACCGAGGAGTAAGGCGACATCTACGTTTTCTTCGTACGGCATAATATTGTCAGCAATTCTCTTCAAGTGTGGCCACTTACGTGCGGTTTCAGGCCTAGGGATCTGACTGCGCTTGGCTGGAATGATGTCTCTTGTGTAAGTCTGGGGAAGGCGAATATCAGTACTCTCGTTCACCCCACGGGCTACAAGGCCAGTAATCTTCTGACTTATGATATCTTCCTCAGCAAGGACAGTGGAAAGCTTCAGATGAACTTCAGGGCCATTGACGTCAAGTTTCTCGAGAGCTGACGATCTGACAAAGCAAGCATCAGATTGGTCATCGAGCAGAGCGTACACCATTATCTTGTTGTCTGGATTACTTTCATGATGGAGCCAGACTGGAACGATTAGAGAGTGTGAAACGAACTCGGCGTGGCTGTCCGTTCTACGTACTTCACTACGATGGCATATTGGGTTCCTGAGACCTGACTCTCTGGTTTCTTGATCCGGGGGCGTGTCTTGATGCATTACTGAATCATCGTGTAGGGAGGTTGGATGTCTGCGGTTGCAAGTCCTGCAGGTCTTTCTCCCTCTGCACTCCTTGTACATATGGCCCCACTTGAGACATCCCCAGCAGAGTGCATTAGCTTGAGCAAACTTTCTTTTATCAGAAAGGGGCATTCTCGTAAACTTCATACACAGATCAAGTTCATGGTTGTCCTTACAGAAGGGACAAACGATTCGTCTGCTGATACTTGTACTTGGGCTGCTTTCCTTAATAGCGTCTCTTTTATCCTCTGATGAACCAGTCGCGAAGGCTCTCAAGTCGAAGTTTCCTTTGTCTCTTGCGGTGTACCTTGTTCTTCCAGGATTGACCTTGTCCTTGGTGTCTTCTGATTTCAACGCTTGTAGGGACGTCACAGGGTTACACGAGATTCTTGCCTCCTTTTCCAGGAACTTGCAGAATTCTTCAAAGGGGGGATATCCAGCCTTGGTCGTTCTCTTCCAGGTTCGAGAAGTTTCACTGCCTTCTTCTAGTTCGTCTGCGGCTAACCATTCATCAACGACCCGACTCCATCTCACGACCACATGGCTTGGGAGTTTCTTTATCATCCTTTGATTTTCGTCCGGGTCGTTGAGGACATCGAGGTACTGGATAGTGTTCATTGCTGTATTACAATGCTGTAGGAAGTCTGCGAATTTCCTCAAGCCTTGCCCATCAGTTGGTTGAATCTTGGGCCAGCTGTCGATCCTTTTGCGATAAGCATCCGCGACAATAAAGGGATTCCCGAAGCGGTTCATCAATATCTTCTTTGCTTTGCTGTACGCATCGACATTGTCTAGGGCCAGTAGACCACTAATTGATTCCTTGGCTTCTCCCGTCGTGTATTTACTGAGGTAATAGAGCCGTTCAGAGGAAATCTTTGTTTTTCTTTCGATGAACGTTTCGAATGACTTTACCCAATTGGGGTATCGCAGCGGATTTCCGGTGAATATTTCAGGTTCGGGGCGTGGTAGGGAATCTCGGTCTTGCCTCTGGGACAGCAAGTCTGCGAGTTTCTGCATGAGGTCCTCTCCAGGAGAAACACGAGCGATAGAGACATCGGATGCGGCATGATTGAGACTCACATCAGGATCAGGTTTCCTTGGAAGTTCATGTGGCGAGATTGCATTAGTGATAAATGGCGAGGAGGACTGGATTGGTCGAGGCGGTTCTAATACTGTTGTCGATGCCTGCACCTTGGGAACGCCGGTACCACTGGAGAAAGTAGCACTGGTGTGAGCCTTCGCATCTGAGCTAGGAGCTGAGGTGGGCGCCAGGGGAGGGGAATCCGAAGGAAGAGACCGGAGGTACTTTTCGACATGGTCTTGAGAACAGTTGTCTTCAGGTAAAATCTCCTCATTGAGAAACTTGAATTCTCCATTGAGCTCTTCTTCTAATTTGTTTACCGCCTTCAATTCTGCCTGAGTAGCAGCCAGTTCCTTTTCCATGAGCAGTTTCTTGATTTCATCTTCCTGTTTTTTAAGAGATGCGGTTTTTTTACTTTCCACGTCGTGAAATTTCAGCTCGGCCTCCAACCGCGCGGCTTTAGCAGCCATCTCGGCCCTTCTCTCAAGTGACAAACTGGTGGATGTAGACGATTGTTTTGAGCGCCTGGAGGTGCGGGATCGCTTGCTTTTCCCCGAGTATATCGAGCTGCGATCGTCTTCCTTCAACTGAAGTGCGGCGATGTTTTCGTTTAGCAACCGGAGCGTTTCTCGATTCTTGTGATTAATTGTGTCGTATCGGCTGTTTTGTTCGATTCGTTCGTCCTCGACTTCAAGCGTATCGTAGATCGCGATGTGAGCGCTTTCCAAATCGTCTATGCGAGCTTCTAATTTGCCACGTTCCTTCTGCAACTGCGCTATCCCTGGTTTGTCCGTCAAGAGCGAATTAATTGTGTTTACTTGTTTGTTACAAGCCCTTCGCGCCGCATCAAAGTCTCTTTCCATTAATTGGCGACGATACTCTTTCATCTTTTCTGTCGGTACTTTAGGACGACTAGTTTCGCTGTGACTGACATCGTCTTTCCTTTCGAAGGTTCTATCGGTCAGACTAGGCGTTGTCCCATCTTGTTCGGCATCCATGTTTCGCAATTGATTCGTGTTTGATCACCCGACTTGTAAGACGGCAGAGTTTTTACTGTAACGGCGATAGGTTTCAGACTGAATTGGAATCGTCTTGCATTACGGCAATCTTTATTTATCCAATACGTAAAAACTGAAAAGCACAACAATAACAGACTGTCCTATACTGTATACCAAAATCGAGTCTATTAAACAATCAACTACAGTTCGCTGAGCGTAAAATGATCGATAGAAATTAATCGCCTGTGAAGTAATATTCTATTATCCTGGCAGGCAAGAGATCAACTAAGCTATCTAATGAGTAACAACTAAATTACTGAATACTAACGTACCTCTATCCCGACCTTGGGGTGAACAACAGATACAAAATCAATGGAAAAAGGCCAAAACTGCGAGGACACGAGTGCTATCGATCATGAAAACTGAGCACAAGAAGTTATTCATCTGATCTCTCGCTCAACGCACGTGCGAATGATGTCACCGGAACTAACATCAAAGTAACGCAACTGTAACACAATTGTCACGCGATTGTAAGCGCTTACAATCCAAGCTAAACACGATTCTAGGCTTGTATTGCGGATTTTGAGCGATGCGAAGTGAAAATAAGCGCATTTTTAAGGCCGAGTGACAAGGCTTGAAAAAGCGAATTCTCGCTGCTTGCGGGATAGTGACGGAAAATGTTTATTTTACGGATTTTGGATTAATATTTGAAAGAAAAAATAACCCCACGTTTCTTACCATACCATAGGCTAACTATGGACGAAATATGAAGAAATTCAATTTTTCATCATGTGCCACGTCCCGATCGGTCTTAGTGGACATTCTCTCTTAACTATCATGGCAAGTTCATTCCAAACTTAAGCACCATTGTTCATCCTCTCAACCAGCTGTTGCAGAAGAACAAGGAATTCCAGTGGACAGCAGCCTGCGACCAGGCCTTCCGACTTGCCAAGGAGTCTCTCACATCCTCAAAGGTGTTGGTCCACTTCAATCCTGACCTGCCCATTGTTTTAGAGTGCGATGCCAGTCAGTATGGTATCGGAGCAGTAATCTCTCATCAGTTCCCAGATGGCGTGGAAAGACCCATCGCCTATGCCTCCAGATCCCTCAGCTCAGCAGAAAAGAATTACAGCCAAATTGAAAAGGAGGGCCTTGCCATAGTATTTGGCGTGACAAAATTCTACATGTACCTTTTTGGAAGGAAATTCACTCTCCACACTGACCACAAGCCCTTACTGAAGATATTTTCACCTCAAGGTGCTACGCCAGTCCTTGCGGCATCTCGCCTCCAGCGTTGGGCAATTCTGCTGTCATCCTACCGTTATGACATTAAGTACAAGTCTTCCAGCGACATTGCCAATGCTGATGCTTTATCCCGGCTTCCACTCGAGTTCAAACGTGATGCAAGCGTTGAGAGCCCAATCTTCCATGTTGCAGCCCAGCAAGTCACACGACACCCTGTCAAGGCCCATCAGATTGCTAGAGATACGGCTCACGACAAGACTCTCGCAAAGGTGTTGGCCTTCACACAGAATGGTTGGAACATTCAGGAATGCCATGATCCAGATATCAAGCCTTACTTCATACGACGTCATGAACTTTCAATTGAACAGGGTTGCCTTATTTGGGGATTGAGAGTTATCATCCCTCCAAACCTGAGAGAACCAATTCTGAAGGAGCTCCACTGGTCTCATCCTGGAGTGGCCAGAATGAAGTCCATGGCTCGGAGCCATGTGTGGTGGCCTAAGTTAGATGCCGATCTTGAGCGGATTACCCGTGCATGCCGACAGTGTTCCAAAACACGGAATGCACCACCTGCAGCACCCCTCTGTCCATGGACATGGCCCTCTGGTCCTTGGAAGAGAGTCCATGTCGATTTTGCCACTTCTGAAGGGAAACACTACCTTATCCTGGTAGATGCGTACTCCAAATGGCCTGAAGTGGCAGGACCTATGAGAAGCACTGATGCAGCAGCTACTATCAGTGTCCTTTCCAACCTCTTCACCCGATATGGATTCCCAGAGCAAGTTGTCAGCGACAACGGACCCCCCTTTCAATCAAAAGAATATGGGGATTTCCTGAAGCTCAATGGCATACAGCGCGTGTTGGTGTCACCATACCATCCCGCCGCCAATGGCCAAGCGGAGCGTTTTGTTCAAACTTTCAAGAAATTTCTGCAAGCATCAGAAAGAGATGGAACTTTACAACTGCGTATCCAAAACTTCCTTCTCTCCTATCGTAGTACTCAGCACGCTACAACTGGCACCACACCTGCCAAACTATTTCTGCAGAGGGAACTCCGCACGCGACTATCCTTGGTCCATCCCGACATCAGCTTGCATGTCACTAACACCCAAACCAAGATGAAGACTTATTACGACCGACACACCAAATTCAGGACACTCTCACCTGGAGACAGAGTTCTTGCAAGGGACCACCTCTCCAAAGAAAAGTGGCGCACAGGCACTATTGTTACACAACATGCTCCGGCCTCATACTGCATCCAACTGGATGATGGCCGACTGTGGCGCCGTCATATTGATGACCTACTGGAAGGCCCTCTTCAGAACCAGACTGCAGCTCCGCACGTGCCCACTCCCATCAGGGCTCCACCTGTTGTCCAAGAGCCTTTAACACCAGTAGTGTCTTCAGACCTCCGCAGAACTGTAGGGCCCCAACACACTGCCTCTAGAGAATCCTTGAACTCCTCCCAAGAGGCACACAGAGAGTTTCAACCTGTGGTTGAGCAAGCTGCCATGCAAACAGGTGCTTCTGGACCTCAGCCAGCTCCAGAAGTCACCTTGACACCTCCACCAAGCCTTCCAGTTCTACGCCGTTCGCCTCGTGTCATTACAACTCCAAAGAGACTGATTACGGAAATTTAAGGAACTGTACCTTGCTTGTGGACTGCTCACTGCGATTTTAACAGGACATTGCTCATGACTCTTAATAGCGTTTACAAACTTATTAGAGACATCATTGCTTAGGACACGTCTAACTCCAGTTTAGTTTTCCCTTTTTGCTGTTGTTGTTCTCCTTGTTATTGAGAATTCACCTTGTTGTTCAGCCTGTGCAGAATTTAAGGAAGGAGGTGATATGTAGTACGATATGTAGATATTGTATACAGCGGTATTTGCCACATGCGCATGCTCATAAAAGGTATGTTCTGGAGTGCTACAATCTTGAGTGCATGTGTGTGTTCTTCTACTCTCAAAAACATAACAAGGCAGTCCTGGTGTGGTTCAAAGGTTTTGGAGCTCTACTCCCGGACTCTCGGAATTGTTCGACAACTTTAGATACTGTCTTCGCATCTAAGCGCAGCCTTCTTCCAACTTCCCTATATGAATGAAGTTGTGCGAGTCCTATCACTTGGTTTCGTAAATCACTTGACAGTGGAACACCTTGCTTGAAATTCCTGCCAAACTTATTTATTGTAAACGCCATGTCTTCAGTTGCTAAACGGTGGATAAATCAGCTACGATCATTTACGTAACTGGCGCCAAAACGTTCACAAGTGGGCGGGTAAACTTTGAAGTTTGATTGTCAAAACTTTCAATTTTTGATTGGGCAGCAGAACATGTTTTTGTCACGCGTGTGGACAGGTAGCTGCAAGCGACGGTAATTCTGTCAAATGAAGACTGACACTTGCAGTTGTTAACGCAATTATATGCAATTGCGGTAAGAAGCCTGAAAAAAAAATCAGGACTTCAACGGGGTTTGAACCCGTGACCTCGCGATATCGGTACGACGCTCTAACCAACTTAGCTATGAAGCCACTGACGTTGGGAGCGGGTCAATTGTCGGTTCACGTGTTCCCGTGAAAATGATGAATGTGAGTGGTGAATATGAAATGAATCATATAAACTGCGGAGATGAAGTCAAATGAAGACTGATCCTCGTAGTTGGTACCGCAATTATATGCAACTGCGTAAAGAAGCCTGAAAAAAATTCCGATAAGTCCAAAGATTTTTCAGACGTTATGTCCATTCGTACAGAAAGCAGACAAACGTTAACCCTTTTTTGCATACACAGTAGAACTACTTCTCTATGATATCAAAATGTCTGCCCTTAAACTTGACCAATTCCATAATTTTAGGTGCCCTTTCAAAAAGCGTCAATGAATTTATAATATACCTGGCCAACGTAAAAATGTAAAGTTATAGCGACAGAGGTTTATTGAAGCATTTGTAGACTGCATACAATCAGCCCCCCCTCAAAACCTATACGTCTTGTCTTCACGACTTGGCCTCTACGTTTGATCGCTCAGTGGATAATAATATTAGGATATAATGCAGTTAGGTTGCTTGCCAGGAGCTGAATGAGATTTAGAGTCACAGAGATAATCAGACATGAGCTTCAGTGTCTACTCTTTGGTGACTCCATTGTGTTCTAATTGTGGTTGCTGTCTGTCACCTTTCTTCTTTATCCGCAGTTGACCATTTTTAGGTAAATTAAGGACGAGGAAATAACAGAAACCTGGGAAATAAGAAAGCGGGAGGGAATAAACAAATCTGGAGAAGAAAGGTTTGGACTGTCCCTCGTAAACGCATGCAATTCAACTTCTTCTTTAAGAGATGAACATCCATGTATATCATGACTGATAGTTGCACACTTACTACATGAGAACAGTCTAACTTCAGTGTAAAGCAGGATGAGATGTGCACCGCCATCAGAACGTCCCTAAGCACCGTCTGGCAAGCCATCACGAAATCATGCAGGGAACAAAACTCTTCAAATTCACACTGCTTTGAAACAGCAAATGGTGTACAGGAGAAGACTTGGCCTTGGCAGCTTGAATGACAGCTCAATACACTGACAACTTCAACTAAAAGAAAGAGAATTAATAAAAATGCTACCATACAACGTGATTTGCTGGGCTGAATTTCAAATTTGTGATCTTTTCACGTTTTTTCATAGTATCTTTTCTCAGATAGCTTATCAAAAACATACATGACAAGAAGGAAGAAATACATATGAACATTTATATGTTTGATATGAGCTGAATAGTGGAAGAACAGGTCTGCCAGCTACCCTTACTTATAAACATTCATACTCTCTTCAGCTGGCTTCATATATTTGTTATGATATCACTTGGAGGATTTGCTTGATCAAGGTATTTCAAACTTAACGAGTTTTACCACATGTATATTAATTTTGATGAGGTAGCATTAGTGAACAGTAACTTTTAGGGATTTGAAAAAGCCAGCTCCGACAGGAAACTCCCACAAGTTAATCACTTGTGGAAGTTAAAGGGTTAAAGGCAATTTACAATGCAAAAAACGGAAGAAAATCCTCAATAATTGCTTTCTTCCTCCCTTTGATGAATCAAGAGGAATGGTGTTTCACTAAGTTTGGCAAGTTCATACAGGTATTTTACATCTGCTCAATTTTATACCTGTTGGGCTTCGGTTGTTCAGGAACGTCAGCTTTGCAATGCACTCCATCAATTCATGGCGACTGACAAAGTTCTGAGAGAGTACCATGCAACCATGCTCCTTAACCCCTACACAGAATGGATAGCAAAAAGACAAAAACATTAAAATAAAATGAAAGCAGCAAGGCAATACGACTGACATATTCACAGCGACCTTTCTCTGACTACAACCCCATGTTTATTGAGTATACAACACAAATTCATCCTTCACTAATAAAGCTTGTAGTGGCATCATGGAAATTGTGTTACCTTCATTCAGATCAAGAAACTCTTTTGCACACCAAAAATGTTATTCCTTGGGATTCCTCAACTGTAGCAACCAGGTGACAAATCTTTGAAATGACTACTTTTAAGGATGGAGCAAAAATGGATAATGCACAGAAAAACCTTAGAGCAGGATCAAGAATGAAAAATACTCTGAATCCACAATGTGTAACTGCTAATTAGCTCCTATGCTCTACATGTAACTGTGCATCACATGTTGTAGGTAAAATCAAATTCAGGTTAAAATGACAATTGCCTCTGTCTCCTGACCCTAACTATAATTCGTGATCCGTGAATAATTAGGGGTTATGAGAAAAAGGAATTTCATTTCAATCTGAACTTCATTTTGGCTAACAACACAACCATGCACATGCCTGTGTTCTCACTCCATCCAGACTACAAGCGTTCATTAGAAAGAACTTCTGTGGTATTTGTAAAAGAACTATGCTTGTCATGCCGGTGAACTGTCAAAAAAATGATCCAAACAATATACCTTCAGCCAGAAGTGCTGCCTTGAGAAACAGAGAAATCCAGTCACCAAACTGAGACTGTGGGTCTTTGAGATTAAAGACAGCAAGGACCTATGCAGACAAAGCACAAAATTTGACTTGAGGGGTGAAGATAGTGTGAGGCTTTGGAAAAGAACCACGCTGATGGAAATTCATTGAAACTTTTCGGTGGGCAAGGTCTTAAAACCCACATGTCTTTAAGTCTGAAAGTATCTAGAGGGGTGGGGTGGGATTGGTTGGGGGTGGATGGGTAGTCTAAACCACAAAAAATCCTAATGAGCGAGGGATATAGATTGAATCAGATATTTTTGGAAGTTCCACACAATATAAAACATACCTTACACAAAGTTAGTGCTGTCACACTTACATCTGACCACTAATTTTTTTGCTTTTGTAACTACAGTAGCCACCTTCAATTAGTTTCCTTTACCTGTATTAAATACTCAGGACATTTATTTCTTTAGAAAGACATTTTCCCACCATCAGCTTGAGAGGGGTACTTTTAAAACAGGAAAGAATTACTGACATGACTTACAGTACCCTACGAACATACAAACTTAAGCAAATTGAACAATATTTCTGAACATTTTTCGTTCCCTTAATTACTGGCTTTTCTACTGCCTTGAGGCAAGGCTAAAAGCTTTCTGACAGCAGAAAGCAACAAGTCAAGACAACCACCATAAGGTCAAATTACCTTTCTTGTTCCCTCAGGTAGCTGCTGTGTTTCAATCCATTGCTGACTTTCAACATAGTGAAGGTTGGCCACTTGATCATGTGTTCTGGAATCAATTTCTTTCATGTACTGGTGCACTTCTTTACCAACATGGTTCTCCAAAACTCTGACATTCTTTAGTGTATTCAGAATCCAACAGGGCTTCCCTTGAGAATTGTAACAACAATCATTAGTGACAATCACTATCAATCTGTGATTCATGCTATTTTTGGCCTTGTAATGACAACATTTTGATCCTTAAGAATAACCCAAATTAATATAGAAACAAACGTAACTGGAAATTTTACTTCAGAGTTTATAAAAGTCAAATGTTTTAGGACTAACTGGTTAGTCTGGTGACCTGTAAGTAATAATCTTGGAGTTTATTATTTTGAAGGAAACCTTACTAAAAAGCCACAATAAGAACAGGGTTTTCAATTTTAATAAGCCGGCACCTGATGCAAGTCACCGGCTACCTTAAGCGTTAACACCGGATACTTCAGCAAAAACCTCAGCTCTGCCGCACTGTGCTGCCATTGCTGCACAATAGTCCTCCGGGTACTTCTGAATATCCTCCTGTTACTTTTTTTCTTTTTGAAACCCCTGTGAGAAACTGGTAAGAACCATTAAAAGGGGGTTCAAAGGAATGCTGTATAACTACTACTTCTAATAATAATTATAATAATCGCTGTAAAGAGAAGAATTTATTTTTCACAACCTTTGCCTTACGTTACAATTACATGAACTAAACTGACAATGAATACATCATGGTAGCTCTAAGTTACATTAAAAAAGGTGACACTTAAACAGTTAACATGATGCTAAGACTATCAAAATAATATAATAATAATAATAATAATTATTATTATTATTATTATTATTATTATTATTATTATTATTGAAACCTATTGGCAAGCTGACCAGTTAGGCCATAAAGGACCATCATATTTCTGATAGTTATAACAACACATGTTTTTTTTTTAACAAGAAAACCTTCAGTTATTAAAAAGAAAAGCTTAATATATTTGGATGAGCATTAGGGCATAAGAATTTACCTTGCAAAGCCTCTGCATGCTGCCTGCAATGCGGAAAGTCACATTTGATGTACCTTGTGTCTCCAGAGATGTCACAGGAAAAGACAGTACTGGAAAAACGTGCAAGGAGCTCCTATATGATGTTATGAAGAGAATATAGGTGCGAATTTTTTTATTATCAGAGTAGAAGATAATGCTCTTTAAAGGTAAAAAAAAGTATAGGGATGTAACCGACCAACATCTGCAACATTTCTGGGAGGAGGGAGACAACTCTGAGGAATTTTGTGTGAGCAAATATGTTTTGCATGAATTTCAGTCTTCCCAGAAATTTGGAATAATTCTTCCTGACTTTTTTTGGTGACACTAATGTAAGGATTCCAAATTTTTTATTTTTTCCTGCTATTCTATTAATTTTTTTTGCATTCATCCCTAGCATTTTGACTTCTGGTTAAATACCCACTAGATACCTGGAGGAATAACCTTTTCCTCCCAAAAAATGCCTCCTTAGAGTTGTAAAGCACCTGTAACATTTCCTTGTGAACCCCTGAAAGCATCTTGTTGACAACAGTATAAATAAGCAACACTCGCGAATTATCTGGGAGTCTCCCAGGTACAGAGCAAATCTCCCAGTCGCCCCGTACAGGTGCCCAAATCTCCCAGATCAAAGTAATTAAATATGATCAGTTCCCCACAAAAATCTAAGGTTTAAAAAAGATACATGTATTTTCAAAAAATCCAAATGATTAGGTTTCTTATGCTTGTGTATTACAGTTCTTGGCTTCATTTTCATGCATCTTGCATGTGATTGTTGCAACTCATTACATTGCAAATGAAGACTGACTTCCCTCTTTGACTTCTATATAACTGACACTCTGATTGGATGACCATTCAACTGATTAAAGTCCCTAACAGATACAATCATGTATTCCAGAAGGGAAATCTCACTTGGGGAAGGGGAGGGGTCAACACAACTGAAGGAATTTTCAGGGGGGTGTTGGCCAGATAAGGTGGTTTGGGTAGGCAGGATGGTACAGAAAAAAGATTTTACAGATTTGAAATCTCCATAGGTTGGCATCTTTACAATAGGACAGATAACAATACACACTATTCACATGCAAATAAGTGGCAGGGTATTCAGCAGTTAAGCTGGGGCAAAGCAAAATAAACTGAATGTTTCCCAGAAATATAAACAATTAAACTGGGAATTTTGACGAGGAATTTATGACGGCACGTGCGACAGGAAAGTCCGCTTGAGAATTCATCACGTGAAAACGTTACACTGTACACTGACTGTAACGTGTCACTTGTCACAACACTCCAAATTAAAAAGATTTTCCGAGATCTGTAAATTCGACATTGCTATAGAATTGCGACAGATAGGCATCATTTTCATTCTAGAACAATTGCAGGTGTTTTTAAATTTAATTATTTAGAAACAGGCAGGACACTTATATACTTCGGAAGGCTGCGATTTGAAACCAATGTAAGCCAGATTAAAAAACGCACTTTTTGGTTTCAGACCTGGAGCAGGAATATCAAGAACGGTTTTTCCAATGGAAATGAATAGTGATAACTCATACCTTTGTAGTTATGCTATAATCTTCGTTGGACGTTTTCTTCGTGTGGTTCGCCATCTTGAAGACATGTTGCAGTGCCCGCATTGGAACCTTGATACCTATTCAGCGGTATCTCCTTGACTGCAGTTTTCAAACAAAATGGCAGGCGAGCCCGTGTTGGAAGGAAAGCAAGTTTTATTCGCCACAGAAGCAGAATTGTACATCGAACAGTTAAAACCATATCCGCTGAAGGAAGTAGGAAGTTCCAAGTGAGTACCCTTAGTGGTATGATGGTGTCATTTTATGTTTTTTTCGCTAGATGGGCTAGAATGTTTTGGTTCTTTTTTGTTACCCCTCTATCAACAGTATGAAGAGCGAGGGAAGCTGGATCTCTGAATAACAAAAAAAAAACTGTTTCAATTTCACAGATGGATGAGTCAGCATGAATTCATAGAAAAACTAAACATGCAGGTATTTAAATTGAGTTCACCTGAAAAACAAAAAATGTTGGGTTCTTGTTACTGATCCAGTGCACTCATAATTGTCTGTTTCCCTGGACATCAAAATAATTTTATTGCATTGTCCTTGATCCCTGTTTACGTTAAACACAAGTTTGGTCCTGGTTTCCATGCAACCCTATATATACTTGATTATGCGCACTTTTTCTAACACAGCTGTATTTATGATAGGTTGTGATAACAATATTTATAAATCTTGGTAAGGAACTATATATATATAGAAATCCTTCCCAATTTTGTAAAAAAGCACGTTTTTAGATAATTATCATGATGGTTCCCAAAAAGCTGGTGATGTCTTACTTTTGATTGTTAGGCCATCATTAGTGCTTCGTCTCAGACTGATGAGTTTGTCAAAGAACTTCTTATCACTCTGGAGAAGGTATTTCCTACTTTTCTATACTTAATTGAAGGTTTTAATTAAGATTGCTACACATGAGGGGAGCATGAGGGGAATATTCATAGGAAATGGTCAGATAAAAAAAAAAAACAAGTTGACTTGGTGTAATTACAGCGTTCTCAAGAGAACTCTGAACATAGGTTGCCATGCTATTTACAGCTGTAACATTGAAGTACATGGCTGAAGCCTTCAACTGATTGAAGTGTTTTATAGCCATAATACTTACTGTTATTAATAACACCCGTGACAGGTGTTATGAGTGATGGATTTAACTGAGAACCCTGTATTATAACACCAAGTCAACTTGCTTTTTTTACAACCTGGTATCTAAAATACAAAACAGCATCAGTCCCATGTAAAATTAATATAATTCGTGGTTGAGCTGGAAAGGAATTTCATCTCAATTTTTCATTTCAACCTGAAAGTCATTGTTTGACCTGCAGCAATTATCCACAACTCCCATCAGAAGGTCAGTGGTAATTCAAAGGGAGAGGAGAGGGTACATGGTGGCAAGCAAAAGGCTTTAAAGAAAAGAATAGAACTAAATTGGAATATTCCTGGAGGGGTAGGATTAGTGCAAACCCCAAAACCTTCCTTGGACAGGGAGGGTGGGGAGGTGGATATTTTCTGGAATCACACAATACTGTTAATTTTGTCTTCTAAAATTAGGCATGTATATCACTATGATTTTCATTCAATTCTGTTCTTAACACTGTCTTAGATTCCCACCATGATTCATGAGTTGCTTGCTGTTGAACTCTGGAAAGAAAAAGTGTTTCCAAAAATTTTACAGGCAGGGTACAACCCTCACACAACGTTACCTGTTTACTTTGTGGTACGTAGGATAAATAAGCAAAATGTCATCATACTATTTTCATGCTGAACACTTGCAATCTATAGTGTCTAAGTTACAGGATCAATCATTTATTACTTATTTAGAGGTTTATGCAGCTTGCAAAACAATCAGACATCAGTGCACTTCATTTAGAGCTTGAAAAGTAATGTCTACAAAGTTAAAGAACTTTGCAATGAGGCTTTTGTATTCTAAGACTACATGAGGTCTTTCAACAAACCTTAGTCATCCAAGATAATATACTTTTCTCACAGCTTTTTCATGAAGCAACAGTGATCAGTCTACTGGAAACCATTTTATATCACAAGGTACATGTAAATTTTGTGTGGTTACTGTAGTAGTGGTGGTGGTGGTAGTGGCAGTGGTGGTGGCAGTGGTGGTGGTAGTGGCAGTGGTAGTGGTAGTAGCAGTGGCAGTGGTGGTGGTAGTGGCAGTGGTAGTGGTAGTAGCAGTGGCAGTGGTGGTGGTAGTGGCAGTGGTGGTGGTAGTGGCAGTGGTAGTGGTAGTAGCAGTGGTAGTGGTGGTGGTAGTGGCAGTCGTAGTGGTAGTAGCAGTGGTAGTGTTAGTGGTAGTGGTAGTGGTAGTGGTACTGGTAGTGGTAGTGATAGCAGAAGTGGTAGTCTGTGGTAGTGGTAGTGGTAGTGGTACTGGTAGTGGTAGTGATAACAGAAGTGGTAGTCTGTGGTAGTGGTAGTGGTAGTGGTAGTGGTACTGGTAGTGGTAGTGGTAGTGGTACTGGTAGTGGTAGTGATAGCAGAAGTGGTAGTCTGTGGTAGTGGTAGTCTGTGGTAGTGGTAGTGGTAGTAGATAACCCTGCAAGATCAAGTTCTATATGTTGGGCTCTTGCAGAAATGGCATCTGTTGTAACTTGCAGATGTTACAGCTGCTTAGCTGAACAGTTCCTCTCCTGTTGCGATCATTGCATTGATTAAATACAGTTCAACCCCTATCAAGTGGCCAGTCCCTTGGGGAAGTAGATAGGGGCTGCTTAATAGACATAAAAAAAGCAATGTAGGAGAACCCTCTTCAAGACTTTGATTACTGCCGCCTTAGGGCTGGTTCACACTTTGACATAAGCACATAAGCATAAGCATAAGCATAAACATAAGCATAAGAAAAATACATGTGTGAACCGGGGTTACATAAGCATAAGCATAAACATAAGCATAAGCACAAGGAATGGAAGTTTTTCCATTCCTTGTGTTTATGCTTATGCTTATGCTTATGCTTATATAACCCCGGTTCACACATATATTTTTCTTATGCTTATGCTTATGCTTATGTTTATGCTTATTCTTATGCTTATGCTTATGTCAAAGTGTGAACCAGCTCTTATAGGGGCTGGCTGTTTAATAGCCTAAGATTGCCGCTTAACAGGGGTTTGACTGTATGAAAATTTAATTCTTCTTGTCTGCAAGGAAGCATGTGAAGCAGCTGGAGATTGCATACTTGATCTTGCAGATTACTGCCTCAGAAGAATAACACTACTTATAGCAAGGTAAGTCCTACCAAAATTGCATTATATAACTAGTAGCCTCTACTGTGTAGTATATTAATTCTCACCTGAATTGGAATACTGGTAACTGAATATAAAAATGAACTTACGTTTAGGCAAGAAGAGGCTGTTAAAGATGCAGACCTACTAAATACTAACAGTGAGTTCTCAAGTGTAGAGGTAAATTTCTTGAGTGTAATTCTTTGTCAGATTAGTTGTTACAGTATAGAAAATAGCAAATTCAATTTGTGGAGTTAAACTGGAAAATGTATTAGACATCTACACTGTATGGGCAGCATGCAGTGTCTTTCAAAATCAGTCAATCAATCAATCAATCAGTTTTATTATTCATTCATTCATTCATTCATTAATCCCCACATTGATTTATTCTTGTTCAAGGAGCTAAAGACACAAGACAGAACAATATTCTTTACAGTTTGTATCAAGTCTGTTTCAATTCTCAGATACATCATAGACTCTTTAACCTGGTAAGAAGTCAGCACAAAAGTTAATTGGTTAAATTTGCCTGTAAAATCGCACCTCTAGAGGTGTTTTGAACTGTTAGTTTTATGATAATTTCATTATAATATAAACTGTACCTTTATTTTGCATTAATTATTTGAGCCAATGATATACACGTTCAATCCAAACCACTTGTCTAAACAAAAAATAGTATTGCTTTGATTTAATGAGTGTGTCAGGTAAATAAATGGTCTGGACAGTCTATACCCTTCTGATGATATAAATATTTATGATGCTGGGATTGTTTTTTACTAATAATAATTTTTGAACTGCATACTTGTACTGTTTTGTAGTTTACCATTGAGTGTGATGACACGACTTCTAAATACACACAGTAAGTATTCAGACCAACAGCAAAAATGAGTTTGCATTTGACTATAAATCCTCCCTTTTATGCTTTTAAATGATTATGGCCACCTGAATCTTTAAGAAAAATGCAACTATGATCTTAATTGACTAGACAACTGTGCTTTATTTCTATCTTTTTATGTACATTTCCAGAGCTGGCAATGAAAAAAGTTATGGATGTTTTCAGTCATTTTTTCTCTTCTTCTTTGTTGTGTATATTTTCACACAAAAACTTGTCATTTAAACCTTTTTTTGATGTCATTGTAGCTAAAAGATAACATTTCACTCTCCAAGTGTTATGTTAAAAAAATCCTACAGATGAAGTTGTTTTTCTTTCCAGATACTCCTGTAGTACTTGTTCAATTGGTCGAGAATCCACCTTGGATCAAAAGAGATAGAGGTAAATGATTGCCTTGTTATTAATCAAAATGGCTGTTTTTACACGAAAGATGCACAATCCATCTGCGTCTGTTTACTTCATCTAGTATAAAGACAGGCACAAGACACATGCATCATGCATCTAGACTAACAATCCAGAGAAGGTCTTCTTCCAAGATGCACTAAAGGGGAATAGTTCGTCTAGATGCATAATGCGTCTGGTGCCTGTCTTTATACTAGATGAAGTAAACAGACGCACTCCAAATGTTTGCCCAAGTTTTTCCCGTCTTTACATTAGTTGGATAAAATAGCAGACACATGATTCACTAGACGGATAATGCGTTTCTAGTATAAAAACAGCCATTGCAGTCTCTAACAGACTTTGCTTACCAAAAATAATGAGCGGTGGATGCAACTGGATCTTGGTCACATCTATGTGATGTTTACTTCAATCAGGCTTTTAACTCTCAATGATGAAAAGTTATTTTTTTATTAGGTAAACTGATGAAATTTATTGACAATAAATGGAAGGTGATATCAGAGAATGAAAGATTGCAGCTCACCAAAACAGAAGGACAGGTAATGTAGGATGTCTCTGAAGCCATCAGCGCATTTGATTTGAAGCTACAGTAGTTTTATGCATAAAACAATTTCCTATAATTATTCTATACTCCTCCCTTGCAGTTGCTGCAGGTAAAAATTAAACTCAGGTAAAAATTTTTAACCTAGATTGATTCTCAAATCACTTTGTCTCCTAAGCCTAATTATTCAAAATAAGGGTTAGGAGACAAACTTGGAAATTGATTTTCAACCTAGGTTAGGTAAAAACGTTTTACCTGAATTTAATTTTTAACTGCAACATAGTCAATCGTTTTTATTCAATTTTCAGGTGTGGCTTGCTGTCTATCAACTTCTTATGAATGGTGACTGCCAGAGAAAATATGAGTTCAATTCTTATAGCAAGGAACAAATATTAAAGGTAGAATTTAATAAGTTGTATTTTCTCCTGTCATGAAAGTTTTTATGAATGTGGCTGCAAAGATGTAATTAAGGTGAAAACTATGGTTACCACACAGTAATAATAATATTACAGTGCGACTACTTCAACCAAGGCCACCCAGGAAAATTTTCTGCAAACTAGCCAATGAGTATCTTACATCGGAGCAATGGATTTTCACAAAATTAATTATGAATGACAAATTTACCCACTATCGAAGCACAAAAAAGTTTAAATTGCAACTACTCTGTTGTTTCATCACTCGAACACTTTTGGCCAATTTGTAAGACAAATTCTTGGGTGGCCTTGATTGGAGTAGTTACACTATAAGTATTTTGGGTGACTGAGACATTTGACTTAGTGGCCTGCAGTCAGTACGGCTATGCATAGGCTATTAAAAACTGACCTTTCTACAAAATGAAACATCAAAAGGTGTTGATAGACTAGTGTTTTTAATCCCCCCCCCCCGAACCAATGTTCTAGAAAGATTAACTATCTGATGAAACTAGAAACTTGTGGGAGCAGGATATGATGGATTTCAGTATAAAGCTCATGAAGCAAAATAGGATAATTTTGCAGAGTAATGGATGGGATCATCTCTAATGAGGCCAGAAGCTAGGGTGCATATTTGCAAAAGGTTTTCAGGATTTCAAAACAGGTTCTACTGTACTTGTGGCTATGTTGTGGGTCAAAATGAATTTCCTTTGTTTCTTAACCCTAATAATTCATGGATCATGAATAATTAGGGTTAGGAGACAATGGAAATTGAGATCCAAACTACAGTGTAGGTCGAAATCACTTGGACCTACAACAGCTGCATTAATAATTAACCCAAAGCTTTTACAAAAATTACCCATTCAAACTTGTCATATTGGTATTCAATTATTCAAAAGTTTGAATTCCATATTTGATGATTTTCCTTTGTGTATCTTTCAAGCTGCGGGGGTTTATGAATGAAGTGTTACTGGACCAGATTCCCAGTTTAACTGATCTCCAAAGGTACCTTGAACAGTTGTCTATCATGGAACCTCCAGCCATCAAGAAAGACATCATCCTAGAACAGGTAAATGGTTTGTAGAAGAGAAACTAAGACATCAAATCTATATTTAATTTAGACTGGAGGTTACTGATGTAGCAAGCTAATATTAATTTAGACATGTGATATTTGTATACAGATATTTACAAAGTGTGACAAACAACTTAGTCTTCTACATGTGGATGAGCTCTTAGGGAACCTAGTCAGAAAGTCTTGAAGTAGGTGGCTATATTTTGCAGTCTTATACCAAACCAGGACTAAAGAATCAGATCAATATAATCCTAGCAGAGTAGCTGACTAGGAACATGAAGTTAGAGGTGGTTTTCACCAGCTGCTGACTACTTTTAACAACCTTGAGCTCAATTATGCACCCGAAGGAACTGAGCTTGCTATCTTTCAAAAGTGACATCTTGTTCTTTTAAAGGACTTCATTAAGGTCTCTCTCAGCCTCAAGGTTATTTTTATTGTCATGACAACTTATATTCTTAAACAGGCCCAAGCATTGGTTCAATATTTTTTGGAGGTTTTAATAATTATTATTGAATCTCCTTTAATTTTTACTTTTCCCAGGTCATGGTTAATTGATTCAGTCTAAGAACATGTTTAGTTAATATTTGAAAATAAGTAAGCTAAAAAAAAAAAACAGCGAAAAAACAAGTTACATAGTACATTAATTTATGTTAATTTCAGTTCAACTTTTTTTAAATTAGGTCCCTGAAATTAGAGAAAAGCTTTTAAAAGACAACCAAGGAAAATGGGAGAAAATTGCCAAATACCAGAAAAGAACTTTCTTTTCACCATCAGCAGAGGATATCAAAAAACAAGCCAAAACGTAAGTATAGGCAAGTTATTTGTACAATGGCAGTGAGGTTGCATTGGTCAAGCCTTTAAGTCCAGTCCCAGTGCTTCTTGGTTATTCTAGGTGTTACTCATTCAAATTTCACAACAATCATTCTGACAAAGTTTTACACTCAAAGGTTTAATCATTCAAACGTTGATGACTTTGTTTCAATTTGTAAATTTGTATTGTTGGGCCCACAGTAATTGGCATCAGCTGTTGTGGACACCTTGCCTTAACCCAGTATTTGTTTATTTTTTGTTTACGTTGTCATGTTTTGTTATTATATTATTTTAGAAGGCGAAGTTCAATAAATAAATAAATAAATAAATTATTATATCAAATTTCCTCATTGCCTCAGTTGGACTGTTCCTTTTGTTATGTTATGTTATGTCTTAAAAAATCTTATTCTCAGAAACTCTCATGCTAGACCCAGCTGTTCAAATTTAAACTAAGTTGTTTACAATTTAAATAATATAGAAGCTAACTGCATGCTATTCATCACTTCATTTGATTTTTTTTTTAATTTTCATTTGGGCGATTTTAGTTGGGCAGACACATACAATATGGAAATGCTTGAAGAGCTTGTAAGTGAACCCCCAAAATGTGCCATGTGTGGGCAGCCAGCTACCAAAAGGTGTTCAAGATGTCAAACTGAGTGGTACTGCAGAAGGTGTGGATTGAACAGTTTGAACTCCATAGCCAAGTTGGTTGTGTCATCGTTTACATATAAAATTCATCATTTTTAGTCATGATCGTCTCATTGTATGGTTCCAATTAGGGAGCTTAGACTCAAAACCAGACAAGCTTATCGGGTGGCTTTTTTGTTCACTTCTAGAGTAGAACTAAATTCCATTTCAGTCCTTGATATGTTGAAAGGATTGTACTCATGCCTGGGCTTTGACCTATGGAAGTTCATTCAAATAGTTTATAAGCCAGCACCAGTTTGTCCTTAGTGTTTGTTCACAGCTTATAAAATGAAAGCCAAGCTAAATGTTGGCATAAGACAGTTATGTTCTTAGCCCTTCTGCAACAGGTTTAGAACAGCAACTGATTGCTTCATTGTGATTTCCTTGTAGGGAATGTCAGGTCAAACATTGGAGCAAGCACAAACCAGCTTGTAACTTAGTAGCAGAATCCAGTGCATAGTGCCATGGAGTTAATGTCTGTTTACCTCAGAATTGTGTGGTTCCAGATCTCCCCCCCCCTCCCCAGAGGGTATTTTGGTTTGCACTCCATCCACCCCTCAGGAAATTCCAATTAGCTCCATACCTTTCTTTAAAAGCCTTTTCTTTTGCCACCCCCTCCCCCTTGGAATTTACATTGACCTTCTGTGGGGGAGGTATGGGTATTTCCTGAAATTGTTTTTAGAAACCCTTGTCAACCAGTTGTATTACACTGTAAATATGTAAATAAATGCAATGAAAAAAAGCTACTTTTGTTGTTGAAAAATATCTCAGCTGGAGTAATTCCTCTTGTATGCAGTAATGGTATGCTTTCCTCCAATGTTTGAAAAGTCCCTTAAGTATTCAAGATAATGTACCTCTTGGGCAACTGAGAAACTCAGTTATTGCATCATCAACTTGTGAACAACTCTTTTTTTTCTTATTCTGGAGACATAGGTCCATCATCTCCTTCTTGAGTAAACCAGACAAGCTTATGGTGGCTTTTTTGTTCACTTCTAGAGTAGAACTAAATTCCATTTCAATCCTTGATATGTTGAAAGGATTGTACTCATGCCTGGGCTTTGACCTATGGAAGTTCATTCAAATAGTTTATAAGCTAGCTCCAGTTTGTCCTTAGTGTTTGTTCACAGCTTATAAAATGAAAGCCAAGCTAAATGTTGGCATAAGACAGTTATGTTCTTAGCCCTTCTGCAACAGGTTTAGAACAGCAACTGATTGCTTCATTGTGATTTCCTTGTAGGGAATGTCAGGTCAAACATTGGAGCAAGCACAAACCAGCTTGTAACTTAGTAGCAGAATCCAGTGCATAGTGCCATGGAGTTAATGTCTGTTTACCTCAGAATTGTGTGGTTCCAGATCTCCCCCCCCCCCTCCCCAGAGAGTATTTTGGTTTGCACTCCATCCACCCCTCAGGACATTCCAATTAGCTCCATACCTTTCTTTAAAAGCCTTTTCTTTTGCCATCCCCTCCCCCTTGGAATTTACATTGACCTTCTGTGGGGGAGGTATGGGTATTTCCTGAAATTGTTTTTAGAAACCCTTGTCAACCAGTTGTATTACACTGTAAATATGTAAATAAATGCAATGAAAAAAAGCTACTTTTGTTGTTGAAAAATATCTCAGCTGGAGTAATTCCTCTTGTATGCAGTAATGGTATGCTTTCCTCCAATGTTTGAAAAGTCCCTTAAGTATTCAAGATAATGTACCTCTTGGGCAACTGAGAAACTCAGTTATTGCATCATCAACTTGTGAACAACTCCATTTTTTTTCTTATTCTGGAGACATAGGTCCATCATCTCCTTCTTGAGTAGGGAGATTTAAAGGGGAGCTATACCTGAATAGAAGCCTTTGTTGTGAACATTCCAATTATGACCCATTTTTTAATAGTTTTAATCAAGTGCCTCCTCAACCAATCAAGTCAACAGGCCCTCCTCCCCCACCCTCACCCCGTGAGGCGTACCTGCTTCATGCCTGAGTCACAATCTGAGGCCATTCTCGTTTTTTCATTAGATCCTGCCGGTGGTGCTTAGCCAAAAATTATTATACTGATACTATTTCTGTTTCTTTAATAAAGTAATAACTACCCTCTTAAATTTTGAACAGGCGCTTCCTGTTTCTTTCATTTGGAACATTGAAATGGTTCACGTTTGCCTTTGTTATGAGCCGTCCAAATATGGCTCCCCTCTCTAATGAACGTGTCCTCAACCAAACAAGTTAAAACAGCCCTCCTCCACCACCCCCTTCCTCCCTCCGCCCTCCTCAAGGCGTGTATCAGGTCATTTCGTTTACATACCTGCTTTCCGTCCAAGTCGCAATCTGGGGTCAGAATTACAAATACAATGTCCCCGATTTCGTAACAGAGCGAAAATGCTTTGTTGAATCTTGTCTTCGAACTGGTAAATGAGCATGACTAAAGAAGGGCCCAAAGCGTGACCAAACCACGACTCCATCGACAGTGGACATCCCAGTCGAGTCCTGGAGTAGCACCCATGGAAATAACTTTTTTTTTAACAGGTCAGTTTTTACCGGTAGGTTTTACCTCCGCTAAGCCAACCTAAAAAAAATGCTTGTGACGCGAAACCCTTGACTCGCTTGACCTCTAGCTTTCTTTTTTCAGGGAGTATTCTAAATCCGATTAACATAAATCCTCGAAAGTGTAGCCAAATCCGAGGTCTGTGTTTTGTCAGTGCTTTGTTTTGTGTTGTTGTTTTTTAGTCTTCATTCCCGCCTACGTACACGAGACGGTGAGGTCTAAAGTTTTGAACAAAAAAGGGCACCTCTGTTAGCCCTCGCAACACACCTTCCCACCTCGCGTGCGAGGGCCTGCTCGCCACGCGCGCTGTCAATTTAGCTTGAAATGAAAACGCAAGCGAAGTCCACCTGAGTCGCCAAGACTTTTGACTTCTCCAAATGAAAATGGTGGTGCTAAAAAAATCTGTGGGTGTTGAGGTTGCATCTGGAAAGGTGCGCGCCCACGAAATAGCTCGTCGCGTGGGAACGCAGTGGCGGCTAGTTACAAATATTTCCAGATCTGGCCTTGGCGAGATGCGTATGCATGACGAAATGGAGGGAATGCATCTTAGAAGAAAAAAAGTTCAGAAATAAAAGACACGCACAAAAAAGTCTTTGACAGACAAGGTGCGGACCAATTGGATCAACAACTTGAAGCGATTGCGCACGCGCACTAGATCGCGTCTCTCGCTCACACCTCGTGTTTTGTCTCTTACAAGCGTCTCTTCCCCTTGAACTCTTATACGCAGAGAAGCGGTTGGTTTGTGGAAAAGACCTTACCCGATCGGGCTTCTAGATCCGTGCAAATTCGACAAGAGCACGTAATTGCGTTATTCCATTGCTGAAAGCCGCATATCCGGAGATATGGAAGGTAATTCGCGATTTTCTTTGCACTATACACTTTTATTTCCAAACCTCAGTCAAACTCTTTATGAGCGACTCCATGAATTGTTCTCCCTTGTTGTCTTATATTTCTTACTAGCCTCATACGAGGCCCTCTAAAGCCTATAGGACATACGGAAGCGTGAACCACCGAAATCAGCTCGGAAAATTTTTCGGTTTTACCGTTAATTTTAGCTTAGATACTCTTTAGATTTTTCATTCTAGCCTTTCGACGTGGTCTAAACGAAGAAATATGTCCGCTAAGAGTTAATTTTGAGGCCTTTCGCTCGAACTATCTTTCTTTGACCGCGGTCTAAGAGAAATCACAGTGGAGTATAAATTATGCCTCAGGGACTCAAGCTCGCTTGCACAGGGTTAATTTCGATTTTTTTCGTCCAAAATATCTCAGTTAAGCGCTTAAATTTCCCCAAGAACGATACACTTGATGTAGTTTTGACGTCGAAGCTGCGTAGACATGATGTTGTTCTTCTTCTTTTCGAAGGAGCGAAGTCTAAAAAGCGCTCGGCAGAGCAGACGCTCCACAAATCCAAGTCACCAAAGAAAGCTAAAGCTGGGAAAGAAGGAAAGAGAGCGAAAAAGTCTAAAAAAGACGGGCCGCAAGTGAAAAGAGCGTCTTCGGCTTACATTCACTTCACCACGGATTTCCGACAGAAGCTGAAACAGAAATGCGAGAAGAGTGGCGATCCACTGCCCAAAGCAAACGAAGTCGCGAAGATGGCCGGCGAGCAGTGGAAGAAACTAAGCGATGAGGAGAGAGCACCATACAACCAGTTGGCCCAAGCAGATAAAGAACGCTACTTGAAAGAGGTTAGCAAGGATTGTTGTGCATGCAGCAATCGATTTAGGAGTTAGATTACTCGTTTTGTTGCAGTTCAACATGGCCGCCAAGCACCCCGTCTTTTCTGAGAGCTCCAACTCCAATGTTGTGTCACGTGATATTTTTTTTCATACCAAAGTCGAAAATTGTTTAGTTCTTTGAAAATTCCTAATTGACATTTCATAGGTTTACAATGATGAGAAATGTTTTATTTCAGTAGTTTATTTTAAAAGAAGAAGAAACATTTTTTTAAAGCTAAAGCTAAAATATTTATGTATATAAATCAAGCGAGCTTAACTGTGTGAAAGAACTTAAAAATATTTGATTTGAATGGTCTGTTTTTCAATCTTCACCTTTATTTCTTTACTTGTTGATTTCTTCTTTTTTTTATTATTTTAATAGCAAAACCAAAATGTTTAAATAAAATAAAGCAATTCTGCATTGTGGTACCTATCAATGGGAAAATGGAAATGACCTATAAAAATATGCAAGAAGTTTCTTGCTAATTTTTTCCTAGGCCTTCTTCATCCACACAAGGGAGGCATACACTCTTTGTGAGGTCTATGTGCCTTGGTTTTAACAGATCTTAATGCTTTCTCTCCCAGAAGTGATTAGCATATTACTTCTCCTTATAATATTAAGGTATTGTCCAGCAGATCCGTGATGAGAATATACAAACTTGTCAGTCAGGTGTTATCTTGATATAACCCTAAATTCTCTTAACTAGTGTACAAGGAACTGTATAGCAGCTAGAAAGGAGAATTGATAATCAGATCTTGGTAGTCAAAAGGTTAAGAAACTCCTAATCATGGAGCATAAAGATGTCCCTTTGAAGGACTTAGGAGCTACAGTGTAGGCCAGATTGCTTGGAAAAAATTGTTCCACTGCTCAACTTGTGAATTATCTTTTGCCTTTTAGAGCGGTAAACTGGTGAAGCAGGACTCTGATAAACCGAAACGTGCACCCACAGCCTATTTCATTTTCCTTGCTGATTTTCGGAAACAAATGAAAGGGAAGCCATTAGAGGGTGATCAGAAGATCCCAGCAATTGCCGGTGAAAAGTGGAGAAACATGACTGACAAAGACAAGGAGAAATACAAGCAGCTGGAGGCTGCAGAAAAAGAGAAGCATGAACAGGCAATGGCAGAATGGAGGAAAAAGGCGAGTAGATTTTTTATATTCAGATCAATTTTGTATTGATTCCTTCAAATATATTGCAGAAGAAAAATTAGTACAGATCAGTACATGTTGAACTGTCTTATAGTATAGACAAAAATAATATCACTACTTCCTAAGATTTCTGCCAGAAACAAAAGTAAACTGGAGGGAACAATTTGGTTTGCAATTCATGTACTAGTTATTTGCCATTTTTAGAAGGAATAATTTGTGATAAAACTTTTTTACACCAGCAAGCTGACTCTCTGTTTGTTTGTATATTGTTCTTGTTGTTATTTTTTTCACAGAATGTTGGTAAGGAGGTAGTTCAACCAGCAAAAGCCAAAGCACCACCAAAGAAAGCACCCCCCAAAAAGGAAGCACCCAAACAATCTGAGTCCGAGGATGAGGATGATGACGATGATGAAGAAGATGAGGAAGAGGAGGAAGAAGAAGCCGATGATGCCGATGATGATGATGGTAAGTTGACAAATGAAATGGTCATGACCACATGATAAATTTTTGCAAGTTCTAAATTCAAGGTTCACACGTGCCTTGAAAGTCCTTGAGAGTCCTTGAATTTTAAAGTAAAAATTCAAGGCCTTAAAGTCCTTGAAAATTGCAGTGGGTGCTGGAAAGTCCTTGAAATTTGTTGCCAGTTTTGTCCAACAAATCTTCACAAGTATCTGAGACAAATCGGTGCACTCTCTGCTTTGAGCATCTGATGTGGCATTATATTGGCTTGATTTTGCCCCTCTTGGGTGCCTCAGAAAATGGAAAAATGTGTCCTTGAAAGGCCCTTGAAAAGTCCTTGAATTTTTGGTCGAAAAAAGTGTAGGAACCCTGTAAATTGCAAAATGCAGAATCACATCGATAAAAAAAATTGGGTAAAATCAGCCATAGAGTGCATATTGATTCATATCAAATATTTCTGTGGAATATTTCTCTGTCAAATTTTGTTAGGACACTGGGAGAAGTTGTTTCATGTTGTAATGATAAGAAAAACTACACATGTTTACTCTGTATCATTTGTGTTGGTGAGGGTGTGTTTAAATGTGTTTGCTGGACTTGCACTGGTAAATCTATTTTTTTTTAGAAATTGGGTAGCCACGCTAAAACTAGTACAACTGCTATGAATGACTTTGTCATGAAAAGTGCACCTGTACAATTCCACTTTAAGATTTAATGGAATATGAAATGGGCAATGTTGAATTTAATAATAAGGCAATTCACATAGAGGTGCTTCATTAAGGGGTAACCAAGTCATGAAACAGTTGCTAAACTGTGACTGAGGGATAAATGTCAGTCTCAGAAGTGAAAAATCCTTTTTTTTTTTGTAAATCAGTCTTTGTATAATCCATTGTTTTCAGGTGGAGATGATGACGATGATGAAGATGATGATGATGATGATGATGATGACGATGATGAGTGAAAAACATCACTTTTGTATCTGTCTCAAAGAGAGCCATTCCAGTATTAAACATTTCTACTTTGTTCCTCAAGTCCAAGCCAGGGTACACAAGGTGCCTCGTAGCCTTTTCATGACAAAACTAGATCAATGCTATAAATCTTTCTTGCTAGTCTCCAGCTGAGTGCAATTTCTCCTATGATACAGTCATAATTTAATTTTTAGTCTTTCTTTTTGAAAACCATTTAGAGCCTGAGAGGTTAACATTATTTTGAGTGCGATTGTGTGAAAGTTGTGTTGGCCACCTTGCCTTCAGTAGAACATGTAAGTGTCCTAAGTTTGAAATTAAGAGAGTAGGCGTCTGTCTAATTAGCTATTTATTAAATGTGATTGGGTTTAGTCTACATCATCATATCATACATCGTAATGCTGCAGGTCAAAACAGTCTAAAAGTTTTTTATCAATTTGCAACTTCTCCTTAACAACTATGATTGGTTGCTGATCCAAAATGCCAATCAAATATGTAAGAACTGTGTGATGCAGAGTTGCCACGTTGGGAGATATCTTTGTCAGTGAAGATGCCAGCTCCTTTATTTAAATCAGGCTGTTTCAAAGAAAGTGACTCCATAGTTGTCATTTAAAGATGTTCAGTGGATCAAAAACTTCGTTAACTAGCAGTAATACAACATGCCATGCCAAAATATACCATCTTACAGTGTTTACAAAGCAACAAATGATGCAGAAAGCTAGTTACTCGAAGCATGGTTAGTGCTAACGGAAGTTGAATACCATGAAAACCTGTAGGTTTTAATCCAACTTAACCAATGGTTAGCCCTAACCATGCTTTGAGCAATTCAGCCCTGGTTGGGATCTATTCATATGGTGATGACCTTGTATGCGAAATTTGACTGGAATTTCCATTCCCCTTGCATATTTGCTCTCAAAATTTGTTTACCTGTGAACCAGTAAAGCCAGCTACGTGTGTATGAGGTACATTGTTTAATGTGTAAACTTCATCTGAGTTGCTGCAATGGCATAAGATGTGAACAAACAAAAGATGGCTAAGATCAGGGGAAGTGCATAGAATCCACCAATTAATGAAGTATCTTTTGAAACATAAGCCTTAGTTGGGTTAGCTTTAATTTGACATTTGAAGATCTTAAATACAAATTTTTCAAGCTTAGGCTAAAGCACCAGCTTTAAGTGATGGAGTATTCTGATGCTATTATATTGTTCTGGATGTAATAGCTTTCATGAAGTCATCTTCTGAAGGCTGATATACAAGCAGGAAAGATTCCTCTATCACAGCTAGCAAGACAGAAGTTCTGTGAAATGACTCGATAGTTGCAAGCAGGGTTGTCAAAAATATTTTAAGTAGGAGAAGCTAGGAAGGTAGACAGCACTGAGTGAGTAACAACACCATTTTTACCCCTACATTTTTTCTTTTTACCGGCAAATCATAACCAGTGATGTTGCGGGTCTCTGGCACTTTTTGACAACCCTGTCTGTGCAAGGCAACCAAAACACACTAAAGCTTCCAGCTAAAGTCATTTTACTGTAGCAATCAAGAACTTGGTGGCTATTGTAGCTGTTCATAAACCATCAGCCTGATTTATCAACTGTGTTGGGAAACGTATTGCTGACATTACACAAGCCTATTGATAGGCACAATACTAAGGATACAATCCCAGTATTTTGAAAAGGTATTGGATGGGCAAAGCCTTGATTTTGATGTAAAGGAGATTGTTTTTGTGTTGATGTTCACTGAGTTTTGTTTTGAAGTTATCTGTAAACTTTCCTTTATAGTCTTTTTAGTTTGTACATGCCTGTATATGTTTTAAATAAAGTTGTTCCGTTTTTCAAGGTGGTTTATGTTTGTTGTTTCTGTCATGTGAAGTTGCACATTTCCATTATTGTTTTGTAAAGACTAAGCATTCTTGGCATATTCTTAGATACAATGACTTTCCCACATTGACCATATAAAGGGAAATTTTTAGTAAGAAAGCTTATAATGTGGTGATTAGAAGTATTTGAAATATTGCAAATTGGAAAATCTATGAGGAAGATTCGTTAGTTGAACATTATTCATTTTTGCAAAGCAAATCACAAGTTCAGTTTGTTTGCTGGAAAGTAGATTGAATCTCTTGTTAGTGTTTCCAACTGCTAGGGCCCTAAATGAAATGTCGGAAATCCCAAGTTGATTACTAACTACAATCTTGAACAAAACTGTCGAGAAAATTGAGCTTTAAAGCCTCTTTATGTGAAAACACTAACAACCAAGTTTCACCACCCCCCTCCTCCAATTCAATGTTGTTTGTGGCTCCTAAATGTTTCTCTAAGAATTGCGGCTTCCTAAATTCAACACTGAATATGAAGAGGGGGAGGAGGATGTTACTGTAGTAATACTGTTGAGCCAGAGGTTTGTGAACTATTTTTGGGATGCGATGAGGCCAGTATTCTGAAGAAGTTTTGTCCAAGATTGTAGATGATGAATAGAGAAGACTGGAAATTATTTCATTCATTATTGTTTACTGCTCAGAATATTATTCATCATGCCAAACGTCATGTGACAGTCTGAAAACAGTTTGATGACTTCTTGGTGTTTTCCTTGCCAACTAACCATTTAAAATGCAACAAAGAGTAACAACACTGCAATGCAATCGACTCAATAGCACTGCCAGAGTGAAAAAATTATTTCTGTGGGAAAATGTCGTAAGGGGGAATGGAAAAGCATGACTCTTGCAAGGAAATCAAGTGGCTCTCCCAGGGGCATATTTAGACAGGGATTCCTACCTTCCCTCCCCTCCCATTTGTGTTCATTGCCCAGCTCCAATTCATCTGGTGAGAACTAACAAAAAAATAAAAATACATACTGTTAAAAATAATGTTAGCTTGATTTAAAATTTCATGGCATAGGTTTTCAGATTTTTAGGGACTCAGCACCTTTGTAATATTACTCTTAAGCCTGTATCTAAATATAACTTAACAAGTTTTAATGACAGTTCCTTACTCAGTTATCAGAATGTTAATCCCAAGGGTACTCCGGTGAACGGGCCTTTGTGTTTGCCACACCTAGTTTATGGAATGCTTTCCGAGATATATCAGGGAATCCATTTCTACTGACGTTTTATAGAGGAAGTTGAAGACTCACCTTTTTAAAAAAGTAGTTTGAACCACTGAAAACATAAGATTATATTTTTAGCTTAGACTATCTCTTAAATTTAAGCCATTAGTTTTTCATTTCTATACATCATTATTATATTACTCATCATTCTTATTATTTTTACTATTATTACTATGGCGCATTTAAATATATTTATATAGATATTTGTGCCTTATAAGTTTTTAATTAAATCTTATGCCTGACCTGGCTGGCAGAACCATAGCCTTTTCATTAATTTGAGGATTTCACTTGAAGGAAGAGCCATTTTTGCATTGCACAAGCCTAAGTTGGTGATGTAATCTGGCAGATAACATGTTCCATTTACAGGCTTGGGTTTGCAACAATTTCAACTGGTTTATAACCAATTAAAACCAACAAAGTCAGCTTGGAGGGGGTTTGAAGAATCCAAACCTTCCAAATAACCTGAATTATTCACAACCTTTTGATTACAGAAATTACAAAACAGTAAGATTGCATTTCTGTTTAAACTCTTTTTTTCTTTTGGTTTTGCACATTCAAACAAGAAAATTAAACCACTTTACTGACCCAAAAACAAGAGATAGTTATTAATGATCTATAATGAAGACCCCTTTGTTTTTCATCTTAATTTATGGCTTTGTGGACAAAAATAGACGAATCATTATCCCTGATTTGGCAAAATAAACTGAACCAATATTTTGGAAATGATAATATATTGGACAGGGTATGTATGTGGAGCCTCAAGCTTCTTCCACCCGAATACTTCTTAGTTACAAATCAAGTGCTAAATTCAGTTCATTTAGAACGTAACCAGTGTTCTTCTTGGAACTTCCTGAAGTCTCATGTTTCGTCTTTCTTCACAAGCAAACGGGAGACAAAAGACCAATAAAATTCCGCTTCGAAGAAGCGATATCTACTCTTACACTCCAAGAAAGTGAAAGCAATCATTTCCTTAGATAATATGATATTCCATTCTTTGGTTATCACATGGTAGTACACCTTTTTCCTGTGAATTTTAAGATCCTTACAAACTAAATTGGAACGTGACATACCCCTCTCACAGCTGTCACATGATTGTTACAACCGACCGCTAAGTTACCGAAAATAGCAACAGAGGATTGGAGTAATTTGATCGTGAGGGGCTTCCACAGAGGCGAAAATTATGTGGTTTCTTTGAAGGTATCATATTTTTAGGACAAGGGCAACCAAGAATATTTTCATAAATAGCAGTCATTCGAAAATGATTTCAAAGAACTTTGTATGCTCAGTTAAGCGTCAACGGGCGATTTTCATGGTTCATCGGTGTGTTTCTGTCAAACAAGAAGCAATTTCTTTCACGGCCGACAAAACACGAACGCCATTCGAAGTTTACATGCCATAGGCACGACAAAATGTAAGCCCCTGCGAATAGTTAGAGCTTCGACTGCAGTTGTATCCGCAGATCTTCTGGTTGACACAATAGACCATCCAAATCGTCGTTAACACATGGCTCAAACTCGGATGACTGCCGAGGAAGCATATAATCTGCCAATGAATAATTCAACAGGAACACATCTAAACAAACAGCGATTCATCTCGATCTCACAAATTCGCCTAAAGGAACTTACATCGGGGCTATCCGTCGCCATATTATGAGAGATATGCATGTGATATTGTTAGAGCATCCAGTATTGGTTATCCCCACACAGTAAAGTCAGGAAAACAACCACCATAGTTTTGAATGCTTCAATGTTATACTCTCCAATTTATTATCCGCTGTGAACAGCAAAACCTGTACAGACTTTACAAAATTCTATACAGTTAAAAATACAGGTTTGTAGCTCTTATTTTACAAAAGTTTCCCAGCCAACGAAATTAACAATAACGCCGAGCTCTTTTTTACACTATAACAACTACGGTGAGATGAATGTTCGATACAACGTGAAATTTACATATCTTTGGAATACCTGAAAATTTCTACATGAACACATTTCGCTTTAAAACTTCATCTCTTCTGAAACCCTAACATGGAATACAAGAGGAAACGGGGAAACTAACCACATCTTTTGAACAATTCAGGAGATTCATACTGCTTCTGTTTCTTGATTCTTGATTTCTTGAATTCAGCGCCTCTTTCGACGGCTTGTTTGTCGTGTTTTCGCTAGACTCCTCTAGATCCAAATCACAAATGGATCCATTCTCCCCGATGCGAAACGCAACGGACTTCGGATCGATCCAAAGCGTCAACTCCTCGGGAAGGGGTAGATCTCTGTTCGGAAGACCACTTGCTCGGGCTGCTTCAGCAATTACTGGATCCAGAGAATGGTTGATTCTGATGCAGCGAAATCCGCTACCTAACAAAGGATTCTGTGGATGCCAGTGGTGTTTGTATCTCGCGCACAAAATCTCCCTCATCTTCTTGTGAAACGTATCTAGTTGTTTCTCTGAGAGTTTCCCACTTCCTCTTAACATTTTTGTCACAAATCTGCATGCCATATCCACTTCAGCCTTCATCTTTCTACGACTCCGACTTTCAAAACTGAATGTTTACCCTTCAAAGAACACAGTTTCTGTTTCGCTTTCCGTGGCGTGGTATTGTTCGAATCAGCGCGTTTCTTTTTATAAACTTCTTGTTTGTTCCCCAGCTCGCCCCAATAAACTATCAACTGCTTGCCAGAATTGCTCCTTCTCCTTCGCCTTCCCAATCGCGGAAAAAGCGAATAGCTATCTCTACCTTCTTACAAGTTTCCTCACATCTAAACTTGCGGAAATGGTAGTTTGTGTTGGTAAAAAAACAGAGAATGACGTCACGTCAGCGCCCAATCACGAGCAGAGAAGTTACAAAAGCCTATCTGAGGTTGCTAAGCACAGACTGGATTTTGAATAGCCTTTTGTTTGACGACAAGAGGCTCCGCCGTCGATAGGTTTACTCGCACAAACGCGAAAATAATTTGGCATTCTTTGGCAAACTGGTATGTCTCGTGGCAATAATGACGAGGATTTGTGTGCGATTTGTACTGTTTTGCCTTATGACTCAGTGTATCGCGTTTAACGTAGAAAGAAATGGGATCGTGTGATTAAGACGTGATCAAGCGTGTTATGTTAGAAAAGCATTCAAATGCGCGCGTGACGTAGAAACAAGAAGATAAAGGCAACGCCATATTGTTCTATTGTCTGTATTTCTTCATATGACTCTCAACAGGTTAAGTCCTCAACTTTCACTTTTTGCCTCCAATGGAACTAGTACTGGAGCAAATGCACTGTGAAAGCTCTCGATTTTAAAAGTTTTATCATTTCCACGAGCTAAGGGACTCAAGAAAGGAAATACCGCATTTGTTGAATTATTTATCGCGTATCCGTTTTGACCATTCTCGCTTGATTGCACCCTCTCAAATCATGAAATGGTCCACGATTTTTGTGTTCAAGCGTCAAACTCTGTAAACAAATTGCCAACAAAAACGGGTGGATTAATTTAAGGTTTTTGTTTCGTCCAACAAAAACACATCCTTTGACATCAAAGACAGTTTTGGAAGGGCAGTCTCGATAGTTGCAATATTGATTTCAAAGAGGATGAAAACAGGTTTTTTACCAGCAGTTTCAATTTCCCGTCACAAGTCATGCTTGGATGGGATTATTTAAAAATATTGTGATGATAGCGTCGTTTTCGTGCGGCCATTATCATGTAAACAGTCCATAAAGGTAAATCAAATATCAAGGCAATTGGACCACATGGGAGCGTTGAACATGTACATTTCCGAAAATATGACTTTTTGTTTTATTTCATACAACATGACTGTTTTTGCAGTGGGGCGATCGTAACATAAAACCTAAAAGATGTCAGAGATGACTGACAACAGGCAAATGTAATTTCTCATTGCATTTTGACTGAATGACGTGAAATAAATTTTAAAGTGTTACAAAGAACGTTAATTATTTTGCGCACGTACAACATGGGTGCTCAGTGGGTGATTGTACATATTGCTTTTCACAGCTGGACTCACGAAAATTTGTACAGCATGTTTTGGCGTGGAATAGCACGTAATAATTCTCACAAAAGCAGTAATTTGTCGAGAACTCTAAGCCCTGAAGATCTTTTTTAATCGCGAAAAAAAATTCGGAGCGGAAAATTCAAACGTAAAAGTAAACAAGGTGCAATATAATTCATTACTGATGTTTCCCTCGTGTTATTGTAAAACTGTATAAATTTATATGAATTTATAATAATTTCGCACTGTATTAAATTGTGCACGTGGTGAGAATTTCACTGAGCGCAACAGATGATAAAACAGAACAAAAGAATCAGTTTTCATTCAAAAACTCCGCTTTGAATAGTCTGTAATCATTGTTGCATTTACAACAGAAAAGTGATAAAGGCAGATCCAGGGTAACTCGAATTAATACAGGAACTGTTTTTAAGAACGTTTGCTGAGCAAAGAAATCACCATTTAGAAGCCTTTTATTGATCGGTTGTAAAAATCAGCCGAAAACTGAATAATTTAGCCATTGATTAAAAATTTTGTGCGTATACAATAAAACAACTGCAACAATAAATCCCAGTTGCGTCTGAAACGGGTCAGTTTTGGGGATTAAAAATTTTGTGCGTATACAATAAAACAACTGCAACAATAAATCCCAATTGCGTCTGAAACGGGTCAGTTTTGGGGGCCTTTCTTTTATAGTTAGTTGTTTTTGTTGTTGTTACTGATTAACTGACATATGGTATAGGATTTAACAGTCCATTAGTAGCCTGGGGTACAAGCCATAAGATGAGAATTAATAAAATAAAGCAACCAGAGGATTAACGGGGTGGTCGCATGGCGGGGTGCCACTGTAATATTATACAAGTGAATGATGCAAGAAATCTATGTGAACTGCAGATATGAAATCAAATGAAGAATGATCGTCGCAGTTATGATCGCAATTTTTGCAATTGCGTAAAGAAGCCCCGTTGAAGTCCTGAATTTTTTTCAGGCTTCTTTACGCAATTGCAAAAATTGCGATCAAAACTGCAACGATCATTCTTCATTTGATAATATTATACAGTTGAACCGTCCGTAAACGACGGTGGTCGCTTACGTAAGGTGGTCGCTCACGAGAGTTCAAGAGTCAGTGGGTCTATACTCAGGTTCATTAGCTTGAAGCAATAGTGAAAATTTACTAAAGCCGTACTCTGAATTCTCTGAAACAACAAGACATTGATAACTTCGCCGAACTTTGAATCAAAGACCAAGAGCCTTTGATGTGACTTGGACAAAAAGAGAACTCGTTGCCGGCAGTATGCTTTAAACTGTATCATTTACAAGTGATCTACATCTCGTTTCGATTTCATGCACGTTTGTGGGCTGTTGATCTGTAGAGCTGTCTCGACAATTCTTAATTAGTTAATTCAAATTGCAGGGAAGCACTTTTTTATTTATACACCAAGAGCCCGTTTAACACGAAGATGATATCTCGGAAGGCAAGAAACTAACAAAAGTTATGGCTGTTTGCAAGACACAATGCCAATACTTGAAAACTTTAGCCTAAATTTTCCAAAACAAAAAGTCAGCCCAATAACTTTTTCGAAGTTGTCCGTGGCCATATACAGCCACGTAATGCACCTATCAATGTTAAGCTGCAGGAGGGGGGGGGGGGGGGGGGGAGAGAAAGGCCGGGCATAGGCGGGATACTTGACGTAAGAAGTCTGCCCGTGGCAGGGGCTTTTGAACATTGCAGCCTGTGGGTCTGGACATTTGACTTAAACCGTTAGTGGGAATTTGTACTCTTTTGATCAATGATAGCATTCCAAGAGTTGGGTATTTGAACAGATAAAATGAAGCGAGGTCAAATCCTCACTACGGCTTAACATTGATAGGTGATTAACAAGAGCTGCGTGCGAAAACTGGTTCTGTTGCTGCACATTTAGCACATTTGGCAACAAAAGCCTCTTTTTTTGTCGGCAATAGAAAGTAAACGTACCGTCGATTATAAGGTGCTAGGACGCTTCTGGTACGACCATATATTAAATTGATAGAGGCAAGCACATATTTTAATCCACATGACTATATATTTTTCGTTTTGTAACAGATTCAATCTGCTTGAGTTTAATATCAGGTGTACGTGCGTCTTTACCTGGAAAATATCCTGTTTGTAACTACGTGGCCAAGACAGCGAAAAATTAATGTAATGGCTAACAGTTTTTGCATCGCTGGAGAAATAGGATTAAGTGATAAGTGGTCGCAAAAAGGAGGTTTTAAAACAATCAGAAATTTTAAACCGATAGCTCTAAAAGTGATTGCGGTCACTTTTTGTGAGAGTTGGTTGCTTACGAAGAGGTCCATATCACAATGATTTGACTGAAAAAAAAAATTGGAATTTTCGAAAAGTGGTCGATCGAGGTGGTCGCAGGGAGTTCCACTTTGTTACAATTCGAACGACATACAATTTACAAATTTTTCAATTTTCTGACTCGACAAGGCAAACCGATTGTAATCAATATAACAACTGGAAAAAATCTGAACCGCTAACTGATAAACTAAAAGGAAATTATGCACACAACTGGAAGCTTACTAAAAGAAAACTATAATTAAATGGTTTTCTAGCGAAATTAACAAAAAAGCCATTTTTTCTCCACAAAAGCATTAGTTTCTAATGGTTTTCACAGCCAATTTATTACGTCTCTTTCATAAATTGAGTCTTTAGGCACCATATTTCATGTGTTAAATTTATATCAAGGAGCATATGCTGTAAGTCTCATTAAGGGCAGTTTTCGACGTTCATTCAAAGTGCAGCCAATTAGGGAAATTCGTCGGGAAAAAGGAATATTAAAGTAACTTCCGATAAGTCTGGCGGCTACGTTTAGTCAATTGTTATTTGGTTGGAAGCCAAAAACATCGCGCTGTACCGAATTGCAAACTTCCTTCCGTAACCCAGATCAAGCGTTCTTATGGTCTGTTCACAATTTATTTAGAAGCTTCTAAGCTGAAATACTTCACCAAGAATTTTCATCCAGCGTTTGATACTATCACTGTATTTCATTAAAGGACCACTTTTAGTTGGCAGGCTAAAAGTGGCTAATCACCCTAGTACTCTAATAGTATGTTGAAGAGTTTTAAGCCTGTTAAATTGTTACACTTGTCGTAATTTGGGTGTTCGTCCGACTGAATTTACACCCAACTGCGGTTACAAATTGGCGAAAAATGAACCCCGACAATAAAAATTGCATTAACTACCTCAAAAGCAACCCTGCTATTCATTTCAACCTTTTGTTTATATCACTAATACTGTTTTGTTTCCGTTTGAATCGTAAGGTCGAATTAATTGCGTGGCGTAGTATGTTACATGCCAGCCAAAACGGCGCCAATCAGATCAGTTATCAAAGCATCAAGAGATTTACTTACGAGTAAAAATCTTGGAAATTTTCCCAAAATCCAAATACGTTAACACTACAAATGTCACAGAAAAGTACTTTTGTAAAGCTATTATCAGATTTTAGGACTCTTGCTGTAGATTTGAAATCATCCACAGACGCAAAGTTGGAACTGTAGAACGTGGTCCGGTGATTGAGTCTGCCAATCTGCGGACCTATATTTGGGCTTAAAGCTTGTGGATATGGGAAAAATACAGAAGTGCCAATACTTTAAAGGACAGGGCTAACATTAAGTCGACATGAATATATCCCGCTAAACGCATTCAGATCAATCCAAGCGGCAAAACTCAGCTGTTGTGGAAAAACGCACGTTAAAGAACACAATTAAAGCGCGCGTTTTTGCAGTTTCCTTGAAATACGGTTGGTTATGGAGAACTGGCACGACTTTTGTGAAACGCAGCTAAACTGAAATAATTAACCACATTTTAGTTTCTAGCTGATGAGTTACGTAAAGTTAGTCTTCCTCCCCTCTCTTCAATTCTTTATTCCCTGAGACAACCCTTAATTTCCTGCAATAAAATGTGCTTATAACTCAGTTTAAAGTTTATAATTCACTACGCGTGGGAAGCTAAAGAAAAGTAGAGTTTTACGTCTTTTGCGTAGACTGTATAAACCTTCCGACAAGTAAGCAGTGATTTTAGATGTTTGTCACGGTGTTCACGAGTTTGCATGTTTTCGAAACAAAATTTTTATCAAATGTTTGTCACGTTTAACTCAGTCGCTGCAACTATTTGCTGGCTAGGGGGTTATCCGCACAAGGCAACATTTTATTTTATTTAAAAAATTGCGAATTACAAGTGCCGACCTGTTTTCATTATCCACTTAATCTTTAAAGCAGCCCTCGTCAAACGTCAGAAAGCAATCTAAAGTCAATCAATGAATTTTAAGGGTGATGGGTTTTCGGTTTCTGAATAAAATAACTACTTTAATTCTTTTGTTTGGCGGATACGTTTGCCAAGCTAAAGATTAGGAAGTGACAAATTGCTGTTCTAGTGCGGAAGGACCGTAAGGCATTTGTGAAACCCATATCTGGGTCAAAGTTTGAGAACCAAGTACAATGATCGCTGCAAACAAGAAACGTCTCTATGGCAACAAATTCAAGAGCCCGCCAGGGCTGTACTCAGACACATTGAGGCAAGCAAGAAAAACATTGTGTATGTTGTATAAGCACGTTTTCCTAATGAAATCATTTCTTGTTAATGCATTCAAATATGACCGACGACTTAATTATAAATATCTGGCGAGTTACTGTTCAAAATGGGCATGCATGAGAATCATAATTATTTTTGTAAATAAGCTGTTGATGTCCAATTGAGCTTAAATCGGTTTGTTTCAACAATGGCCTCAGAGGTTTTGCTACATTATTTCATGTAAGAGCTCCTGACTTTTTCCATGTGAGTTCACTTTATCATCTGGTAATACAAAATGCTCTTTGAGTCTATTTTAAGGTTAAATCGAAAAGACAGCTGAACAATATTGTTGGGTTTTTTTTTTTTTAGATCACGTCATTATCCTCGTGGATATCAATGTTGATAAGAGAGAGGCTTGGTAATACCTGCCTTTTGATTAAAACTTAGCCACTCTATCTGACTTTGTGGCCCAACCCCACTCCATACCCACACGACCCTTCCCCACCCAAAACATGAACGGCAATACAGTGGAACCCATGAGGAACATCTCAACCTAACACATATTTATTTTGTTTTAATTCCCAGATAGGTTGGTGGTTTTTCAAGGGCATAGTTTCCAAAACTAGCCCAGCCCAGCCCATTCCAGTATGAGTCTTCAGCTTAAAATATAAGTCGAGGAAATTTGTAATCAGGAACGGACTCCTATTTCTTCTCGTTTCCGATGAAAGCCTTCCCAAAATACTACCAAGCCACCGACTTCGCGAGACGAGAGAAATTCGTCTCAAGTACTCAAGAAAATTTAGACTGTTTCTTGACTGCGAGCATTCTCTTCTTTGTCCTAATTTTGCACGCTCTGTTATCTCACTCAAAACAATAGGACAGCCAGTGCTCGCAATGTAAATAGTCGTGTTCCCCTGACGCAAAAAAACTAGCCGAGACTGTTTGTTATAGTCTTAGTTTTGTTTCTCTGTACGAAACAGCTTTTCACACCCGGACCGAATGTTCCAGTCTTTCCACAGAAGTTCACTCCAGCCAAATGCGTCACTAAAGCCATATGCGCGTGGCACACAATCGGAAACGTTTACGAACAGTAGATGGAGATGTTTCCTCGATGCTCGCAACTAAAAACGTATCAGATAGAAAATGTTCTACCTTAACGTCACGTTTGCGACGATCCACAATACAATCGCGTGGAAATAAATAATATGCAAATACTATCGCAACCTGTTTGCGACTAACTGGCGGCGACTTTCAAAGTAAACAGCAAGTTTTGACGAATCAGAAGTTATATTTGTCCATTGTAAGCAACCATATCTTGGTGCGTATATCACTTACGCAGATAGAAAACAATCGAAAACAGCAAGTCAGTGTTTTGCGATTGAGCCATCACAAATTAATCCTTTGCGACTTTTTGGCGCGTACGGAAACAAGGCTTTAAATGCTTGTAATAACAATCCGTGATAATCTCTGTTGATTAGAGTATTTCTTACGTCTCTAGCCTGGTGAAAACCATGATACTGAACAAAAGATATTTGATGAGAAATATCAAGTGCACGCTTTCAGCTAACCTTTCAACATCAGATATTGACGCAAAGTCAGGCATACTTTTATACGTCTGAGAGGTTCTTGGACATGGGGCTGTTAAACTTCGTTCTTCTCAATTAAAAATAGTTCTCAACAGAAGTCAATGCGTTCACTTCTGTCAAATCGTTCTGATACCGCGTGTTTCTGCAAAAAGAAGTCCTCTGTAGTGCCAGTTTCGTACCTGCTCATTTCTGACTATTTCTGTCACAAAACCAAATTGTAATAGTTGTTATTTATGTCAGAGCTGGGTACCATGATTTCAACTAAAATGCGTCAAACAAATTGATATCTGTAAAATGTTCCTTCAAGAGCATGATATCGTCTTCTTAGGCGTCTTTAGTAATTGCGAAACGGAGAGGACCAAACATCAAATATTGAATTAGCAGTTTAAACTTCTCACTAATTCTCCGCGCCTTAACTACTGGGGTTTCAATAATAGATGCAAAGTGTCACAGAACAACTATTTCAAGCTTGAAATTTCATGCAGTCCTTGCACTGCCTTAATTTTAGATGATAGCAAAATCACATAAATGTGATAAATAATCGCCAAAAACGTTTTAGTCTAAGCAGATTATCTTGTTACGCACATGTTCATCTAAATTAAATTTTTGTCGGAAAGAAGGTCATGAAAAACACGTGTGCTTCAAAATACATTTCCTTCTTGTTTTGTTTCTAAGTTTCTTAAGGGGCCCTCGACCATTTTGTAAGCGTGATGTAAAAGCCATCGTCGTTTGCCATAAAACGATGACTTTTAGCGTGAACTTAATGTTGCCATTTTCATTAAAAGCCCTTTGCAAGGACTCGCTGTTTTATTTACATTCAACAAGGTTTTGTGTTTAACTTTGGATTAACCGCGTTAAGTGCACGGCCGAACCGTCTTTGTTCACTTTTCTACCACTCCTTGCCAAAACGCAACTGTTTTGTTTAGCGATTTGATTGGCAATGAAAACAATTGATCAATTTACTATGACAATTTATGTTCCATGCATCTGCCCTTCTCTTGATTTGTTCCTGACAGTCAACCCTTCTTTTCAATCAATTTCCAACGTTCTGTAAATTACCTGTAAATAATAGAGCTTTTATATTTGCATACACAGGTTTTGCCTCAATCTCATAAACGATGAAAGGAAATTGAAGCGACATTAACAGTAAGTTTTACTCTCAGTCCACGCGTATCAGTTGTTCAAGAAAATCTTTCGTTCCCTCGAAAATGTTGGGTGCTTATTTCAGTGTACAGTATCAGATTACGTAAGATGCTCTGAATAAAATACCAAACAGGTTCTTTTTGGTTTGAAATATCATCCTTTCGCTTTGGAAGACACCTGTCTCCAGCTTGGTGGAACAAAACACCTCAAACAAAACATGACCCCTATGTGCATGTAACTTGTCTTAAAATTGCCTTAAGGCGCAAAAAATCAAAACATTTTTGACATTTCTAATCGACGATACAAACCCGGAGATTTTTTAGCTCAGGGCACTTTAGAACTCGGAAAGCGTTTCGAAAAACTCGCATCTTTTGAATGCCTTCACCAAATGTTCTCGCTCGCTTCACTGAATGGTTAACGCATGAAAAGGTGAGCACATTCAAGCTTGAAGCGTGACAGAGTTTAGCCAGTGAAACGAATAAATTCAAGTAAACCCTGTAATACGGTATCTGCACTTCATAAAAGCCAACCACTGATTTTGAAAGAATGAAAATACGAAGCTCAGAAAACGTACCAATGGACGCCATTCCCACTCCTAAAGATTGCGCGCAGAGTTCAAGGTAATGGAGTAAATACCTGCCATTAAAAATCGGTCCTTGCTAGGGTTTTGTTTTACCATTGAATGCTCGCACAATTCAATGATTTCTTCTGTGTTTAGAGCACTCGAGAAGGCATTATATTTCTTAGCAATTCGTTCACGGGTTCTTACCGACCAGGCCAGTGCGTATCGCAAATCATTTCTTTAAAGTCAAAGAATTTGCGTAGAAAACTCTCATGTCTTTGATCCAAGTAGAAGAACCCCCCGAGTTTATCATTTCATAGGATGTTCAAAAGCGCTCTCTTTCATCTGTAAAGGATTTCATGCATAGAGGAAATGATCCTATGTATACCGTTTGATCAGAGTTTTGTGATCTTATGAATATCGTCCAAATTTTTTCCTAAAAAAAACTTTAATTAGTAGGTGTTGAAGTGTTGTTTGTCAGGTCAGAACTCGTTAAAATGATGATCATTTGTTTTCAAACGTTTGTGAATTAAAAAATTCAAGAAATGTCTTTGATTTAGAGCGACAAGTTAAGCAAAGGATCAAATGTAGCGATCCGCACAATCTTTTGTTTATGTCGACTTTGTTGCAATATCAAAAGAAACCAAAATTAACAGTGAGACCGTTTATCCCTTTTTAAAGAAGTGGCATTATGACCTTTACACATTTCACTCGCTTTTAAATTTTATATGATCCAAACTAGAATTTCCTATCATTTCTGCCCAGACAACTAATTAAGTGAACTGTTGGCTTTCTGCTTCTCCACACCCAGCTTAATCAAAATCATGATTATTCTTTTCTACAGTTGTTTTGAGGTAATCTGCGGAGAAACCTTTTCGCTAATCTCAAACAACTGAACAGAATGCCCCTATTTTTTGGGCTCTTTCCGTTAAACCCTTTAAACGTTAAGACTGATCAGCATTAAATTTCTCCTTGTGATATCAACGCTTTATAAAACGGAGTGGTCACGAGAATTAAGGACAGGATCACACAAGATTAATTTGCTTGATATCTTAACAATTTCTTCCCACTACTTCTTTAGGAAATGTGTAGGGGCAACAAATGAGAATTTAAATTTTGAACTTGGGGTTTAAAGGGTTTCGGCGGATAGAGCCGATGAATTACAAAATTCGCAAAAACAAAGTACTAACTTCGAAAGTACGTAATTCTTCCCAACCAGTTAGCATAGAATCACCTTACCGTACCGTGTAAGCGTTTAGCGGCATTGCGCAAACTTTGAGACCACTAAGTATTTATTTTAACTGTAAACAAGGCTCCTGGCCAATCGAAAAGTGATCACGCCTAACCCTGCTCACTTTAAAAAAGACTGGGATCGAGTGGCCGCGAGAGCGATTATGGGATTGTTTGGAGGGAAGCTGAGGTAAACACGACGGAAAATTTAAATTTTTAGGCGACGTCTGTTTAACCGGAACTTCAAAATATGTTGATTGAAAATTGATTGTATTGCCTGACGGTGAGTATAACAAGAACCCAAAATTTCTCTTCTTTTGTTCTAGTACGTCACTCAGCAGCAAGAACGATAAGAACGCAATACGCCGGCAACAGAGAGAAGGAAGCCCCAAATGTTACCATTGCGACGGAGAGGAGAATATCACTGTGGAGCATTTTCTTCTTTCGTGTTCGAAATATGAAGAGATTCGATCGCAGTTGCTTTGCCAGCTGCAAGGTGATCTACAGGCTATTGGCGAGAGAGGACTCCAGGTCTGGCAGAGGTTTTTAGAAAGCAGCCCTGCGTGTCAGTCGCAAATTATCCTTGGAGCGCAAAGTTTTGGTGCCTTGGAAGACGAAGCTATCCGGCATTTTCGGACGCAGTACGCCGCCAGAGCCTGGAGCGAGAGGATCGTCATTTGAGGCTGATCTTAAGAGATTTTTTCGTCGGATGTCGAACGTTAAACATGTTAAAGAAGGAAATAGCCAATCACAACAGAAATAAATAGAGAAGCTATGAAAAACTCTCAGTAAACTTAGCCAATACAGGGAAGCATGAGAAAAAGACAATTCAAGAGTGAAATTGCCGGACGATAACTCGCGATTTGAAAATCAGACTACTTGAAATCGCTTGGTCTGTGTTATCAATCCTTCACAGGCACAATATTTAAATAAAATTGCATTACAAGCCAGCCACTGAGAAATTGTTCTTGTTGTCCTATGAACAATCCGTTAACATTTACAGCAATGGATCGTTTTGAGCTTATTCGTGTTGCTTAGCAACATAAGAGCTGCAAACCGCGAGAACCGCTGGATGGAGGAAAACGGGGAATTGAACCGGAATACCCACTTAACTTAAGCAAATGCTCAGTTCTCCCTTCGCTTACAAATTAAAAAAAAGCTCGGTCGTGAAATAGTTCACATCGAAACCGCGCGAATGCGAACAGAACTATTTTTAATGAATTCAATGATGAATGCTCGTAAAACCCAAATATGCAAGCATTTTTACTCAAAGTTCATAAAGTCTGCCACTGCAGACTGATTGTTCTCGTTAGTCAGTTGTATCACAGACAGCTCGATGCAGATAACAAAACAAACATGAAAAATATGTCAACAAAGCGTCGAGAGGCGAAGTTAGCACTTCTCATCATCATCCGAAGAGAAACCAGCTCGCATCACGAAACAGATACCAGACACAAAGGAATTAACTGCCATCCGCCAAGGAGATACAAAACACAAGTAAAATACATGGTTTACATCAAACGGAAAACAAGATATCCGAAGTAAAATACTTTCTACACAGTTCAAAATGCTGTCTAAACTTATAACAAAACTCGAATGCAAAATTGTGGCTAAGTGTCTTAAAACATTTCCATTCAGATGTTTATACAAGGCCAAGGAAAGCTGAAATCGTGATCAGTAAGTATACTCCTTTTTACCAAACTTTGCACAACTTATTCAGAATCAGCTTCCGTTTGTTGCTTTATGAAATTGTTTTTTATTCTGTTTTAAGCAAATAGCGAATTTCCTCCTTTGTTTGCTATTACCCCGTTTACGTACCAGTTTGGTCTGGACAGTCCACAGTACACGTGAAGAAATTTTGACAGCTCTTACATGCTTTACTTTCCCCTGCACCTATGTGTTCAGTTTAGCGAATTCAGAACTGAGTGCTTTCATGATCTCCTGATGGGATACGTGCTCGTTGTCACTCTTAATTCGTGCGAAGTTCTCTTTGACAAACAAGGCAAACCGACTGGGTGTACGAGTTTGAGGTGTGCCATCCTTCTTCAGCTGAGGAACAAGTTCTATTCGACTACAGGAAATAAAAAAGGAAAGAGAAATAGATTTGGATTTAACATCAGATTGGTTAGATTGCCACAGCGACTGTGCCAGATGAGAAAGTACAACGAAAACCGTATTTTCTAAAGTGAAAGTTGGGGAGAATTTTCAGAAGTATACCACTTCGATTACGAAGAAAGGCACCATTTCTTCTGCAATGTCTTTAAGAACGCACTGACTTCTTGAAGTCCTTAAAGTGACGTCAATGCACAAATAAGTGTATAGAAAAAAACTGAAGTTCACTTTATCTGACAGTATAAAATTTCAAGTTCATTTGAAAATGACACGATGACGAAGGAGGAGGCGATGACAAAAACATTCGTCTTCGAGCTGAGAGTCATTGCGAGTTCAAGATTATTGTTTATATTTCTGTTTTCTTAATAATGTAATTAATTTGTAAGTCAGGTGAGAGGTCTTCGCCCCTGCACTGACTGACTGAAGTACAGAGAGTAGCACCAACAGAAAAATCTTCATTTTGGTCTTTCGTTCGCCAAGCAAAATATTCAAAACTCTGTACTTGTGTTAACGAATTGAACCCTACCTCTTACAATGGGCGCAACGACTTTTCTCCAAGTTGACTGATTTGGAATGACGACCAAACCTGTTTGAGAGACAAAAACAACAACTGAACAGATAAGGCTTCCTTAATTCCTGGGATTTGCTCTATCGGCGCGGACGGCCAGTTCGTTTTTCTAGGATTCTCCATCCAGTAACATTTGATACCAAGAAATAGTTAACTCTTGTGAAGTCACTCAGATATAGGGGCCTTTTTTGCATGTTCCGTAGAGCAGTTATCAGTTGAGAGTCGACAACAACTTTCATTTCTTCTAGTTTTGCTTCACTTTGTTGTGATTGGCTAGAAAAAGTCGCGCCACTTCCTAAACCAATCAGAAGTAAAAACCAAAACAAATCACGACTTGCACGTGAGAATTGTAATTGCTTCAAATTCTGATTGGCTCATTCCACTGCCGGCCGTTGTTGTGATTGGTCAATGTTAATTACCTTGGGTTTGATTGTACGACAGCCAATCGAAAGCGCTCTCAGTAACGAAATTAATCCACCAATGGGTGACTGCCCCCCCCCCCCAACTTTACTGACCATTTCCTCGTTAGCCAAAGATAATAATCTGTTACAATGCTGAGATTACATGATCTTTCAGGATCTGTGAGTACTCCACAAGGACCACCGGGGTTAAGTGTGCACCTAACCCCAAATTATTTTTTCGCTAAGATATATGTTACAAGATACATGTTCGAAGTGCATTGCAGCTTTTTTTTCCTTTTTTTGACTTAAGGCTTCAAAACTTACGAAAAACTAAGCATCATTTGTTTCACGACCGAGTCAGAAGGGGCGTAGGTCTATTCCTGATTTGACGTCACAATCTACTAAAGACTTAACGCCATGCAAATCAGTTTGTGACGTCAAATCAGGAATAGACCCACGCCCTTTCTGATCCGGTCTTGAAACAAATGATTCTCAGTTTTGAAGTTTATAAAATGTCATGATTTGGTAAAACTAAACTAAAAAAAAAAAAAAAACCCGGTTCGAACAGGTGAAACATCTATTTCAGAAGAAAACGTTTTCTGGGGGTTAACGCCCGTTTAAACGGATTCAACATTTGACCAACACTCGTTCAACAGAAGTTGAACGGATGTTGATCAAATGTTGGATGCAAAAACAAAGTTGTGCAGAGGCTGTTCGAACGGTTCCAACATTGCACCAACTTCTTCATTGTTTACGTAAACGATAGACGCCATATTGTCTTTTGCGGCCTGATGTGAGCATGCGTGTTCTACAATTGTTGAACAGAAGTGTTCAAACGGCTTCAACACCAGTCAACATTTTCGAGAACAAAGGAAAAGTTTAATCGATGTTGAATGGCAGTTTAAACCGATTTAAACTTGAATCAACACGCTTTCGACACGCTCTCAACATTTTTTACGCTTTCAAAAATGTTGGACCACCTGTTCAAACGTACCCAACATTTGGTTCAACAAAGTGTTGAACGCATGTTGAAGCAAATGTTGAAACCGTTTAAACGGGCCTTTAGGTGTGCTTTAATACTTACGTGTTTTGGCATTTGGTACATCTGTAAGTGTACTTGGTATTAATAGAGTAGCTGTGGCAGCGGGATATAGGAGGGAGATCCTGATGAACAAAATTTGACCTCATGGCCCTGCAAAAAAAGAGAACATTGTGTAAAAGAATGATTTTGTCTAAGTTAGCCCGGCTTATGTTGGCTGCATTTTATCTTTCAGGCTGTCGATCAGTGCAGACGAGCGAAAAACCGGTGGAGGTCTGGGAAAGACTGAGACCTCCGCCGTTTTTCGTCTCCAGTAACCGAGACCAGACTGACCGCTGAAATAAAGCTTTCTGATATTTAAAATTACCAAACGATTGAAAATAAGACTTACCAACTTTTCCATACAGGCCCGTGACCGGCTTTGACACCACTGATGATCCAAGAGGCTGCGTGACACATTTCGTGAATTAGAGTGTCACGCAATCGGTCTGGTGGAAATGAAAAAGTCAATCAGAAAATTTTTATTGGTGATATGCAAGTGGATCTTTTCTGAAGCTAGCTGAGGGCTAAGGAATGTGATGCCTGGAAATCAAAGGAGCTGGGGACCTATGACGATCTAAAAACACGCTAAATAATCAACTGAGCTGACGAGAGTCGGAGGAGGAAAGGGAGGGAGGAAAGGGAGGGAGGAGAGGGGAGGGAGGGGAGGGGCAAGAGGAGGTGGGGTGGGGGGGGGGGAGGGGGTGCGGTACCCGTACCGGCTTAATCGTTCACTGAGTAAATTGAGTCTGAAGCCCATTCCGCAAGCAACCAAGATCAAAAGGTAGTAACTTTATAACAGAGATTTATGGCAGCATTTAGTATTGCGGCAAGAATTGACCCACAAGTGCTGATTCAAAGCCCCTACCACACACCTGCGGAGTCGATCACTTTGTCTGCCAGCTCAATTCTGGACATCCGAACACCATTCTTCCTGGAAATAAAAGTATAAAGAAAACCTTCCACCATTAAGCAAAATCAACATTAAGACAAATGAAGTAAAAGTAAGAGGTACAAACTAAAAACAATCCATTTTCTCCTACCCACGTTTTATGAAATTGATAAATGCCCGTGCGTGTGTACACTTTAAACGCACGGATGCCATCAAAATTTGGTAATAAAGAAGTACGCTACAAGCCCCACGCGAGAAACGTGACTGGTGTTGTTACTAAGTTTTGACGTCATCTGTGCGTGATCAGAGCACGCACGCACGCACGCACTGACAAATGGAATTTATTTGTTTTATATGTTGTGGTATATGTTTGTTTTTGGATTAAATCAACCAGTTTAATTTCTTATTTTCCTTTGCGTCGAATTTACTAACATAATCTGAAACAAAGGCAAATTAAAATCAAACTGGTTAAAAAGATTTTAAACTATGAAAAATTTGAACCACAACATATCTATTACTTTTTTTCTACTTAATTCAACTTATTGTCGCCATTCGACAGGCGAATTATAACTCGAGGTTTCCACTGTCCATTGTATAACACATTTTACTGCACGTCTGAACAGATCTGGGGAGAGAAATGGCGCCTGAAGTCTCCTATGAGGACCGCTTGCTGAGATTCTTTTAACTTCTCACCTGCTATAATAACAGAAACCCGCTGTAGTGCGCATTCTTTTGTTCCACGTAATCTGGAAATCTGAAGGCAGCTACATGAAGAAGAAAAGTGAACGTTTCCAATTCTAACTTGGTCAGAATGAGGTAATTTAGGGTGGTTCATCTTGATCATAACGTTGGATTTAGTATGTAGCATGCATCCAGACAATAGGCCATATTCGTATTTTCGGTATTGAACTGGATCTAGCATGAAGTGGAGGCTCTTGCGGGGGAATCTTTTCATATGTAAATGTATTCCCCCGCAAGAGCCTCCACTTCATGCTAGATCCAGTTCAATACCGAGAATACGAATATGGCCTATTCTGCCACCTCCTACCCCTCCCCTTTCTTTCCCTTCCCCTCTCTTCCTAGTCCTTCTTCATTTGCTCTTCCTGTTTCAACTCCCTTTCTCTTCATCATAAGGTAGCAGGGTTGGTGCAGTGGTGAGAGCGCTCGCCTTCCACCAATGTGTCCGGAGTTCGATACCCGGACTTGGCGTCGTAAGTGGGCTGAGTTTCTTGGTTCTCTACTCTGCTCCGAGATATTTTTCTCCGGGTACTCCGGTTTTCCCCTCTCTCCAAAAACCAACATTTGATTTGATTTGGTTTGATTTGAGAATTGTGAAGAATTAAGAATTGTTAACTGTCATGAATTTAGAATTTAGAGTTGTAATGCGCGTGTGAGCATCTTACTGTGAAACACGCGCAATAGAAATAAATCATTATTATCATCGATACATGAAATACTGGGTAACAGAGAGATCCCCTGCCCGGCGAATCCCGCCGCTAAAAACGTAGTTCAGTATAACAACTATTTCAGCGGAAAACACTTTTGAGTGACACACGTTTTTGAGGAATTTCTTTTCTTACTGTATCTTTCAATACAGCTTTCACCTACCTGATTTTCAAACACTGTTCGGTTGTACAGTTTGAACAAATCTTTCGTAAGTGGCTCCCTGTTCTTCTTAAAATCCTTCTCGCTGGCATAAGAAGCGAGAACATCGTCCAGCACGCCCTTGGGACGCAAAGACGGTGCTGTGTTGTAGAGCAGATAAATCAAATGAGAATGGCAGCACATAAATATCTATGATCGTTAACGCTTGCTTTGATGGCGGTTAAAGTAGCTTTGGTGTTTAAGTGGTGGAAAAAGTGTTTGCTAAAATTTTCCACTATTGTTTTAGACGAAAACGAAACAAACAATTTCTTCCACTTGAGCCGTTTTCATATCGTTTCTAACCGTCTACACTTCGCCCATAACAGGCCTTCCAAGAAAATCTAAAGGTAACTAGCCCAGCAATAAAGCAATAGAAACCTATTCGTTGCGAGCATTTTTGTTGCTGCTAGTCGGAGTCGAGCGAGCAGTGCCAAAAGGTATCGCAGCAAGCAATCCCTCCCTAAGGTATCGATACTTTTCAAGGAATCGTTTTCTGAGTGACCTGAAACAGTTTATCGTGGCGACAACAAATGCAAAAACATCGTTTAATTTATGTTTCTAAGCAGTAACTGTTGAAGGTGCCCCGCAGTGTGCAAGGCGCAGAACTGCGCGAAAAGATCTTCCTACCTGGCACTAATCTAACTTAAAAACCAGAGCTCTTCCCGCTTACGGGACCTTCGACTGCTGTCAAACACGCGAAAAAGGGAAGAGCTCAACATCCGATGCGCTGAACGAATGCGCAGTGGCAACAAGAGGCACCGTCCTTTCAGATACACCACGATAGGACAATGTCTTTGTCGCTAGTGAAATCAGGCTATAATAAAAGGGAAAAGTGGAAAAGAATATGCAGTTTAACTCTCACCAGTGTAACATTTTGATTGAATGGATTTCGGTGTCCTCGAAGGGAAATTTGTTAATGGCGTCTTGAAAGACGTGTAACTGACTACTGAAAGAAAATGGAGACAAGTGCGTTAGTTCGAAAAGAAATACTTACCCATACTTGAGGTAGCACAGTCGAAGTTGTGCTTACGGACAACTTCGTGGCACCTCTAGTCATAAGCGGACACTAAACTATGGTCCCGGCCATCACGCCTTTAACACTTTCCATTTATAACCTTCTGTAAGCGGATCCCTGTCTCTTCTTTGAATCATCATAGGCGGAGAGACCTCTTGAAAGTCTGACTCAAACGAAGGTTCCACCCCATTTGTATTACAAAACTATCCTGCAGTTTCTCAAATGTCTGAGACTATATATCAAAATATCCAAAGTTTTTTGTTCATGCAACAGAAGCTAACAGAGATATGCGAACGCCAGTAGAAGGTTAACCGACACACCCTACTTCATTCAGTGAGTTGACACGTCCCGAAAGCGCGGGATATCTGTGCTCGGTCCCGAGGGTGTCCGCTTACGGGACCTTCGACTGTTCATGATGCATTATTTAGTACCTGGTGTTGCCAACTCATAGCAGCCTTCATTCTCTAAATCTGAGTCATATTCTTCTGGGGTGAATCCAGGGTCCACGAAGACATCCTCTTCAAGTTCTTCATCGTCATCGTCCACAATAAACTCCTCTAAGCTATGACAGTATTACACAAACACTTGGTTTTATCAACAGAGTTGATAAGGTGAATTAACTACCGTACAGGTATTCTAAAACTTAACATTTCGAGCGTTAGCCCTTCGCCAGAGCGAATCGAGGTATTACATTGTATGGATTGTGTGTGGTTTGTATAGAGCAGATGAAGATACACTATTGGTGGTAACGTGGCAACGTAAAAACAGGAATACATAAATTGAATGGAAAGCCTTCGTCAATACCGTGGGGTTAAGTGTGCCGATTTGGAAGATTAATTTTTGTTCTAGAACCTTGCGGCTTTCCGTGGTACCTTAACGCAGGAAAAGGGCGCATGTGTTGCCATGTCGCCATGTGAAAGTGTTAGAACAGGACCCAAAAAAGTTATAAAATGAAGAGTAAAGAGGAAAAGAAGGAAGGGCGTCTGGAGCAAAGGATAAAGTTGCACTGAATACTAAGGATTTTTTTGTTAAAACAGGTGTGTTGGTTTAAGTCTGAAAAAGGTTGTTAATCATGGTCGGCTTGTATTAAGTCGCGGCGGAGCCAAACCTACGGCGAAAGTATTAACCCTGGCTGGTGAAACGTCCAAAGACGGGGTTTTTACTTTGCGAGTAAAAGCTGAAGCAAAGTCTGGAAATTTTACAGACCAGGGGCGTAGCCAGAATTTTTCCACTGGCACGCACAATTTTCCAGATCTCTTAAGTGGAGATCTGGAAGTGGAGCATTTGGCCCTGCTCCAACATTCTCCAGTAAGGTCTCTTTTACTGTTCACTGTTCATAACTAAGGCAAACAGTTTCACCTCGATCTAAAACAGGTTTGGAGACACTTTGGGGTTTGTTTAGTTATCTGTAGCACGGTGACCTGTACTTTGACCTGTGGAATATGATCTGTTCAAGAGACCTGCCGCCGCCAGTGAGCACAAGAAGTGAAGACCATTGAAGGAGGGGAGTGAAAAGATCATGTTATAACCAAATTTACCTCTTTGTTTCTGTTTGTCGCTCCTCACCACTCAAACTTAAAAGTTTCTTGGGAGTTCTTACCTTCTGTAAAACTAAAAGGTATGGCTATTATGAGAGGAAGAAGTTAAAAAGCTGAAACAAAGTGTTATAAACTGGAATGCAGATAAAATGGACTGAGACTAATCCCCTGGGTAAAGTTAACCATATTTTGAACACTGAGCTGGGGCGTGGTGGTTCCTTGAAACTGAGTTCTGTGTTTCACTTCCAGAGAACCCTTTTGACTTATTATAAAACTCACACATGATGCCGAGACTGAGAATCAAACCCAGGCCACACTGGTGAGAGGCGAGTGCTCTCACCACTGCGACATCCCTGTCATCTTCTTTCCAGAGTGAAGGGCAAAATTAGACCAAAATAAGACTACCTATTAGGGTGTGGCACAAACTTCAAATTAAAAACTTCACATACATAATTCAAAATCATCTGCATCACTTTCACTCTTCTCCGGGTTGTACTTTTGGAAAAGCCTTGCACTTAGGCTGAAAATTAATAAAGAAATGTAAAAATATTAAACACTTTTTTGACTACAGATCCCCCACAGGACAATGTTGGTTTTAACAAATTATAAACATGTGTTGTGATAAAGATAACTGCTTCTGCAAGTTGACCAATAAACAACAAACAGAATAGCATCAGAAGACGTACAAAAAAAAAAACTTCAAAACCTCAATACTATTGTTTCTTTTACATACCTGGGTTTTACAGGACTATCAGAAATACAATCGTCATCATTATTGCTGCAATCAGTGATACTGTGGGGAAAATTTAATGGAGGTTTATAATATTATTTCCAGTGTGCCTCTGCAACAATCTTTACATCTCAACACTTAAATGCTAATTTTATATTTTTTGTGTATACTGTAGAGAGGGATCCATGGGGTCATAATTTTATTACTGTCACAAGCTACCCTCTTGATAATAATAAAATAAAATAAAATACAAGTTTTCCCTGTATTGCCTTAAAATATAGTCTTGTATTGAAGAGGTTGTTCCTGGATGTCACTGACAACATTGTGTTAAGGAGCTATATGTCACAAATACATGTATTTGATCTTGATTTAACACGTCACAGGAAATGTTTGTATGGATGGAAATGTAAACTAATGCTCCAGACTTGTTCCAAACTACTCTTCTGATGAAACAAAACTATAAATAAGTGCCCTTGGCTATAGATGGTCACGATGGAAACAAATTGCAACTGATAAAAAGCATGCCTCCTTTTTTCAGTGTTGTAGCTGTTGTGGCCAGAGAGAATAATTTGTAATGTATTTAACCAAGTCACTTTGTTTTATTATCGTGTCTTACCTAGATGTTGGTCTTGACATCACCACCAAGTCGCTTTTGCCATCCATTTCAAGGTCAGAAGAATCAGCCAATTTTACAACATCACTCTCATCCTCAATACCATTGTATTTCATATCTCTATCATCGTCATCATCTCTGTCAACTTTGCTGTTAATGTCACCCAGGAAAGTGTCAGTGGTGTGGATGTGTCCATCTTGACAATCATTCTCGATGTCAAGGTTTTCCACATGACTAGGGTAATAGGATCCCACAAACTGCGGCACTCCACAAGTAATCTCTGTACTACATGTGTCGTCTGTTTTCTCGCCATTGGAAAGGTTATTTCTTGCTTCAACATCGCATGTCTCTTCACGATGCCTGTCCATGCTGTGAGCGATTTTGCCATCATCTACTGGATAAGATTCACTTTCATGTGTTTCTCCTTCATCCCCGGATACTCGAGCAGCAACTGCATCATTCAGAATGTCAAGTTGCATTTCATAAAAAGCTGTTGGGATTTCTTCAATCATTTCAAGAGAATCTGCAATGACATCTGTCTCACAAACATCAGTAAGATTTCTACGGCTGTCACCACCATCATGCCTATCATTGTCATCAACATAACTACTGCAATCATGAATGCTGCCACAGACATCATCATCATCTTGCTCATTGTCTCTTTTTTTGCCATCTTCATCAGTTGCATCATTTTTGCTGTCATTGATTATACCACCACCTTCAATGCCAGCATCCTCATCATCATGATCATCAATGCCATGAGTGGCATTATAATCGACACCATAATTAGCAACAATATCTCCAGGAGCATCAACGTCATCATCATCAAATTCATGGATGCCACAACCATCACCTTCATCCTTATCGCTGATCTCACTATCATAGTTGTTGACAACAGCATCGTCTTTCTCTTTAACATCTGCATGGCCATCACTATCACAACTGAAATGAGTGTCCCTTGTGTCATCACTGTCGTCAAGAATATCACCTTCAACGTAGCTGTCATGATCATCAGCCTCATCGGTGATGTCAACTTTATCAATATCTATGTTCTCGTCATCACTGCCCTGGCTAACAACACCATTACTATCATTAATACTGTTATCGTCATCACCATTTTCATTAAAAATGGTACCATCAACAACATCACCAGTGATGACTGCCTTGTCGTCAGCATCAATATCAACACCATCATCACCAACATCATCACGGCTGGAACAAACACTTCCATTTCCATCAACATTGTCAATTTTGTCAATAACATCTTTATCATCAATATTGCCATCATGATCAACACCATTGTCATCATTACTGAATTTGCTTCTGATCTCAGCAGCACTGTCATCAAAACTTTTATCGTTATCATCTGTATTAGCATCATCATCAACACCATTATTGTAACTATTCACACAGTTGTTGCTTTTGTCATTGCTAACAAAATCATCAACATTATCATCATCACATTTGATGACAATGCTGACCTCAGCAACACTGTTATCAAAACTTTCATCATTATCATCCGTATTAGCATCATCATCAACAACATTATTGTAATTATTGTTGATGCCATTGTTGCTGTTGTCATTGCTTGCAACGTCCTCATCATCATCATCATCAAGAATTATAACACTATCATGAATTTTGCCACCATTATCACCACCATCATCAGAGCCAATATCATTGACATAGATGTCATCACTGCAATCTACATTGTCATAACTAATGGCTGCCTCATTAACATCAACAGAAAATTCTTCTCTTTTGCCAGTTAATGACAGATCCACCTTGCTGCTTTTACTGATCCCATTTGCTTCTGCCAGTCTGATTTCTTTCTGAAGCTTTTAAAGAACAAAAACAAAGGTCACTGAATTAAAAGATGGATTCACAAGACAAGGGTTCAGATCGATGGCAATGAATTCCGGTTTTAAAAAAACTGTGGCGTTCCATAATTTTCAATAAGATTTGATAGGAAATAATGTTAATTTTTCGTAAAATGAACGCTTTCTCCGTTGTAATAAGTAGTAACTTATAGTAAATTATACTTCTCAGCCCTCCAATTAACACAGTTTGTTCCTTGGTCTTTGCTATCTACAATTAAAGGCGATTTTAAAACCCGTTAACTTCATTTACATGTACCGGAGGGTTTTGAAGAACGAGGCATATCACAATGGACACCATTGTTATCCAACGGTATGTAAATGAAGTGAACAGATATTCTGAAATCTAGCTCGGAAGAGAGCTCATCTCTAATTTTTTCGTTCAACTTGGTTCAACAACCTTCAACATGTTGAATTGCCTGTTTCAATATTCAAATAGCATGATACATTATTCAGCATTTGTTGAACAAGAGCTGGAACATTTGTCGATTAAGAAACGTTGAACTGTGTGTCACCGGCTTAAAGTTAATTTGTGATGAATCGAAACCTTTAAAATTAAAATTTGCTACATTACGTACGTTGCAAGAAATCTTCCAAAAAAGTCGACTTACTGCTTTGATTTTGTCAGCCAAAACCACATTAAACCACCCCAGTTTTCTTCCAAGCCTCAAACACTTTTCTCGGACAGGGTGTCCCCTGGTAAAATCCATACTTTTTACAGCCTCTTCCAAACTCCTAGCAAATATTACAATGGGGAAACCAACGAAAACGAACGAAAATGGAAAACGACTTGATTTTGGCGCTGAATTGGTTTATGGGGCGAGGTTACACAACAGACAAAGTTGATTGGTTAGTTTACAATCTCCTCGACCAATTGAAAATCTAATGTTCTCAGTGGGATCTGGGGCGATTTTCACAAGAAAGATGGCGGCGAATTCACTTTTTATCCTTCCTTTACGGAGCATTCCATCTTTGACAAGTTGCCTTTTGGCTGGATGTGGCTTTAAAAATCTGAGTTCAACACACAGAGTTACCCTTCTTCGTTATCTCTATCGATCAACATCCGCTTTTGAAACCTCCCGATTTGCACGAGAGCGCGAGTTTTCGGCCAAGTATGCAAAAGTAATCAAAATTGATCAAGATCCTTCGTCGAGTTTTAGAAGGTGGCGATCGACGATTGCTTCCAATTGTGGCTTCAATCGAAAAGACAATACTTTTTCAAGCACAGTGTTTTGTTGTTGTTTAAATTCCAGCTGTTTTAAACAACAAGAACGCAAATGTTTTTGTTCTAAGCGACGATTTAGCACGGCTACGTTTGTGGACGCTTGTCCAGCCGCTATGCAACCTTACCTACGCTTAATTCGCTTTGATAAACCCATAGGAACGTGGCTATTGTATTTACCCTGTACATGGAGCATTGGACTTGCAGCAGCCCCAGGCACCTTACCAGATCTACAACTACTGGCTCTGTTTGGACTAGGGGCACTGGTTATGAGAGGGGCGGGGTGCACTATCAATGACATGTGGGATGTGGACTTTGATAAGAAGGTAAGACGGTTCATGGAGCCTGGCTTACCTCATAAGAAACATTCTGCGAAAAAAAAAAGACCCTGTTGCACACTCATCATGGAACAGCAAAGAAGGGTGGGAGGAGTGGAAAGAGAAAACCACTCAACTAGCACAAGAGTAAAGCAAAGTGCACTCTGAATTTTCCCAGTGTAACCACATTAGAAGATTCCACCTGTTACCTTATACATGGCTTGACCCTTTCCTCCCTGAGAGTGACTTTATAGATTTTACTCTGTCTAACGCCTATAGATTTTACGCGTCAAAGGGAGACCCTCAGGGGTTAAAACATCATTATTCTTGCAAGGAATTTTTGTTCATGTTTTATTAATCTGCATAATTTAGCAATCAGATATGGTTAGTTTTTTGGTAATATTCTGATCAGCGTGACTATAAAATTATTGTAGGTCACACGCACTGTTTCCAGACCTTTAGCTGCTGGTTCTGTCACACCTTTCAATGCATTAGTGTTTCTTGGACTGCAATTGAGTGCTGGGCTGGCAGTATTACTCTCACTTAATTACTACAGGTATTTAATCATTAGGAGGCATTATGAAGTTCATAACAACATTCATATACGCAGTATTCTTCATGCAATACACGAGTAAAGAAACAGTGATACATAATTAAATACGCAATAGGCCATTTCCGAGTTCATGTCTGCCTCCTCTTCAAAGCGAGTCTAAGTATGAAGTTTTTGTGATGATAATTAGTTCTACTTTACAGACCTTTACATGTGAATGAAAACTAATTTTCATAACAAAAACTTCGCACTTACGCTCGCTTTGAAGAGGAGGCAGACATGAACTCGGGAATGGCCTATTGTACAGTCTGTTTGGCACTTGCAATAATCTGTGAGTATGCACGGAATATCATAGCATACATTTTGCTCATCGCCTATATCCCTGACAAGGACAGTAGTCCAGATATGTCTGACCTTCTCAGAATATCAGCATCAAGGATTTAAAACTATGAAATTTACCTCCTCAATGGTGCTACACTGTATTTAACATATTTTTATTGCACAGAATTGCATTGTTTAATACATATGCTTCCATATTTTATTGATTTAACAAGAACAAGGTAATTTATTCACGTATGGAAAACAGATAGAATAATAAGAGTACTAAAGGCAAGACTTCTTTTCAGAAGCAGAGTAGGTTTATTGAATAAAGATGCCTGCATGAATAGCTATAAATAATCATTGTGCATATAAAGTTGCACTGGCAACATTTCTTGTCTTATTTTGCAAATCTTCCCATTCGTTAAAAACAGTATTGCCCTCGGAGCATCATCTCTTGCCCTGGTAGTTTCTTACCCACTAATGAAGAGATTCACTTACTGGCCTCAAGCATTCCTTGGTAAGCAACATGAGCACAAAGTAACTTGGTTTGCTGACCAGTATTCAGTGTATTCTTAACTAAAGATAAAGATTGTAACCCCTCTAAATTTGAACACAGTGAAAAGGCAGGCATTTAGAGCTGGTCCTAGTGCAATCAGCTTTGGAAATGTTTGTCTGTAACAGCTCACTTAAATTTAGGAGAGTGAGTTAGCTTACCAGCGGTAATCATGTTACATGAACTGTCAATATTGTGAAACTGCATGATCTAAAAGACATCATCAGGACAAGTATGGGGTCCCATGGAAGGTTTTTTGGTTTGTACTGCCCCCCTCCCTCCCTCCCTGGAAATTCCAATTTAACTCCATACGTTTCTTTACAAAGGTTTGGTTTTGCCGTCCTCCTCCCCCTTGGACTTCCCATGTTAATTGTCCTTCTGTAAGGGAAGTGTCTAATAGGCTTGACATTCAACAGGGATGTACTTTATGGCTATGCTGCCATCCAAGGGAGCTGTGATTGGTCAGTTTACATTTTGCTCTCGACACTTTGTTGTCTAATAGGTTTGACATTCAACTGGGGTGCACTTCTTGGCTATGCTGCCGTCCAGGGGAGCTGTGATTGGTCAGTTTGCTTGCCACTGTATTTAGCAGGAATTAACTGGACTCTTACATATGACACTATCTATGCCCATCAGGTTGGTGATCAGATTGTTTTACGGGTAAATTGTTAAACAAAAAGAATTGAAAATGGATTTGCTTTTACTTAAAATAACTGTTCTTTTCATAATGTGCTTTGACTAATATTGTGCAAAATTAACATTGCTTTTGAGTTAGTGGGAAGTGGTTGGGCCGAATTAGTGATTTAATTTAATGTGCCTATCTTGTATCACATCTTTTTGAAGGTGGGAAGTGTCTGTGTGCTGTTAGCCCAGATTATTAATAATAATTATTAAGGCAGCCTATTTTGGGCTTCTTTCGTACAGGACAAGTCAGATGATGTGTTGATTGGCGTCAAATCCACAGCACTTCTGTTTGGGGACCAAACAAAACCTTGGCTAACCGGATTTAGTGCCCTGATGTTAAGTGGCCTTGCTCTTGTTGGACTTAACAGTGGGCAAACATGGCCCTACTATGCTGGATTGGGATGTGTTGCTACTCACCTTGCATGGCAGGTAAATAATTCAGAGAAAGGCAATGGTACCACAGATACAAGTGAGGGGAAAGAAAGGGGTTGAGAGCTGCATAATTAATTTTTTTAGTTAGCAATAAACAAGTAGTCTCCCAAGCAGGCCTTCCCCCTGACGAGCATCTGCTGAATGGAGCAGCCACTTCTGCTCGCCAGCCTCTATTTAAAGAACCCAATCAGAATTGGCTCACTGTTTTGCAATCACATGCTGTAAAATAATGGAAATCCAACACGAGTTTATCCAAAACTAGGTAACAGCCTCTGACTGGTCAGTCATCTGTGAATGGAAGTGGCTGCTCCATTCAGCAGATATGCCTGGGAGAGGAATGCAAGACAAAAGCCATAAGAAGGTCTGCATGGGAGGATAGTAATAAACAAGCTGTTATGCGAATGTTTCTGTTGGTGAAGCTTCAGTGATCCAGGTGAAAGGTGTTGGTTCTTTTGAGTTTACTCTGTGAAAACAATCTGTAGCTCAATGGTCAGAGCATCCAACTTGTGCTACGGAGGTCTTAGATTCAATTCCTGCCAGGGATTTTCATTTCAGTTGTCCTTTTGCCCGTTGCCAAGTAGCTAGCAGATCATTTGCTGTACACAACTGATGAAACTAATCTACAAAATTAATTCGTTGTTATTAGGTGGTAACCTAGAAAAGTCCTCTCACCATAATTTTATTAAGAATAGATTTGTGAACTGCAGTCATGTGGATTTTGTATGGAGAATTTGTAAGCCAGTGTCCTTGAATTTTCAAACTTTGTTTACAGATTGTAACAGTGGATCTGTCCAGTTCAGTCGACTGTTTGTCAAAGTTCAAGTCAAATAAGTGGCTGGGATTGCTTCTCTTTGCCAGCATTGTAGTTGGAACAGCTTTCAAGAAATCCACTGACAGTGAAAAAGATGAACAAAGCAAAGTGAAGTTTCAGACTTCAAAAACATAGTGCTGTATGCCCAGTAATGGTGCTGCTACTGTAGATCTGGAGTCAGTTGTTTAAAGAGCAGAAACCTTTTATCCACCCTGGAGGTTACTATCACTCTGCACAAAATGTTCTGCAACAAATAACATTGTTATTTACTGGCTAGTAACTTGTTCACAAGTAGTCACCAATGATGAAGGAGGATTATGTGCTTTTGGAACAACTGGAATCTGATGGTGATGAGTCAGCCACTACACAACTTCCCAGACTCAATGCAGGGTCTGTACCCATTTTCAGAAGCAAATTTCCAGGACTTTTCCAAGACTCGGAAAGTTTTTTTTTCTAGGATTTTTAATGCACAGCAACTATTTCTTGCTGCTCCTCAATGTTTTTCAAAACAACTTCATTACATTTCACAGATATCCAGGCTTTTCTAGGACCTCTGACCATTTTCCAAGAACTTTCCAGCCCTGAAATTCGAGTAATTTCTTGGACAAACCCTGTCAACAACATCTGACTGCAAATCCAACTATGATTATTAGAAACATGGTGAATGGTAAATGGGTAACTTTGCAAGAGCATTATTTCTAAAACAAGACCGTTTCTAAATTTTAAAGGAGACTTTAAAGGAGACTTTTAAGGAGACTGAGATGCCACTATGGTATGACCTATGAAATTTGGTTAGACACTCATCTTTTGAACAGACCATATACATACCATCCCTCATAGCAAAAAATAGTCTAACAGATAGCTTAACTAATAGTACCCTGGTGCCGGAGGTTATTCTCCTCATACCAACACAGCCTGAGACATGAAATGCAGTTCGTACAAACCAAGCTGTGTAGTGAAAGAAATAACCTCTGATGCCCAGGGTAAACTAATAGTAAATTGTTGAAAGTACAAAACACTAAGACGTTGTGTGCAAATGTTTTATTATGCTGCCTTCATGGTTTTAAAACTTACCGCTCCTAACAGCTGAGCCGAATAAAGCCAGCAGTAGACAATATGGCATACACAAATTTCGTAAATTGGTGGAAAAATAAGTTAATATTTCATGTATAATATAATGTGATATGCAAGGTATTTAAAAGTTACCAGTTTTCAAGTCACAATGTTACATTCAGTTACAATCAACAGGTACATGGGCCATTTCTGCAAGAGAGACGAGGCAATGAAATCGCTAAGCTAAATCTCACTTTAACACATTCATGTCGTAACTTCCCAACTTATTTCTCTCGCAGAAGTGGCCCTTTGTTTCAAATAACCATAAAATTCTGAATGCAAGGCTTGGATTCATTCAAGGATTTTCAAGAAGCTTGCAATCATGGGGGTTTAATTAATATGTTTCTGCCAAAAAACCTTGAAATGTTAAGCTAAGCCACCCTGCACTGGTCGCTTTTTCTCTGAAAGGGGTGACATCAGTCTTGGGTATTCAAAATTTTACTGTATCATGTTCTCTCAACCAGTGTTTTATTTTTTTTAAAGGTCATATTTGACTGAATTTTATTACTCTTTTGTTCAGAAGGTATGAAAAAATAAACCTGTTATATTCAGTAAGTCCACTTAAGGAGGGTTATGTAAAACAAACATGGCATTAATACAGCAATTGATCATTTTATTAGTTTTATGCCATTTCTATATGGACTGATTTTTCTTCTTAAAATGACAGTGTTGTAGATTTTGGTAGATTTTGTCAGAAAAAAGTCAAGATGCAAAGAACCCCACCATTTTTCAGTTAACTCTGAGAACCTTTTAGATGCAGCATATGCACAGTTAGTCACAAAATGTGACTGAATGCTTTAGAGGCTTCTCAGAAATGTGCCTTTTCCTGAAGAACCACTCATTAGAATTCTATGAAATTTGGCAGGAAAATACTTCAGAAAACAGGCAAGTGGGTCATTGAAAAATTCTACAGTTTAACAGAGGAAATGTTAAATAATCCAGTTATCCTTCCATAAAAGATAACTAAAAGACTGTTAAAATATTATTAGAATAGCATCAACATATGAAAAGTGTTACTGGTTTGTTGCAGGCAAATGATAAGGAACTTCTAATGACTAAATTTTTCCAAACAAACAAACCTGTTATAGAGGCATGTATATATCTGGTTCCATTGCCAAATTCAACTAAACTCTCCAAATTTCAAAGTCTGTAATTTGAACTTGCATATCTTGCTAACTTTGGGTATCCGAGGATCAACAGTTTTAGAAAACCATCAATGACGCACAAGTATATCAAAACCTGTGTCAGCCACCCTAACCAAGGTCATGGAAAGTATTTTCCAAAATGCCTAGCCTGGACATGTATCACATCAAGGAAGGTGACTGTTCAAAGGCAAATGTAAGAAATAATCACAAAACTAATAAACCACCAAGTTATGCTTATTACTAGCAGTAATCAGGTGGAGGAAAGCTAGTGAACTGATTTGCTCTGGAAGGGAAGGTAACAATTCAAGCAGAAGTCTTATAGTTGTAGACTTCCAGATCAGAACTCAGAAGACTGGGTGCGAGAGCAAAAAGAGAAAGGGATTTTGGGTTCAGAAAGCCTCATCAAAGAGTAAGTTCCATGCCACAGCATTTTAGTAAAGCCCCCTTTGACAACAAACTTGCATTTCAACTACTGTCAGCCTAGCACAACATGAGTCAAAAATACAGACTGTTATTAAAAAATGTCATCAAACCTTCAGTCTGGTGATAAATACTGTTGTATGGTTTCCCCCTGTGGGGGGTACCACCCTATATACGCTATGTAGGTATGTGTGCACTAAAGGGTATTGTTTTTGAGCTGTTTTGGTCTAAAAACGGGTATAGATTTCGACCATTTTGGTCTTAGATTGGGTGTGGTTTTCAAGGGAACCACGAAATCATATAAACATTTGTCTTTTCAACTCCAAATAAGTAACAGAGAAAGAAAAACAGTAGCCAATTTTACCAATTCTTTACTTCAGCACTGATGCAAAGTTTTGTCACGCTATGTACAAAAAAAGCAAGTAGGAAAAATAATTGTAACCACAATGTCAGGTCTGAAAACAGGTATGGATTTTAGAGGCTAGGTCTAAAAATGCATGTGGAAAATGGCATGTTTTGGTCTGTAATAGGGTCAGAATTTGGAGAACTGGGCAGCACACCCCGACCAAGAATTCCAAGGAGCACCCTCCCTCTCCCCATCAACCATTGAACTGATCTGTCTTTAGTGAGCTCTGAGGCCACAAGGGCTCTCGCTTATTTTCCTTTGACCAATTTCAAATTGTAACCTAAACTTACAATAAAATGTTTAAATCATCGCTTGATTTAAGTTTTAATCACCTTTCTAACAGCTAATCCTGCCTATCAAAATTTTCTTGAAGACACACTTGTTCCTGTGCCCTAAACGGTTCCAACCCTTCATTTAACAGCTAAGGTGATAATGATACAGTATTCTACCCAGACCAAAATAATCAACTAAATTTGATTACACCTCTTCAATTATTGCTAGATGGAAGAAAACATTTAGTATTCCCAACAAAACCCAGTATGCGTATTATTATTTTCTCCCAACACTGTCATTGTAATGAAGTAATGGCATCTCGGTTTCAAATTTAGTTTTGACTGTGACAACTGTAAACATGTCCAAAATATTTAACATGCAAATAATTTATGTCTCCCAAGCAACACTTGACACACATCATTTTCGACCACACAGGATACTATTGTGTGCAAATTCTATAACATTGTTATTGTCCCAACATTACTAGAAGTGTGGCAAATAAATTGGAATTGCTGGCAATATTACAAATGATTATGTTTCAAATGGTTATTTTTGTTAATGCATGCTTGACAAATAATACTTGCTTTGCGTATAAAATTTGAGTAGAAATTTTGAAAATCTGTACAGGGGATGAGTGAATCGGTGTTAATTACAAAACTAGCTGAAACGAGGTAAGAATGGTGACTGATGTGTTCCACTGGAAGAACTCTGATTTGGGTCTACAGATAGAAAGAAAACAAGAACAATCATTATTATAAAAAATATATATAAATTTTCAACATGTCAACATAACAATACAGCACTTGGTTTTCAACTGAGGGTATATAATTGAAAGGCTGAGAGCATAACCAACCTACCCTAATTTTAGGTTGTTTTTCGATTTTACTTGGATTTGTCCGAATTGTTGCATATGAACTGTAATTTGATTGTAAAACATTGTCCAGTACAAACTCAGCCAAACTCAAAAAGTACTGGACAATGTTTTACAATTAAATTACAGTTCATATGCAACAATTCGGACAAATCCAAGCAAAATTGAAAAACGACCTAAAATAGACCTTTTTACCGATACGGCAGCCATCTTGAATTCCAAGGAAATTATGGGATACCCAGGGGGCAGATGAGAAATAATTATAAAGAATACTGTGGCGTGATAACTTTTAACAATAATTTTTCGCTAACCATAGAAACCACTGCCAAATACCGTGACAGAAAGATGTAACGCTTGTAATATTTGTTTTGGAATATGAGAGACAAGCAGTAAAAATTTATCCTGAAAGATGTGTATACCATACATTTTGCAGCGATTGCCCCCCTCGGCAGCCCATAATTTCTCGGTCAAAACAATAGAATTCAAGATGTCTGCCGTATCGGTAATAAGGTCTATTCGACATGGGTTGGTTATTCTAGTTTAGTACTTGGGATATCAATTTCCTTTGCCCTGCAGTGTGACTGTTGGCAAAACTTGGCTGTCAATTTCTGATTTGACTTGTAGAGCAGATCATCAGCTACAGTAATATTGCTTTAAACAAATCTGGTTTCATTAACAGAGTTCATAAACGTAAATTGGCATTCTAACATTTTCAGTGTAAGCTCTTTGCTAGTTGACTTTGTCAGTGCTCAACACTCTTCACAATTCCACCCCTGCCCCCCCCCCCCCTTCCCCCACCTCTCCCCATGCATGGAGTTGCTGACCAAGAAGATAATTAACAGTTTAAGTGCTATACTGTATTGAAAATAACATGATATCGAACCTACTTGCCACATGTTTGCTACACCAGTTGCCAAAGTGAGATTAACTTCTTATCTACGCAACTCATTAAGGAGGCTCGATAGTGTTTGCAAGACAAGGAAAGACTACAAAGGATACTTAATGGTGTGTGCAAACTACATGTCTCCTTGGAATTCTATTGTTTGGCTATACTTTAAGGGTGCTTGTGACATCATATAAGTTACCATGGCAATGCCCCAGGTCCACAAAGAGGTCCTTTAAATTTCAGTTTTTGCAAATTATCTTAAAAACTAATTCAGTGACCTACCATTTTTATTTCTCTGTTGGAAAATTCCCTAAATTCTTTAACTTTTCAGACAATATGAAAAAAAGTTATCTTGTAGAATTTAATTTTTTCAGAAAAACACATTTTATGGCTTACAGAAAATTCTACTAGATAATTTTCCCTGAAACTTTTATATTTGAAGTGCCATTGTGAATGGTGCGTGCATGCAAAAAATCAAAATAGGTCACAAATGTTTTCTGCAGCTTTTATTTCGCAATTTTATCCAGTATTTAACTTCTGGTGTGCTTAATTTTGATTCATTCAGCTGACATGTGAATGTTAGTGATGGCGTGTGTAGATTGTGCATGCGTGTGCAGCTAAAAACCCTTTCCAGCCTCCTTAGATCATTGCAGCTAATATATCTACTGTTGGATTCTTAAACTATTTCAACATTTTATTTATGCCTATTTCTGTTGATCAACCTTGTTAACATTTTTAGGTCAAAGGTTAAAATTACCTGACAAAATTTTAAGATTTTTAACACCAGTATCTTACCGGTGACCTCAGAAACCTCAATTTTTTGTAACAAGTGTGTTTACTCTGTAGTTTATAAGAAGATTCTGTTTTCTCTTTTAACAAGTGCACCACTCCTGAGAAATGGCATTGTAAACTTAAAACAAACTTTAGTTTTTGCAGAATTTTTTGATAGTGTAATTTCAAAATTATTTCACAATTTCAGGAAAATGCTAAATACCTTGATAAACTGGCTGGTTGGAGAGCAGTGTACCATGGGACAGCTGTAAAGAGGGTAAACTCTGACTGGTTGTTGGGTTCATCCCCAATAGAACTGTTGAAATTTGAAGAAAGGGTTCTCAAAATCGCTGTTATTTTGTTAGAAATTGAGCCTACAATGTTATTGTAGGCGCATATGAAATGAACAAAGTTCAAAAGCATTGTCATAAACTGTCAAACAGTAATTTTCATTTACAAAGTAATATATAGATACTACTTCAAAATTTGAACCATTTTTATAACATGCTTGACTTTCTTTGTAGACAAATAATCATCACTTTAATGAATGGCCCTCAATAGTTAAGGTATCTTTGGCTTAACATTAAGGCTAACAGAATCAATGGATAAAGAATGTTCTTTAGATTGATAGGCTGTTTAGAAAGTGCTGTTTAATTGATTTACATTATTCAGTTTACCAAAACCAAGAGTTAATGTCATTCAAATACACTTCTCAAACTCATTAATAATTCGTTAAGTTAAAACAAAGGAAATCACAACCGTGAATGGGGTTTAGGTACCCGGTCTTAATAAGCATAGATTTTGACGATTTTAGTTCTCCATTAATTCCTTATTTTTTGTTTCAATTGAGAGGATATATCAAACACTCGAGACAGTGTTTCACTGGCCATCCAAACAACTCGAATTCCATCAAAAATACTCCGCTGCCCATCGTATTTTCTACTCTCTTCTCAGTGTTTGGATATCCTGATGAAACGCTGTCTCTCGTGTTTGATATATTACATAAATTACAAGAATGCATAGAAAGCAACTTAAGTTTAAACATAGGTGCATGCCCAAAAGTTCATGACAGTGGGTAGCCCAAAAACACTGACCCCCGGTCCACGGACCCCCACTACGGACTACCTATGGACCGGTCCACGGACTACCCTTACGGACCCCTCTATGGACCACTCCCAAAATGGAATAAAACACAAAAAAAATAAAGATTTCACTTACTGCTTCTCCAAAAGATCACTTGTGTCGGCGAAATTTCAACCATTATGCCAGGAAAATGTAACAGACCTAGGCTCAGTCTCGGGCACATTTCTATATATTATTCGGGGAGAAGAGATGCCAATGACACAAAGAAGGAAAGTTCTTACCTTCTGCTTGTGGCTTAATCGGGCTGCAAAAGTGGTGTTGTTGAGTCATCGTAGCTTATTCCGCTAAGCTAATTATGAAGCCTGGGACAAGTTCACTAACCCGTGGGAGAATGGGCCGAACAAAATGGCGAAGGAAATGCTCTAAAAGCAGCACAAATTTTGAGGCTTCCCGGAGAATTCTCGGTCTTTCATTTATACTTGTAGCCACAGCAAAGGAAATGGCAATGTGCAATGATTTAACTTGTGCCCGAGATTGAACGGAGCCCAGGTTTGTTACATTTTCCCGGCACAGCGCTTGAAATTTCGCCAACACGAGTGCTCTGATTGGAGAAACAGTAAGTGAAATCCTGTTTTTTGTTTTTTATTCCATTTTGCGAGTGGTCTGTAGAGGGGTCCGTAAGGGTAGTCCGTGGACCGGTCCGTAGGTAGTCCACAGACCCGGTCCGTAGTGGGGGTCCGTGGACTGGGGGTCAGTGTTTTCAGGTTAACCCATGACAGTGTGCTACAATAAAACAACAACAACAACAAAAACAATTTACATGTAAATGTGACAAGGGCAAGAAGGGTTGAGGATATTTTACTTCATTATAAAAGAACTAATATTTGACCTGGAATCAGATGAAATATTATATTGAGACATTGACAATTTACCTTGATTAAAGTGATTTTGTGGAAGAACAATTCCAGCTTGTTCCTGTGACTGTCGCGACAGATGAAGCATAGCCGACTGAAGAGATGGCACCATACCAAGGTGTGTCAAAGGAGTGGTCACCTTGCCCTGCAGATTGGCACCAAATAACGTCAGATTAGGTGGCTGGGCTTGATGCATTGATTGTGCAGGTAGAGATGAATTTAATGATAAGGCAATGGATTGAGGTGACATCCCCTGAGTGAATCCTGGAGGAACTGTTTGGCAACCTTTGAGATCCACTGAAGGTCTGTTGGAAGAGAAAAGAAATCATAAGAGGCCACAAGGAAAAGTGACCATGTTTATGCCACACAACCAGGGTTGTTATTACTAGCCGTGACCTGGGTACAGGAACAAGTATAATTTGAATACAGTACCCACCTTTGCTGTTAAGGTACTAAAAAGCGTGAACCAAAGAAACCTTAAAGGTACTAAGCCGCCTATGTAGAATCCTAAGTTACTCGTCTATTCCTTCAATTAACATAATCCCTCCACAATTGGTGGAAACTGTTCATTAACTCTACACCAGACACAATCTGAAGGTAAATGTGAAATACAATAATTACTGTCCCCCTCACACAAAAAGAAAAATACCACCTCCCGCATTGACAAAGAAACAAACCCCTCTCCTTTTCGTGCTAGACAGATGAAACAGACACTTGGAACCACCCCTTATTCCTCCTTCAAGAGGAAAATTTTCTACAACACAAATTTGCACACATTTATAATATTGTGCACAATATCATCGACTGTGCTCTTTAAGAACACACCTGCAATGAATAGAGGGCAAGCAGAGTACAGAACAGTGTTCTCATGGTAATTGCCTGAACGTAAACAGAACAATGAATCAACCACTCACAAATCCACGTACCTTCTTGGTGAAGAGATGCTGTCCAAAATTGTTTGAGTGGAAGATGGTGAAGCAGAAGCAACAGCAGGTTTAGGCTGCTGTTGTTGCTGCTGCCTCATTGCTGCTGCCAGATCTGTGGCAGCCTTTTGCTGTTGTTGAAGCTGTTGTTGCTGTTGCTGCTGCTGCCGCATGGCTGAGGCAAGATCTGCAGCAGCCTTCTGCTGTTGTTGTTGTTGCTGCTGCTGTTGCTGCTGCCGCATTGCAGACATAAGATCTGCAGCAACCTTTTGTTGCTGTTGTTGTTGTTGCTGCTGTCGCATTGTAGACACCAAATCTGTAACACATGTTTGTTGTTGTTGTTGTTGTTGTTGTTGTTGTTGTTGCATTTGTCTCAGTGATGATGACAGTGCCAGATCTATAAAATTGTTTGGCAATACTGAGGATGCAATGCCCCCAACAGAAGTAGCCAACAGTGCTGATTGACTGGCACTTGGAGCAACAGCAGGTGATGACCGAATGACCTTGGGCGGGGATGTCATGATAGCTTGAGTCCGTGCAGGCAAAATAGAAGATGACTGAGGAGGTGAGATTGTTGTGGTGACTACAGAACTTGGAAGATGAGACAAAGGTTGGTCTCTTGGCTTTTCCTTGGGTGAGGAAGGTCTCTTGTTTGGCACAAAAGTGACCTGCTGGTTTACAGGTTCAGTTTGTTGAGAAAGTGTTAGTTTTGACACTTCTCCTTGCCCCTCTGGTGAGATCATGTCTGCAAAGTCTAGTATTGTCACACCACTCTTTGATTTGAGGTTATCCAAAACTGGTGGCGATTTGACATTAGCCTTCTGCATGGCATCTTTTTGGGTGGTGAGGTTTAATCCTGTGATAATGGGTACAGTTTGAAGTTTCAGCTCAGGCCTATTCACTGCAGTACTTTCCATTTTAGTTGCACTGGCTGATGTAACTACAGGCTTTAGAACAGTTGTGACAGAAGCCTGGGTTACCGTGGCTGCAACAGGATTAACATCAGAGGTTTGGTCGGACTGTGCAAGATTCCTGAGAGCTGATATTGCTGGTGTTACTGTACATGCAGATGCTACCGGAACGGTGGTGGTAGAACCAACTACAGTGCCAATTGATGATGGCATGTTGTTTGAAGCATCCTTTGCACCAGGATTTGCAGGATTCTGAAGGAACCAGAACATCAAAATGATAGAATGAAATCATCTACATATAGCCTGCTTTTATTATTTTATGATCAAGCTGTTGGTAAAAATGCATCATTTTATGCAAGTCACTTCAATGAAATGTCACTCTTCCAGCAATAAATACCCCTTTTAAACCCTTTAAGCCCTAAGAGTGATAAGCACCAAATTTCTCCTTGTAATATCAATGCCTTTAAAACAGAGTGGTCACAAGAATTGAGGACTTAATCACACCAGATGAATTTGCTTACTATTTTAACAATTTCTCCCTACTACTTCTATAGGAAATGTGTATGGACAACATATGAGAATTTAAATGTTGATCTTAGGGTTTAAAAGGTTAAAAGAGTTGCCTTAGTGCTATGAAGGACACCACTGAAAAACCCAAGTGTGCCCATTCACAGTCAAGATCTTACACCCACTTTCAGCAAAGCTTTCCAAAGGATATGAAGTAACAACACAACAACCTTTTGAAATACATGCTTAAATTCATCTTTGGACATTATTTAACGTTCAATGCTCACAGTTTTGCTTGACCTTCCCTCTTGGTTAAGATAATGAATGAAGGCGCAAATAAGGCCTAACTTACACTGTCCAAATTTTCGGGGGATTCCCCTTGTTTCTTGGGAGCTGGTCCAGCTGAAACGCAGAAAAAATTCACAAGTACTTAAGACATGGAACAGTCCTGGTAATAGTAAATGACCTTAAAAAGACATTCAGAACTAAAACACCTCCGTATATTTCTATATGCAAATCTGGGAGTTATCTAGGTAAATCCAAATGCTACTAATTTAATTAGTGGTTTTTAGAGTTTAACCAACTTACGTTTTTTGTAGACTCTAGCCCTGACAAAAAGACAAGGGAAAAGTACATTGTACTGTCAGTGATGCTTACAAAACTACGTAAAACAACAGGGAATTCACAAATTAAAGTTGAACAAAAAATTCACTTACGGAATACTGGTGACTTTTCCATGTGCCTGCTTGCTTTCTTTGAAAAGAATTCTAATGTAAGAAAACACACCAAGTCATGATTGCAGTCAATAATTTTGTTTAACAAGTTAGACAACAAAGAGAAATAGACAGGGGTGGACAGGGGTAGAGCTCATTGTTTGGACTATGACTGCCCCGCTGGGGTCTTAGAGCGTCTTGTTTCTCCACCCCTCCCCCCTCCATCAGCAATGGATTATGAAGGCTAACCATGACTGTATCAACTCTGTAAAATATTTCTTACCTGCTTGTCATCCAACCTTTTGGCCACAATGGCCGTACTTCATTTTCAAAGAAATGCTAAAAGAAAATACAAATAAAAATTGGATGCTTGCAAGTCCTATTTAACGTAAATTTAAACCTTTGTGTGGTTTTTGAAAATATCCATACGCCCCTCACAGAAGGTTTATTGGTTGGCATCCCCCAACCACCCCTCTGGAAATTCCAATTTAGCTCAACACTTTTCTTTAAAAATGTTAACTTTGCTTTTCCATCCCCTCGCCCCTTGGAATTTCCACTGATCTTCAGTGAGTGAAGTATGGATATTTCTCGAACTGCACATCAAGGAATGTTTAGAGGTCATGAGCCAGCAGCCCAGAGACACCACAACTGCTTGAATGAATTTAATCTCATCCTCAAGTAACTATGTGCCTGAAACAATGTTTGTTCTTATGTTGCAACTGCATATCTAGCTGTTGTTTGTCAGCCAATGACTTCAACTTGAAAGAAGCACTCCAGTTCTTATCCCACCAGCATTACATGGTTTACTTGTGACTGGATGATTTTAATTCCCACTGTTATACAGAAAGTATAATTGCTCCTTAATCATTAGCTATGGTATTAATCAGCTATTGTGCTGTTTCAATAAATACAGAACTGATAAAATTATTTTAATTGTTCTGTATTTTGTGCTTTACTTGTTACCTTCAAATAGTCCTCAGCAGACTGGGTTCTCGTCTTAGACATTTCAAAGATTCCGATCTTCATTTTGACTACATCACACAACAGTTCCCTTTGTAGAGATTACAAAGTGTTACCTTGAAATGACAACTCAATAATTATAAATTTCACTATGAAGTTGATTTCTTGCAACATGAATGTCCCTGAAATTCTGAAGTGTGGCCATCTAAATAAGAACTAGTCAGCACCACCTTCCTGTGGTGATGATGATGATGAAGATAGCTCAGGCACAGTGCCTTACTAATTGGAAAGACTGACTGTAAATAAGCAAGGCTGTGCTCTAGAAAAGTAGTTGGGAGCCCATGATCTCTTGACCCTTGAGATCCAGGCATCCAGAATATAAATGGTGTAAAAAACAATACTTCCTGGGCACCCAAAGGCAAAAGTAAGTCACCATCTGCCACAGGAAGCTGCCAGAGCACAGCCCTGATGAGGGTTCTAGTTTTTTAGACTGAGGATGATTGAAATCTATAACCCTTTAACCCCTAAGGGGTCTCCCTTTGACAAGTAATATCATCTGGTGGTCACCAGAGTAAAATCTATAAAGTCACTCTTAGGAGGGAAAGGTTTTGGGAGCAGTACTGTCATGTGATGCCATTTGGTCTTCAATGTTACATTTAATTTGTTCCTTATGAGGTACCTTAACTCCTCAGTCCAAATAAATTTCCTCTTGGGGATATTCTTCTTTGCTTTGTCTTCTGGCTGGGTAGGTGCCTGAAAATAGACATAAACAATAAAATTAATAAAAAAAAAGCTAAATTTCATTTCACCTTTTAACCCCTGTTTAAATTTCTCCTTATATTAATACTGCTAAATCAAATTAGTATCACCCAACTAGTGGACTAATGCAAATCCTACATTTTGATTGGCTACGCTACTAGAGGACTATTAGTGATAGTCCTCAAGTAGCAATCGAGCGATTCGTTTTACCACCAAATAAATATTTCTTCAACTTGCATTTGTTAACTTTATTATTGCCTTTTCTGTCCGACTAGTTGGGTGATACTAAAACAATTATTAGACCCTTCGCCCTCAAGGGCCACGGGTCTAATTGTTAAATAGTGATCAACTAGTAACAAAGGTCTTGATTGTTTAACAAATTCTCCTCATCATTACCATAGAAAGTGAATGGAGAACAGTGTTGAGAATAATACATGCTGATATTACGGTTTAAAGGGTTAAAACGTTAAGTAAAAGGCACACTTACATTAGGATCTGTTGGTGTGGTAATGTCATCCGCTTTCTCAATGTCATCAGTCACTTCCATGGCTGACTTGAAGAGTTCCTTCTGTAAGGGATAGAAAAATAATAAGAGCATCACTGGAACTATTATATTTTTACTATTTTTGCCAGAGAGTACAAGTAAAGGATGTATGCATTTGCACAAGTACTTGTACCAGAAATAAAATGGATTTAGATAACACACTCGTGTCAAAAGTATGAAACAAATGTTGTTATAATTAACTAAAGCATGAAATTTAATGTACAACACTGCATAAGAACAGTAGGGCAAGCGTTCAACGCCATTTCAGATTTGCATTTCAGATTTGCAGCTCTTTACTTAATGGCACATCTTCAGGACTGTTACAAATAATACAATGTAAAAGCTTTGCGTTATTAATGCTGAAGAAATGTCGCTTACCTTGTGATCGTCTGGATTTTCTCCTTCTTGTATGGGGACACTAAAAGAAATGGTAACATTTTTCAAACATTTTTTTGTAAGATGAACACTTTAGAGCATTGAAATTTGCTGAAATATGAAAATAGAGTTTAATATGTGAAAGACTAAGCCTTCAAAAATAATCTAACTGCACCACAGACTCCTGACAGATGTTCTAGATTTCATGTGATGATGCCTTTGGGGCATCTGGAGAAAGGCACCATGTCGACTAAAAAGACTTGACTTAGAAAATGTCAGCCCATTTGGCTTAAAGTCCCAATATCTCACTAGGCAGCCACATGTGGAGACTGTTGGTTAATCAACACATATTCCATACAGTTTCTAGCACGTTCTTAAGACATTCAACAGATAAGCAACTGGTATTTAAAAAAAAAAATCAGCTGCACCCAAAATACGTTTCCTTACAAGGTCAAACGCTGACTGAATAAACCCCTTCCCCCACCCAGAAAAACTTTCATCCTGCAAATCAACACCTAATCAAACAAGAATTAAATTTTAATTATGAATAGACAAAATATGAATACCCATCCCACCTTTGTTTTTTACTTTCTTCTTCCACATGCTGTCTAACCTCTTCCTCAAACCTCTTTATTTGTTCCGGAATGACTCGATCCACAGCTATTCATAACAACAACAAGGCTCTCCAGTCATTAAAATTACAATTGAAGGGATTGGTGCACAAAAGGCAGGTGACAATTGCTCTTGAAATTTCAGGCTCCCTTAACTTTGCTCTTCGTTGGCGTACATACTGGTTATCATGTCAGAAATACAGACCTGTGTTTATTTTGTGGTTATAAGGCTAGACATTGAGGAATTAGAGCATATGACTTTTTCCAAAAACTAAAGAAACAAAAACAAAAGGATCTGATGCATGGTTGAATTCCCTTGCCTTCAAATCCAAAAATAACTGCTGATTTAAGTTTGAGACATG
>OX419341.1:4391852-4401852 GCA_948470475.1 Galaxea fascicularis
TGCTGGAGCACATTATCTCTAGCATAGAATGAAATTCAACTCACAGCTTCAGTGTCATCAACAAAAGGGTCTGTTTCATCATACCCATACGTCACATCAATCAGATCCTACAAAAATGACAACCACATTTATGAACAATTTTATAATACTTGTGATTACAACACCAATAAGACCCATTCAATGCTCTAACCTAGGCACAAAAGGGAGAGAGAAACAGAGGGCAGCTAAAGGAGACACAGAGGAGGACCATAAAGAGAGAGACACGAGATAGGTTTTGCCAATTAGACAGAAGCTGTCTTTGCTGTGAGAGACAGTGTAGGGTGGAGGGCTTGAGTCTATAGACCTATTCTCCCAGAGGAATAAAGAATTATATACTACAATACAGTATTATGAATACCAGACACTATCCCTATTAAAGCAGCAGTTCTATAACCATTTCTTGCAGCCTCTGGACTGTTCAACTGTTCTGGCAACCAGCTTTTGCAACCTGTGCCAGTGGTTGAGATGTCCAGAGATTTATGTAGCCATGACATGCTCCATACGACACCATAATTTAACCTTTAACTAAAATAATTGATTAGTGATTGCAGTAATTGTGAACACAGTTTACAGAAGCATTGAATGTGTTCATATGCTTTTACAACAAAAATAAGTATGAATTTAAATTGTTTTAACAGTTGAAAATTCTTAAACCCAGGGAAGCAAAAAACGTTCATAGTATAAAACAAAGAATCAGTAGGAAGAACAAATAAGAAAAAAATGCTAATTACTTTTCTTGTAAACGACACTTCTTTTGTTTTAATTTCTTTCATACTAAGCGCAAACTGCTGATTAGTATGTTACCGGAAACAAAATATGCAGGACCTCTTCTGCATTTCCTGTATGAAATGTTAAATCAACCGAAGGAACAACAACAAGAAAGCTAAAAGCGAAAGGCACTGAAACCACATTTTTAAAAACCTTTCCATTTTTAATGGTGAAGTGGACGGACTAAACACGGCTAATCGATGAGGTCTTTCACATGAAACGAACATCGGTTAAAAATAACGCAAGAAATCGACATCGTGAGGTATAAATATCAGAAATTGTTAATTGTATTGTAAGCGCTCGCACAAGGCTATACAATACACAAAACCCCGAGATTTTGAGTTCTCAATACTCGCCAAACAATGAAGAGAGTCAAAAACTTTTAACAGGATCTCCAAAAAGGCAGCATGAATGAACAAGTGGGTCATGTCATGGACAATAAATTAGTAACATAAGCTAAGCACTACTCCAAACAAGTGATTCGAATTATTTAAAGCTTACGCCTTCAATACTCCCCTGTAAAAACGGCTATCTATAAAAAGTCAAATTATCTTACGCTGAAAATAACTAATATTATTGTAGTCTATGTCATGGAACAATTCAACTAGCACTAGAGGACAGAATTATCTCAAGAGCATGTCCTAATCGGTCGCCGTATAGGAAGCCAACTCTGACAGTACGCAGGTTTTTAAAGGGAGCCAAGGAATAAATGAGCAGTATTTAGTTTACCTCCACGCGATCTTTTCTCCGCTTCTTGAGTCTTGGTTTTGGAGCCTGTAAAGATGATAACACGCTTCACTTTTTCCGGCTAAAATAATGTCAGTTACATGCAAAACAATGTACGAATTTAACGCATTTTCACTACCGTCGTTTCTAAGGAATCTTGAGCGTTAGACAAAAACACGTATTGACCTTGTAAAGTAGCATACAACTTACGTATTTCTCCTCAAATTTCTTGGCCAAAGCTTTCAGCTTTTCATCGTCTCCATCGTCATCGTTCCAAGAAGTTTTGTCCAGAGTTTCATTGGACTGCGCAAGGAGAAGAAAAAGATGCCGCTTAGCAGAGTACTTCGCAGGACTCAAAATCGCTAGCGGTTAAAAACAAAAATTTGCACAAATTTGTCTCGCAAATAAAATTTCCTGCGCTTCAGAGGAAAGCCCTCTTTTGCAGAGGGCCTCAAAAATTGCCTACCTTGCGAGTTGCGGATTTTACTAGGTCCAGAAACGAAAACTCGGGACAAGTCTTGTCGTCGCTTTCAGTCAGAGAGAGCGTAAACCGCAGTGTTGGAGCATTTTCTGGGCTTTTCCGAAACGCATCGCCTATCTCCGAAGGAAAAGGGCTAGCTTTTTCCATATCCCATGAAGAAGAAGCCAAAAACCGGGGTCTTTGGCATGGACCCTTTGTTAAACCCCATACAGTAGAACCTTATCCATCTTGAACTTGCCCGCTTCTCCGCTCCAAAATTCAACACTCCGGCCAACTGCGCATGCTCAGTAGCCAACTGCGCAGCCGCAGTGCGATTTTTGTCCGAAAAGGCTTCGCAGTTTCTCTCTCGGTGGAAATTTCACAGAATCTACAACAAATCGAGCAATCTTCCGATTTTCGATTTTTCCCTCAGAACGGGCTGAAAACGGGGAGAATAGCCCGGAAACGACCTAAAACCGAATAAAACACGCAAAAAATTGTTTAGTGAAATTTTCAAAATACGCGTTTCTGCTCCCTTTGAATGTCTAAAATCCTAAAATGTGATCTTTTTTATGTCCAAAATGGCGAGAAATGCGAAAACGTGGAGCGAATCGGCGCGCTACGCCCCACCCGAGGCAAAAGAACGCACATGTTACCACGGAATTGCTGGCTTAACTACATTATGCAAAACCCCTATTGTTTAACCCTGATCAATTTTTCAGCGCTACATGTACTTGATACGCTCTTGTGCTTGCGTGAAAAAAGCGCTTTTGTTGGCTGATCGCGGTTGAAAATGACAGATGCTATACCAACCGATAGCTCTAATTGGACGCATTCTTACCCATGTTTACAACTCTGTGGAAGAACAATATTGCGTGAAATGCAAAATCCCTTCCGGTTCCTGTATAGACCGCTGGTTTTTTGCAGGCTCTAACACATTAGAGACCATCTTTCTTTCGGAAGAAACAGCAATGTTATTATTAGCCTTGTCGTTTTACAGGCCACAAAAAAATGCCTATTTCGTTGCACAGTCATAGTGGGCAGTTTTGCAAGCACGCTTTCTCTACGCTAGAGGAAATTGTTCAGAGAGCGATCGATGTTGGCTTTACTCACTACGGCTTGTCGGAGCATATGCCTCGGTATAAGCCGGAAGATTTGTATGATGAAGAAACAGAGGTAAGATTAGTTTTATAAATATTGAGCTTATATTACCCTCATTTTATTCATCAAAACAAACAGCGAGGCTGTATGAAACCCATTCTGTTTTAAACCGAAAGCAAAGCCCTTTTGAAAGCAAGGGGTTCGTGCTGGCGCTGGAAAGAGTTGGAGGAGGGCCTATCCTTAAACTCTAATATCAACATGTATATTCTACACACTGTCCTATAAACATTTTCTATGGTAACCATTAAGAGAAATTGTTAAACAATCAAGACCTTTGTTACTTGTTGATCACTTCCTTTTTTCTCACAACCTTTATGTTTGATTGAACAGTTTTGCTATAAGGACAAGTTAAACATTAGTCACTGTTTGGGGTAAAAGTTATTTCCTTGTAAAGGGCAGGAAACAGCTCAAAATAATCGAATGTAACTAGGGAATTCAAAAGAAGGAAATGAGACCCCTCAGAGTGGGCATCAAAAGAGAAACTGTGAGTTAACATGGGTAAGAAAAGTCTTCAAGGGGTCATTCAGGCCTGTAGGGAGGGGGCATGCGACAGGTGTGTCCACACACCCCCCCTCCTTCCCTTATGGGCTGCAGAGTTCCTTTTCCTGGGTCCACCTATTATGGACCGTGGACTCAAACAAGAATTTAAAACCAAACTAGCTGGTGTAGATTGAAAATGAAGTTTTAATCTAGTAGTCTATCTGATGAACAGTGACTAATGAACCAAACCTTAAATTGAATTTGGAAAGAGCAGTTTTGTGTGACCCTGAACAGAGACATCCCGACCAACTCCCGCGGGAGGCACTCGAGTGGTCTGCTGATAGAGGTCCGATGCACCCTCTCATTCAAAATCCTGGCTACAGGCATGTTATTATTGTGAGATTTGCAGGGGAATTAAGTTATTAATAGAGGGGAGTCACAGTGGAGGTTTTTGTCAAACAGAAAAGTCAACTGAATGGGAAAGAGAAGCCTGTTAAATACAATAGCTAAGCATATTTCAGGCAGTATCAAAACAGGGATGCTCTATTCAGTAAAGGTTTCAAAAAAGGCCTATTAGAGAACTTGGGGAAAGGTTATTAACAATAGGAAGGGTGGCAAATAGTAAAATCCAAGACTCACTGAGACTCCGAGACCCTTGTTTGAAAATCCAAGACTGAGACCAAACAATGTTTGAAGTGTTGCATGCAGCACTTTGAGATCGAAGCAAATGCACTGTAAACAAGATTTTGAGACTCTTCACAAAGGCTGTCGAGATTTCGAGATTCAATGAAAAGTTTACAAGACCCAAGATTTTAGAGGTACCATTCAGCACCCCTTACAGTTAATAGCAGTAATCTAGTTGATAGACACTATAAAAAGAGAGAAAGGGATATTAAAGAGAATGTTCCAAAGACGGGGATCAAATAAGATTGGGACTTGATATATAATATGGGAGATTCTTAGAGACTGTGATCAACTGCATGCAACAAGAAAGAAAAAAGGATGGGTGATGGATATTAGATGTAGGAGTAGTTCTCTTCTGACTTAAAGGCCTCAACACATGGATATGACTGATGTGAGGTATTTTGCTTGAAAACTAGTGTCAAACATCAGTCTCATCCTATATAAGAATAGTGATTTTGATTGGGACTGAATGCCTGTCATTGGCAACAACATCCAGTGTTGGGTATTGTAATATGTAAATATGTAAATTTCTTATATTTTAGGAAAATATGACACCCGATGAACTCCAGGTCATGTTTAAAGATTTTGTCAAAGAAGCTAGAAGACTTCAGGAAAAATACAAAGAGAAAATCTCGGTCATTGCTGGCTTGGAAACAGAAGTTATTAGAGAAGACAACTTTGACAGGATAAGGAGACTGAAAGATGAATATCAATTAGACTACATAGTTGGATCAATTCATCATGTTGATGGTATTCCAATAGATGTTAGCCTTGAGCTTTTTGAAAAAGCTGAAGATCTTGCTGGTGGAACAGAGGATGTTATGTGCAGATACTTTGATCACCAATACCAGTTATTACAGGAAGTTAAGCCTGACATCATTGGGCATTTTGACTTAATCAGACTCCACAGACCTGAGTTTGAAATTACTGATCTGATCTGGAAGAAAGTTACCAGAAATATTGACCTTGGAATTTCTTATGGGGCCTTGTTTGAGATTAACACCGGTGGTGCTTCGCCATATAAAAATTTGATGTATCCTTACCCTCACCCAAAAATTCTTGAGGTGAGTGACATAATTTTATTACAGTTAAACCCCTATTAAACAGCCACCCCCTATTAGGACGCCAGTAATCAAAGTCCAGATGGGGATCTTCTATTGTTTTTACCTATATCAAGTGGCCACTGTATCTAATTCCCAGAGGGTGGCCACTTAATAGGGATTGAACTGTATTTTTTAAACTAAAAGGTTGGAGTGTACAATTCACATTAGCTGTTCTGTGGTGCAGACATATGGATGTATGTGGGTACTCACATGGCAACCAAAATTTCCAATCAAGATGAGATTTACTAATGTTTCTTACCCATGGGGCTCAGGCAGGATGAGCTCCTGTATTACAACCAAATTAAATAGAGTCAATAGGGAGCTAAGTTTACTTTGGAAATTCTGTGACCATGAGGTATAAATATTAATTTTCTTAACTCAAAAATCAGCTAAAATAAACTGACTGGGTTATCACCTGTCTCATTTTTCCATCAAATTACTAATTTACAACAGAATTAAATTTAACCTTTAAGCCCTAACAGCGATCAGAGTGTAATGTCTCAATACAGTGTCACCATTTCAGCTAACAAACAGGTTATGAGAATAAAGGAAATGGTCATCAAACATTAAATGTCTCGATGTTCAACTAATTTCTTAGTACTATCAAGAAATATGAGAGCACCAGTTAAGAGAATATGCATGGCTGTTCTGAGATGACTTTTACCAAATTACTTATCACTACATCTTGTTTTTATTGTAGTACATGGTGGTATCGGAGGCAAAGCTCACTTTGTCAGATGATGCGCATGGTACTGGTGATGTTGGTTTCTGGTATGACAACTTGCCGCAGTATCTAAGTGATAATAATGTCACTGAACTGTACTATCTTGAAAGGGACTTGGTGACTAGTGACTCAAGACAACAAGAAAATCGAATTGTGTGCAGGAAGTTAGAGGACTGGTCCAGACATCCATTTTGGGAAAACTGTGCTCAGATTTTGAAAGAAAATTGTTAACTTTTCTTTTTCAAATGTGCAAAAAGGTTTCTGGCCTTTTATTATGTTCATGGAAACCTTGGAAGGTTATGCATTTTGGAGGAGTTTGATAATGTGAATTATTATACATTGGTGTCACCAGCTCGATTTTGATTGGCTATAAGCACGTAGCTAATTCTTGCTGGCTCTGTTTCTCTTACGTCATACCTACAGACCATAGTTTTTATATATGTAGAATTGACGTCATACCTACAGACAATAGTTTTATGCATGCAGAAGTGACGTCAACTAATACACTAACCAGCAGTTTGATCAGTTTTGTTATGGCGGAGTCGCCAGTGCAGCTCAGGAATATGCATAATAAAACAATTATTGGATTCGGTTTTCGCATGATAGCGATAATTATCAAGGCCTCAGTTTGTGTTATCCGCCTCAGCCTTCGGCTTCGGCAGATAACTCAAACTTTGGCCTTGATAATTATCGCTATCATGCTCAACCTCATCCAATAATTGTTAATTGACCAGAGGATTACAGTTTCTTTAGAAAAACCACATCCTTTATTTTTTTTTATTTATGAATTTTGGAGTATTGCTTTAATAGTAACAGTTATTTTATTAAGACCATCTCTGCTCTGGCAACCAGAGAAAGAAATAGCAAAAACTGATAATGTAAGCGGGAAAGGTAACTTGTCCGAATAACTGTATGCTTGGATTTCCACCCATTGGGTATTCTGACTTGCGCAAATTTTTGGTGTAAGCTTAACCAGCATCATAACACATTCCCACCAACTTGGTAATTCCTTTCCCAAGGTCCTCTCTCTTTCTGTCAGCAGCCTGGAAAAGAGGTTACCAAGTCGGCTGATCTCATGTTACACAGGTCTCGGCTGTGGCTGCATTACACTAGCTGCCAAGTCGTCTAAGGGATAGACCATTAGAAAAGCGATGGTTGGTGGGGAAAAAGCCAAAACAATAATGCAAGCAAAAAAAAGAAAGGGAAGAAATCATTGTAACGAAGAAAGAGGAAAAATACAGATGGTGTCCACTGTGATGGTATTTTTTGCACAATATTTTTTTGTGCCATGGCAAAAAAAAATATTGTGCAAAAAATACCCCCCCACCCCTCCCCCCATCACGTTTCTAATGGTCCATCCTTGTAAGAGCGTCATGACTGACGAAGTCGCTAATAAAAACCAAAACGGACTTTGAGAAAGCCTATGGCAACATGACAAAAAGGCTTTCCTTCAACGGTGAAGTACCGCCGCAGACTGGGACAAAACTGCGGACTAGCAAGGCGATTTTCATTTGACAGTAAGAAAGCCGAGCGTCTCCACAAAGGTTCGTGATTTGTTTCATCTGCCACTAGAGGAACACTTCAATGTGGAACAGACAACGTAACCTGTTAGCAATAGTTTTATATATGTCTCACGTCTTCGCTGAACCAGTAAAAAACACCGCACGAGACTTTTTTTTCCAATTCAAAAACGCTCTATCCCAAATAAGAGAATCACTATAAAATAATAACAGTATTTTATTCTAAACTCGCATTTTTTATTGTCAAGTAAAAGACGCTGTATCCCAAATAAGAGAATTACTATAAAATAATAAACAGCATTTATTCTAAACTCGCATCACTCGTGATAACGGACAGTAAAATAATTCAAACTGGAAAACAGAGCCTCGCCTCTCGACAAAACACCCAAGGCGTGTTTGCCAAATGTATTCACTTGAGACTCGCGGAGAGCAATCATTTATTCTCGTTTCCTTTGGTTTTGCAATACTACGTCTTGTGATCAATATTAACCAATGCGCAACAAAAACTTAAACCATTTTCCCGCGAAAATGTGTTTCGGATCTGATTGGTTTATTACGTAGGGATTACTTCTTTCGTGATGGCCTAGGGGAAAATTATTTAGTTTAGTTTTAAGACATTCGAATAAAATTCGCTTTATGTAAGTACAAGTCACCTACGAGACTCAACGAAAACGAAACTTTTGAATAAGTGCACGAGATCGGAAATCAATCTGCTACCATTTTTACAAACTCTGTTCAAGTTGTCATGGTTCAAAAGGGGTTCAGGGCTTTCGGGCCTAAAAGGGCAGGGCTCCAGGGCCGGACAGGATTAATTTTTCGGGGCTCTAGGGCTCCATAATATTTGCTTTGGGGATCCAGGCGAAAATGGTAAGGGCTCCAGGGAGTGAAATGATTGGGCTCTGGGCTCCATGGCCAATAATTCAGGGCTCTAGGGCTCCAGGAACCCACCCCCTCCCTCTCCCGCGCCCCACTTTGTGGTCCTGAGACAGACAGACAGACATATTTCTATTTGAAGTCTTATACAATAAATAATATATCAACTATGATTTCCAAATAACTAAAAATTATAACCAACAAAAATATATAAGGCTAATAAGTTATTAATTGATTAAGTCCTAGAGTATTCACTTTTTGCCGTCTTCCCCTTTCCTTTTATCGGCGAAGCATTCGAATATATGTTTTGCTATTAGTTTTCGTATTTTAGAATTTTCACTAGGGGGCTATGAATATTTTGTTAGGTGACATCCTGGTTATTTTCATTCTATGTTCTTTTCCCAGATAATCTAGTAACGAACATCTTTTTTCCTGGTAAGCAGGGCATGTATTTATGTTTTGTTTTTTTGCTCCAAAAAGCCTTATTTTCATTCCATCTAATATCATTGTATGCTATTTGGGATAATTTGTTTTCGTTTTTGGTTAAGGTTAACCAGAACCTAATGTTCCTACATTGGGCTTCAATTCCCATTGGGAACCTTCCTGTCTCAGCCCTGCACGCATTGTTATTGCAGTATTTATTAACTCCCAGCAACCACTTTAGGAATTTATTTTGAACTAATTCTGCTGGATCCTTTTCTAATTTCCCATTGCAATCAATCTCCCACACTTCACTCGCATAAAAGAGTATGGGAGATATCAGTGCATCAAATAACTTCATCGTTAATTTTATATTTTCTCTGAAGTGGTTTCCCATCTCTTTTCGTATTTTATAGAGTGCTTTAAGTGCAACTTTCTTCAACTCTTGGCTAGCGAGATTAAAGTTTCCAAAAGGACCCATTTTGAGTCCAAGATATTTATAAGATTTTACTTTTTCCAGTTCATCAGCGCCTTATCTGAACAAGTAGTTGTTTAAAGACTTACCACAGTTATTAAATCTTGTCTAAATTTACACTTAAATCGGCATTTTCACAGAAAGATTCCGGCTTATTAAGGAGTAAGACAGGAGTAAGACAGTTTTTCATACGAACCTGCCTGTAATAAGGTATACCAAACCAAGTCGACAACAATATCCGGCCGTTAGCATGTTCCTCACAGTGCCCAATTGGGGGCGGACGATATTAGAAAAATGATGGGGGGGGGGGAGGGGGGGGCATGACTTTTCTTTTCTTTGCCTTCTTCTTCGCACGACTTTTTTCTTGTCCTTTCACCTTGCATGATGTTTTTTGGCTCTTTCCCCACCCCTACCCCATCACTGTTTCTAATGGTCCGTCCCTTCTAGTCCTTTACATTGTGAGTGGCTCATGCTCCCCATCTGTATCTGTTTTGTTCACCGGTAGACTAGGCAAGATTCTCGTATTCTCGTACACCGGACCATCCTGGTCCTCTGAACTGAGGGTGT
>OX419341.1:4406852-4429352 GCA_948470475.1 Galaxea fascicularis
CCTGTTGTATCATGAAGCTCCTTCGTAGAAACGCTTGTTGTAGGGTCAAAGGGCGCAGGAACTGTTGCTGGTGTCCCTGTTGGTGTTCTTTGAGGTCTTTGCGTGAGAGCTGTCAATGGAAAAGGTACCACAGTTGGGTTTTCTTACAGTTAAATAAATTCGTCATCACCACAACCAGTTGCAAAGTTCGTGAGACATTTTCAATCAAAAACATCTTTTCTTTCCCTAAAACGCCCCTGTAAGAAATCTGTGAGATACAATACACACCCCTTCCCTCTCCCCCTTTCATTGTTATTCCTCAAAGTTTCGAGCGTGGTGTTACTCTGTTAGCAACTTTGAAAAGAGGGGGAGGGGGAGGGAAAGCGGAAGATCGTGGAAACATCATTAAAGGCCAAATGACGTACAGCGTCTCAAGTATTTTTGCAACTCGTTGTAGCTTGCATTTGTCGAAGCCAACGTGAGGGTGATTTTGGAAACGCTTATTTCTCACGTATTTAAGGTTTTTGATTTCAACAGTTCATTCTGTGGTAGAAAATTGCTGCTTAAGTTAAGTAAATACCTGAATAGTTACTTTTCAAGGGTCACATTTCCGCTCAGAATAAAGGAAAACACGTCTTAGCTACTTCAATTTTTCCAAATTTTCTAGGGAAGCATGTCCTAGGACCTCCAGAAAGGTGACACCTTCAGTGTTGGACTAGACGACTACGCCGTCAAAAATCTCACTGCTGGGCAATTAATCAACTTGAGAGCCCCATATCCATCAAATTCTCCACTCCTTCTTGAAGGTACTGTAAGAATCGCACGAATATGCAATTGAGGAATCGTTTGGCGGGGTATACACCAACGTTTGGCAGAAGACGTTGTTGTGGCGAAAAGGTAACAAGATTTGTGACAATGAAATTATAATGATGATAATGATAATGGCAATAATAACGATAATGATAATGATAATAATAACAATGAAATTATTTATATAGCGCTTAAAGCGAAAGTTCTAAAGCGCTTCACAATAAAAGAAGAAAATAAAATCATATATGATAAAACTTACATTACCTAAGAAATAAAGTATTGCTTAAAAGATACGTTTTCAGAGATGACTTAAAAGTACTGACGCTGGAGCTACGCATAATACAGCTAGGAAGATAGTTCCATAACTTAGGGGCATATACAGACGAAGGTATTGTTTGTTAAATTCTGTCTTATCTCACGAGCTAATCTGTCCTTACCTGTCGGAGGCGTCAATGTAGAAGATTTTGTGCTTGTTTTCTTTGTTGTGCTCGTAAGTTCATCTGTCGAAAAATGCAGGTACGACGTCGCAAATGAAGGCTTACTTTTCGTTGATTTGAATTATAAGGGTCGGAGGATTGTACAGGCGAATGAACTTATTGGCTGAGTTGGAGGGCTGGATGAGAAAATATTTGGGATCGTGGTATACGGACCGAGGCAGCATTTATCATTTGACCAATTCTCAGAAGACGCAATAAACCCTGCAAAAATGGCTGCCTTTAAATTATTCTTTTGTTTGTATTCAAAATAGCCCGCGGGATGACGAATTCTTAACCTCGCTCGGGATAACAAATTCTTTAGAATTTTTGTCTCAAAAACGAGGTTAGTGAGGCTATTTTGAATATGAACAAAAGAATAATTTAAAGGTAGCAATTTTTACATATTTTCACATGACCTCACGGCGTCCATGTTGGTGTCCCAAAACAAAGAAGGGGCGGCCATGCCTCTGGCTTCTTTTGTTTCAGTAAACCAATATGGCTGAAAGTTACATACGTAAAAACACTCTATTAACACAAAAACTTTGTAGGAATGACGGGGGTAAAAAAATTCTTAAGGAGGAGCCTGGGAACGAGCTTTTTTAATTTATCGACAGGTAAAAATTGTTTCTGGCACATGAAAGGGCATCTTAAAAATGATTACCTCTTGCTTAGTTGAATAGAAGTTGAACAAAAGGCTCATGGACATTGTGAAAATGAGGGGACGCTCTTTCCAAAAAGGAGACCTTGTGTGGGAATTTCTTGATTTTTCAATGCATGTTTTTCTGGCGGCTTTTCAACCAAACATGCTTAATCTTGCTGAAACTACTAACTTTGAGGTGACTTTTCTTGCAGGAAACCATTTAGTTCAATTTAATTGATTTTCAATAAAGTTTGGATTCGTTCCCGGGCCTTTACTCGTTTCTAGAGTGGCCAACGGCTTTAAGAAGGGAAGCTATCATCCGCCCTAAAATCCTTTTGGATCGTACTGCATGGGGACTTATGCCTCCATTAGCGCTGGAGGAAAGCCCTTTAGCGGTACTTTCTCAATGATGAGGCAATTTGTTAAAATACTAAAACAAACGTTAGTATAACTGCTCAGTTGATTACAGTGTTTCTCATTGGTAGAGGATTGCTTGATATGCTGCTTGAATCACCCGGCTCGAGGCTCGACGCGGGGTGATAACAAAGGAACACATACGCACGAAACAGACAAATAAAATTGCCATTTCTCGGTGGCCTCTTCACTTGTCCCTGATAATCGCCTCTCTCGAGGGGTGAGGGGTGCGGAAGGAAAGCAGAGAAATTAAACCAGGGGAGTGGCGACCATATACGTATATACCACGTAAGTATACCTCCGGAAAACGAAAAATATATTTATATACTTACGTGTAGTGGGCTTTTGAGCAGGTGTCTGCGTAGTAGTGGTAATGAAAGGACCTAAGAGGAACAAGGAGTAGAAAACGTTAAGTAACAGTTTTATTCATGGACATAATTCAAGAATTCATATATTAAATAATCCGAGGGCGCACATAACCAAAAATAAAGCCTCAAAAACACGAATTGGATTTTAAGTAAGCCGGGTAACCTCCTGCGAATGTCCTACGCCTCTACTTCTCTAAGGAATAAATTGCAAATATAAAGTTGCGTCGAAAACCGCTACCTCCGGCGACAACTGTCGTTTCTGGAGACTTTCTTCCATTTCCTTCTTTCGTGTATCCCGCCACTCGGACCTTGTACTGCTTTCCAGTAACCAGCCCTTTTATTTGTGTAGAATAAACCAGCTTTACGTCGCTCTGAGAACAGTGCCCTGAACTTTGCTCGCAGTAGAAAACGACAAAACCTTGAATGACGCCATTGCGACCATCTTCTGGAATTGGTCCCCACGAGATGACTATTGAAGAAGAAGTATTGGAAACGGCTATGACGTTTGTCGGTGGCTTGCTTGGAACTGAAATATCAAGTAAAAATTTTCTTTATACTTAGTTAGGATGATTGTCGTGCCTTACAAGAACAACGTTGTCATAGAGACCGTTAACGACGTTGACGTAAGGGAGAGCTTTGTTACTAATGTAGGTAATCGCTCAAGATGGCATGAACCAATCAGGCTGGGGGCCGCTCCCGCTTCTTCAACTAAGGGGAGGGGGGGTGACTCTAAAAATGGTTATAACACATCTAACTCAGTTTAATTTATAACTCCTGGCCCCTTCCCCTGCGTGGGTCTGAGTACTAGGGTGAAAAACGCTCATCCAGAGTCGGTATAAACTAAATGAGCGCTACACAATCCAAGTCCCACGTGATTGCCACCTTGTAATCATGATTATTGTTGCAGTAAATTCCCGCTCAGATTAGTTTGGATAATTTCAGGGGCCATGGTTTCTTACTTTCGGTTCTATAGTTTAAACAAAGCATTTGCAGTTTTGTTTTCGTTCCACCTGTGGCTTTTCGTAACTGTTGAAAAAGCCGGGCACTCCAAATGCTTGTCAAATTCACTTTTGAAAACATTTAGAACACTATAAGACCATTGGGCTACAACTATATATGTTTTTCATCAATAGAGATTAATTCCGACTGTTTTCGAAACCCTACTCTTACATCTTATTTCATGGCAGTGAGCTGCCCGCAAAAATAGCTAGATAGGTTTTAAGAAAGCTTGACAGAGCCGAAAAAGTGCTTTACGGATTTGCCGAGACAACCATTTGGAGAGCCAAAACCAGTAAATGAAACTAACTTCAGCTTAAGGATTAATTATATTATTTTTCAAGGAAAGAATACTACAAACGTCTTTTGAAACTTACCACCTTCTTTGGATGTGTAAGTCAACGTGTCGGACCAAGGTCCATAAACATTCGGATCGAATGTCTTGTAAGCCCTGACTTGAAATTCGTATCTGGTATTCGGAACAAGGCGCAAGGAGAATTGGTTGGTGGAAATCTTGAGTTGTTTTGCTAAGCTTCCAAGTTTCTGGTAGCTGAATTGGTAGCTCAATCCAGAAGTATCAGGAATTCCTGTTGAAGTTGTTTGTGGCCTGTTCCACGCCAATGAAGCTATAAACTTGACGACTCGGGTTATGCGGACATTAGTGGGCTTCGCTGGAACTATCGATTAAAACGGTGTTAGAAAATCTTGGGGAGGGGGGTTGGTCTGGAGGATGGGACACTAAAATGATTCTTGTGTGGTGCAGAAAGTATTAAAAAGCCCTCGAAAGTTAAAGATTGAGTTACATGAATTTGGGCTTTCAACGTCATTTTGTTGCATGGGCCTTATAGGCAACTGCAAAGTCTGCATTGAAAAAGAGTTCAACGTAATAGAACCTGGGTATTCTCCCTTTTTGTTATGGCGATTAAATCATCTCGCGATCCTAGCTGTTTTCAACAGCAACAAACCCCATACGACAGGGTTCAACCCTGTCGTATGGGGTTAAAAGAAAGAATTTACACTCACCAAAATCTTTCGTATCAACTCTCAGGCTTGCCCAATCACTCTGTACCTGGTGATCATCACTTCGAATAGCTCGAACATTAATGTTGTACTTTGTGTTACGAAGTAAGGTAATTTGTGCGCTCTCTTCTGACTGAAGAGGTAGCACCTGATTAAATCCATTGGCCACGAATCTCACAATATACAAGAGATTAGTAGTGATTGGTATACTCGCCGGTCTTTTCCATGTTAGCGTGATTGTTAAATCGTGAACACTGGTGATGTGAAGGTTTGTTGGCTTCTCCAAGGCTAAAAGATGAACAGAATAACATATCTTTATGACTTTACTAAAGTGTTCGTATGGTTAGCTTTCATGATTTTCATGATTTTTCAACATTTAATGTCTACCCTTGCGTTTAACGCAAAGCCAAACGCAAAGATAAGCATTAGTGACAACAAGCTATAAACAGGGTATGTTCAAGTTCACATTGCAACCAGGTGGACAATCAGACATGGTTTGATGCTACTAGTCTGGTTTGAAAATTGATGAATGTAACTCAAAAAGTTACAATTCACGACCCGTGTCGTGAATTGTAACTTTTTGAGTTACATTCATCAATTTTCAAACCAGACTAGTAGCATCAAACCAAGCTATAAACAGTCGTATGAACTGCCAAGTTGAAAACGCAACAAGCTAACACTGAAGCGAACACAAAGCTAAAGTACAAGAACACGTACAATTGAACTACCAAAATGAAAACGAGAAAGCGAACGAAAACGAAACCGCAGTGTCTGAAGCACAAGCTGCAAACGCACAAGCGAACAAAGAAGTCACAATCCCAAAAACAAACGGTGGGAAAACGACAATGCAATTGCAAGGCGCCGCACTAACGGAACAGAGTTGTAAACTACCAACGCAAATATGCAAATGCAAGTGGGACCGCAAACAAAAGCGTAAGCTTCAGCTTGCGTTTGCATTTTGACGAAAAGAGGCATCACTCCAAATACGCAAGCGTGGTAACGTAGAATACAACTCAAGCGTTAAGGTACTTAGAAAGACGAAAAAAGGGCAAACGTATTTCAAGTGTTAGTAAACGCAGTAGCCTGAGTGTCAGGCCCTATCGGGGAAGCGGGAACGAGGGGAAGGAAGAGGAGAAGGGCCTGACACAAAGCCATTGATTCACTTGTGTCCAACATCCAGATTCTGGATATTACGCTCATTGGTCAAAAGACAGTAAGAAACGTCACGTGAGTCAACCGGAAGTCAAGCTTCCAGCGCAGGGGTTACAGACGCCATATTGAAGTTTACTCTCATGACACATGACAGTTACCGGAAGTGATTTTGATTGGCTAATTATAACACGCATTGTGTGGGGGTGAGAGCTTCTGCGAAGCTGTTTGTGTCAGGCGTTTCTTCCTTCGCTTTCTCGCTCTCTTTGCCTTCCCCACCCTAGAAATGCGGCCTGATACTCAGGCTACAAACGCAGGTAACTTTGTGCACGGCCAGGAAAGTTGAATTTTTTCAAAGAACGCTTTTCGATTCTGTCAAGCCGAATACACTCGCAGAAATCTGCTGTTTAATTGAGCTGTTTTAAGCTTCATGTACCGAAATTAAACTAATGAGATCAGCTTGGAATTCAAAACCCATAAATGCCGCTAATAGTTGGCGCCAGCGGCCCGTGCTAAAGCTGTAAGCTTATTTCCTTCTTTGGGAACAACCTAACCTCAGAAGCCACCCACGAGAAAATTATAAACCTGCTGTGAATTTTGCAGAAGTTTTAACAAACTTTTAGGCCATGCAAAAGTAAAGAAAATGTCTCTTAAATCTACGCTCTGGCACTCTTAGCTATACCCGGGTTGCAAAAGATTTAGATTTACTTTTCAGTGAGACTGCCCGGCGGTTATCTTCAATTTTCATATGGAAGACATGTGGAGAACAACCTGCCGAGGCCCGCGGTGAGCATTTTTTTAAGTGCGGGGACTGCGTTCGCCTCTTCAACTGAGAGGTGGGGATGGGAGGAGGGATGGGGGGGAAGAGCTGGGGATGGGGGGCGCTGGGGCTGACTCTAAAACTGGTTAAAACGCTTCTAACTCAGTTTATTCGTAAGATTTGTAGCGTCAGACGTAAAATCGAAAATTTTGATGAGTTCTGGAGAGGTCCGCCATCTGTAGCCGACCATCATATCCGTGAAAGTCCTTTTCTTGGAAATGTCTTTCACTTGATTTATTAGTTTTTCTCCAAAAAAAGTAATGAGGGGGTGGTTGGGGAAGGAGGGGGGGGGGGGAGGGGGGCAGGCGGCCTTCCGCATGCGCAGTCCCTGACCTCCGTAGAGAAGGCATCTGACTGCGTAGCAGGAGTGAGTGTGGAGAGGGCGATGGGGGTAGGAGGCGAGAAATCGGAAGGAAAAAAGGTGGAGAGGAGAAGGGAGCTGAAGCAATGCGGTCTGTGTGGTAGGCATTATTTCCCGTCTTTACCGGCAGACCTCCCTATTGGTTCGCCGTGCACTTTTTCCGCCTCCGTTTCCCTTCCTTTCCCTTCCCAACTACGCAGGTCCTTTGACTTTTCTTTCCAAATATCAACATGTGTATTCTCCTTACACATCTCACTTATTATGTATGGCACATGTAGGGAGAATTTGTATGAAAATTAATTCAACTGATCCCTGTATGCTTGACGAACTAGTGATATGGTAATTAGAAGTTAGATGGCGTTCACCATTGAGACGTTAAGGGTTAAACTTTGCAAGGACCATGGTAAGACTTATTAATCAAACAATTAATTACCACATCGATTGATCTTGTTGCCTCACATAAACATAAAACCTTAAACATAAAACCTTTATTTAAACACGATAAGATTTAAAGCTTACAAGCTTGTGGGGTCGTGGTTGTGGAGTTCAAGTTTCCTCAACGGTAACAACACGAACACTAATCAGTGATCAACAGTGATCAGTGTTCGACATCGGACGTTTCATTGTGGCTATTGGTACTACAGTATTATAAAACGTCTCGTCTATCTGGAGTCTGTTGATCTAATTATACGTATCGCCCACTTTTCCTTATCCGTTTCTTTTTATGTTTTTTACCACGAGGAATGCTCCCAGTAAACGTGTCTCCAGGAGACATGTCCATCAGTTAATCTGTTCGAAAACCGAAAACCTTGATATACGATATCATCGTTCAATTTTGGCAGATTCTACAAGTGATATAGGCTATTTTTAGGGCAAACAAAGCTATTTTTTAATTGATTTGTCACTAGACAAAACGATATAGTTAAAAAAAAAAACATGCCTTAAAAAAATATGGGGACAAAACTAAAGGGTGCTGGCCAGAGACGCTGATATCAACATATTAGTACACTGAGCTTTATCTTTCTTTTTCAGAGTCATTAGTGAGTTGGTTGTAGTCAGTCACGAAGACGTGCAACGCATTATTCCTCGTTAACAAACTGTTTGCCTATTTTGATAACCTTTTAATTTGATACGCATGGGAGCTTTTCTCTCTGATCACGTTTCGTTTTCTTCTCCCACGGTTCAGAAGCCTGAATTATTCTGACAGTGAAACTATTTAACGAATCCTTGTTTTTGGTTTCCCACTGTTCACTATGATTAGGTTTAATTAAGATGCACCGGCAAATTACTTAACGGCAAAATTTTAAAGTTCTGGAAAAATCACAAATCCACACATATACTTAAATATAATGGCATAAAAAATGACAATTTCACGCCCCTCTTTACTTATAATTGGCAGGATTCCCCACTCCCAAATTTTGTAAAATCAAGATCAAGCACTTCAGTGTTAACGAATAGAAGCAATACATGGTGCGCTGAGCATGAAAAACAAGCGTTTTGGTTTACATTAAGTCGTGATTATTATCGGTGAATAATTGGTATACTATGAAAGAAAAATAAAATCGAACAGCAAAGCGAAAAGTAAACCGCTTTAGCATTTTCACCTTTGCTTTCCTCTAGATTTTGCATTATCCACTTCAGTTGTTCTTTTCTTGGCTTTGAAGCCTTTAAATTACAAATTACACGGTTGCTCATATAGTGTTGGACTACTTTTTTCGTTTGTTTTCCCACTCTTCGTTTCCAGTATTTCGTTGCCAGCAGTTTTCAATCTATATTTCGCTTCCTTTATGACTAAATATATTCCGCGGTCACAGAATGAGAAAGAACAAAGAAAACAATAAAGGGAATGTTAAATGACAACCTTTAGTTCACAGAAAAAAAATCAGGTGATAATACGACTACAATACCACGACTGAAATTTTGCGTTTACATAAGAAAGCAAACCTTTGCATACTTAGGCTACGACGAGAATTACAGAATCTAAACACCCCTTAGGTTTGAACAACAACTGAAAACTGAAAAAAAGATCCACTTACTGCTTGAAGCTGAGCTGAATACACTGAGACATACCAAAGTCACACTGAGAAAGGTCAAACACATACTCGTAAAACGTCTGGCACGAACGTCCATCCTTGAGCGAACTCCTGGCAGTTTTCAAGTTAACGCAAAAAAGTGCTGGGCTGTTGCTTGTGAACGAGACCAGCTTTCCACGCAATATCCGTTTGTTCTGCCGCCGTTGATTCAGATCTTCCTGTTTCTGGCAGCTCTTCTGAAACGATACGTAGTTAAAACCGAGCAATGTAACTTGAGGAGGAGGTCATAGACAATGTGTTGGTTTTGGCAACCGAGCCAGAAATGTCAAGTATCCTCGGTGGTTTTCATCGCTCATGACAGATTTGTTCTCAAATACAGTTTGGGAGAAACATATCAAACGAGCATTCAATCGGCCTTTGGAAAGGATGACAACATATATCTACAACACATTCAAAAGAACGTAGAAATCGCACATATTGGAGGAGCTGGCAACAATTACTATGCCCCAATACGCTTTTCTGTTACCAATATTTAATCCGTTGAAAGTCTCTGCCAGAGACAAATTCGACTAAGATTTTAAAAGTGCTTCCTGTGTAACTGTGCAATATTATAAAGACAACACCAGAAAAGATCAGTAGCAACTTCCGTTGATTAAGAAAAAAGTGTACATAGCGGGAATATTTGCATAAATTACTCTGGGGAAGGACTAAGAGGGGGTAACACAGGAAGGAAAATACGACTTCCAAATCCTTTCGCTGCTTAGAAATGAGATAAAAACTTTAAAAGCAGAACTTTTCATGGGCCTAAAATCACTGACTTTCGCTACTTCGATCACACCTTAACTATTACTTATTATTACAAATTATAATTAATGCACCATTCTGCGGATCTACCCTCTCCACCCACCCACTTGAAAGGGCTTTAGCGATTTCATAGTTCTGTAGGAGTACCGCAAATGTTCGTTTCAATTCATGTGCATTTTGCGATGAGAAAACCTGGAAGGTCAAACGAGTTCGCGAGTGAGCCTGTATGTGGCTGCTTAATATAAATTTGCAACAAACTCGACAAGTAATAGTTTATCTTGGCTGCGCAATCCGTTCGCGCCATTATAGTAATCAGCACAACTATAATCTCAATACTTACATTTGAAATTGAATAGCAAATAAAGCCAAAACTCGATTAAATAACTTATCACTCCTCAAAAAGGATCTAGAATTTTATGCTCACCCAAGCCATCTCCGAAACTGCTTCTCCTTTATTGTTTAAACTAACAGACCGACCATCTCGTTCCCCCACAGGTCATTTGATAAAACTTTGCGGCTCAAATTTTGTAAGCTTTAGAGATACTTACTTTTGATAGTCTTAATTCAGCAGGCGCTTGTCTCAAACCCGTTGGATCTACGAATGAGGATTCCAGTCGTTTGTTGGTTGTTTTCTCGCGCTTCAGCACATTTGCTGCAAATATGTCGCGCGCGTCACGGTTGGAATATTAACGATTATCTACGCGGGTTCCCAGAAAAGAGCTACACAGCTTGCGGCGTTGTTTGGCATTGAATTTCATCACCTTTATGTGACAATAGCTTAACCATTCAAACGTGTCCAGAAAAACGTGCCATTATTTTATTTTGAAGTAGACAACTTCCTCTGAAGCCGGAAATCACACCATGGATATTTACTACACTCCACTAAAAATAGGGTGTCATTTTATTCACGACCAGAACGCATTTTTTTGATCATGGGTCGTAATTTCCGATGTCTGGTTACAAAATGTGGCGCATTTAACAAATGTCGAGTCTTTTGCTTTAAAAAATTATGTGACACTTTCTGGGGCTGTCACATGATTACTATTGCGTGACGTGCTACAAAATATGGCCACGAATAACGCTTTTGCAAGGGCCCCTATTTAAAACGGACCCAGACCCAGTTTCCGTCGAGGAACCGCCATGTTTATGTTCAAGTGATAATGGCAAGAGAAGAAGAGTGTCAGATCCTTTCCTTATGGCTTACGCTTTTGTATTTGCTGTAAAAAGAAGATAACATCATGGGATCAGTGGTGTCTAATATGTATGGGGGGGTTCAGTACATGTTGAGTTGCGGGGGAGAAAAACAGAGCCTCGACAATGGCGGTTCGTTGAGAACTGCAACGCCATTCGTTCGTACTCGATCAAGGTAAGTAACTTACTTCGAAACTTAAACTTTATCTTTAAGCCCAATAGTTCGGTTTGTTCCTGTTTTCATGATCTTGATTTGTATTCCAAATACAATCGTACGCAAAACTGAGCCAAGAATTGTTTAGACGTTTCTCCAAAATGAGCTTTTAATAACAACTTAGTTACGTACAACCGGCTTACGGTCACTTCATTCCATGGTCAGATCGAACTTCTTTGTTTAGTCTTATCTTGGCTTGCTTTTATTTAAACCTTTCAGTATTCGTGAGTTCGTAGAAAACTGTAATAAGCTTTCAAATTTTTCCTTTGTATTTCTTTTCGCTGATTTGCTTGTCAGATAAAATTACTTCGTAAGAGACGGAAAATATTATCATCTTTGTTTAGTGGTCAGGCAATTTAATAGCCAAAGCGTATATAATCTTGTACGACCCATAAACTCGGAGTGATCTTTGCCCCATTGGTCACCTGTGTGGTAGATTTGTTATCTGTTCTAATTCAGAAAAATGAAATTAACTTCTAAACGGGACTTATCGCTTCTTGTTTTGTGTAATTTGAATAACGCAAATTATTATAGGCAGAACAGCTGAAAACCAACTTGTATTTTACTGCACAATTTCGGTTTACAGAATTTATTGTTTTCAATTTGTCATGAGGCAGGTGAGCTTTTCTAGATAATTTGCTAGTTCTTTGACTTTTCTGTTCTTTGGATTAACAGCTCCATGTATTTTGACGAAGATGGTGATTTGGCACATGAATTTTATGAGGAAGTAAGACCCACAAAGAAAGGAAAGAAATCCTACATGAAGAAAGTTACTCGACGTTTACTTCCCCAAGGAATAGTGGAATTACCATTTCCAAGACTACATGTAGATTTTCCTGTGGTTCTGTGCGAAGCATATTGACGTTCCAGCTTTACGTATGCATACCTGACCACAAATCAGATGAATAACAGTGTATGGATTTTATCAGGCAATTTCCACTGCAAGCCATTCGATCGGTGGTGGGAGCTCATACAATAATAAAGTTAAATATTTACAACAGCCTGCTCATCAGCCAGGCCAGAGTTGCATGTGAGTGCTACAGTTTGGGCCAGAAATCACTTGAAGAAAACAACTTACTTGGGTAGCAAGTCAAGACAAATCCATAGAGGAACAAAGTACTTATGTCACTTAAAAGACAATGCTCGGCTCGCACAACCATAACTACTGATGAAGTGTTTTGTTTCATTTGGAATTCTTGTTTTGTCTATTCAGTTGTTAAACACATTTGATTACATCTGCGAGAGGATGGTTATGCAAAATCAAAAAATAAGAGAACAAAACTGCAATCCGTATCCAATGTCATCAGGCCAAAGATTTTGCTTTGTACATCCAAATGAGTTATTCATCTAGGGCATTTGCATTTTTTACTTTTATATTTTCCAAATCAGTGCTTGGCCTTAGTGGTCTTCCAGCTAGCCCAGGACTAGAGGAAATTTGGTTTGAGCTAGTAACATTTGAGAACCACTAGCCACTGGGCTTCTTCTAATAGAAGAGGTTTTGGAGACAGTATTGATGGAAGACAAATTCTGGCAACCAGTTTAAGTCACGTTGATCCCAAAAATGAAATGAAAAAAATTCTGATAAACTTGGTGATCGTAATATTGGTCTTGAGGTGATTGATACTTGGGTACCATTTAGCTAGCATATTTTTAGACTCCACTGGCCCATGGACTAGTTTGTTAAAAAGATAAGGTCAAGCACTACAAATCCTATGTTTTTATTCTTGGATACTGTACCTAGACATCTTTCCATTTTATTTCCACAAAAGGGCTATTCTCTCAAGTCTCCTTTTGATGTTGCCTGAATGTTGTTAACCTATGAAGCCCTGATATTGAATCTGCTTGTCTTCCTTTATTTCTTAGTGGTGACCAGGACCTAATTTCTCCTTACAGTGTCATCATGTTAGCTAACTCAGGTTATGAGAATAAAAAAAATGATCATCAAACATGAAATGTCTTGGTGTTCAGCCAACCTCTCTGGACTAGTAGTATAAGAAATATGAGACGACCAGTTAAAAGAGTATGCATGTTGATGTTTAAGGGATTAAATTTTATTAGGCCTCAACAGTGAGATAATATTATTTATAAATAAGCCCGCTGTAACATAAAGAAAGCTGGAATCCAATGCTTTTGCATATTCTTAACTCTCATGGACGTGTTTCTTGGATGGGGGACAAATAGTGTTATTAAATTTGCTGGTGATTCTTCGCTGTACTTAGTCTTCATGCCTGCCATTTGTTCGTGTTAACATCCCCAAGGCCACCAAATGTTAGTATAAAGAAATGACTGACATTTATTGGGTGAGGGTGTTTCTCTTCATTGACAGGATGATGCTTTTACACAAAACACAGTCTGACTATTCTGCTTCCGATGTTCTCATCATACACTTCAATAATTATTGAAATTTTGCTAAGAGCAGGCCCATTCTAAATTGTCTGTGATTTTCCCCAAACATAGACTTTTGAACTTGAAAAACAAGACTGACTTTTGTTTAGGATTCAGTACACTGGGTACTCTTTCCAGTGAAATAACATTTACCTTTTCACTTTATACACTGAAGTACATCAATAGTTGGGAAAACAGAAAGTAAAGTGCACCTTTTAAAAAGATGACATTATAGAGTATATTGAATATATACAGTTTAAAAAGACTCCACCATGTATGAAACATTTTGTAGATACATTAGTTTCTAGATTACTCAAGACTATCTTATGATTTTTATTACTGTTCACTATAATTACATTTTATTAAGCTGAGTGTCACTAACAGATGGCAAAACATTACAACAACATCCACTAATACTGCACATTCTGCATTATTCCATAGTGACTGATGGTACCAGTTAAAAATGAAATTAGAAGCAGCATCTGCAGAGTACACTACTTCCATTGTGCAGTTGCAGAAAACATCCACACTTCCCCTGTAGAGAGATGACCAATGGAAATTCCAGGCGGGGGGGAGGGTGGGTGGGGGAAGCTTTGCATGAAAACTGTGGAGCTAAATTGGAATTTTTGATTGGGTGGGGGCTGGGGTGCAAACCCAAAAACCCTCTGTGGAAGAATGGATATTAATTCTGTAGACTGCTTGCAGTCAGTTTTTCTCTTGAATTATTTCTCTTTTGAAACCACATTGTTTTGCGTACATGTGCCCTGGGATGAGAACTCGACAGATTTTAGAGAAAAGGAAGACTGCTAGCAGTCTATTATTTCTGGAACCACACATTGTGACAGTCACTCCACTTCAGATTTACTAAGGTACATTGCATGAGGCAGTTCAAAGCTAGACGGCAGAAGGCTGTCCAGGCATCCTGTCTGGCTTAAAGCTTGCTAGATGCCTGCCCAATTTGTTCAATTATTTTCCAAGAACTCTAATAACATTGGACAATAATATTTAATCCATTTAAAAAAATAATTACGTTTTGTATTTACAATTTAATAAGCAGATTGCCTATAATTTTTTCATTTTGTCCTGTTATGACCCTGTTGTTCAATACAAGTAAAGGGGCTTTTTGTTAAGATGTCCATTACTCTAACTACACCTATTACAACACTTCTGATGTCCAATAAACAAGTTGTTCAACAAGAACTTTCTTCACCAGGTGGTTCTTCAACAGTTGGTTCCTCCTTGGCTGGCAATTTCTCTTCCTCTTCACACTTGCCATCTATACCATCTACTGGTGGCTTTTGTTCTAACACAGATTTGTCAACTGGTGCTCTTCCTTCTGCTAAGGCCAAGGCCTTCTCTAATCTCTCCTTGTACACTTGATACTTTTCTTTCACCTAAAATTGTGCCAAAACCCAAACATACAAAACACCTGTCTTGTTATTGCTCTGATCATGGCAGCTTGAATTTAGACCTTTTTGCCACATTGTAGAGACAAAAATCTTTACAAACACAAAAAGATCAAATCATAATACACAAAGTTCTAGATTTGTTTCATGATGGCAAGTTCCAATGCAGGTACCAGAACAAAGTTGTTGAGGAGTAGTTCTGGATTTCAAGACAAATAGTCACTCATGATAGTCTCACATGGAACCCTCCAAATTGCCTTTATTACTTACATCTGTGTTTGTGTCAGGCTTCCTGTTGGCAATATTTGAATGCCCTGATTGTAAATTTAGAGTAAACATTGTGTGCTTGAGAGTCATTGATATCAGGTCATCTTGGGCTGAGAATACTCTACACTGTAGATTTTTCCAAGTTTTATTTTAACTCTCTCTGTCAAAAACTTTTACCGGGCATTTAATTTACCTCTGCAATAATAAAAGGAGATTACCCCACAGTTTGTGGAACTAAATGAAGGGAAAAGGCAGAGTGACAAGTGACAGACCTGTAAGATGTGTTCCTCTTCTTCTTTATCAAGTATTTTCATGAAGTTTTGAAGCTCTGGTAAGCTGAAAACCTCCCACTGCAAGAGCAACAAAGTGGATTTAGATTAATGGACATCGAAAGTAAAGCCTGTATAACGGGCATTTATTTACGCGAGCGTAAAGCATGAGACATTGAGGGCAAAGCGTTTTGCTCTCTGTCTCGCACTTTGCACTCGGCTAAATAAATGCCTGTTATGCAGCCTGTCAAAAGTAAGCTGACTTTCACATCAAAACTACTCAAAAACCTTTACTTGCCACTTACAACAATATCCCCTGTTTCATTCTCCTGAAGAGAAAAAGTATGTCTTATATCAGCTCCACCCCAGAGCAACCTAAGAACCAATGGCTTTTCCAGGTCTGACATCCGACGGAGAATTACTGCAAGAAAGAAAAGTTATGAATGGCATGCAAGCAAAACAACGTCCTCTAATTGGCATACCTGATTAAAAGGGAACAATATCAAAATACAGTCCCCTTTTCACCTTGTTATTCAGTTAAGTGAGTCTAATTGAGGGAGTGTTTGGTTAAAACTAAATATGGACAAGTGTGAATGAAGTACTATTTTCAATGTTTTTAAAAAATAATGCAACCATGAACTCAACAAATCTTTTTGATATTTATGAATAATTTCTTTCTGCAAGAAAACCCCTTCTGTTTGGCAAATTATCAGGCATTTTACAAAGATGATTCAATGTTATTTTGAACACTGCCAGGGGTTTCATTAGAATCTGGCAACTGGTCAAAACACCACCTATGTTGTCAGAATCTACCTCTCACTGCCACCTACTTTGCATAGATTTTCACTCATATGATTAAAATAAATTCATCAGGTTGCCACCTACTTTGGTTAGCTCAGATGGCTATTTTAAAAATTATTTAAACCCCTGCACTGCTCTTTGACTAATTACTATCACGGCAAGACCCTAGGTTGAGTTAGGTCATTCTAAATGAATTCTGTGACAAAGAAGAATCACTCTACCCTCTTCCCCATACCTTTGCCAAATTAATACAGTGCTAATAGATAGCTTGTAGATGTACCTACTGAATGTGCCACTTCTGAAAGTTCTGAAGGGGTCGAGGCTCAAAAGTTAAACGTTTTTGAGGTTAGTGCTCAAAATGGGAAATCATTTCCAAACCAGCAGGGACAGTGGTCCACACTGATCATGCAGAATACTGCCTGAAATTTAGCGACAAAGCCAAATGCACTGAGGGCCAGCGATTTTCTACAAGGCTCAGCAGGATAATCATTGTTTTATTACTGAACACATTGATAACAAAGCACAGTTTACTGGTTTACCAGAGAAAAGCTAGATCCAGTCACTTTTCTCCCTACACCTGAAAATACACTTACATACATCGGCAGATATCTGTTGTATGACCATGCATTTTGAAAGTGTATTTAATAAGAATGCATGGTTATTATCAAAGAACTACAACACACTACTTTAGACATTTGCCTGCAGGTTTATAAATACACAACAATGAAAATGTCTCACTGTGTTTATCTTCTTCTTGATAGCACTCAAACAATGCAAATTTTCTTGGATTATCACCCACTTTAAACTTCTTCAGGAGGGCTACAATGACCTTCAGAAAAGAAAACAAGAAAGTTAAATTACATCCCTTTGTGGCACAAATAGCCAGCTTAGTTTCATAGCCATTCAAAGCAAGTCACATGAAACCAAGAAGTGTAAAATCCAACTGAGATCTCACAGCATGTTTCTGATGTGGCACAAGGCACATATCTGTCATTAGCTGTCACACAACTGTAACAGTAACTACAATGGTAAAAATTTCAAACTTAGGCCTCTTCAAACAGCAGGGCAAGTTACCTGAATTCAATTTTACCCTCACTGAAAACTATGCTATTCATGTGTTACATGTAGGCCAACAAGACAAATAATGACTTGAGAAATGGAAAGTTTGTGCCAGGAGTCAAATCAGAGAAGTAAATTCTATCTATCAACCCTAATGACATCTGAGATAACTGTTGCTTTGAGACTTTTCAAGAATGAATTTCTGAATGATATTAGAAATTCCAACTCCCTGTCCACATTAAAAAGGGACTTGAAAATCCATTTATTTGAAATTGCCTTTTAATGCTTAGAGTTATTTGTGTTGCATAGTTTTGTAAAGAACTAAGGAGAAATCAAGTTGATGTTGGTGCTCTATAAAATTTAATATATTTTATCTATTCAATTATGATTTATTTATTGTCTGAGAAAAATTGAAGAAACAAGTGCCCAAGAAGTTTCATTTTTAATTTTTCAGTTTTAGGACTTAAATGAGTGGGGAAAAAAATTGAAACTACAAGAAAGGGGGACCAGCAACACTGGTCGGGAGAAAATACTGAGACTTCAAGACTGAGCTTGTCAAATTTGAGACTTCATGTTGATTTTCACTGTTACACAAATTCCAACAAAATAAAAAAATAAATTAATGTTTTTGGAAGTATAAATTCAGTGACTGAAGGTGACTGAGATTCTACATAAAGAATGGTAAAAACTAAAATATTTTTTAAACTGACAATGTTACCTCATGGACTGTGGTTTCATCCGTCACATGTAATGCTTTCACTGTCCCAATTGGAATGAAAAATGAAGTCCTTTGAGGATTCTATATTTGAAACAAAAAACCCTGCATTTACCACACGTTGACACTCCTCTCATTTGCATTTTTCTCTCTAGTAAAATTCTACAATTTGTTATAGAAGACACATTGTAATTACAATATTATTTATAACAACATTTTTGTGATACAGTGTATGTACATGTGGGCTAACTAATAGGTCAAACAGTCATTACTGGTTCATATGTTTGTGGTCAACATGTGATTATGTCGACTACAGATATCCAATAATCACTTCTCAAAATTCCTGTTTTCTGAGAGGAAGTCTAGGGTATTTTGGGCAAATAACAGACAAGTGCAAGTACTTTATTTGCATATAAATTAAAAAATTTAATTATTAATTGATTACTAACCTTCTGGTCCCCTTCCTTCTGTTCCGCAACTGACTCGAATATCGACAGAGGTCTTTCACCAGCAACAATGTTGATTGGACGAAGTAAGTTCAATTGAACACGGATAAATCCTTGGTATGTATTTTCACCTCTCTGGAAAAAAAGGTAGATCTAATGTAATATGAGGTCTTAGGTATGGTAGACCAAACAATGTATGATTTGGCTATCATGTAACTATTGCACAGAACTCTCATAAAACATTATCAAACAATAATAATTTTTAACTCAAAACATATTTTTAAATATCAATATCTAGAATTACCATCCAGTAGCAAAAAATCAGTACTACATGTACAGCTAGTATTTAATTTTGATTTCAGGTTTGAGTGGCCATGGCAATCAAATTTAACCCAACACATTCTAACTTTCCCTACACATTAAAAAACAGTTTCATAAATGCTACCTGCCTCACGATGTCACACCTGATGAATCTCCTCTAGAGAGAAGCTCAAAAAAGCTGTTCATAAATGCCTCAGTAGAGTGCAGCCTCTATAAACTCATCTTTCCAGTCTACAAGTTTAAACTTCCAGGCATTTTTCCACATTCAAAACATCATCTTATGGTAATTTGGAGCCACCAAACAAAAAAAGTCGACAGAGATAGTTTAAAGGTATTAAAAGAAAGAAACAATACTGTAAGTAAATAAATATTTATATTTACCATAGTCATTATAAGACCGGTTGTTGTTGAATTGAATTCATCAATTTTTTTCCGTAAAAGGCTTCCTGTGGGAGACTCGGTGTAAAGCATGAAGGGCTCCTTCCTTTTATCATTCTGCAAGTAAAAGTATTGATCACAGTGAAAGCTTGCTCTTGCAAATAAACCCTGTCACAGTGCTGTTCTTTCATTATGCCTTAATCACTGAATCTTAACATGTATCTCTCTTCTTTTATTTCAAACATCAGTCATATGCTGACATTAAACGTCACATCAATTCCTGGGCAAATGCTATGAAATCATAACACTTTTAATCAGCAATTTAAAATTCATAATATTTTCATTTCCTCACTGAAGAGCATAACCTTGGGTCACCACTAATGCATTGGTAGCAGTACACTGTTGAAAAAATGTTGAAGAAAGAGTTCTGAAGTATGGGCCTTGAATGAATACTACCAAACAGACTGTTGTTGCCCTGTATACTTTGCTCTTCACAGGTTACAGCAGTTGTACTGTTTGTGGATGAAAATATAAAGGGCCCGCTCTACTGTAAAAATGAAGGGTATTGAGAAGTGCTTTCTGGTGGAGCTATTTGTTATACTGTGCAAGATGTCTGAAACTGAAAGAGAGGCCTAATGGCTTTCTCCATTTAAAAACGGGGCTTATTTGAGAAGGGAGGCTTACTAGACAAACTATTGTTACAGTACTTCATCTAATGTAAGAAAACAAGTACATAACTGCAATGTAATTCATGCAGGACTTTCAATAAGATTTGTAGCAGGTGTACGTGTTGAGGTTCAAATTTATCTTTGGTTTAAAAATTTTCAAACCAGTTTAATTTGGGGTTTCCTTTGTCTCAGATTATGGTAATGACTCTGAGACAAGGGGAAATCAAAATTAAACTGGTTTGAAAATTTTTAAACCAAAGAAAAATTTGAACCACAACATATGCCCCTGTGATAGTAGATAGCTGTAGCAACCCAAGCAGCCATTTTAAGTATATGTTGACCAACATGGCCAAGTAGCCAGTGACTCAATGATTCACAGCTGCCAACAGTACCCAACTTCTATCGAAAGTCCTGGTTCATGCCTTGCCTGTTCTATGAGGTGTAGTGTTTTCATGGTGATCTCGTCAATGGAGTTATTTCTTCCTAACTGCCACCCGCCAGTGCAGTCGAGGTCAACTTGATCTTGACAGCGTCTGTGACATGTGTACTTGCAGTCTGTAACAGAAATAGAATGAGAAGCTCATGAAAAACATGAGCAGGCTATCATACTAGCCACGGCAGAGGGAGGAAGGTAAGCTCATTGCCAAAGTGGTATCAAGGCCTGACTTGTTGGCATTCTTCAATTTGGAAACTGTTATAAAAAAAATATTCAAAGAAGTACTTAACAAACAAACAGCCCTAAAGAAAATGCTGATTTTTAATGATATGTACCAGACATGTTAAACATTATATCCTGTCTTGTTTCACATTTAAAATCATGTTTTCTGTCTTTACTGTATTGCAACACATTTGGCATCATGTTCTGACTAACACGTCCATCTGCTTTGCTTGGTAATGCATTTTGTCTTCGTATTGTATTGTTACAGCATCCAAAACCGTTTTTTAGAAGATTGGACCCTTTCTCTGAAGAAATTCCTACTTAGATTAATATTTTCACATTTCTAGTTAAATATTTACTTCTGACACCCACCAGACGTTCCAGTCAACTTCAAAAGGAGAGACAACACAGTCCAGTAACTATCCTCATCATCACCATCATCATCACCATCAGCATTAATCATCATCATCGTCATCATCACTATCATCATCACCATTATCATTACGACCATTACCACCATCATCACCATCATGGTTGTGTTACTTTCATAATACAATAATTCATCTGTTTATATTTAGCCGTGATTCGTATCCATTATTTCTCGTTGATTATTTACTTACCGCGTGACTGTACACACTTGCATGACAGTTTTAGTGATTGGATTTCATTATGTAAGCGAGGGAGTGCTTTTAGAGGTCTATCGTTACAACGCTACTTGTTCGCTACACGCTACCTTTTCCACTGCTAGAGATCAGCTACCCATAGCCGCTAGGAGCCAGACTAAAGTAAGTCATTTTATTCACTTGGTTATTATAGTTGGTTTTATTATCTACGTGGCACAATTATCTTAGATAGATTGCATAATTTTAGGATATTCTAATACTTTAGATAAACTGCCCTGGGAGCATGCAAGGAAAACAGCTGAACTTACAAACTGATTAGCAATAATAAACCACTTCCACTTCAGTTGATTTCTCACAGGGCAATAGTAATAAAAGCCTATGAATATAGTGCAAATCAGAATATGAATATGGTCAAATGCACTCTACATATACAATTCTAAATCTTTAAAAGTTATTTTAAATTGAGTTGAGTTGATTTAGAATAATATTGTTATTCTAAATCAACTCAACTCAAATCAAATCAAATCATATGTTGGGTTTTGGGAGAAGGGAAAACCAGATTACCAGGAGAAAATCCTCTCAGAGCAGAGAAGGGAACCAACAAAATCAGCCCACTCATGACACCAAGTCCGGGAATCAAACTCAGAACACACTGGTGGAAGGCGGGCACTTTCACTAAAACTGTGCCAACTCTGCTTGAGCTCCCCATTACAAAGACAATAGCATTCAGCAGTATACTCTTAGTTTCCATCATATTTGATAGTTCGCTGAGGACTTTACTCCTGGTCAACTACATTGTATCAGCCACTAAGAAACCGTGAGCTTGCTATGAGAAACTCAATACAGGAACGTCAATGTAACCACATTACTGCATTCAGTTTTCTATCTGCACATGTTATGCATCATACTCATTAATAATGGAGTTTATATTGAACTTAAAATTACCTGGTACCACATAATTAAATATTGCCAACAATCTGATTATTTCTCCAAGATAACCAATATATTTTGTGATTGACTGGAATAGAAACCACAATACTAAAATATTGGTTATTTGATCAGGGTAATAAAAAATATAGTTCACACTTTCTCATCAGAGAAAACTTAAACGCGTCAAAACAAGTTAATGTCAGCAAGTTCGTTATAGCTTGAAAAAAATTATCATGCTAGTTTAAGACAAACTAAACAAAAACAACATTTTGTGACTCTTCTGGATTCTTCTCTTTTGT
>OX419341.1:4434352-4446852 GCA_948470475.1 Galaxea fascicularis
ATTATACAAGGGTTAAATAAGGCTAGATCGCAATTGATTCAACTTTGACAAACAGCAGTATGGATACAGAAGTTGTGGTCGAAATTTTCACAGCCCATTTCTCTATTATAATTCATCAAACACAAAGCGGGTCTTCCAATGCAAGGATTGAGTGACATATATGTGTAAGCGTTTGATCAAAGTAGGTGGTTTCCTGCCAATCTCTAGAGACAAAGATAACAATGGTGAAACGAGCAAATGCTAATGTAACGCGAGATCAATAATTGTATTGTTTTATACTTCCACCAGCGTGGCGGCGATCGCTGAAGTAACGTGAAATTGAAACCACCAATAGTTAGGAAGTTTAATTATGTCCATGCATAAAATCCGTGCTCATTTATTTAGTTATATTACCTCAATGTTCCTTTTGCGCCGTTTGCAGTATGATGTTAGTATCACATATATTGCGCTGCTGGGAATGCACAATTGGCAAGGGGTCCGGGGGGACTCTGGTTTTCAAGTGATGTGGATGAGTAGGGGTATATGCGCTTAGCTTGCCCAGGCTTGGTGTGCTAGCTAGGCTAGCACAGACCTGAGTAGCTTATGTAAGGGAGCACTTCTTCCATCTAGGGATGCATGGCACAAAAGAAACTGCTCTCAGCCCTTTATGTGTCTTTATAAGTGATATGTTTTAGCCCAAAGTTTGTGGCTGTCATAGGAAATTTGAAGTGTGTGACTCACAGATTGCAGGTGAAAGTTGCTAGCTTATGTGGGAACTTTAGGTAATGAGAAAGATCCATGTTGATGAAAATTGTAGGAGACACACTTTTTACATCATTGTTAAACAGACACCAATGAAGAAGACTGAGCAGCTGATTGGTCAGCATGGGATCACGTTTGACAACATGGTTGGTATTCTTAGACTATTGTCTGTCATTTATTGTGTAGTAAAAAATCCTTGCACTACGTCACTTCCTCTCCCACACCAACACACACATAGCTCCTCTTGAAATTCAGGACCCCCAAGTATTCCTGTTGATATTCATTAATGATCTTTCATTTTGTTAAATTCTATTTCAAAATGTTGCAGGTTACTAATTGTTAGTAACTCAGTAACTCAGTTAGTATGCATGCTGTGATTGATCAATATTGCAGGCAGTATTATACTGTACGGCCCACTAAATTTGAAAGTTTCCTTTCCTACGCGCCTGATTAACCTCAGAGATATAATAAATATCATACTACTAATCTTGTTTTCTCAGTCCATACTTTACTTTTTGAATCCTCATTTTTTCTGTTAATTTATGGCCCGCATGCTTTGTGCTTGGGCCATAAGTGAATGGGAAAAAAACTCAGCCCGTAACTGAAAGAGGTATCCAGGGACAGCAAATGTGAAAATAAACTCAAACTTTTTTTTGAGATGTCATGAGAATGACAGATAATTAGAGCATAATTTGACCCATTATAAATCCTCCGAGGAGGTAAGTCCCCAAGTATGCAGCTATTGGTCTCTTGCCTCCTCAAGTATAACCGATGTCCATGCTTGTGATAAGAAATTGTTATAATAAAGCTTTTTTTTGCTGACAGTTTGTAACAAGTCCCTTATGCTGCCCAAGCCGATCAAGCATTCTTACTGGCCAGTATGTGCATAATCATCATGCCAGGAACAACTCTTTATCTGGTGGCTGTTCTAGTGCTGGCTGGCAACAAGGACCTGAGCAGCATTCTGTCAGCACTTACATGAAAAAAATGGGGTACAAGACATTCTTTGGTGGCAAATACCTTAACCAGTATGGTGATGCAAAAGTGGGGGGCCCAGAGCATGTGCCACCAGGCTGGGATGAGTGGTATGGATTGGTGGGGAACTCCAAGTACTACAACTACACCTTGTCAGTAAACGGCAAGGCAGAGGAACATGGACAGAGCTATGACACCGACTACCTGACAGATCTTTTGGTGAGGGCAGCAATTGACAATCTCCTTCCAGCAAGAAGACTAAAGTTCGATAATTAATCTGAACTTAAGAAGTCCCCTGTTCATATTTTTCCCAGGGAAAGGGGGGGGGGGTTATTCCCATATATGGAGGGTGTTTTAATCAGTTTAATCAGGCTCCTGGTTTAATCTGGGATAGGTTAATAGAAATCAGAGTTTTGGTACAAGACATTCTTTGGTGGCAAATACCTTAACCAGTATGGTGATGCAAAAGTGGGGGGCCCAGAGCATGTGCCACCAGGCTGGGATGAGTGGTATGGATTGGTGGGGAACTCCAAGTACTACAACTACACCTTGTTAGTAAACGGCAAGGCAGAGGAACATGGACAGAGCTATGACACCGACTACCTGACAGATCTTTTGGTGAGGGCAGCAATTGACAATCCTTCCAGCAAGAAGACTAAAGTTCGATAATTAATCTGAACTTAAGAAGTCCCCTGTTCATATTTTTCCCAGGGAAAGGGGGGGGGGTTATTCCCATATATGGAGGGTGTTTTAATCAGTTTAATCAGGCTCCTGGTTTAATCTGGGATAGGTTAATAGAAATCAGAGTTTTGGTCTACAGTAGGGTATCATTTTTTAGGAGCTGCTCACTTACTTTTGAGAAGAGTTTAGCTATTATCTGTGAGAATTGATGCTCAAAACAATCAACACAGAAAAAAAGTCCAAGTTTCTGGAAAATAGAGATAGGATATGGTATTTTGGTTTTGAACTAGTATAGGGTTGCAAAATGCACCTGAATTTGGTCTGGCTTAAGGTAAAGGTTTCAGAGTCCCAGAGGCACACCCCCACCCAAACATTTACAGAGTACCCCCCCCTCCCCCGAGAATAGTTTTATGTTTTACTTGTCATGATGTTTTTGTTCCTCACATTGTAGAAAAGGCAAGCTGTTAATTTTCTAAAGAACCAGTCTGGAGCCTCCACCCCATTCTTTATGATGGTTTCTACCCCAGCCTGTCACTCCCCATTTACCGCTGCTCCACAGTATAAGAATAACTTCAATTCCAGCAAGGCACCAAGGACACCTGCTTTCAATGCTGCAGGAGGACCTGTAAGTGTATATGATGGGCATTTGAAATTTTTTGTAAGAACTTATTTTATAGCTCCTTTTTCCTTTTCTATGCCTTTCTTCATGACATGAACTTAACTTGGGAATAAAGCATGAGAGAAGGCTTCTGGGTTGAGGAAGGACCTTATGAGAATTGATTGTATTATGAAAATTTTACATGCTTTGCATTTCTCTTTATGTTTAGACAAAGCATTGGCTCATAAGAAGTGCCCCACATCCAATGGAGGAATCTTCAATCACTGACTTAGATGGTTACTTCAGAGACAGGTCTGTTTGTTTTAGCTATGCATGTCGTACACTTGCTATGTTTTTATTTTTGGTGGGGGTCACACTGTCTTAGCAAATGTTCATCTCAGACATGTCACTGAAATGAATCAATTCATGGCAAATTGACTAGGGGTCTTAGGAAAAAGACTCACAGGAACCCTAGTAAAATAATCCTTCTGTTTTCGGGGGTGTTTTCATAAGGCCAACATCAGGTCGAAAATTGGAAAATAAAGTATTGTCCCCTATCATAACAATTTAGCCAGATGTAGAAAATACAATTGGTGGGGGCAATTCTGGCCTGTCCTGGCATCACATCTAGAGTTGGGGAAGGGAGGTAAGGAAATGTGGAGTAGTACTCTTATATAGTTTCTTTAATTTATGCCACAACATTTGGATAACATGTGCCATTGATCTCCGATTTACGAGTGGTTTTACCTCAGTTTTACATGAATAACACCTGCAGCTTGTGTGGATACCTTAACAGTGGCAGATTTTAAGAAGGATGTTTTCATTTTAAGGTGGCGAACTCTCCTGTCTGTTGATGATCTTGTGGAACAAGTGATTAGTACTCTGGATGCTGAAAAACTACTGGAAAATACCTACGTCATATTTTCATCAGACAATGGATTTCACTTAGGTAATTTAGTTTTGTAACGGGCCTTTTACGGCATTTTTGTCTTTTCCCGAAAGACCCTTGATAGAGGATCAAGAACGAAGTGGACGTTTCGCCCTCGTGGGTAGTGGTTTTGCACAAATTTTCAAGTAAATTGTTCATATAAGAGTAAAAACTCTCAGTAACACAAATGTGGTAACAAGTTAAAAGAGAAAACTTCTCAGTCAAAAACGCCGGTGCCCTAAGTTCCCTTTTATAATCAATGTTTTCTTTTGTCGGGGAGCAGGGTTGGCGCAGTGGTGAGAGCGCTCGCCTTGCCGCAATGTGTCCCGGGTTCCAATTCCCCGACTCGGCGTCATAAGTAGGCTGAGTTTGTTGGTTTTCTACTCTTTGATTTGGTTTGAATTGTAAAGCTTGTTATTGTAAGGCGTATTTGATCATATTCACATCCTAATTTGCTCCTAATAAGTAATAAATTATTATTATTATTATTATTATTATTATTATTATTATTATTATTATTATTTTCTTTCGAAACGGCAGATGGTCGTGGGAGAGATATGAAATACGCTCTAGGTTTTCATAAAGGTTTCAGTATGATACTGGTTGTGTAGGTTACGTGAATCAAGTCAGAATTAGTAACCTGTCTGTCTTTCTTTAGGTCAGTTTTCTCTCCCTCAAGACAAGAGGCAGCTGTATGAGTTCGATGTGCGCGTACCTTTCATGATTAGAGGTCCGGGAGTGATGGTGAATAAAACACTGAAGGTGAGGGTTGCTAGCGTGACAACTACAAACATTTTAAAAGGAAAATTAACGATAAAAAAACAACCGTTAACTTGAAGAAATTAAGGAACATTGTTAGGCTAGTTAAGTAAAGAAAAGAAAGACTCATTCTCCAGAGGTGATAGGAAAGCAAAGAAATATAAACTAAACAGATGGGGCCCGTGATCTTTTCTTAAGTCTTTTATCTGCACTTTTAAATGCGCGACTTTTCGATTTATGTCACTCATATCACTGTTAAGAGTATAATACGAACTTACAGTGAACTAGCTATATAAAAACTTCCCATTTTAGTTGATAGCCCAGTTAGCAAAACAAGTGTTACATCCGCACTGCAGCGTTGCCGTTTTGACAGCTACTGAAATTGCCTTGTACAACTCGCTAAAACATGATGTGTTTACAACGACATTTAGGTCATGTGGTTCGAGAGGTTATTACACTTAGACTCATGAATTCCTCCGTTGAAAGTAATTCTCAAATTTGCGTTGGCTGGTTCCTTGGCAAGTGGCTTTCAAACGACCTTTAAAGCCCTAAGACTTGATTCACACTAGTATCATAATGACATTAAAGATCAGTTTATCCTTATGTCGACATGTTCATGTTATGTTCCTACTATGTCGTTATGATGTGTTGTTCACACTAGAGACATTAAACATCAACACGAGGTACTTTTTTCGTTTGCGTGACCTCCCCGTTATGTAGTTATATCGCAAATGTGAACCAGGCTTAAGAGTGATCAGCATCAAATTTCTCCTTGTGATATCAACGCTTTATAAAACAGAGTGGTCAGGAGAATTGAGGACAGGATCACACAAGATAAATTTGCTTGATATCTTAAAATTTCTCCCTACTACCACTATTGGAAATGTGCAGTGGCAACAAATGAGAATTTAAGTTATGATCTTGGGGTTGACAGGGTTAATTGTTCTTTCTTTCAGAATCCCATTCTCAATATCGACATAGCACCGACGATAGTGGAGTTAGGCGGTGGGAAAGCACCCCAGTCCATGGATGGACGATCTATTCTGCCTCTGTTGGTAGGTTTAAAGGCTCAAAAGCTTGTTGTACCGGTCGCAATTACTACTGAAGTTTTTTGCGTAAATAATTAAATTAATGTTGTTGTTGTTGTTGGTAACGACTCGTCAAGTACTGAATCAACCACTGAAGAGGAACAGTTTTTAAGCTTTCTTAATCTTTAGTTAACAATATTACTTAACATTCATATACCTCTTACTAATCGAGCTCGAGGTCCGTACTGTAAGTTACGGACTGAGTTTTTTCTCGTTGACATATGCGCGCTTGGGTCAAAATTGAACGGAAATCCATAACTTACAGTGTTGACCGAGAAAACGAGGTTATGGAGATATTTATAGTACCTCTAAGCTTAATTGGGCGCGCGAAATATATGAGCTTAATATTTAGCGGGCCATACACAGCGCGCGTACTAACTGAGGGATATAATAACTTTTATAATTGCCCATATATCAATAGGACATCTTCAGCTGCGCAGCGAAGTTAATTAGCTTTTCAGTGCTTGCTTCTTGGTTATTCTCTATGGATATCTTAACATTGGGACTTCAGATGTTCTTCCTTATATGAATTTCCAGCCATCTTCTTTCTTCTCTTTAATAATGAACTGCAACTTTCGTCTTTCTTTTGTCAGTTACAATAGTATGTGGGGAATGGCGTAAGTGTTATAAATTGAAACTAAAACAGATGATAAATTATAGTGCTGTAGCGTTTTTCCTTACGAGCACCAGTCAGGTCTAGCAGACCACACCGTTGACACGACCGTTCACTTAAATCGATCATAACTCAGTTTTTTTTTCTTTCACCTTTTGTTTTTAGAAGTCGAATATGAAAAGCGACCTGGAAACGGTAAAGTATCTAATCGTTTTACCTTTTCTACATTTAACCAAGTAGTCATAAATTCTACCAAACAGCTACGCTTAGAAGCAACCGGCGGGCGCGTTTCTATGCAAGAATATAAGTGTGTTTCTTCTTATCCAGGCGACTGTGGACTGGCGCAACGATTTTCTAGTTCAGCATTACGGAGAAGGTGCCCTTAAAGTCCCTGGATGCCCTCATCTGTCTTCTGGGGTTTACGTAAGTACATAACTTTGAGAAGCGATTTGCGTTGGAAGCATTAGAACGAGCGTTGGTGACGTAATGTCTTCGGAAACTTTCTTCGGGAATCTCCGGAAATCTTCAGTGTGATTTGTTCAGCTCTCGGTAGTTATCGGATCACCTTAATGTTTCAGTGTAACCCATGATGAAAGAGCATTGGTGTTATTCACCACTGTAATTTGAACTGAAAGAGTGTTGTGATGATGTTGGCGCCTTTGTCAATTGAAAGGTTAAAGTAAGTCATAAAAAATATTTTTTGTTTTCATTTATACGTCACCATCTGTTTGACTTCCAGTCAATTTTTTACCAGACTTTTATAGTGACCAGAGAGTATAAACCAGTAAAGCGTAACATAACGATCCATTTGAGACGGACATTCAGATCAACACCTTGGTTTCCCTGTGTTTGTTTTTAGAACTGTTGGCCCAACTGTGTGTGTGAGGACGCTTGGAATAACACTTATTCCTGTGTCCGCTCTGTAAGCTCCTCCGAGGATATGATGTACTGCGAGTTTAAAGATAGAGAGGTAATTATCTACATCTACATAGTTTCAGCACTCGGCAAACTCCACGTTGACTTATGGCTGTCTATACGTGTGGCCTCATACACCATACGCCGTTATTAGATTAGAAGATTGACGCTAGGGGTGGTCACAGCCAGGGTCAGTTACGTCCCTGGTGGTTCTTTAACGTCCCACATAATCAATTATGAAGAGTTGTGAGACGGGACCTCCGGCTTATTGTCCTTATCCGAGAAGACTAGAAAGTCTAACCATTTGCAGATGTCATTGCAAAGGAAGCACTTTCAGAAATAAATAAATAAATAAATAAATACTTTAATTGACCACTCCCCTAGAGCCGGGTGCTTTTCAGGGCCATTGAAACAAATACTACAAATGAAACCAAGTCGCAGTCTGCGATCACAAAAAATCCTGTGTAATCGTACTATTTCGTCCACCACTTTTAAGAACGATTTAGAAAATCGTTTTAAGAAATAATCGACGAGTTATGCCATTGTTGCTGTGAGCAGAAACAGAACGAAAACGTGTTCGATTCGTTGAGGGGAACTGGCACTTTGAATTTTTTCCTTGAGTTAGAATTAAGTTTGCTACTGAGTTTGATTTGAAGCAGTAGTGATAATTTTTCACAGCAATTTGTTTATTTTGAGGGTTGTTTCCTTTTGTGACTTGCAGGCATTTGTGGAGCTGTACGATGTAAAGAAAGATCCTCATCAACTTAAAAACATGTACAAAGATGTTTCTCCTAAATTCCTGGCCGCAAAGCATCAGCGGCTTGTGGACTTGGTCTTGTGTGCAGGGGACTCCTGTAGAAAGTCCTCCGGCGAAACCATGGATTTGGTGCACTGAATTCTGCTCTTACCAAAGCCCTCGTTTGGACCTAAGTAGGAGCTGCAGGATACTGTACAATCAGATTTCGATTACCTGAACGTCCAATACCTGGATTTTTGATTTTTTCATGAAGATCAAGTGGAATTCTTTGTTACTTAAAGGAAGTGTAATCCCCCCGTACGTTTATGAAGGTTGGTTTTCCTCCAACTTGACATCAAGTTAAAAGAGCCTGATTGTCTCGGGAATTACTAGATGATCGTCGGGAGATCTCAGGTCAACTTCGGAAATCTTCGTTGGGGCTCTGGACTATTTCCGAGAAGTAAAAAACTATGCTAAGAATACGATTATTTCAGTTGCCTTTAAAAATCGTAACACGAGGACGAATCTGAACAATCGACTTTCGACTTTACTGGAACATTCTCAGCAAGATAGATTAGAACGACTATTATATTATCTTTCGAAAATATATCTAATCAAAATTGGCAATGCAACAATATTAGGGGTTAGTCTGTATTGAAAAATGTCAAACTACAAAAAGAGATTGTGAATGATGTATATGAAAAAAGCGATTGTAGGGTTTTAATATTAAAACAACATTCCAGGCAAACTTATTTAATGTTCCCTTGTTGTCTTGTGTGACAGCTACCATTTAAACTAGAAAGAAAGAGTCTAGTTCTGAACGAATCACAATACACAAAAGATGACTCGACTTTGCCAACGACAAAGCAACGACAACGGGCGACTCCGGAATATCGATTTTAGGAGACCTGTATTGTTTCGATACTCGAGCGACGATACAATCCTGGAATGAGAAGAGACGAGGGCTACTCCCAGTACTAGCCTAGCTTGGAGAACCATTCCTTTTCAGTTTTGAAATTCAAACTTTAAACAATTTATGACCTAGCAAACTACTATTTCTGTGCGAAGCAAATGGTGGGCTCGTGCTTCCTTTCATTGATCAACAGCGTCACCCGGTAGCATATATATTGTAGTTGCACCCAGACTATTTCATCCGTCTTCTTAGAAGCCATATTTGCTTTGCCTCTGTACTGGCTCAGTGCAACGATCCTTTCAATTGTTTCAATTAAGGTTACCATATACTTTCAGGAGTGTCTCGCGTCAAAGCAATGTAGTGCTTTAAACCGTAGATACCTAAACCCTGATATCAAGCTTATAGAGCTGGCTATCTAGCCTGCGAACGCAGACTTATTGCGACAATTGTCTGTGCAGTATTATGCTTGAGTTGTTTCCTTGCTGTCTAATTCGTTGATGTGCCTTGGTGCATAGAGAGTGTAGCTCTATGCCTACTCTAATTTCCCTTGGATTCGGTTATATAAACCAAACATCTTCCCTCTGGCAATTCCATTGGATAGGTCTGGCTAAACCCATTTGGGCGGCCATTTAGGAATGTCTCCAACACTTCAATATCTTCCAACTCAAAAGGGTCCACCTTGAGAAGTAAACAAGAAAGATATTGAGAGTGGATCTCTTTATAGGGTAATAAATAAATAAATGAAAGATGTATTATTTTCTGTATTGTCGCATACATACTCAGAAAAAAGTACATCTTTCGATTGTTTCCCTCGCTTATAAAATTGCACCATCTTAATTTGCTTTCACTGCCAATGTGCCACTTTTCGCCGGCGTTCAAATGCTAGCAGAAGGTAGGGTGTTCGTCAGATGAAGCGACTTCCGTGAGTTTCTGGGGCTCAGCCCTAAACCATTCCAACTATTAATCAGAATATCAGGAATGTTTCGACTCCTGTATGCGTGCGAGAGTACAGAAAAAAATACATCTTTTATATAAATTTCTTTTTGTTCCTTTCTTGATTTGAGTTGATTTACAGTCCCCCCAATTAGTAGAGCACCCGTGCTCAGCTAGAAAGATTTGAGACTTAAATAAAGTTATTATTGATATTATTCCTACATGGTTGGTTCTTCCTGCGAACGGAGTTAGCCTTAACATGGAAATTGCTCCTTGAAAATTTTCAGTTGTAGCAACAACATACCTCAAAAGGATTTTTGGACACAATAAGAAGGTCAGCTTTCTTGTTTGGCGTCAAGCTACCCAAATCATCCCTGTGGATCTGCCAAGCTGCATTGATCGTAACCGCTTTCATAGCGTTGTAAATGGAAACACGGTACTCTGGTCCATACACGGTATCTTTGTCATCTCTTTGCGTGCGAGTCACAGCGGTCTTGATATTACCAAACGGAAGAGGGGGACCTGGGAAGCACGGGTGGTCCTGATGAATACTCCAACGAAGACCATGTTTTGTTGCCTCCGATAGCGGTGTCCAGCGATTTGTTCGTTCTGCGCCAAAGATATGCTCAGTGTACGATTTGCCGTAGTAGTACAAATGGGAGACAAAGAAGGACAAAGCCAGGTTGAGTTTCGCCGCCCGAGCGATATGAGGTTCCGTACACAGACCCAGGTGCTCAAGACGATGACGCATGTCTGTGTGTCCAGGTTCTTCGTTTAGAACCTGTTGTCAAAAGGACCGATGTAACAAAAGAATAACTGGTATTGGCTTGTAACGAGTTCTAAGATTGAATGATTAAGGAAGGCTTTAAATCACGGACTGCAAAAAATAAGGCTGTTATACTTACATCAAGCCCGTTTTCGCGGTGAAATAAGCGCTCTTGTGAGGGTCCCCATTACTTTTTTCGTGAAACGTGATTGGGACTATTTTTTTCTCGTGAAACGGAATTTATTTATTCGTGATTCGTGATTGCCTATATTAAGACCATTTCTACGTGCGCGTGAAAGCGGTTTTTGAATTAAGCGTCACACGTTAATGACGACTTGAATTAAACGTGATTCGTGAGCAACCTTGTTTTGCGTGAATTAATGAATTTTTAGTTTTCTGACCCGTACATGAGAGCATGAGCACGGGATAACTGGAAAGGTGTATGACAGAGAACCGGTTGACAGGAAACCACGAAATACAAGCAAAAAACCGTGACAATGAGTGAAATGTGAATTACTCGATTTTTACGTGAACGTGAACCAATTTTGGCAATTATCCGTGACGAGTGAAAAGTCTCAATATTTTTGCGTGAATGCATTTTGCAAAGTGGTATAGGGGACCCTCTCTTGTTCTTGCATTTACGCTTGTGCTTATGCTTGCGTCGCCAGTGAAAACTAAGCTTTACTTCTGGTAGCCACCATCTTGTATTATGTAGCGAGCGAAAGTTGCTGAGAGGACAAAACCACTCGATCAACCGGCATTTGTCCGTCCCCGACTCCGTAACCGGAGGCTACAGTTTTTTATTCCCCGCAGGTCGACCCTCACCGAGGTGCCAGCTACACGACCTGGTGTAATGGAGCCAAGTTTAAAGACCTTCTCTTTTACGTTTACAGCTGCTCTAATTCATAAACTCTTCAAGCCCTTTCCACGAGTGAATGGAAGACAAAATTCCGCCAGACGATTGACCGTAAGGCGCGTTTACACTACAGAAAAAACGGGTCCAGACCCCGTCAAAAAAGTAGTACGGACCCATAATTCTTGTAAAGAAACACGTTTCGTAATACATAAACTATTAAATTCGAAGATAGAAACGAGCAACGTTTCGGAGTCGTCATGACATCATTTTCAGGTTAATTCCATATCATTTTAAACTTGAAAATGGGGACAAGATAGCCTGCGTGACAGACGCCTTTGAGCCGTAAAAGGCGTCTGTCACGCAGGCTAGGGACAAGACGACTCGTCGTTCGTTTTTACCGTTGATTTTTACCTGTTCAAACTGGGAAAGGTTTGGATTATTGGAAATATTGCCATGCGTGACGTGCGTTGACTGTGATTATGTCTTGCGTGGTAGGGTTCTCTTACATCAAAGATTGAGGTACTCTTACCTGTTCGTAAGCGCTGATAACTTGATCAATGGCTCGTTCTCCATGGGCGTGCACAGCCATTTGAGTGCCCTCCTTGTGAAAGAACCTGACAATTTCCAGCATCTCTTCAGAAGTGTAGTTCAGCTTACCATAGCATGGGGCGGGAGGGAACGCAAGGGTCTGGGTAAGATCGGTGTTCATATATGGTTCGCGCACTGCCGCTGAGCCGCAATGTGGTGAGCCGTCAGCTATGATTTTCACTCCAGCTTCCCACAGCTTCTCGTTTGGCGTAAAGGTTGCTTTCTCGTCCTTGGTAGTTAAACATGCGTAAAACAAAGAATATAGTGGAAGGTTGATGATGCAAACTACCCAAAGGTAAAAAGTAACCGACAAAAATGCCAGCTGCACTCTAAACATCCTTTTAAAAGCAAGCATATACCGACGAAAGTCTCAGGCCCGGCCTTAGCACTCAAAGTTGTCAATCAATTAG
>OX419341.1:4451852-4546852 GCA_948470475.1 Galaxea fascicularis
AAATTAACAGCTAAATTATTTGTCTGAAATATATGTGAACCTAGATTTCGGCGTAAATTAACGGCTAAATTATTTGTCTGACTAAATATATGTGAACCTAGATTTAGCCGTAAATAAACGGCTAAATTATCCCTCTGTAATATTCATGGCGACCACGATTTGGGCGTATCACGTTTAAGTGATTCGCCTGTAATTTAGTCTTCTTCGCAGCCGTTTTTTCAGGGGCACAAAACGAAGCTGTTCCTCACTTTATCTGTTCCCCCGAGGTATTGTGCTGGCTGGCAAAATATCAGTTATGTCTCGGAGTTGGTTATCCAATTTCTTTCTGCTGATGGTTTCGGTTGGTAAGTACTGAAGTGTGGTAGCAGTTTGAGTGTTGCTGGCTGGCGAAATCTGGATTTGTGTGAGAAATTTGGTGTCTCCTTCCCCCCACTGAAGGCGTGATTGGAGACCTTTTGTCACGCCCATTTAGGGTTACGACATATGGAATTGTCTTTTTTGTTGTTGTGCAGGCTGCTCAATTTGCACCTGGCTGGGAAACCAACCAACTCTATCTGGCTGGCTGGGAAATATCTTGTGTGTCTTGCTGGCAAAAAGGAGCAGATATTTTTTTTCCCAGCAATATTAAAAAACACCTGAAAATGCCTGAATAACATTTAGTTTTATTAACTGGGGTATAATAATACATTTTTCAACAAATTGGTCGTTTTGTGCTCCTGTTTATTGGGCTGTCACTTAACGCTTCCTCCAAAAAACGGCTGCGAAGGAGACTATCTGTAATTAAATTAAAGCCACCATAGCTCTTCTTTTGTTACCTACTCTCTCGAGACCCTCTGGTCTTTGATACATACAAAAGTGTCAGTTTTAAGTACTGAGGACACGCGTTATTAGGATCTGCAGACGGCTATAGGGAGCTTCAAACACAAGGTAAATTTCAATATTTTTGTTGACAACAAATTTTGAGTGTGAATAGACATGGTTGAGTAAGCGACTACAGAAATGCTCTGGCGAAGTATACTTATGTTAACCGACTCTGCATCGATTTGTAATCATCACAGCTGAATGCTTAAGTTGCAAGCACTAAATGCATGAAAATTACTTCCTCAAGCTATCGTTGTCTGTGACCATGTTTACGCGGCTGTTTGTGTGTCGCTTCCGTTTTACTTCGCGGAATGAGTGGCAAGCTAAGCGAGCCGAGAGAGTTCGAGTTGAAAGTTGAAAGTGCTTGGCCTTTCTATATGGGGCTGTTTTGAGGGTGCTTATGCGACGAGGAAGTCACCATTTAACTGCGAATGAACGATTGTTAAGGAGAACGGGACTGTTTGCAATTGCGACTTTAGCTGTGTACCTTTGGTCATTGCTTTTGACACTCCACTTTTTCAAATGCAAGAATTGTGTCGTCAAATACATGACGGAATCGATTCAATCGATTTCCGATGGCTTTTGTGGTATCTAATTCATTGGTTTTATTGGTCTAGTGTTCTCATTTCAATAGATCGTTAAGTTTTCTTGGTGTTCACTCTGGCCCTACGATCAAAGCAGTCCAAGTTTTTTCCATCAGGAAATATTACTTAATATTGTCTATAACAAACGTACTCCTAAAAAGTCTCTACAGTAAAATACTATTCCAAACTAAACCTGTTTTCCATGAATGCCGTGTATTTAAAGTTTTTGTCTAGAGCCAATTAGCATAAACTCAGTTTTAGTCGGATTCAGAGTAAGTTTGTTGCAGAGAAGCCATTTGTGGATGTTATTTAGCACACAAGTCAGGCCAGTTTGTATTGAGTGTAAGTCTGTGCTAGCGTATGTGATGTGAGTGTCGTCTGCATACATCCTAGGTTGGCAGAATGATGAACAATTTGGCAAATCATTGATATAGATCAAAAATAGGATCCAAAATTGGAGAGGGCCCAGGATAGTTCCCTGAGGGACCCCACAACCCAGAGAACAGACTTTAGAAAGCGAACCGTTAACAACACATTTCTGAGTACGGTTGCTTAGATACGACTTAAACCAATCATAAGCAGACTCCTGTATTCCATACAGACCAAGTTTAGCAAAGAAAACATCGAGATGAACGGTATCAAATGCTTTTTTTTAGTCTAGGAAAACCACTGCATTTACATAACCGCGATCGACCGATAATTATTCACATCAGTTCGTTCACTTGTTTAAATAATGGGGAGCAGGGATGACTCAGTGGTGAGAGCACTCGCCTCCCACCAATGTGGCCCGGGTTCGATTCCCGGACTCAACGTCATATGTGGGTTGAGTTTGTTGTTGGTTCTCTTCTCTGCTCCGAGAGGTTTTTCTCCGGGTACTCCGGTTTTCCCCTCTCCTCAAAAACCAACACTTCTAAATTCCAATTCGATCCGGAATGCTCGGACGTTAAATACATGAGCCTCTGGCTCGGGAGATTGGGCAACCACTCCTTACGTTACCGAGCTTATAATAAATAAATTGATTTGATTTTGTCACCCTAGCGCATTTTCAGTCGTCTGGAAATAAACCAGAGCTTATTGTATGCTACTATCTTCCCTCTAAACCATCGCAGATAATTAATTCTCCCGTTTGTCTCCTCTTGATATTCCACTTCTATTATGGAACCCAATTAAAGCTGTGCCTGTTCTTCTCTTGCGCTCAGTTTCATTGCTGAAAAATCTACGTTTGTCAGGTGGGGTTTGGTACTGTTCGGGTGACCATTCATGCAAGCTTTCACAAGGCTAGAATGCATTTGCCTTCGCTGGTTTACAGTGGTTTTTGGACCCCTTGATCCGTAGTCGATGTTGATGTTTTCGTTTCTTCTATCGCCACATTTTTTACAGCGTGTAGTCTATGTAGTAAATGTTTTTTAGGAGGACGGAAATGTTACTAGTGCTCTCTGGAACTGCTTGTCTGTTCAACGATTCCATAGGATTGTTGGTATTGGCAGTTGAATCCCATTTTTCTGCGTCTCTCAAAGTGAACGCCTTACAAAGCATTCTAAGAGTTCTTTCTCTCTTCCACCAAGTTACCCAGTGTTCAGTTTTTTGCCAGTGAGTAGTGTCTATATTCCGTGACGTTAATGCAAGATTATCTGGTAAGAGGTGCGTTGCACGCGAAGGGGGGACTTTAGCACCAAGAACTTGACATCAAATATTAACATTACATCTGCTGGATCCTCAAGCTCATGAACTTGATAAGCAAGTTTCCTGAATATATCAAATTCATCCCTATTCACCGAAGTCTTCCAATCTACGCTGCAGCCTCTTATAATGTTTTTCGCTAAATCAGGTTCCAGCACCTTTTGTCAGCCATTGTATTGAGCCTGGTCCAAACCTTAGTCACGAGCCTGAAAACTTCATTAATTGCGAAGGCATAAGCTTCACCGTCTTGTTGCTGCAAAGGACCCTGGAAACTGCATTTCAGTTTGGCGTTAAGTCATTGAACGCCACCATGTTTAGAAGATACGGAAAAGCACTGTTTCGCCGTTAATTTACGGCGAAATCTAGGTTCACATATATTACAGACAAATAATTTAGTCGTTAATTTACGGCTAAATCTAGGTTCACATATACTACAGACAAATAATTTAGTCGTTAATTTACGGCTAAATCTAGGTTTACATATACAACAGACAAATAATTTAGCCGTTAATTTACGGCGAAACCTAGGTTCACATATATTACAGACAAATAATTTAGTCGTTAATTTACGGCTAAATCTAGGTTCACATATACTACAGACAAATAATTTAGCCGTTAATTTACGGGAAAATCTAGGTTCACATATATTTCAGACAAATAATTTAGCCGTTAATTTACGGCTAAATCTAGGTTCACATATATTACAGACAAATAATTTGGCCGTTAATTTACGGCGAAATCTAGGTTCATACCTACTACAGACAAATAATTTAGCCATTAGGGGTGGACCATTTGATTTTTGATGGGGGGGGGGGGGGGGGGTTTGCAGGATTTTTAGACTGCTAGATATATTTTTTTATTGCTCCAGCCCTGCAGGATTTTCTCCCTGTCCTTACATGATATTTTTTTAAATGGAAATTTAAAACACAAATTTTGAAGTTTAATAACTTGACCATCACCTGCCACTCAAAATTCACCCTTTAGGCTATTAAAAACCACCTTTACACGCAATGCATCTTTCTTTCAAAGTAATAAAGAGTTTCATCTTTATTCAGTGTACAAAGAAACGCATCTCCACTAACCTGCGGCTAGTTGATTTCCCTGTCAGGCTAGTCGATGTTATATGCATCACTCTCTGTACTTGCCCAACAGATCACTTGCCCACTGAACAAGTGAACGTTTTTTTTCTTTCTAATTACGTAATGCTACTGAGAAAAGCTTTCAAACTTGCGTGTAATGGTTCCAAATTGTCCAAAGGGCGAGCTGGAAATTCCATCTTATTTCAGTGAATCCTGTTTTTGGTCTCGTGCACATATCCAGCGCATCCGTTTCACATTCTTTGTATATTTTGTACCCTGCACTAATTCAATGTGGCCATGAATATCTTTCAATCATAATTTCCTTCTAGATCAGAGGGTGCACTTTAATAGGAAATCTAATTGGTAAATCATGCGTCGCGCTTGCAAAATACCAATTTACGCATCAAAAAAATCCTTTGCCACGCCCAGGTTGAGGCTGCTCGATTTTTTTTTTCCTTCTTAAGAATTCTGCAAGAATTTTTTTTTAACCAAACATATGCTCGATATTTTTTTGGGATTTGCACAACCCCCCCATCAAAAATCAAATGGTCCACTCCTTAATTTACGGCGAAATCTAGGTTCACAAATATCACAGAAAAATAATTAAGCCGTTAATTTACAGCGAAATCTAGGTTCACAAATATCACAGAAAAATAATTAAGCCGTTAATTTACGGCGAAATCTAGGTTCACAAATATCACTGAAAAATAATTAAGCCGTTAATTTATGGCGAAATCTAGGTTCACATATATTGGTTTACATATATAACAGACAAATAATTTAGCCGTTAATTTACGGCGAAATCTAGGTTTCACATATTACAGACAAATAATTTAGCCGTTAATTTATGGCTAAATTTTTGGTTTGTTAATAAGTGTTACCTAAAAATTTCAAATGTTTGAAGAGAAAGTTTAATGCAAATTTTTCACTTATATATATACCCCGCGATCAAAGAGCAACACTGTGATATTACGCGTTGCTCGCGGGGCTGATTTACACAAAGTTCACCGTCTCTTGTGTACAGACAATTGTATTCGGGGCCTCTAACGCATAAAGTGAGCCTTGTTCACATCCTTTCAGTTTCACTGAATAAAGCCTCACTGAAGCCTGTCTGAGACGTCACTTCAAACATTACGCACCGAGATCTTGCCTCATGTATAGACATGATTTTACAAATATAAAATTCTACTCACCGCACGTTGCATTGCCATAAGTATAGCATGTTGGTGTGGTTCGATAAAACCAGGAAGAAGAGTCTGTTCATTCAGATAAATGACTTGAGTTGATGGACCAGCTAAATCGAACACCTCATCGGGCTTTCCCACAGCTTGAATTTTGTCACCCTTAACAGCAAGAGCCTCGGCAGAAGGGTTCGTCTCATCCATGGTGATAATATTTCCTCCGTGAAAGATAAAATCGGCCTGCTCCGACATTTTCCACCGATTTCTGTGCTACACAAACCTTTCAAACGTCTTGCAGTTAAAGTGGGCTCAACAGGGACCGCGCAGAGGGAGGGGCTGGGGGGACTTTAGCCCCCCCCCCACTTTTTTGCAAGAATAAAAATGAAAAAATAATTTAACAAAAGTGACGGAGTGAAAAATAGCAAAAAATCGTTAATTCGAAAGTGACCAGAGTTACTGGCAAAGACAAACGCGCAGATGAATAGACAGACCCGATGGCAACATCACTGAAGATGTGGAAAAAATCAAAAGTTTTATCGTTATAATGGCATTCTCCGTCACTTGGAGAAATTGAATAGAAATCAACAAGCATGCCCCCCTCCCGCCCCCCCCCCCCCGCCAAAAAAAAAAAATTCGTTCACGCATTCTTCTTCAGTCCCCCACTCGAAAACTTGCTGCGCGGTCCCTGCTCAAACCTTTGCTGTAATGCAACTGTTGTTGGCTCGTCACACGCTCTTCTTGGAGGAGAGATAACGTGACCAGCCGAAAGATAGTTTTAAATACCCCCAAAAAATCCTTTAACGGTTGTTCAAAAGCCGATTAACGTAACTCAGGATTAGCGTAAACTTTGGTTGCCGTTTTTAACTTTTGGATGAAAGTTGTTTTCGCTGCTTTTTGTTTTTCAGGATTGACTTCCCTTAATCTAAAACGTTGCAGAATATCAGCATTGAACAACGTTTGGGGACAGAGAAATACGCTTCTTGATTAATTTTTAATCCTGGATTTGCTTTAATCGGCTTTCGAACAACCGGGCCCAGAATGATAAATTTCAAACCCAAAAAAATCTTCGATCATCCCCTTCACTCGAAATCCTGAGTATCCCCCACCCCGGGAGTGAGTGCGTCTCTCAATTCTTGTTGATGTACTGTTGTCCAAGGTCAATGGTTGTCGGTATCCCCAGGATGCCTATCCAAGCCAGTTTTAGGTCGAAATCGTAACTTGCTGTGACATTACATAAGGTCAGGAGATGCAACCACTGAAAGTAACGCGTAACTAAGCTGCCTCTTCGAACTATTCGAGAACGGTAGTAGCCCTCAATAATGGGTGTGACTACCACGAAAGGGTAAGTGACAAGGAGGTAGAAGAGACTGTGGAAGCCGCGAGAATCTTTGCTGTAACATACGCGTTGCAGTTTCATGTTTAAAATGTGTTACGGGGCGGAACGCTCCCTGGAAAGGGAGCGTTGCGTGACGAGTTCAACGAGACGACATCCGTAACTCCCTCGGATCGTTTACTTTTTCGCCCGCTCGACTATCCAGAAATGGAATGCTCTGGCTGGCAGTCGGCTAAAGGTTACGTAGCAGCTGGATTATTAGGTCTTGCAGAAAGAGTGAGTTCTTTACTTCCTGGAGGTCAAGTTAAATGCTGGTGGATTTACTTCTTTCAACGCACATAGCCAATTTTATGTAACAGTGCTTCTCACACTGCACACGAGTGTAAAATAATTATGCTTCTTTCAGTGACCCATATTGTTTCTTTGTAACGGGATGACATGGATGTTTCATTGAAAAGAGTAAGAAGCAGTTAAACTATTATTGTGCCTTTGTGGCTACTGCGTTGCCCACTTGTGAGATTGAGTCGCTCAAACGAGTTTTCCTAAGTGTCAAGATATTTCAACAAATTACAAACCACTTCAAAAATTTTTTTCTTGTTCAGAGGTTTAATTTGCTATGTTCAAATTTTGCTCATTTTTTACACAGATTCTTGAACAGGTGGTTCGAAAGTTTCACGCTCAATCTTGGCACCGGTCTCATCTGTGCTGCTTTGTGATGCGCCCTCACCATGCATCTCCATCAACTTGCCGACTGTACATGACAAAAGAGCACAAGTTTGTTTATATTACAGTAACGTTTGACCAAGTTACAAGACCAGAACCAAAGCAACTACATTGGTTTGTCACAACAGATGTAGCCAAGAAATAACCGAAGAATGGAGCAAAACTAATCATTGAGCAAAGAGGGCCAAGTCCCCAGATTTCCTTTGCCACGTTCGTCAGTAATTTTGCCCTATTCCCCACTTAGGAGCACGGTCCCAGGCTACAAAACGATGCAAACAAGGCAACAAGCCGAACATAAATTGAAGCAATAACAGTTAAACAGGGCAGGCAGGGGAGATCTCAATTTAGACAGCACTCACCATCAAATTTGGGTTTCTTGAGAACCTTGACCTTCCTGATGAACACATCATGAAGGGGGTAGATGGATTGACACGCCTTCTCAATGTCACGACCAAAAGCATCTGGGATCCTGCAAAGGTGATACATGACAAAGCCAGTTACACCAAAGCACAAGTGAAAAAATATTACACTGTACAAAAACATGCATATTGGAAAGCATGCTGATACCAACATTAAACATGCATCAGATCGGTTTGTTTCTGTTTCTTGAGTTTATGCTAATTAATTTTATCAAATTCTAGCCTAAGATCCCAAAATAAACATGGACTCACATTTCAGACATGATAACCAGCCTGTAAAGCTAACTAGAGTAAATTTTAGGGAAACTAAGATTTACACAGCCACTGTTGATCTTCTCCAAAGAAAGCCACAGTGATCTTAGTGGTTTCACTTCATGGATTTGGATTTAAGCAACAGCCAGCTAGTAGCAATTTGAACCTTCGGGATACTTACAACTTGTTGACAGCATCTTTTAAGTCACCAGTGCTGACGTCACGTGTGATGATGTCCACCATCTTTTTACGGATGGCTTTCACTTGAGAATGTTTGGCATAAGCTGTTTTCTTGATCTGGTTCGCTCGTTTCTTTGTGAAACCGATACAGAACAGCCTCAGAAGGTAACCGTCAGTTGTCTTGACATCAACAGCTGCTTCAATCAATGTCTAAGGGAAAAGAAATGCAAACAAGTTTGTAAATGCTATTTCCCTCAATGTTGCCAGAAGACCTCAACAGGCTCACATGGTGATCTGGGTAAGGTACACGTATCCATTACTTTTCCAAACTCAGTGTGTCTTATCCCTACAGTTAAAAAATCTCATTAGACAAACTTTAATGATTTTGGCTTCCACCATATTATGGTGTTAACAGCGTGAATTTATAGCCTAAGATAAAGATTGACAGCTACCCATATCACATTTCAGTCTTGTCTGTACTCCAGACATCAGAAGATGACTAGCTATCAGTATGAGAATGCTGCAAAAATTGAATGCTCTCTGGAGGTACAGTACCAAGGATGTCAAACTACGAGTCCTGAGAGCATGAATTTTCCTGACAGCCACGTACAGCTGCAAGTCCTGGGTACACCAAGAAGGAGAAGGGAAGATTGTATCAATGAGAGGCTTGGATAAACCATGAAAGAGGCAGGGAGATAAGCACAGAGTCATGTTCTGTACGGAGCTGCTGTGCAAGCTGCCACGTCGCAATCAGGATATGCAACCAATCAAGTGCAAGCTTTATGCTTTACAGTTGTCAAATCTAACAACAATGAAATAGATGAATACATTGCAAACAGTGAAACATAAGACATGATCTTTGATATTCCAAAACTTACTGGCATCCAGTTTCAATCTTACAATGTTTTATCTTGCATGACTAACAAGAGTCATGCAAGATAAAAGTCATGACAGTTTAGGAGCTGCTGACTAAAAGATTGAAAATTTGACAGAGATACACTGTCAGAGGACAGGTTGATAGTTACTTAGGTGGACAAATAAGGGTTAAATGTGTGCATAAAAATGACAAACTTCATTAGATAGGTAGGGAAAAACCCTCTTGATAAAAGTTTTTATTGTCATACAAAGCACACACCTGCCACTTCTTGACCAGTGACCTCAGTTTGTCTGTGGTCATGTCCATACCATGGAAGTTTGTGAGACAGTTCTTACCCTGGACATCTTCAACAATGAGTTTAAACTTCCTGAATGCTACCTCATCATTCTGAAGGTCAGCCAGTGATGCTTCAAACACGCGTCCCTTGAGACCATCGGAAGCAATTTCTGTGGAGAAGAATGAACTAAATTATAAAAAATGTGCCTGTAGTAGGAATTTTGTGCATTCTTGACATTGTATGGCAATAATATTATTTTGAGGACATAATCATCAATTTTTTTGTTATACCCCACCATCAACCTAATAAGTATTGGCACTGATGGACCACCAGATATTGAAATGCCTACCATCAACTTTCACCTTAAAAAGATGACTTGCTGCATATCACTAATTAACAGTTCAGCAAGACAACAGAAATTGTCTTAATGGAGTTATTATTTAAAGTATCAATATTTAAACTGCATCACAACAACAGATTGATACAGGTACTACAGCTGTACCTATAAGCAATAAATAGTCTGACATCTAAAAATTACTCCACAATGACACATTGGATACAGGATGGTGGATAGTTAACAGTGCAAAGTTCTTACATTCAACAAACGTGAGTAGAATGATTGCCCATGGATAAATCTTCCTTACTTTATTTTGTAAAAATAACACGTACAGCTCATACATGTACATGTACAGTTCAGGGAGTAGGATTGGCACAGTGGTGAGAGTGCTCGTCTTCCGCCAATGTGTCCTGGGTTTGATTGCCGCGCACGGCGTCATAAGTAGGCAGAGTTTGTTGGTTCTCTACTCTACTCAGAGAGGTTTTTCTCCGGGTCCTCCGGTTTTCCCCTCTCCTCAAAAACCAACATTATTTTGATTTGATTTGACTTGATTTCGAGTTTATTTGATTTACAGTCTCCCCAATTAGTTGAGCACCAATGCTCGGCTAGAACGATTTGAGACTTAAATAAAGTTGTTATTAACATTACTATTATTATTAGTTACCGGTTTTGTAGTCTGAGTATGGTATGGCTCCGATGGCGATCAAAACTCTGGAACTGTCTTACTGTAAATGTAACTGATTTCAAACCAAGTCGCAAATAATGAAATCTTTAAGACGAGTACTTACTAGTTCCAGCGGTTCGTGTTACCATAGTTTTGCCAATCTGTCGGATGGTGAACATGGACGGAGCCTTGACATCGTACCAATCTTTCTTGGTAAAGGGATCGACGCTAATAACACAACAAAACACTTAAGTTTACTTAATAACACATCACAAAGGCAAAATCAGGGGTAGGGAATCCATGCAGTCATTTTAACTTTGCATAATTTCAATTTTAAGAACATTTTAACGATTTTTGAGGTGAAACCTCTAAACTGCCAGTTATCACTAAGTGTATCCAAAGAAAAACATGGATTGCACATCCAGTTAAATCCGTTGCATGTTCTTGCCATCCGCCTGTTCTCCTCGAATAAAATGCCCCTCAAAATACAGAAAAATACTTTAATCGGAGTAGAAATCAATAAAAACGCCTACATTTTCTTTTTGAGACCCTTCTTTCCTTTGGTCAGCCTCTTGTTTTTTCCCACCGCCATGATGGATCGTGGATCGAGCAGAAGAGGGTATTATAAGCCTCGCTCTGGGGCAAATCATTTTGCGAGAGCGCTGACCTCATATGACCAACTTTCAAATATGGCGGACAAATCTGAATTCGCACGTGCATACATGTATATTGTAAAGCCGTGCTTTTAATGAAATTAAACACAATGCAGAGTTCCTTTGAAGTACTAGAGTGGGAAAGTACGTCAAAAGAACAGGATTCTCTTGTTCAACGATTGTTTGGTGAGATTTCTGACTTTTCACCGATCAAGACAACTCCATCAGTTTTTAGCCCAGTTTTTTCCAGCAGTGGTGGTTTCATCGTGCAAAGTATGAAGCTAACACCAAGCAGAGAGAAGAGAAAGGCGTCAAATGACGAGAAAATTTCAAGAAAGTTAAAAAAGAAACGAAAGGACAAGAGAGAAAAAAATAAATTCAAGACAGGTCAAAAGGTAACTTGTCAACTCACCGAGTTAACCCAAGACAGCCAATCAGAGATCAGAATTGACAAGGACTGTGACGTGTTTGTCAGTTCTGTCAAAGAAACCAATGGTGATGTAAGTGCTGACAATGTCAATCAAATCAATCAATTTAAGAAAGCAAAAAGAGGGGTCTTGCTTAATAGTAAGAGTACAACAACAACAACAACAACAGAAAAGCAGAAGGATAAACGAAAGGACAACAGACCAAAAAGTATTTTCAAAAGAGAGGACAGTTTGAGTTCTGAACTTACAAAAAGCTTTGAGGAGTTTAGTACTCACAGTGTCAACCACGTGGAACAGGATGCAGAGAAAGCGTCTTCGAAAACAGCAAGTGCAGAATTTGATGTAAGGAAATTACGTGAAGAATCTGCTGAGCATAAAATGAAGAAGGCAAAGAGAAAGAAGGCAAAAGAGAGGAGAAAAGAGGTTGCAGGTCAAAAGAAAACTGCAAATCAAGAAGGAAATGATGGGAGTACCACTAAGGTCATTAGTAGACCCCCTGTTTTTCAGAATAAATCAAGTCTTTGTGAAAAGATGACAAAGCAGTTGGAATCTTCAAGATTTCGCTGGATAAATGAGCAGCTTTATATGACAACAGGAGATGAAGCAGTTACTATGTTCTCTGAAGACCCCAGTTTGTTTGATATTTATCATCGAGGTTTCACTAATCAAGTTAAATTATGGCCTGTCAATCCTGTAGATAAAATCATTGAGTGGCTGCGGAAAAGGTAAACTTGAGTCAAGGATGCATTATTGAGGGCCTGTATTTGAGTAATATGAAAAGAGGCTGAAGTTTAGGATCCAATTCTTGAAATCCTGATAAGTCAGGTCATCCATAATAAATGTAAGGCTTCAAAATATAAATGGGGATATAACCAGCACTTACCTCTACTATGCTAGATGAGGTTTTATGGGTCTTTATGTAGCCTGTTCCAGGCTCTCAGATAGTGGAGGTGGGCAAACAAGACTGAGTAAGCAAAAAAATTGAGCGGGGACTGGGGTAGCAGTCCCCTCTATTTTTTACGTCATTCTGCTGGTACTATTGCACCCTGTTTTACTATCTGAACACCTGAAACAGGCTAGTAATTATGGCGATATGAACTTTCGTAAGTTCAGTGTCGTGTGGCCCACACATTACCACTGTCTTGACCTTAACAATTATTACTCTAAGCTAAATGGTAAAAAAAATGTAAACTATTACATACCTTCCAGTCCATTTGTAGTACAGGGTCATGAGTTTCTAACCCAGCAGTATTGAATAATGAGCGTAAGACTACAATCGTGGTCAAGAGTTGTTGGGAAAGTTGCGTGCATCACTTCACTTTGCACCTAATTCGATTGTTCGAACTATTAGCTGTACTATTTGGGAAATTACATGCTCTTGTGCCCCCCCCCCTCCCCCATATTGAATTTTGGGGTTCTTCATGGGGTTCTTCATGCAAGAGAAGTCACCATTTTCTTCCTGGAAAATCCAACATTGATAAGGGGGAGGGGGTTATCTCTAAAGTGATGCTACCTTCCCAACACTTTTGTCCAGGATTGTAGATGTACTTTCTCCACAAAAATAATGAACCAGGCAAAGCTAGACGGTTGGTATGCTACGTTGTCTGCTTTTGTTCTAAACCCATAACAATATTAACTTTAATAATAATTTTTTTTTCAGACCTAGCTCTGATGTAGTTGCAGATTTTGGTTGTGGAGAAGCAGTCATTGCTCAGAGTGTCTCAAATAAAGTTCACTCATTTGATCTTGTTGCCAAAAACAAATTTGTTACAGCATGCAACATGGCAAAGGTTAGTTATTGTACATGTAATTCAGGATTCATATATATTTACTTTTGGTTTGGCTAATGTTTTTTCTGGTATTGGTTGCACTCAAAACCCCCTCATTTTTAAATAACTAACTGGTTTGCTTGTTGAATGCTGATTAGCTCATTGTAAATTGTTTGCTTCTGTGGTGATATTAGTGCACTGTTATGTAATGATACTGTCTATATTATTGTCAGTAACTACATGTACTTTGAAGAAATCAAAATTATTTTTTTCCAAATAAAGTATATTTTGGCTCAGAAACATTAATCTGAATCTGTACAGGTCTATTCATCATAATCTGTAAGAACATCAGTAGCAGAAATTCCATGTAATAAGGACCAAAGTTTTGCTGATTTCTTGTTATCTACTACAGTACATGGTGTAATCCAATTCACCTGTCAGTTCAAATGTCTTTGTTTTTATTGTAGGTACCTTTAGATGCTTCAAGTGTTGATGTTGCTGTGTTTTGTCTTTCACTAATGGGAACAAACCTTGAAGATTTCTTGAGAGAGGCCCATAGAGTTTTGAAACTTGGGTAATATTTGTTTGTTTTTGTTTCCAATTTTCATGGTGACTTCATGCACAACAATGAAGTGTCTCTCGTCACATCCATCGACCATGTTTAGAATCTTTTTTCTCTACTTAAAATTTAAATGGTGACTGCTGGCTGACAAAAACAGAAGCCAATTAAATCATCCTTATGATGTGACATAATTAGCATTTGTCATATTTGGCACCTAATTTAACACATATTGCCAGGTTTATAGTATGTACATGTGACTGGTGAAGGCATCCTGTTGTATTAAAGTGAAGGCAATCTAGTGAGTATAGACAAAGTTGTGTACCTTATTATAATGATCTTTGGTATGAATGCACACTTTGTTGTCATGTTGTCTTCTTAAGCTAGAAATCCTGCTTTTTACCACAATTCTCTTTTCATCGGGATGCGTGATTGAGCCTACCAGCCAAACATACTACAGAGAAAAGTTAGACCTACAAGATGATGACTGTATAACCATGTGATAAGTGGCAAGTCCCATCCTGGGTGAAAAGTACAGTAATGTTGCAAGTCATTGTTTTGATATATTGTTGTACCTCTGGAAATGTGGTAAATTACTTAATCTGTATGTCACTGTTCCCATTCTAGTGGTGTTCTAAAAGTAGCTGAAGTAACCAGTCGTATCAGTGATACAGCTGATTTTGCCAAGTCCCTCAAAAGATTGGGATTCAAACTTCAAAAGGAGGTAACTTTGGTTTTCCTGTGCTTTGTGTTAGTACACTCTAAAAATGAATGCCAGCTCTTGCTTTAAAAAAATCTACCTTTCAACATTATGCGATGACACTTGCTGAGAGGTCAGGGTTACAAGTAATGTTTACAATATGAGCAGCAGTGTTGAATCACTACTTACAAACTCGAGGAGAAACTGAGAGTTTGTAGATGTGATACAACACTGATGCAAATATTGTAAACTACTTATTTAACATCAGCATTCTGTGTTCATATTCATCAATTATTTTGGTGGTACAAGACATTTAAACATAGAAAATCAAACCAAAAGTTCATGTACTGGTAGATCAAGAGAATGCCGTTTCAGACATACAACCATAGATTAAAATACCATTCCCTTTCTTTGTCCTTTATGAATTATTAATGAGTTGAATGATATTTTCTACAGGCTTGTCTTCCCACCTCTCATAGTACCTTGTTTTGGGTGTATTTGAAAATACTTGGTGAAAGTCCTTTGTGTTAATTTTACTAAAACAGTGACATTTTGTCTCATTAAATTTGTGCTCTTGCCTCTTAGGATATTTCAAGCAAGATGTTTGTATTGTTTGATTTCATCAAGGATGAGGAATCAGTGAAGGCAGTTTCATTACACAAGCTGGATGAACTTAAGCTTAAGCCATGCATTTACAAAAAGCGCTAGTATTTTCAAATTTAAAATGTGGCAAATGGGAGATTTTCCATATTGAGGATGCATCTCGGGATTTAGATGCAATTTTTAATAATTCTAAGTCAAAGAGTCTGCTCAATGGTTTCCTTGTTTCCACTGAAGGAGTGGTGACCATAGAAAAATAAAGACTACAGGAAGGCCAGCTTCTATGATGGCCATTTAATCAGACAGACTATAAATTGTGTCCATTGTCATGTCTACAGACACAAGGTAAGTTAGTTAAATACAAGTCAGTATATAGCATCTAGAATGCATTCTCCTCACTATCTTGAAATTAATGCAAATGGCTAACAACATTTTTGGACTGCCAGCCTGATGTAAAATGCTGTTGACTCTCCATTATATACATGTAGCATCTAGAATGCATTCTCCACACTATCTTGAAATTAATGCAAATGGCTAACGACGTTTTTGGACTGCCAGCCTGATGTAAAATGCTGTTGACTCTCCATTATATACATGTAGCATCTAGAATGCATTCTCCACACTATCTTGAAATTAATGCAAATGGCTAACAACATTTTTGGACTGCCAGCCTGATGTAAAATGCTGTTGACTCTCCATTATATACATGTAGCATCTAGAATGCATTCTCCACACTATCTTGAAATTAATGCAAATGGCTAACAACATTTTTGGACTGCCAGCCTGATGTAAAATGCTGTTGACTCTCCATTATATACATGTAGCATCTAGAATGCATTCTCCACACTATCTTGAAATTAATGCAAATGGCTAACAACATTTTTGAACTGCCAGCCTGATGTAAAATGCTGTTGACTCTCCATTATATACATGTAGCATCTAGAATGCATTCTCCACACTATCTTGAAATTAATGCAAATGGCTAACAACATTTTGGAACTGCCAGCCTGATGTAAAATGCTGTTGACTCTCCATTATATACATGTAGCATCTAGAATGCATTCTCCACACTATCTTGAAATTAATGCAAATGGCTAACAACATTTTTGGACTTCCAGCCTGATGTAAAATGCTGTTGACTCTCCATTATATACATGTAGCATCTAGAATGCATTCTCCACACTATCTTGAAATTAATGCAAATGGCTAACAACATTTTTGGACTGCCAGCCTGATGTAAAATGCTGTTGACTCCATTTGTTTTAGTTTTGTACATGTAAGTTTTTTGTTGTGATTGTGGAGACATCATAGCTTCATGAAAACTGGCAAAAACATTATCTAATTCTTTTCTCTAATGAAGGCTTGTAATAGCACAACATTTCATGTTTCTAGAGAGGTGTAAAAACTTTACAGAGAATGGAAGAACAAACAATGCAAATAATCCATTTTATTTATAAATTCCTTGCAAAATTTTCAAACCAGTTATATAATATGCACATGTATTGTATAAAAACCCTATTAGTCAACCCCACTGTTTTAATTTGGTGTAAACTGAAATGTCTACATGCTTTGGTACTAAGAGAAGGTCACATCTACTATGAAAGTTCTATTAGCAGTGGCAAAAAAGATCCTGTCAATTTCCAGTATCAACACAGGTTCTTTTTCTGATCTCAGTATATTTTAGAAGTTGCTTCTTGGGAGACTTTTTTTAAAATATCAAGAGAGTTTCTGTGAAAAGTCATTGCCATGTTTAATGTTATGAGTATTGTTCTGCTTCCCGTCATTTTCTGATATTACTCCGAGAACTACAGGAGATAAAGGGGTGAAATGAAAGAGGGCTTGGGTAGGGTTTTGAACAAAATTAGACAAAAGAAGTATCTCAGAAAGTGTGGATTAAAATAATAGAGCTTTAACAGTGACTTGACTTGAAACTGTTCTTGATGAAATATTCCCTTTATATCTCATTGGTTACTGAGAGCAGCTTTCAATAATGCTGGAAAGTTAGGACTTCCAGATCCTGTGACTGGATCCCAGCCAGTTGTGGCATAAAACCCTGTATCATGACTCAGACAACCTTCATTATGCCCAGTGGTTACATCATACAGTGAAGCTGCATTCTGATACAAGAAGGGGTTTAAGAATCCAAGGGCAGACTTCTTGTTGTGTAATCGTGCATCATTTAACAACGAAATGATGCCAGCCACAGTTGGTGTGGAAGCCGACGTTCCCAAAACACCTGGAACAGGGACCATGTTGTTGACGACCCAGAAGTGGTTGCACACTGCTGAAATATCAGGAAATCCTCTACCACCAGAATTAAAATAGGAAGATGGGGGAATGTTGGGCCCCGACTTTAGATACTGCTCGACAACATCAGTTTGATATGATGGTTGTGGGAAGATGTTGCTGAACCCACCACCGCTAATCTCGTAGCCATATTCACCAGATACTGTGAAGGGATCATTAAATGCTGTGCCACCAACAGTAGTAACATAAGGAGATGATGATGGAAACATTGGGCGGAATTTCTGCTTCTTACAACCAGCACCATTGTCACCACTCGCAAACAAGAATGACAGACCCCGAACAGCAGCCTTCTGAAACTCTACATTGATTCTGTTCATGTATGCCACATCAAGTGTATCCTCATTGTCACTGTAGCTTACACTATGCACCCATGGGACAACTGAGTGATTGCTTATGCCCACAAGCCACTCTAAGAAGGGCTCTTGGGATTCATGTCGCCCACCAGTGCTCCAAAACCAAGTTGGCACCATAGCACCCAGACTCATGATGTACTGGGTGTCCAGGCTAGCTTCAATGCCAGAGCGTCCACTGTCTGGACCAATCTCTTTTGTCATATTTTCCAGATGCTTGAAAGCACTACCAAAGAGATAGAAGAACTCCCTTAAATCCGTTGGGCTGTAGTACTGTTCCAAAAATTGTGCCACTGACTGGCGATTGTCTGGATGTGAGCCAACTGTGTCTGACAAATTATACCTCTCTCGTAACACACTTGGGAAGACACCAATGTGGATCTGGTCCCGCGTTAGCATGTTGTCCAAAAAATCCTGGTCAGCAACTCGGGGTATTGAAGGGCCGTTGACTGCTGGAAAGCGAAGCACCCCACCTACGAAGTCCACATGAGAGGCAATGCTCCTTGGAACGGAGTACAGTTCAACTGAGCGAATGACGGGTTTATAGAGTTTTGAGTGCTTAAAACGGTAGAAAAGAGCACCATTAAGCAACGCCTCCGCAGTTCCGACAGACATCCGGCAGGTCATAAAATCTTTCGTGAGAGTTGAGCTGCATTCGCCGGTTGTGACGCCATGTTGACTCAGCCAGGACTGAACTGTAGACAGCGTTTCGTCGGATGGCTCGATCAGCCGCGTAAGGTTAGCAAGAGAGAGGTGATGGCCGTATTCTTCAGATCTTGGATCAGAGACTTCCCAGAATATTCGTTCCAGAGATTCTAGGTTGCGCTGCTTGAGGGCAAACGTCAGTAAAACGTCTTCTGCTGAAGACAAGCGATCGAGTTTTTCCCATCCCTCCACTTGCCAGGCCTTAACATCATGGGTTTTCTCCAGAAGAACATACTCTTCACTTTGTGGACGAGCACTGCAAAGTGTTAGGAGAGAAAGAAGAAGGGCAGTGCACCGAAACTTTGGGCTCCCCATCTTCGAGCAACAGCCGCAGCGCATGAAACACCTGGTCCAAGTCGCATGCAAATCATGTGATTGTCCACAGGCAGACCATCCTAACAATTTTGTGTGTACGAGTGCATGACGTATGCTATTTTTCATGTCAAGCGATCGACGAAAATGTGTATAATTAATGTTTGGAGCTGTGTGGAAATCTTGACCCAAATTTTGATGAAATGTATCCTTATGTTATTTTATAGCATTTATTTCTGGGTCGGTTGACTTCTCATCCGCTGCATAATAAGAATAAGAGAATAATATATTCATCAAAATTTGGGAACAACAGATGCAATTTCCGAGTTTTATGACACATTTTCGAGTCGATCGCTCGACTCAAAGCGATATCAACCGTTGCAAATCACAGTAAATAGCATCATATTTACGTCACGCTCGTCCACACACATAGATAGGATGGATTGCCTGTGGCTTGTCCTGGGACTCACAGGGCGTTCTTTGGTAGCTCCTGTAAACATGGTAAAGGCAAAATTACTGAACGCTGATTGGCTGAGACAGAGGGCATTTTTTTCTTAATCAAGGGCATTTTTAGTAATCAAGAGGGCCGATTACTATGTTTTTTGTAAATCAGTTCAAACAAACTTTACAATGGTTAACGTGATTCATTTTAAACGAAATTTGTTGTTTTTTTGGCCAGGACTTTGGTTAAATCTCAATTAATCGATTGGTTGGTTGGTTAAATTTGATTGAAATTTGAGAAATGAATAAGCCGCATGCACGATTCCCAAATTTATTTTGCCCTGTTAGTGGTAAACAAGTAATCGCATGTTTTCTCGTAAAATTAAGGATTAATCATCACTTGTGTTTTCAGAAGTTGCCAAAAGTTTGAAAGCACGCGTGATGATTAACCGTTAACTCGGCCCCATGCGATTACCTATACATATCGTAAAGGTCACCCACCGTCTTGAAAGCCCTGGGACAGTTGCCTTGTGCCTTGCAGAGAGAGTTGGTGGACTTTCCTTCGATACCATTCACCGTTCGTAAAAATTTAAACCGTATTTCGTCTTGAGCTTTGGTTGTTAAGATGTCGGGAATCGGAAGGCTCAAGGAAATACGACAGAGTTCTGGGGACATTTCATAGCCAAAAAAAAAAAAAAAACAGGACGTGAAGAAAAATTTTTGTTTCGATTGGTTGGATCTTTAAGTTGCATTTAGTTAGTCAAACCACGTTTGTTGCATTTGTCAGCCCCGTTTTTAATAAATCGTGTATATGCATGTGCAACTAGTCCCAGTGGAGTTTTCACGACACACTCGCCAAATAAAATACATTTGTTAAAACTACTCTACTCTGCTCCGAGAGGTTTTTCTCAAGGAACTCCGGTTTTCCCCTCTCCTCGAAGACCAACATTCGATTTGATTTGATTTGAGGCGGGGCACAGGGCGGGGATTTGATCGATCTTTTTGGTCCGGGGGTGGGTCATGTGAATTATCTTACTGTCCCGGGGGTAGGGATATTTGAATTTTTGTTAGCGCCCGCGGTGGGGCATCGATTTCGTTGAGACAGACTGGAGCCCGACTGGAACTGAATGTATTTCCCGCTTTGCGCATGCTCGTTACATCTTGGCATCAGTGGCATAATAGCGGTCGTGCAAGTTGAGAGGAAGGTGCGTAAATTTTCTGTTTTTCTTCCATTTTGGCATTTGTATTAGTTTGATTTTTTGTATTTCAATGTTTCCGTGTTTCACGTTGTTCAAATGAAAACAAACAAAGAGAAATCTTGTCGATTTGATGCCCAGAATCGTCCGGTATAGGAATCGATTTATACATGTGCTATGTCTTGGGAGTGCCGTGCGTACAAACATTTCACCACAGATCATTTCCCGAGGTGGGAAATTTGCAGTTATATTTGACGTAACATTTTTGCCCGGGAGTAGGGGATTTGACAGCCGAATTTTTTAAAATTAATTTCATGTTGGTGTGATGTCTAACGACTCTACCGACACATTTAAATGTAGATGTAGATGTTTAGTATCAGTTTATCGTTTCATGTCTGTTTTAATTTGTAACGCAAGAACAATTGGTATGATATTTGGTCATGTAACATGCCGTGATTGCGTTACTTTTTGGGTAAATGCCTTTAGGAGAAAACTGCTTGGGCTACTATCATTCATTTCCAATCCTAAATAGTGACAAATGCCAAACGAGAACAGTGGTAATAGGATTATAAGTGTAATATGCATTCCCTTTGATTTTCTGACGGTCTACCATAATACCATTTTAGCACGGTCTACCATCGAAGAGTAAGATATATGATATCCCAATAATGTATTTATAAGTGATCGCAATGGTAGACTGTGCTAGAATGGTAGACCGTTGAATTTCATAACAGTCCTTTGTGGAAATTAGTAATTAATCAGTGTAAGGCCCTGTTTTATACGTCGCAGTACGGACGAATATAATTGACTCGAATTTAATTATAGCGATTAAATTCGTCTGTAGAGCGACGTATAAAACGAAGCCAAAAATTAGTTCGTCCAGACGTTTTATCCGTGTGCCCCACACGGATAAAACGTGTGAAATGCGTGTTGGCTTTAGACGTCGCACTTCAGACGTATTGAATTAAAGCCATAAATTACTCTTACTTTTTAGCATGGCGATTGCTCCATTGAACGGCGCCATTTTGCTTTTAATAGATGACCGCTAATGATTCACAGTGCGGACACAAACTACTTGTAACTGTATTTCGTTCAACGTATAAAACGACTCGGTACTAAATTCGTCTGCCAGTCGACGGAAAGTCGTCAATTAAATTCGTCTAATTAAATGCGACGTATAAACAGGGCCTAACATAAACGATGCAAGGCAATGCAAACGCGGAAGCGTGAGCCAACTAGGGGGGTCCGGGAGCATGTTCCCCCGGGAAAATTTGAAATTTAAGTCTTCTGAAATAGCCAGAAATGCATCAAGAAATGGATCATTTTTCATCTGTTCAGGAACAAACGTTATGACAAACTGCCTCATCCCGCCGTGTTTGTACAAGAAGACCCTAAAAAAAACTAAATTGGATCGAAATGGACAAATAAGAAAAAGGCATCGTATCCTGAAAGGTCCGTATATTTGACAAAAAATAATGTATTGTAGTTTTTTTGTTGTTAAAGGGAACCTCCACTTCTACCAAAGAATAGCTTTAAACCGCAGGATATAGTATTTGCAACAACTTTAGTTTTCTTTTTTTTCCAGAAGGGTATCTATGGTGGAGAAAAACGACTTTCAGAATCGCGTATTTTTGTTTTCAAATTTTCCTGGGTGCCGCCATCTTGAATAATTGTGACGTGTTTTGGTTGCTCTATTGTTCTGACACAAAGAGCTTTTGTCTAATAACAAAAGGACAACCATTTTACGTCACAATTATTCAAGATGGCGGCGCCCGGGAACTTTCAAAACAAAAATAAACGATTCTATAATTCATGTATTTAAGGTAAACGGGCTTTGTTAGTTAAAACTTCAAACAAATTTGATTCTAAAAATTATTTCGTGTGATTTTAAGTGAACTTTTTGTCAGAGTGGAGGTTCCCTTTAAAGACGCACCTGGTTTACTTAAGTAAAAAGAAAAAGTGATCTAATCCACCAAAAAAAGCCACCCCCTGCGCGGTCGCTGTGGTTCCCACAGTTTGTGAGTGTCCCCAATAAGGATACTCTGTATTTACCTCACTGACGATGCCCTCGCAAAATCGTAAAAGAATTTCGTCCCTAGTTTTCCTGAATGATGCGATTTTCACGTAATTCAAGGTGCTTGAGAAGGCTTCTAAGTCAAGATTCCCGCGAAAAGAACGGCGTTCTCGCCCCAGACCTTTATGTGCCGCAACGTCCTACAAGAAGACGCCATCTTCAAATCTTAGGGTTTCTAATATATTGCAAGCAACGTTGATTGTGTCTGAGTAATATTAATGAGCAGTACTAATATTAATGAGCAATACACTGCAGAGAGCCCTGAAGGGGTAAAATGGGAACTGGAATTTGCTTGTTTTTATACTGAGAAAATGAGAATTTGGGTCACTGGAACTGGGAGCAAAAGTAAAAAAGATGGGAATGGGAAACACGTCTGCTATAATAGAGACAGGAATAGCTGGACATTTTCTGAGTTCAGTAGCTGAAAAAAAAAGGTATGGAAGGAGTCTTGATCGAGAAAAAGTCTAAAACAAACCAGAGAACTGGACTCAGTGCAACATACCATGCAGACTTTCACATACTTTCATATACTCTTCTCAAATTCATTAATAATTCATCAAGTTAAAACAACGGAAATCACAACAGTGAAGGGGGTTTGGATACCCGGTCTTAATGAGCATAAATTTTGACGATTTTACTTCTCCGTTAATTCCTTAGTTTTCGTTTCAATTGAGAAGATATATCAAACACTCAAGACAGTGTTTCATCGGCCATCCAAACACCTCAAATTTCGCCAAAAATACTCCGCTGCGCGTCGTATTTTCAACTCTCTTCTCGGTGTTTGGATATCCCGATGAAACACTGTCTCTCGTGTTTGATATATTACTTACATTCTTCACTTTCACGGGAACATAAGAACCTGCAATTGACCTGCTCCCAACGTCAGTGGCTTCATAGCTCAGTTGGTTAAAGCATCACACCGGTGTCGCGAGGTCACGGGTTCAAACCCTTAAAAGTCCTGAATTTTTTTCAGGCTTCTTTACGCAATTGCATATAATTGCGTGCTTAACTGCGAGGATCAGTCTTCATTTGATTTCATTTCTGCAGTTCATATGATTCATTTCATATACTCATCACTCACAGTTTACTTTTTATTGTTCCTATCGAAAGGGCGGCATCATTAATTTTAAACATTTTCAAGTATTTTTAGTTCAAGTGCTATTTCTATAGTAACTCGTTTGCTAAGCTATTGTAACAGTGAAGTATTAGCTATCATTGTGTTTATTTATTCTGACTAGTTTTCCAGAAGGCGAATTCCGTGTACAGCTATACCATCTACGCAGTTCTGTGGCTTTTTGGTCAGCAGGTGGTCCCCTACCTGCTGATCAAATACTTAGAGAACTCCGGGCAGTTCGAGATTGCCCTCAACGTCAATCAGACGTCGATAACACTATCAGAATGAGAACCTTCCATCACTTAAGTATAGCCTGCTTAAGTTTTCATTCCGAATTCTCTAAAACGAGACTGACCGTCGCCATTGTGGTTGTGGCTTCCCCTCTTGTGTTCGTGCGGTCTGCCAGAAAGTTTCCTCTCTGTTTATGGCATTTGCTTCTTCATTTGCCTGTAATCTATCCACATCTATGTCAACGGACTGTATCTGGTCACAGTCACTCATCTTCGTGCCATAATTTCCTTCTAAGATCATTTCGTGCTCAACAATTCCATGTTCAACTTTGTCAGCACCCAACAACTCGTCTTCGATGCTCACGCGGAGCCCACAAATCTTGTCAACCAGTAGTAGCTCTAGAAATGTAATAATTGCTGCCCATGCGGCAACAGCAACCACTGTGAGCATTTGTACTCCCAGAAAGTGCCAAGGACCCCCCTTGAAGATCCCATATTTGTCGGAGAATCTTTTTTCAAGATCTCTCTCAGCAAAGAAGGAAACACTCAGTAGGCCCCAGATTCCTGCAAAGCAGTGGGTTGGGACACAACCAACAGGATCATCGATTCGCAGCCAGTTGAGAAGAGCACATCCTGGGCATGCCAGAAGAGCGCCTACTGCGCCAATAAGGAGGGCTTCCCAAGGGCGTGCAACAGGGCCGATGGCTGTGGAGCAGAAGCAAACACAGAGCATAACATTCTTACTCTCACGCCTTTGCCGGTGTTGTTTCTTTGTAAAGAGATCATTTCGTCATATCTCGCGGCTACGGCGTGAATACTAGTCTATGTATACACATGTAGCCATGAAACCTGACTGGACCTGTCAAAATGTGCTTGTACTGTGACTCTACTTACACAATCCCTGTTTTTTTTAAAGCAATAAAGGTTGTAGTCGGCGTTAATCCTTGAGGCCCTATTAAGGGTTATCGGGATACGGGATATTTAGATAGAACATTACAGGGATACGGGAATTCTTGGGAAGATTAACGGGATACGGGATATTTAAAAAGAAATTCTGGGATATCGAACATCAAAGTTGTCACTTTTCAACAGAATAAAATGGTTTAAAATGGGTCAATTGATCAATTATGAAGGCGCAAAAAGTGAAAAAACATACTTGCCGATGCGATTATTTGCAGAATTGTATTTTGTATCAAACATTGACAATACCTGCCAATATCGGCCCATCCAGATAGTTTGTCTAGTTCCTAAACATATTACGCGCACTGACGTCATCAGTAGTGTCTTGCATTATACGGGACATTCGGGACAAAACTTAATGTCATATGGGATACTCGGACCGCCCGCCCTCCGAATGGGGCCTCATCCTTACATAAATTCCCTGAACTATACTTGGTATACTAATCAGATGAATAATTCTGCGTCTTGTATGGTCTTAAATCCAAGATGAACCGAGGCAGTCATAATTCAAAGCTTGTACCGTCTGTAGAGGTGATTTCGTTATTAGCGTGCATGTATCACCTTGGGTTAATTTACCTGTTATGCTGACCAACCCTGCCAGAATGCCAGTCACAAAGATTGGAACGTTCAGCTTGTTTTTAAAGAAAATGTAACTAGAAAGATGGAGAGAAAATCACAGAAAGAAATCATGCCTTTTGCAAATTACCACATTTAGTTTGTAAATAAAGGACATTAATTTGGATCTCTGGTTAACTTGGTTGTTAATAATTATGCAAATAGTGGAAAATAAGAAAAAAGAAAAAAAATAGAAAAAAATATGTATATACCAGTCTTATCAATTCCTTGAAAAAAACATGTGGAATTCTTAGAATGTTCACTTTAGTGATAAGCCATTCCACTTCCTTCAGAATAGCGTGTTAATTCATAGCCACCAAAGGAAAGAAAACCGCACTTAGTTATACTCAATTCATTCCTTCACAAGTGTATTTCTTTGAATGCAAAAAATAGGGACTTTAGGTCTAGTGACATTGGTCCTAAATTTTACACCGCAAAATCAGCTTTTCTTTTCTTGTTTTTCTTGTTTGTTTTTTGAACGGACGATACATCACCCTTTATTATTATGTCGTTTGGCGGAGACCACTGAAACTCACCTGTATACCATTCCCAGAATTCCTCCACCTATGGAGCCATGGATGGTTACGACAGCTGCCCTGTATGAAGGTGACGAAGTTGAGAGCACATGAAACAAATTCAAATTTTATGATTTATAGTGAGGGCGAAGTGGTCACCATGTGTCTGAGTGTCATTTGCTTGCTTAAAGTGTACATGAAAAGAAATTTTACCACCACTTTTTTTCTATGGAATCTGAAAATTAATGATATAAGAAATATTTTAACGGAAAAATAAAGGATCTGGCTCCGCGGGAACCAGTGGATAAGCTTCGTTTACAAGGGGAAAGAAGTTAAAAATAAAATAGGGAGCATGTAAACCAGTCGAAAATGTGAAAAAAGAGGTGGTGTTGATTGACAAATAATCGAGACGTATTTGTTTAAGTGATACTAATACTAGAGTGTTAGAAGGTGTTTTGAAATACTTGTCAATGAGAGTGACACAAATTTGGCGCGTGGATGAATTTAGAAGGTTGCATCCCAATTGCCCGCGCCGCCATGTTGGATGATATGCAAATTGCGATCCATCTTAAATTGCGATCAGACTCAAACTGCGTGATTACTGAATAAGGAGAAATAGATGTCGTGCGTCCTAGCTACACTCATCCCACTTACAATTAGTGCAGATCAGCATCAACATTGAGGAGAGGGATCTCTAAAACAAAACAGGTTGACGGGGGATTAAAAATTCAACAGACACCGCAGACCATTTTTTTTTTTCTTTTGATCTAACGAAGGGGTGTAGTGGTCGTGAATGACCTTTATCAACAACAAGAACCATGTGGAGTAATCACAAGAAATAATACACTGTTGTACCTTGAAGCTAGTTTCCATTTTGTGCCGCTTATACCAAACGTACTTCCGCAGCTAAAGCCCAACCAGCCCCACCACAACATGAAGGTTCCCAGGACAACATTTGTCGGCGAGGCCATTTGGTTCGGTTGTTCGTTTGCATCAAAGCGTCCTGTCCGTGGCTTCAGCATTAACGTGGCCACTAAGCCACTAACACCTCCCACGAGATGCACTGACCCACAGCCGGCGATATCCACTGCACCCATCTGATGAAGCCATCCACTGTCACTCCAGATCCAATGTGCAGGAAAACTGTATGTCAGCGTGTTGAGGAAAGAGTACATTGTGTACGCTTTTAAACTTGTTCTTTCAGCCATCGCTCCAGAAACAATGGTAGTGGCAGTTGTCGAAAACGACAGGTGGAAAAAGTACCTTGAAAACAGGTGTCCCATTTCGTTTTCATCTGTATCCGTTAAGAAGTATCCAAGCCCACAGAATGCGTTTCCACGACCGCTTATGCCAAAGCTGAAAGCGAACCCAAACAGCCAGTAGGACAATCCTCCATACATCACATCAACCACGTTCTTGACCATGATGTTTACTTCGTTTTTCCTGGAGACCATGCCAGATTCCAAGAGACCGAATCCCGACTGCATGGTGAAGATGATAAACGCGCTCGTGAGAATCCACGTGTCATCATCGACATCATCTGAATGGATTCCATCTCTATGTGTATTTGTTGATGGTGTTGTGACCGCCATCGTTGAGTTTGATGTCCAACTTGGCATGCTTGTTTAATCAGTTGTTCCTGCTGCAACAGAATTTAAAATGCTTCAGATGGCTCTGAAAAGCGTACGAATCATAATCTTGTAAATAAGTCATTTAATAGACCTTTTTACCGATACGGCAGCCATCTTGAATTCTATTGTTTTGACTGAGAAATTATGGGCTGCCGAGGGGGCAATCGCTGGAAAATTTATCGTATACACAGCTTTCAGGATAAATTTTTACTGCTTGTCTCTCATATTCCAAAACAAATATTACAAGCGTTACATCTTTCTGTCACGGTATTTGGCAGTGGTTTGTATGGTTAGCGAAAAATTATTGTTAAAAGTTATCACGCCACAGTATTCTTTATAATTAATTCTCATCTGCCCCCCGGGTATCCCATAATTTCCTCGGAATTCAAGATGGCCGCCGTATCGGTAAAAAGGTCTATACGGTATTGAAGACAAAATGGTATAAAACCAGTATTTTAACTTTACCTTTCAATTTTCAAGTGTGATTTTGAAGTCTATAATGGTGAAGAAAAATGTGGAATACTGTATTTTCTTTGCCGTCTTTGTCAAAGTTTATTATTTATTATTAATTAGACTGAACAAGAGAGATCGTTTAAGAAACAAATGGTTCTAAATTTCGGCAAAAAGGAGCAACTCAGAGCGACTTGCAGCTCCATAGTACTTTCAGTGCTATACAACCCATGAAAGTCGATCGAAGAGATAAAACAGATCATTTAAGCTGTAAGAAACTGTAAACCGCACTTGCAGAGCGATTGTTTTTGCTCATTAAAGGTATTGCCGTCGACACACTCAACTAAGATAGGAGAAGAATCAAAAGCTCCTATGAGCCAGCTCATGGATGAGGAACATAACAATACTTTGAATTTACAACAACTTTATTTTCTAAAAAGATATGTGCAAGAAACCTCTACATTCGTTTGTGTTTTGTGGAAGCACATCCTTTTCAGACACACCTCTTGGTAAAAGAACCGTTTACGCGCTAATATTTTCCGTAAAATTACGCAGTTGATTGACAGGCGCCAGAAGTATTACATTAGACGAAATTGACAGACGTAATTTGAACCGACGATGGAAAACAAATATGCAAATTTGTACACGGACCATAAAAATAATATTCAAATGTTATCGCTTTGTTAAGAAGTGTAACAGGCAAGTTAAAGTTTCTTACTGGTCGACGGCTCATTTCAAGTTAGTTTTATAAACGTTTTTGGTCGTAATAAAATTTCCGACTATTCTGAACGCGAGATACCATCATAATATTTTGTGAAAGTCCTGAGGGAAATTAGTCACGCTTTACAGTCACAATGTTTTTGAGCGATTCGGGGTCCGGCACAAAACTTTTGCTTTGTAAGGTGAGATATTCAACTCCATCTATTTATGCTTTGTGCTACAATTAACTTCACTTTCCAAATATTTTGTTGTTCGAACAGATTAGCTGTTATAGCTGCTTGTCAGACCAAATTATATCCTCACAGAGAAAAATATTTGCATGCTTGTGGTCCTTGTGTTTTTGTCAAATGTTGACAAAGTGTCATACTGATCGTTTAAACCAAGGGATATAGCCTTTCTAAACAAGATCATATTCGCAATCGAGCGTTCGCCATGAAAAGAGCGTCTTCAAAAACACTTCATTACGTACCTGCTTAAATCGATCATATGTTGCTCATAAATCAAATGCGTTTGCTTGCCAGAATTCGGTTTTTTGGCTAGAAAGTCTTTCTCCTGTTTCCTTTTTTTGCCGATTTTCTTCATTCCTCCTTCTTCCATCATATTGTGGCAAAAAAATCTCGATTACTTCTGTCCCAGGTACCGCACAGTGATAAGCTTTATAGTTGCTTTTGCGATATCTCGAAGTTCATTTTCGCTGCTCTGAAGATTTCAAAGTTCAATTCTCGCAACTTGTGTTCTTCATCTTATTAACTTTATCTGATCACTGATCCTTAAACAAAATAGACCTTTGTTGAGTTGGAAAATCGAAACCAAAACTCGACACCATGAACATTAAACACGTAAACAATATCTGCAGAGCAAAATTCTCCGCCTCTGTACTACACCCTGAAATTTGCAAACGTTGGACCAAGAAGATTATGGAGACAAAAGCAATACTTACCAGGGGAGGGACCAGGGGAAAGTTTAATGAATAAATTAATCAGAATCGAGTGAGTGAGTGAACGAATGAGTGATCCCCTGAGTGAGTGAGCGAAATTCAGACCTACAACAAAACCTCATGGCATGACTACGTCATCCATGAGCTAAAAAGTGGGAACCAGCCACTGAGAACGTTTGGCAGGAAAATCAACACAAGCGGTTCATGCCGAATGTTTTCAACAGTGCTTTGAACAATTATATAGACATTATAAATCAGTCGAAGACGCAGATAAACAAAATTTTGATGGGAAAGGAAGATTGTCGGCCACATTTCATGTGTTTTCTGGAGACTTCAAGACGTGTGAAAATTGGTTGAAAATTTGAGTTCTTGTTCTGACTCTTGACTTGAGCTGCACGAAAAAGGCAAAAATGGTTTGGGTTGACGAAATGATTTGCGTATATAATTAACAAACTTTTAAATGTTGGAAACCCCGGTTTATGAAAACTCAGTTAAATGACTTGCGAGATGTGAAATATCACTGTTCAGTTATAACTATCAATACTTTTTGTATGAATTAATACTCTGTAAGGAATCGTGTACCGCCCTCACCTTTTTGGTTCCCTTCTGGCAAACTTCAATATGAATTAAATGCGTACGATCTGTGAAACTTCCCGTGTATATTCGAAATTTGCTACTCCGTCCGGGTAACTTAGTGGCGTTTGCCGTGCCGCTGTTTGCTGGGCTTTACTAACCAAACCACTCCGAGCGAATTAAATAAACGTGATCTGTTCAGACTTTAGATCTGACTTAAGTTGGTCGGTTTAATGGTTTACGCTTATGAAACTATAATTGTGTAAGAGGAAAAAACTGTATTCTTCCGGCGTCCAGTTGATTCCAGCTGATTCCAGCTGATGATCGTATCAATTAGATCATCAAATTGAGGAATGAAGAAACATCCGCAATATGGTGTTAATTTTATGACGGAAATGTCGTTTTTTAATAGCTACATCACATACGACCGTAGTAAAGGGCACCAATAAGAGGGAGGCTAAGCGATCATTGTATCCCGACATTTTACAGTTCAGAGTCGCTTAATATAAAGTTCCTTTTATATAGACATTAGTGAGGTGCGGGGTTTTAATTGTTAATTTTGCAGTATGAAACTAAAATTTGTTGAACACAGTATTTTCAAGAGTAGCGCTCACGGTCCAATAGGTCGCCGGGGTGTGTGTAACAACTCTAACAAGGCCTGTTTAAAGAGAAAGGGTCGCTTACAGAAAGGAGGGTGCTAAATCGAATCATCACGGTCAGTACATAAACATTGGCATTTGATACGGGAACTACGTTGACAGATACACAAGAAAGTTCAGCAAACGAAAATTTCTTTAAATGTTTTTTGTGGCTAATGTTGTAGATTATTTTTGATATTAACTATGACTATGACTGAACAAAGTTACAGTTCGATTAAAGCGGAAAAAGTCAACAAGCGTCTCCCCCACTCTTCGATGACGCGCCCTTCTTTGAATAACAGCCCTCCCTTTGTGCCAAACTTTGAAAGTATACACCCTGGCGCTTATTCGAGGAAATCCCATTTCTAAAGAATCAAATTCCATTTTTCAAATTCAAACTACTCGTCGTTTGTTTGGGGCTCTTACGTCGAGGTCCTTCAAAGGTCCGTTATAAAGGTTTTAACTTTTTACATTAGCGCACGATTTATTTAACAAAGATCGATACCATTAACGGGTCTTTGAACGTTTGTCTTTTCTCGATTTGAATGTCTATAGGGCGCACCGGGGAAATTTAGAGACAACTGTTTATCGCAAACCCACGCATACCGACAAATATCTCGCATTTGACTCCCACCACCCCATCTGCCACAAAAAAAATCCGTAACCAGAACTTTGCTCACGCACGAGGGCTGATTGTTTGCCATCTTCATGTGATTCTAGGGCCAAAGAGCGAAAATATGTTTTTGACGTCCTAAAGGTCAATGACTACCCAAACACTTTCCTTCGTAACTGCTTAAAACCAGTTACTCCTTCTCCGGGGACGAGGTTTCTGCTACAGGTTTTGCCGTCATCCCGTACATCCGCGGTGTTCCAGAACCCATCAAGAGAGTTTTGTCTAGCCACAATGTTAAAGTTGCACAAAAACCTTTTCAGACGTTGAGTCATATTTTTGCCAAACCTAAGAATCCTGTGTTGAAAGAACAACGAACTGACGCTGTTTATTCTATTCCATGCAATGACTGTGATCATGAGTACATCGGACAGACCAAGCGTCAGCTTGGCACGCGTTTAAAAGAGCATCAAAAAGCAGTTTTTCTTTGCAAAAAGGAAAATTCCGCTTTGTCGGAACATGCTTGCCAAACCAACCATACCATAGCGTGGGATAATTCCAAAATTATCACCACTAACCGGCGGTACCATCAACGGCTTTGTTTGGAAGCTTGGCACATCAACTCCGCTCACGAGTGATGACGATGACGATAGCGGCAATGATGATGATGATGATGACCACAAATTCCACTCGCCCTACGGGCTCGTGCAATTTGGTGATCTTTGAAAAAATTTACTCGTGCTTATTTATTCCAAATTGCACGAGAAAAATCATGTGATTACCTATACAAATTCCATGCCTGGAATCGTCTTCGTTTTTGAGATACGTGGGAAATTATGGCACCCGAAATAGTCCCGAAAAGTTTCGGGGGTTTGGAGAAACGGGTCCCAGGATCAAAAACACCAACGATATTGTTATTTGCTTGTTCCAGATTTCTCATTTAATATGCACATTTATGTTCTGTTAAATTGGTTCATGACTGTTTTGTCTCACCTTATTTGTGGCTGCCTGCGTGGCGACAGCATTGCTGTTAGGATACGAGAAAAATTCACCGTACTATATTTCAGTTTCTCAGTGAATAAACATTCTTTTTTGTTTCATCAGTATAACGAATCATGAATTGGGTTCATCACGATCATGATCATCATCGTTATCAGATCTTCATCATTATCATCATCATCATCATCATCATCATTGCCGCTATCGTCATCGTCATCATCACTTGTTTTTGTATTATCTCTCTTTATTTATTTATTTATGAAAGTGGATGGTCTATCGCCCCCTCACGTTCTCGATGGGTCGTAAACTTTATGAAGACGTACGCCTAACCGCTGCCGGCCATTTCGACAGCGCTGCTCATCAGATTTGATTACAACAACTTATAGCCGAGTCGCTACGACGTCACCCAATCATCCAACCTTGAAACTGTACAACCATATGGTCATGAAGATGATGAAATGAAAAACACATTTAATCCAAACACTACAAATAACTAACGAAAGATATGCCATATACTGAAAAGAAACAACTTACTTTTGCGACCTGTGCTCGTTTTTTCAATTCTCTGCTTTGTGATCTTTATAGTCTCCTCATGCAACGCTCAAGAGCCAATATTTATTATTCACAAGTCCATTATTTGCTTCTTATTCAACGGTTACGCTCGTGTAGATGCTCTATCGTGCATGATTATTTATTTTTAAGTTGACGGTAATTTATGTATGACAGTAATGGCTGATTTCAAAATGTGAAAACTTTTGACTTAATTTGCGTGATCTGAGAAACTAAACTTTTGTCTGGTAAAGCGCTACATAAAATCTCTACAACGGTGAACATCCTCGTGCAAACGTTCGCAATAGTTTTCGCCTTCAACCTTATCAAGATTTAGCTGGGCCAACATCTTGGGTGTATTTGAACTCTTACGGAACCCAGCACAGTGTTTAACTGGAACGCATCTTCTCAGTCCAAATTTCATGGCAATGCATGGTACTTTCAATACCCTTTTCTGGGTATGACTCGGAAGAAAGTAAAAACACTGCGGCATAGCTTTACACCGAAGAAACAATAGTGGCCTCTTGGAGTTTGACACTGTTACTAGGTAACTCATGATTGACCAGAGACAGAGCTTTTGGGTTAGAGGACTGTGTCCTCACTCCTTTCAATCGAGCTACACCTTTCCGCCATGATATATTCATCTGCGAAATCGAGGAATGTCTGCACGCAATTTTGTTCCACAGCACCTCTTTAAAAGCTCGACGAAAATCAGGCTTGAAAAATGTGTACAGCAATGGGTTGACGATGCAGGTCACGTAACGCAAGGTTGCAAACCACTGCAGGTAGCTATCAAAATTTTTGATGTTAACCTTCATATTCACCAACAACACCATCATGTACCATGGCAACCAACAGACGGCGACCACAGTGGCCATCGCTGCAAATATGGTGCAAACTCGACGCCTTTGTTTGTTTGTCTCAAAGCTGCGGCTGTTGCGTCTCAGAGGCACGGGTTGTTTCTGTCCACTGTTGCCGGATATAACCCTAAACATGACGACTAAAGCGTAAATGATGAAGAGATACGACAAGACGAACACAGCAAAGAGGCAGACAATGCTGTAACCCAGCAGGAGATGGGCCTTAACTTTCATGTCACTGACCTTGATCCAAGAGAATGGCGTGAACGCAATGATAAGAGAAACGAACCAAACGGCCGTAATCACTCTGAACACAACTTTCCTGGTTAGCAAACGATGCTTCCACGGCCACACAATCGCAAAGTACTTCTCGCCTACAACGACAAGGATTTGATATACCGTGGCCGTTGCCGTTAAGGTGTGTAACACAAACACCAGATACCTCTGGTAAGAAGTTACTTCTTGAGAACGGATCGCTGATGTGAGAAAGGTGATGATAAACAAAGGAATGTTAACAGATCCGGTTATAAAGTCGCAAACTGCCAAACTAACAAGCGGGAAGTTCGATAACGTTCGTAAATACTTGCGTCTTAGGAAAAGAACAATAACCAGGACATTTGTTGCCACGATGGCGAGTGAAAGAGGGACAAGCCTGGCGATTTCTTTGTAAATTGGCTGTGTCTGGGAAGAGGTCTCGTTGTCCGCCATAGATTAACGTCTTTACTGACGTAGCCTAACAATCCAGTATGTGAATCTATTATTTACGACCTTCAGGTGTGCTTTGATGAAGAAACGCAGGAAACTTCTCAGGCCATCTTGTTGAAGCCGTGCCGCCGTTTGCTGGGCTTTACTGACCAAACTACTCCGAGCGAATTAGACAAACGTGATCTGTTCAGACTTTAGATCTGACTTAAGTTGGTCGGTTTAATCTTTTAAGCTTATGAAACTGTAACTGTGAAGGAGGAAAAAACTGAATTCTTCCGGCGTCCAGCTGATTCGACGCCGACAGACTTTAATGATGTGGAATCGTATCAGCAATTAGATCAACAAATTGAGGAATGAAGAAACATCCGCAAAATGGTGTTAATTTTATGACGGAAATGTCGTTTTTTAATAGCTACACATACGACACTAGTAAAGTGCGCCAATACGAGGGAGGCTACGCGATCATTGTATCCCGTCGTTTTACAGTTCAGATCCGCTTAATATAAAGTTCCTTTTATATGGACATTAATGAGGTGCGGGGTTTCAATTGTTGATTTTGCAGTATGAAACTAAAATTTGTCGAATACAGTATTTTCAAGAAAAGCGCTCACGGTCCAATAGGACACCGGGGTGTGTGTAACAACTCTAACAATGCCTGTTTCGAGAGAAAGTCAAAATTCTTCCGGGAATCTGGAGATTTTGTCAGAAATCGGAAGACTTGGTAATTTTTCTGGGAATGTGACATAGTTTAGGAATATTGGAGAAATAAAATCCGGACATAAACAAAATTTGTATTCGGATCGCTTAAAACATCGGGAGGAACTTCCAAATTTCCGAGAGGACTTAAAGTTACACATAGCGTTGTTCACCCCCGTAATAGGCGGCCTCCCACGATTAGGTACCCACAAACCTCACTTTCTGACAATCTTTCTTATGGCATCATAAGGAAAGCTTGCTGACCATTTTATCGCTTTTATAATTGTTTTTAAAAACCACAATTACCGTAGTGATTCGATTTAGCGCCTGGGGCGCGTATTTACTTTCGGTAGCTCAAAGGAGAGCGCTTGTTGGAGAGAGGGGGCGCTTATTTATTTTTTCGCAAAGAGGTAAATGTGAAAAACGACATTTTAATAAAAAACATAGTAAAAAATAACATAGGAACTGTAATTAACGGTAACAATACCGCGAAGTAGTCACTTTCAACAATAAACATGGTATCAGACGCACGTTCCACGTCCGATTTGGTATTCTTGTTTAAAGAATCATTGTTTTTCACAAGTACGGTACTGAAAAAATCTATTGTACATCTACAGCTTCGTTATCGCTGTTCCCTAAAAAGAAATTTTGGGGCAGCTTCTTCGACGTCCGATTCGGTAATACCGTCGGAGGCTTCAATTTCACGCGATTAGTGGGTGGGAGGGCAGCTTCTTAACTCAAACCCATTCGGGGGGGGGGGGGTGAGGGGTGGGGGGCGTTTATTAGAAAGGGTCGCTTACTGAAAGGAGAGCGCTAAATCGAATCATCACGGTCAGTACATAAGCATTGGCATTTGAAACGGGAACTACGGTGTCAGATACACAAGAAAGTTGAGCAAACGAAAATTTTTCTTAATGTTTTTTAAGACTAATTTTGTAGATTATTTTTAATATTAACTATGACTATGACTGAACAAAGTTACAGTTCGATAAAAGCGGAAAAAGTCAATAAGCGTCTCCCTCACCCTTCGATGAAGCGCCGTTCTTTGAATAACAGCCCTCCCTTTGAGCCAAACTTTCAGAGTATGTACCCTGGCGCTTATTCGAGGAATCCCATTTCTAAAGAATCAAATTCCATTTTTCAAATTCAAACTACTCGTCGTTTGTTTGGGGCTCTTACTTTGGGGTCCTTCAAAGGTCCGTTATAACGGTTTTAACTTTTTACCTCAACATTAGCGCACGATTTATTTAAAACACCGATACCATTAACGGGTCTTCGGACATTTGTTAACATGTTCAGGAAATATCAGATTAAAAAAAGGTTTGGACTCAAATTTGCTTCAACATTTCGTTTGCTATCAAAAATGCTGGTTCGCGGTGAAGCTGTTTAAAAAAACATTGACAGCTGTGAATTTAACACCTGCAGTATGGTAGGCAAATTTCGCAGTATGGGTTAAAGGAGACATTGAGCTGAAAGCTAAGAAAGTCTTATCTATATATCCCATTCAAGGATTGATATTATAAGCTGCTGTCTAATTTTGAAAAATCTACAGCGATGTTATTTCACTATCTTACACATTTCGTTTTCCTTCGAAAGCAACAGTTACGTGATGATTAATATTTTCATGCCTCACGAGAGCAAACAAAAACCTACAACTTCCAAATTAAATGCAAATGTCTTGGCCACTTAAGGCTTCTAAACCCTGCAAACTGTCATTTGAACAAAACATTATCAAAAAGCACTTCTTCTGTCCTGTCAAATTGGTCACTTTGTTCACTACAAATAAAACTTTACAGAAGTGCTCATATTTTTCAGTTTATATTTGAGATCAGTCGCTGGTCAAAGAAGATTACATCGGAAATTCTTTTGAAATTTTCTTGCGGTGATAGCCGATCCATTGTAATACTGTTGAAAGATTTCACCACTCAGGCACCGAATTCTCTTTTTTTCTGAGATTTTGGTGAGGCCAATTTTTTTAATTTTTTTCCTGTGTCAACCAAATTGTTTTGTGGATTTTTAAAAATGTTGTCTAGTTACTGATACTGTGTCAGTAACACGGCGTTTCGCTTCCATCGTTTCACCACGATTCATTTAAGGTTTTTAGACATGCTCAGAAAGAACGGTGGTCATAAGATCCCACGCTTACAATTTCTTGTTTATAGTTTACGTAATGAATCTTAGCTGGATTATTTCGGGAAAATCCGATCGGGGATTTTACTGTTTCCCGACCGTCTCGGATTTTGCCCAGATATTGGAAAATCGCCTGACGTTGATTACAGACGCCATTTTTATTTGTGACGAAGAGAATAGATCCAAGCAATTTAGAGGATTCGTAACGACCCAAAACTATCGCCGACGTCCCGGACAGAGCAAATTTGAGTTTTCTTATGTCGGGAGTGATCGCCGACCATCTCAGAAATCTGGGGGGAGTCGGGAAAATGGAAACACTCCCCGTTTTCCCGTTTTGACCCTGACCATCCCAGACGATCGGGGATGTCTACGATTCTCAAAAGTTTATTTTTAACTAAGTATCCTATCTACACGAGGGATATGTTTACTCTCCGTGCTATCTTCTATAATTTACGCGGTAACCTGTACCCAAAACTACTACTTATGGCCTTCGCTCTTTTTCTTATCATGCCGCTAAGTGGACTCATTAGCTAGCCTTAACTTAATGTTGGCTACATCGATGACTCCTATTTGCAAGGGGAGAACATGGAAGACTGCCAAGCCAATATTAGTGGTACTTGTGATTTATTTTCAAAGTTGGGTTTTATTATACACTCGGTAAAGTCAGTCCTAAAACCAGTGCAAGTGCTTATCTTTCTGGGATTTGTTTTGGACTCAGTTAATATGACTGTCTCCCTAACACAGGAAAAAATCCAGGGTATTAAGGAACAGTGCAATAAAATGATGGCACTCACTGAGCTGCCAATTTGGGAACTAGCAAGCTTTATAGGACTGCTAGTATCAAGTTTCCCTGGGGCCTTATTTGGACCTATTTAGACACCTTGAGATGGACAAAACTACTGCCTTAAGACAGAATAAAGACAATTACAATGCTCATATGAAATTGTCACAAGAAAGTCTCTGAGATAAAGTGGTGGTATGACAACATACCAACCGTTAACTACCCCATATTATTGGCTACTTCAAAGGTTGATGTAATCATTTATACTGATGCAGCAACTAAAGGATGGGGGGCAGTCAAGGATGCTGAGAAAACAGGGGGTAGATGGTCAGATGAAGAGGCCAAATACCACATCAATTGTTTGGAACTGATGGCTGCATTTTTTGGTCGTAAGGCATTTTGCAAAAATGAGCAAGACATCCATGTCCAGATTTACTCAGATAACTCTACAACTGTGAACTATATTAATGCTATGGGGGGTACACATTCCAGAGAATGTAATACTATTGCTAAAAATATTTGGCAGTGGTGCAGAGATAAACAGATATGGTTAACAGCTGCCCATATTCCAGGCACAAAAAATGTTGAGGCCGATCGAGAATAAGGTGTTTTCTCTGACAACAAAGAATGGATGATAAGACCTGACATATTCCAGAAGATTACAGATATCTGGGGAGAACCTTCCATAGATCTTTTCGCATCCAGATTAAATCATCAGGTCTCATGTTATGTATCCTGGAAACCTGACCCAGGGGCAGCTTTTATAGATGCTTTTTCTATCACATGGGATAAAACGTTTTTCTATGCTTTTCCTCCTTTTAGTTTAAGTGCCAGATGCCTACAGAAGATACAGATGGAATTTGCAGAAGGCCTCATGATAGTCCCAATATGGCCAACCCAAAGTTGGTATCCCAAACTTCTTCACATGTTAGTGGATGTTCCAAGAGTACTACCGTCGCAAAGGACTGCCCTACAAATGCCAGGGATGAAACAAAACATGGTAAGTGCTTTAAAAACTGAGTTCGCGCAGGCGCAATGCTATCTCACGTAATCCCTCAGTGCTTGGTGACAGATAGAATTACAATCAAACTTCAACTTACAGGTAAGTCTCGTTTAATTTTTAAATTTTCCGAGATCGTCGAGGTTGAGGATGCAGGGGGAATGGTGCAAAGGTTTGATCTCGTTTCGTGAGAAGATGCCCTTAATCGGGATGCGGACATATCGGCACCAATCGATCAGGTCAATGTTGGAAAGCTGCACGTCGCGAAACTTCAGGGTCGTCCGTAATCCTCCCATCGCCCGAAGAACGGAGGAGGGTGCACTTGCATACCTTTTCCCGCTTTTTTGGGCAACGGAGGGGGAGGAAATGACCGGCGCGCTGAAGCGCCTTGCATACCTTTCCCAAACAGTTTCGGAACCAGATCAATTGCGAGGGGCACACCGATAGAAGCCAACATCCCCAGAAACCCCCTGTATTGCGTAGCGCCGCCCCCGTGGACAACCCTTTGGCCGACAAGCACGCGCTCAATTTCTTTCTTCTGAAGAGGGGTCAGCGCCTGAACGAGCCGGTATAGCTGTATCTCCTGTGGGCCAATGTTGCTCCCGAAAATCTTTCTAGGTAACCTTTCAGCGCCGAAACTGAGCCCCGCGGTTGCTAAAACTTTGCCGGCAGCTTTGGTCGCAGGCGCAAGAAAAGGGCTTACCAGAGAAAACGCGGTCGAAAAAAGATTGCCGCCGCGTTGAGTATTTTTCGCTATCACGGTTTTGTTCAAACGTAGATTAGCGCCGTGCCCTTCAGCGGCCGCTTTTTTCAGCCGGTTGATCTGTGTGGGGGGCAAGAGGATTTCGTCGCTGTTCCCGATCTGGTCAATCTGGTCGGCTTTAAGGCGAATTGTTGCGCTGCTTTTTGCAACAGCAGCTTTGGAAAGGGTTTTCTTCTGGCCGTCAGTGAGCGATATCCGAAGCGGGTAATACCGCGTCGCCATCTTATACTAAAGAAAAAGTTTAAGCCACAACCAGTTCGTTTCCGATCTCCTAAGTTGATCATGATCTCTTCCTCGTTCAGGTAAGCGGCATAGATCGTGTAATCACCGTTATTAGTAGCGCTGGGGGCGGCTTTGTTCAAACGGTAATGCAAGACCAACTTTTTATCATCACCTGTTACACTTTCTTCGGATGCTCTGAGGTCAAAGTAAATGACGGGGTACATGGTGGAGTAGTTGGAGACATTCAGCTGGGTGCCTGTGTTGTAATCGTTTTTCCTCTAGCGGAAGTTGATCAAGTCGCGGCGGATCCGCGTCTGGTCGTCACCTTTATACTCCAGTTCGAGGAAATAAGACGCACCATATTGAAGGCGACAAGCGGTCAGTTTGGCGGAATTGTCATTGCAAAGGGGGTAAAGGTATCAAATTTGTAAGGTTTGTTTGTCGAAGAGAGGCGGCTGTTGGATTTTTGGTAGAAAACGAAAACGTGTTCGGCGTCTTTCACGCCGGGGGTTATTTGCCATTGCCCCCCCCGCTCCGCATCTGCTCGGCTGCTGCTAGGCGCCAGCGTTTGTTTCAAGGACCGCCATTTCTTCGGTTTCAGAAATTGTCCGTTGACCGCCTTTTGCCCTTTAGGTGACAGCATCAGTTTCGGCACCCACAATTGCATCTTTGTGACAACTATTCGCCGCTCGTCGGCACCCGTTTGATGGATCAGTTCAGCGTCGTCCTCCAGCACGATGTCGAAAAGCAGCCGCATTGGGGGCAAAAACCTGTCGGACAGCTCCTCAAAAAAGGAATAACGGTTAAGGGGGATGACGGTTTTCACGGGTGGTCCCGCACCACCATTCGAAAGAGCTCCGCGTGCTATGGCCCCAGCGTTTTGGCTCTCAGCCGCCGTCCTGGCATCATTAGGGAGCTTAAGATTCTACGACGGCGACGGCAGCGAAAACGTCCTTTCAAAATACAACTTCTCGTTTGTGTAACTCTTCCCCGATTATTCCAATTTGTTTAACATGAAAAATGCTGGCGAGCTGTCCAGGGCCTATATTACCATGAACGATGTTAAAGCAAAGAAAGAGAGAGAAAAACTTATCACCATACGCTCACGTTCTCGAGAAAACCCGAAATTTGGTCGTTTCACGTTGTTGTTTTGCAGACGACGGCAAAGAAATGTACCAAAATGTTTTTTTCTTTCTCGTTCTTTACTTTAACATCGTTCATAGTAATATAGGCCCTGGACAGCTCGCCAGCATTTTTCATGTTAAACAAATTGGAATAATCGGGGAAGAGTTACACAAACGAGAAGTTGTATTTTGAAATGACGTTTTCGTTGCCGTCGCCGTCGTAGAATCTTAAGCTCCCTATTGGCATTGTCGAGATACCAAAACTCGTCCTGGCCCACCGTTTCCGCATAGTCGTCGGAGTATTCCAACAAATTTTTAATGAACAGCACTTTGTTGATTCCGCTGGCTTCATAAAGCTTTTTCCCCGCGGAACTCAAGTCAAGTCTTTGATCAGAGAAAAAGCGCCGTTGATGGGGGCTGCCGGTCGGTTCGCATCAACACCGGTTCCGTTCCCAATAATCTGGAGCCAATATCCCGATCTTTCACCTCGAATTTCATTCCGGTTTTGACTTGGAACTGTGTGTTCGCCGGGGCGTTGAGTGGGGTGTTGATATCGAACCTCTCGTAATCGACCCTCTCGAGATTGCGCGGCTCGCAATAACTGTTGAATCTTCTTCCCCCCCCCCCCCCCCTTTTGAACTGCTTGTGCCGCGACCTTTTCAGCCGCCTGTGCCGCGCTCTTTTCGTGTAAGATAAAACTACTAGGTTTATCTGGTTATAATTGACAGTTACGTGACGTACTTCCGTTCATTGTTCAGTTTAAGTGTGACCTGCTGCGTCCCTTCTCAATCAGTTTCGTTCGAGTCTCGTGCTACACTACGCGCTCGAATTTTTCGGTTTTCTTGATGGATGAGGAAACAACCTTGTGGTGTAAGGCCAGTGGTCTCACTGGCCCCACTGTAAAAGCTTTAACAGGAGGTGAATCCGTATCCATGCAGGCCATTCAGGCAATTGACCTGCTCCCAACGTCAGTGGCTTCATAGCTCAGTTGGTTAGAGCGTCGCACCAGTATCACGAGGTCACGCGTTCAAACCCCTTAAAAGTCCTGAACTTTTTTCAGGCTTTTTTACGCTGAATTGCATATAATTGCGTGCATAACAGCGAGGATCATTCTTCATTTGATTTCATTTCCGCAGTTCATATGATTCATTTCATATACTCATCACTCACAGTTTACTTTTTATTGTTCCTATCGAAAGGGCGGCATCATTAATTTTAAACATTTTCCGGTATTTTTAGTACAAGTGCTGTTTCTATAGTAACTCGTTCCCTAAGCTATTTTAACAGTGAAGTAAAGCTATGATTGTGTTTATTTATTCTAGCCTTCCAGAAGGCGAACTCCGTGTACAGCTATACCATCTACGCAGTTCTGTGGCTCTTTGGTCAGCAGGTGGTCCCCTACCTGCTGATCAAATACTCAGAGAACTCCGGGCAGTTTGAGATTGCCCTCAACGTCAATCAGGCGTCGATTACGCTATCAGAATGAGACCCTCCCATCACTAAAATATAGCCTGCTTTAGTTGTTATTCCGAATTCTCTAAAACCAGACTGACCGTCGCCATTGTGGTTGTGGCTTCCCCTCTTGTGTTGGTGTCGTCTGCCAGAAAGTTTCCTCTCTGTTTATGGCATTTGCTTCTTCATTTTCCTGTAATCTATCCACATCTATGTCAACGGGCTGTATCTGGCCACAGTCACAGTATGGCTTCGTGCCATAATTTCCTTCCAAGATCATTTCGTGCTCAGCAATTCCATGTTCAACTTTGTCAGCACCCGACAACTCGTCTTCGATGCTCACGCGGAGCCCACAAATCTTGTCAACCAGTAGTAGCTCTAGAAATGTAGTAATTGCTGCCCATGCGGCAACAGCAACGGCTGTGAGCATTTGTACTCCCAGAAAGTGCCATGGACCCCCCTTGAAGATCCCATATTTGTTGGAGAATCCATTTTCAAGATCTCTCTCGGCAAACAAGGAAACACTCAGTAGGCCCCAAATTCCTGCAAAGCAGTGGGTTGGGACACAACCAACAGGATCATCGATTCGCAGCCAGTTGAGAAGAGCACATCCTGGGCATGCCAGAAGAGCGCCTACTGCGCCAATAAGGAAGGTTTCCCAAGGGCGTGCAACAGGGCCGATGGCTGTGGAGCAGAAGCAAATACGTAGCATAACATTCTTACTCTCACGCCTTTGCCGGTGTTGTTTCTTTGTAAAGAGATCATCATTTCGTCATATCTCACGAGTACGGCGTGAATACTAGTCTATGTATACACATGCATCCATGAAAACTGACTGGACTTGTCAAAATGCGGCTGTACTGTGACCACACTTACACAATCCCTTTTTTTTTAAAGCAATAAAGCTTGCAGTCGGCGTCAATCCTTGAGGTCCTATTAAAGGTTATCGGATACGGGATATTTAGGTAGAACATTGGAAGGATACGAGATATTTGTTGGAAAACTTAACAGGATACGGGATATTTAAAAAGAAATTCTGGGATAACGAACATCAAAGTTGTCACTTTTCAACAGAATAAAATGGTTTAAAATAGGTCAATTGATCAATTATGAAGGCGCAAAAAGTGAAAAAACATACTTGCCGATGGGATTATTTGCAGAATTATATTTTGCATCAAACATTGACAATGCCTGCCAATGTCGGCCCTTCCACATAGTTTGTCTAGTTCCCAAACATATTACGTGCACTGACGTCATCAGTAGTGTCTTGCATTATAGGGATACAAACCAGAGGAATTAATGGGTTACGGGACATTCGGGACAAAACTTACTGCGCTTTTCAAAAACACGCGAACTCTGAGGTTCAAAAGTCGCCTTTATAACAATAGGCCATATTCGTATTCTCGGTATTGAACTGGATCTAGCATGAAGTGGAGGCTCTTGCGGGGGAATACATTTACAAAAAAGATTCCCCCGCAAGAGCCTCCATTTCATGCTAGATCCAGTTCAATACCGAGAATACGAATATGGCCTATTACGTTTTTCGCTGCCGTCAATCATAATTTCGATCACAAGGAACGAACCTTCAAATTCAGAAACACACAAAACGGATCGAAATCCACCAATCACCAATCACAAACCATGACCTTTTGAACTCGTTGAAGTAAACTTCTGTTTCCTATGAGGCCCGCTAAGATGATTGACGGCAGCGAAAAGCGCAAACGTCAGTTAGCTTTAGAACTTCAGAGTTCGCATGTTATTGAAAACCGCAGTAATGTCATATGGGATACAGTAAAAACCCTCGTGTAAGAACCTACTTTTTTAGGGCCCGATTACATGGCGAATTTCAGCCCGGGCTGAAATGTCAGCCCAGTCAACAGGGCTGAAATTTTGTTGCGATTACCTGACGAACTTCAGCCCGGGCTGAAATATTAACTTTTCCTTCCTACTAGCAGCAGCCAGCTTGTTTCCTGGAAAACAAAATCACTGCGCATGTCCAAGCTCACTATTCAGCCCGGGCTGAAATTCCGTTTCGATTACATGAGGTTTTTTCAGATTTTCTGGCCCGTTTGCCCGGGCTGAAAATCCTAGCCCGGTTTGAGCAAACCGGGCTAGGATTTTCAGCCCAGGCTGAAATGCGCCCCGGGCTGAATCACTCTCCATGTAATCGACAATTTGATTTTAAGAGGATTTGTTTCAGAAGCCGGGCTGAAGTTTCAGCTCGGTTAACCGGGCTGAAATTTCAGCCCGGGCTGAAATTCGCCATGTAATCGGGCCCTTAGAGTTTGGCAAAACAGGTTCTTATATTTTATGGTACTTACTGGCATTTTAGGCTAAGTAGGTTCTTAATTAGGTTTTTAATTTTTACGGAGTAGAAAAAAGTATAATATATGGTTTGTTCTTCATTATAGACTGTTATTTTATAGAACAAATGCTTATAATCAAGAACAAACCAGTTATATATCAGAAAATGCCAGATCTAAACTTGCAACAAGAAATGGCTTTGTGTCCTCTGTACTGGTTTATATAAAAATGAGCTGCAAGATGATACAGGCATGGAACACTTAAACCGAGACGAGGATTACATACAAATGATACATTCTTTTAATTGTAGCAGAATTGTTTTATAACAACAGTTCACATTTAACATACATTGTACATTTTTAGTTTCACTGTGCAATTTTTTGATCTCTAAAGACAACCTTTTTGGTAAAATATTATAAATAAAATAGTTTAACCCCACATATAAGAACCTGTTGGAATGTTTTGGCTAAACAGGTTCTTATATATTGGGGTATTAAAGTAGCAAATTTCTGCCTGGAGGTTCTTAATTTTCTAGGTTCTTACACGCGGGTTTTTACTGTACTCGGACCGCCCCCCTCCGAATGGGGCCTCATCCTGACATAAATTCCCTGAACTATACTTGTTATACTAATCTGATGAATAAGTCTGCGACTTGTATGGTCTTAAATCCAAGATGAACCGAAGCAGTCATAATTCTAAGCTTGTACCGTCTGTGGAGGTGACTTCGTAATTAGCGTGCATGTATCACCTTGGGTTAATTTACCTGTTATGCTGACCAACCCTGCCAGAATGCCAGTCACAAAGATTGGAATGTTCAGCTTGTTTTTAAAGAAAATGTAACTAGAGAGATGGAGAGAAAATCACAGAAAGAAATCATGCCTTTTGCACATTACCACATTTAGTTTGTAAATAAAGGACATTAATTTGGATCTCTGGTTAACTTGGTTGTTAATAAATAAGTAAATAGAGGAAAATAAGAAAAAAGAAAAAAATAGAAAAAAATGTATATACCAGTCCTTGCAAAAAACATGTGGAATTCTTAGAATGTTGACTTTAGTGATAAGCCATTCCACTTCCTTCAGAATAGCGTGTTAATTCATAGCCACCAAACGAAAGAAAACCGCACTTAGTTATACTCAAATTTTAGTTTCATTCCTTCACAAGTGTATTTATTTGAATGCAAAAAATAGGGACTTTAGGTCTAGTGACATTGGTCCAAAATTTTACACCACAAAATCAGCTTTTCTTTTCTTCTTGTTTTTCTTGTTTGTTTTTTGAACGGACCATATATCACCCTTTATAATTATGTCGTTTGGCGGAGACCACTGAAACTCACCTGTATACCATTCCCAGAATTCCTCCACCTATGGAGCCATGGATTGTTACGACAGCTGCCCTGTATGAAGGTGACAAAGTTGAGAGCACATGAAACAAATTCAAATTTTATGATTTATAGTGAGAGCGAAGTGGTCACTATGTGTTTGAGTGTCATTTGCTTGCTTAAAGTGCACATGAAACGAAATTATACCACGAAATTATAAATACTTTAACGGAAAAATAAAGTATCTGGCTCCGCGGAAACTTATTTTAAAAAGGGACAAAAGTTTGGTATTTCGTGGTAAAATTTTAGACCAGGGCCTGGGGTCTAATCTAGTGGTCGTGACGTCATTCATGTGTATTGACAACAGCGTCTCTTCAGTGCGACCCTCATTTTGCAAAAGAATCCGGTGGACTTTGAAAGCTACTTTTTCTATTGATATGGCTGAAAGCGATCAGGAATTCTCCTCCAGTACATCCGAAGAAGATCTAGAGTCTAACACACGAATGGACGTCACAATGACCTTGTGGCCGCGCGAAGAATGTGGCAAATTTCAGACGCGGAAATGCAAATTTCAAAGAGTGAAAACCAGTGGATAAGCTTCGTTTACAAGGGGAAAGAAGTTAAAAATAAAATAGCGAGCATGTAAACCACTCGAAAATGTGAAAAAAGAGGTGGTAAAATTTCACTTCATGTGCACTTTAATATCAAGACCAAAGAACGAAAAGTTTGGTCGTTTCGGCTGGCTTAGTGTGAAGTGTTCAATACTTACCACCTTTTCCTGATATCTTATGCTCCACACCAACCGGGTGTGACCGAATTTGCACTCATCCAAGTTGGCGGCCACCGATCAAAACAAAATAAAGACGGACCACGTAAAAAACGCAGTTTACTTTCTATTTGATGTTAAATGGATTTTCCGTTTATATTTCTTTTTCCTTTAATTATTATAACCAAAAATATAATTTAGCCTCGTAAATCTTGGTGTATCGTCGTAATAGTTGCACGATGGTGTAATGTAAGCAAACCATTTCGACTTTAAAAATTAGCGCAATAAATCTTGGAAACAAGAAAGACAAAGAAATGCTACAGATTGATCGCTAGGAAAAGGAAGCGGTCTTTTACTACAAAATTTTTCACAGAGCTCTGTATGTGACGACGGTTGATTGACAAATAATCGAGACGTATTTGTTTAAGTGATACTAATACTAGAGTGTTAGAAGGTGTTTTGAAATACTTGTCAAGTGACACACAAATTTGGCGCGTGGATGAATTTAGAAGGTTACATCTTAATTGCCCGCGCCGCCATCTTGGATGATATGCAAATTGCGATCCATCTTAAATAGCGATCAGATGCAAACTGCGTGATTACTAAATAAGGAGATGTCGTGCGTCCTAGTTACACACATCCCGCTTCCAATTAGTGCTGATCAGCATCAAAATTGAGTAGAGGGATCTCCATTGGAAACAAAAGGATTGACGGGGGATTAAAAATCCAACAGACACTGTAGACCATTTTTTGTGGCGAAAGGTCTTCTGGGAAGGCTTTCGCCGCTATGCCATGGCGTTGAGTGAGTGAAAGCGTAACCATCTATATTGCGCAATACTGGGCAAATATCTATTTCACAGACTTGGTACATCAATTGTCAGAAATAAACTCTATTTGTTACCCAATTTATTTTTTCAAAACACAATACCCTTTTGGTTTTCTATTCAGCCTAAGCTAAATGCACTCATAGACTGCCTATTTTTTTTCTTTTGATCTAACGAAGGGGTGTAGCGGTCGTGAATGACCTTTATCAACAACAAGAACCATGTGGCTATTCCTTTGAATAGTGATCACAAGAAATAACACACTGTTGTACCTTGAAGCTAGTTTCCATTTCATGCCGCTTATACCAAACGTACTTCCGCAGTTGAAGCCCAACCAGCCCCACCACAACATGAAGGTTCCTAGGATAACATTTGTCGGCGAGGCCATTTGGTTTGGTGGTCCGTTTGCATCAAAGCGTCCTGTTCGTGGCTTCAGCATTAACGTGGCCACTAAGCCACTAACACCTCCCACGAGATGCACTGGACCACAGCCGGCGATATCCACTGCGCCCATCTTACGAAGCCATCCACTGTCACTCCAGATCCAATGTGCAGGAAAACTGTATGTCAGCGTGTTGAGGAAAGAGTACATTGTGTACGCTTTTAAACTTGTTCTTTCAGCCATCGCTCCAGAAACAATGGTAGTGGCAGTAGTCGAAAACGACAGGTAGAAAAAGTACCTTGAAAACACATGTCCCATTTCGTTTTCATTTGTATCCGTTAAGAAGTAGCCTAGCCCACAGAATGCGTTTCCACGACCGCTTGTGCCAAAGCTGAAAGCGAATCCAAATAGCCAGTAGGACAATCCTCCATAGATCACATCAACCGCGTTCTTGACCATGATGTTTACTTCGTTTTTCCTGGAGACCATGCCAGATTCGAAGAGGCCGAATCCAGACTGCATGGTGAAGATGGTAAAGGCGTTCGTGAGAATCCAAGTGGCATCATCGACATCATCTGAATGGATTCCATCTCTATGTGTATTTGTTGATGGTGTTATGACCGCCATCGCTGAGTTTGATGTCCAACTTGGCGTGCTCGTTTAATCAGTTGTTCCGGCTGCAACAGAATTTAAAATGTTTCACATGGCTCTAAATAGCGTACGAATCGTCAAGTGTGATTTTGAAGTCTTCTCTATAATGGTAAAGAGAAGTGAGGAATAGGCTCTTACCGAAAGTGCTCGTAAAAAAAGCATTAAATGCTAAAAGCAGTGCTTGTTTTTTGCCAAAAAAGTGCTAAAGTAATGCTAATTTTTTTAAAAAGTGCTCCTCGGTTACATAAAAATGCTCACTTTTTTCCGATTCTTTTAAACATAGAGTATTACATTTTTCAGATTTTCAGTTACATTTTTCAACAACAAATTCTAACGAAATTCAAGCCGGAATAAACTCTCGTCACTTCGAGGTTACAGTATTACATTTCGTTCAATTTATTTAACTGCGGGCGAACTTCTCTTGAACTCCGAATTAAAAGGAAGGCGTTAAAATTGTGAAGAACTCGTGCGCTCACGTTCTATATCAAACCGCGGCTACGTCAGTTTACGTTATTATGGAGCTTACGAATCGACGACTTTTACACGGCGGCGCCGTTAGATTGGGTGACATGCCCTCTGCGCATGCCTGACTGAGCACTTGCCGGCGTCGCACTAAAGTCGACGACGTTGATTTGAACGATTTGCCGGCGTCTTGGAAATAGCAGGACGTGAGATTCATTTCTCAAAGTTTTCCTCCGATACTTCAGATGTTTTTGCCAAATAATTCAAGTATCACACTAGGGGCATGTTCTTGACATATGGTTTTGATTTTTTTGTCTGTTTTCATTCAAGTTACGGCCTTTTACAGCGCCATGGCGAATAGTCCAACTAACAATGAAAGCGCTAAGTAAGTGGTTATCCCGTCAGGTGGCTGCAGCTGTTCAGCAAGTTTATAAAATAAATAAAATAACTAACTTTTATTTACCCTCGGCAGTATTCATAGCACACAAATGTTAGTGGGGTCGAGCAAATACATGAAACAAATAATCAGTTATATCAAACCTAACATGATTAAGCTTATCAATGTTCTCCCTGTAGAAACGATCTCGGTCTTGCAATTCATCTTTTGTTTTTTCCAAACTTTCGTTGTTCCAGCACGGAAACTCTGGATTTGTTCACTTATGAGCATCGTATAAACGTAAAACTTCTTATTCGTTTGTAAAGCTGTTTCGGAAAACATCATGTAATAGCCCATTGCAGAAACGTGAGGGGACTGGGATAAAGTGTGGTTGTTTTTTGTTTGTTTGAAAAACTAAGATATTCATGAAAGATCAACTAACTTTGAGAGTCTTAAGCAAGAATAGAAGTATTATTTAGTGGAGGAAAATGGCAAAATGATAGCTCCTCAAATATCACCTAAAATAGAGAGTTTGTATGGATTGGGTGGACAGGCCAAAAAATTGTAAGGGTTTGTATGGAATTTTGCAACTTTTGCAAGACGCTCATTTGGACAATTTACAGCTGAAAACTCTCAAACTTGACTGGGTAGCTTTTCATTCAGTAACATTTCAGTTGAAATGTTTAGATTTTCAATCTAATCAATATAAGAAACTGGTCCGAGTCCTCTCACGTTTCTGCAATGGGCTATACAAGCTCTCTTTTCTTCAAAGACAGGCATTTTGGTTTGAAGAACTCGCCTTGTGAAAAGATAATTAAAAGCAAACTTCAGAAACGGCGGAAAAATTTGTCGCGCGCGCACAAACGTCGTCGTCTTTACTGAGAATCGTAAATTCAAATTTCTACAGGACGACGACGTGAACCTATGACACACTCAACACACACACTCAACCAAGATAGGAGAAGAAAAAGTAGGAACCAGCCACTGAGAACGTTTGGCAGGAAAATCTATAAAAGCGGTTCATGCCGAAAGTTTTCAACAGTGCTTTGAACACAATCAGATTATAAATCAGTCGAAGACGGAGATGAACAAAATTTTGATGAGAAAAGAAGATTGTGGGCCACATTTTATGTGTTTTCTGCAGACTTCAAGACGTGTGAAAATTGGTTGAAAATTTGTGTTCTTGTTCTGACTCTTGACTTGAGCTGCATGAAAAAGGCAAAAATGGTTTGGGTTGACGAAATGATTTGCGTATATAATTAACAAACTTTTAAATGTTGGAAACGGTTTATGAAAACTCAGTTAAATGACTTGCGAGATGTGAAATATCACTGTTCAGTTATAACTATCAATATTTTTTACATGAATTAATACTCCGTAACGAACCGTGTACCGCCCTCACCTTTTTGGTTCCCCTCTGTCAAACTTCAGTATGAGTTAGTTGGGTACGATCTGTGAAACTTCTCGTGTATATTCGAAATTTGCTACTCCGTCCAGGTAACTTAGTGACGTTTGCCGTGCCGCTGTTTGCTGGCTTTACTATCCAAACTACCCCGAGCGAATTAAACAAACATGATCTGTTCAGACTTCCGGTGTCCAGCTTATTCGACGCCGACAGACATTAATGATGTGGAATCGTATCAATTAGATCATCAAATTGAGGAATGAAGAAACATCCGCAATATGGTGTTAATTTTATGACGGAAATGTCGTTTTTTAATAGCTACATCACATACGACACTAGTAAAGTGCACCAATACGAGGGAGGCTACGCGATCATTGTATCCCGACGTTTTACAGCTCGTAGACATTAATGAAGTGCGGGGTTTTAATTGTTAATTTTGCAGTATGAAACTAAAATTTGTCGAACACAGTATTTTCAAGAATAGCGCTCACGGTCCAATAGGACTCGGGGGGGGGGGGGGGGGGGCAACCCTAACAAGGCCTGTTTCGGGAGAAAAACGAAATTCTTCCGGAATCTGGAGATTTTGTCGGAAATAGGAAGACTCGATAATTTTTCTGGGAAATGTGACAGTTTAGGGACATTGCAGAAAGTTACACATAGCGTTATTCACCCCCCCCCCCCCCCCTAATAGGCGGCTTCCCACGATTAGGTACCCACAAGCCTCCCTTTCTTAAATAGCATTATAAGGAAACGTGTTCAGGAAATATCAGATTAAAAAAAGGTTTGGACTCAAATTTGCTTCAACATTCAGTTTGCTATAAAAAATGCGGGATCTTGTTGAAGCCGTTAAAAAAACATTGACAGCTATGAGTTTAACACCTGCAGTATGGTAGGCAAATTTCGCAGTATGGGTTAAAAGAGACATTGAGCTGAAAGCTAAGAAAGTCTTATCTATATATCCATTCAAGGATTGATATTATAAGCTGCTGCCTAATTTTGGAAAATCCAGAGCGATGTTATTTCACTATCTTACACATTTCGTTTTCCTTCGAAAGCAACAGTTACGTGATGATTAATATTTTCATGCCTCACGAGAGCAAACAAAAACCTACAACTTCCAAATTAAATGCAAATGTCTTGGTCACTTAAGGCTTCTAAACCCTGCAAACTGTCATTTGAACCAAGCATTATCAAAAAGCACTTCTTCTGTCCTGTCAAATTGGTCACTTTGTTCACTACAAATAAAACTTTACAGAAGTTGTCATATTGTTCAGTTTATATTTGAGATCAGTCGCCTGTCAAAGAAGATTACATCGGAAATTCTTTTGAAATTTTCTTGCGGTGATAGCCGATCTATTGTAATACTGACTGTTGAAAGATTTCACCACTCAGGCACCGAATTCTCTTTTTTTCTGAGATTTTGGTGAGTCCTGTATATGTTTTGTTCTAAAATGTGTCATTCAACCAAATTGTTTTGTGGATTTTTAAAAATGTTGCCTAGTTACTGATACTGTGTCAGTAACACGGCGTTTCGCTTCCATTGTTTCACCGCGATTCATTTAAGGTTTTTAGACATGCTCAGAAAGAACGGTGGCCATAAGATCCCACGTTTACAATTTCTAGTTTATGGTTTACGTAATGAACCTTAGCTGGATTCTGAATATGAGACGAATTCTTAAGGCCGGTTTTCATATTTCGGGAAAATCATAGACGATCGGGGATTTTACTGTTTCCCGACCGTCCCAGATTTTGTCGAGATATCAGAAAATCGCCAGACGTTGATTACAGACGCCATTTTTATTTGTGACGAAGGGAATAGATCCAAGCAATTTAGAGGATTTGTAACGGCCCAAAACTATCGCCGACGGCCCGGACAGAACAAATTTGAGTTTCATATGTCGGGAGTGATCGCCGACCATCTCGGAAATCTGGAAGGAGTCGGGAAAATGGAAACACACCCAGTTTTCCCGATTTCTCTCTGACCATCCCAGACGATCGAGGATGTCTACGATTCTCAAAAGTTTATTTTTAACTAAGTATCCTATCTACACGAGGAATATGTTTACTCTCCGTACTATCTTCTATAATTTACGCGGTAACTACATACTGACATTTCCTGTACCTAAAACTACTACTTATGGCCTTCGTTATTTGTCTTATCATGCCGCTAAGTGGACTCACTGCCGGACTTAAATGACTTTAAAAAAGCATTAGCTAGCCTTAACTTAATGTAAATTTGGTACCTTTTGTAAATTTCTGCATGATATAGTATTTTTAAAATATTCCGTACATAGATTTCTTTTATTTTAGTCATTAATTGTAAATATTGTACAGAATCGAAGTTTGTAAGTTATTGTATATTTTGTTAATTTCTTTTGTTATTGTTCTCTCGGAAAAATTCGCTTTTATTATAACTACTCTTAAATTCGAGAAAAATAAAGTTTATGTATGTTTATTAGTTCGCAAAGTCTGGAACAGTCGGGAAGCAGTGAAATCCCCGATCGTCTGGGATTTTCTCGAAATATGACGGTGACAAGTCAAATTTCAAAATGTCTCCCTTGTTTTTTTTCTAACTTGCTCGACTCCCGGGGCCCGTTTCCCGAAAGTCCCGCAACCTTTTCGGGTCCGAAAAGCCATTTCTAAAAGTGCGACCAGCTTATTCTAAAATGCTGCTCTTTTACTACGATTCTAAGACACGAAAGGGAAAATTTGTTACAAAATTCCATGCCTGGAATCGTCTTCGTTTTTAAGATACGTGGGAAATTATGGCATCCGAAATAGTCCCGAAAAGTTTCGGGGGTTTCGAGAAACGGACCCCAGAATCAAAAACACCAACGACATTGTTATTCGCTTGTTCCAGATTTCTCATTTAATATGCACATTTATGTTCTGTTAAATTAGTTCATGACTGTTTTGTCTCACCTTATTTGTGGCTGCCTGTCTAATAAAATGTTATTTGCGTGGCGACGGCATTGCTGTTAGGATACGAGAAAAATTCACCGTACTATATTTCAGTTTCTCAGTGAATAAACATTCTTTTTTGTTTCATCAGTATAGCGAATCATGAATTGGGTTCATCACGATCATGATCATCATCGTTATCAGATCTTCATCATTATCATCATCATCATCATCATTGTCGCTATCGTCATCGTCATCATTACTTGTTTCTGTATCATCTCTCTTTATTTATTTATTTATGAAAGTGGATGGTCTATCGCACACTCACGTTCTCGATGGGTCGTAAACTTTATGAAGGCGTACGCCTAACCGCTGCCGGTCATTTCGACAGCGCTGCTCATCAGATTTGGTTACAACAACTTGTAGCCGAGTCGTTACGACGTCACCCAATCATCCAACCTTGAAACTGTACAACCATATGGTCATGAAGATGATGAAATGAAAAAACATTTAATCCAAACACTACAAATAACTAACGAAAGATATGCGATATACTGAAAAGAAACAACTTACTTTTGCGACCTGTGCTCGTTTTTTCAATTTTCTGCTTTGTGATCTTTATAGTCTCCTCATGCAACGCTCAAGAGCCAATATTTATTATTCGCATGTCCATTATTTGCTTCTTATTCAACGGTTACGCTTGTGTAGATGCTCTATCGTGCATGATTATTTATTTTTAAGTTGACGGTAATTTATGTATGACAGTAATGGCTGATTTCAAAATGTGAAAACTTTTGACTTAATTTGCGTGATCTGAGAAACTAAACTTTTGTCTTGTAAAACGCTACATAAAACTTCTACAACTCTGAACATCCTCGTGCAAACCATGGTTCGCAATAGTTTTCACCTTCAACCTGATCAAGATTTAGCTGGGCCAACATCTTGGGTGTATTTGAACTCTTACGGAACCCAGCACAGTGTTTAACTGGAACGCATCTTCTCAGTCCAAATTTCATGGCAATGCATGGTACTTTCAATACCCTTTTCTGGGTATGACTCGGAAGAAAGTAAAAATACTGCGGCATAGCTTTACACTGAAGAAACAATAGTGGCCTCTTGGAGTTTGACACTGTTACTAGGTAACTCATGATTGACCAGAGACAGAGCTTTTGGGTTAGAGGACTGTGTCCTCACTCCTTTCAATCGAACTACACCTTTCCGCCATGATATATTAATTTGCGAAATCGAGGAATGTCTGCACGCAATTTTGTTCCACAGCACCTCTTTAAAAGCTCGACGAAAATCAGGCTTGAAAAATGTGTACAGCAATGGGTTGACGATGCAGGTCACGTAACGCAAGGTTGCAAACCACTGCAGGTAGCTATCAAAATTTTTGATGTCAACTTTCATATTCACCAGCAACACCATCATGTACCATGGCAACCAACAGACGGCGAACACAGTGGCCATCGCTGCAAATATGGTGCAAACTCGACGCCTTTGTTTGTTTGTCTCAAAGCTGCGGCTGTTGCGTCTCAGAAGCACGGGTTGTTTCTGTCCACTTTTGCCGGATATAACCCTAAACATGACGACTAAAGCGTAAATGATGAAGAGATACGACAAGACGAACACAGCAAAGAGGCAGACAATGCTGTAACCCAGCAGGAGATGGGCCTTAACTTTCACGTCACTGACCTTGATCCAAGAGAATGGCGTGAAAGCAATGATAAGAGAAACGAACCAAACGGTGGTAATCACTCTGAACACAACTTTCCTGGTTAGCAAGCGATGCTTCCACGGCCACACAATGGAAAAGTACTTCTCGCCTACAACGACAAGGATGTGATATACCGTGGCCGTTGCCGTTAAGGTGTGTAACACAAACACCAGATACCTCAGGTAAAAAGTTACTTCTTGAGAACGGATCGCTGATGTGAGAAAGGTGATGATAAACAAAGGAATGTTAACAGATCCGGTTATAAAGTCGCAAACTGCCAAACTAACGAGCGGAAAGTTCGATAACGTTCGTAAATACTTGCGTCTTAGGAAAAGAACAATAACCAGGGCATTTGTTGCCACGATGGCGAGTGAAAGAGGGACAAGCCTGGCGATTTCGTTGTAAATTGGCTGTGTCTGGGAAGAGGTCTCGTTGCCCGCCATAGTTTAACGTCTTTACTGACTTTACCCAACAATCCAGTATCTGAATCGACCTTCAGGTGTGCTTTGATGAAGAAACTCAGGAAACTTCTCAGGCCATGAATCAGAGAAAACTGTGGATGATTTCCATCAAAATATCTACTTACGTGTCTAAACTGATCCCAGGATATGAACGCAACATATGCCTAGCATAAGTGGGTTACGCACATTGCATTCAATTGTTCACTCGGCGCGCCCCAATTGACAACAGCGGGTCAGACATAACTCTTGTATTGTTTTACGAAGTGTTCAGTGGATGCAAACACGCGATGTAGATACGCTATATTGACGCGCATTTAAGTGCATCGCTGGGTATAGTTTTTTGTGGCGTAATTTGATTGTAGCTGTCGATCGCGAGTTGAATCTTTGTATAGGCAACCACATAACATTAAGATGTTGGCGTCACAGTGTAACCATATCCTGTTTAATATTGTGACTACGGAATATTATTTCTATGTTTTGCATAATAATCACATGGTTTTGAAACATTTTGAGACTAAACGTTTTGAAGAATAGAGAATCCCGTTGAGAAAAGGATAAACTGACATTAGTGGAATCTTTGACATCAGGGTAACATTTTACACAAGTTACGAAAATGTTGCAAATTTCCAGTTTGACGCCAAAGTAGCCATGGCTGAAATGTCATCCTTATATATATATATATATATATATATATATATATATATTTTTTATCGCTGTTGTGATCAGCCGAAATCCTAGACTGCGTACAGACGTGTCCTATTTCCTTTATGTATAGTAGGAGACTTCTGCATGTAGGCTACTGAAATCCAAGGTCCGTACTGTGGTCTGTTAGCTCCGCATTTAAAATGACAAACCAAATCTAAAACCATTAAAAGGGGAAGTCTCACGGAGGTTTTCGTCATTTTGCTCAAAATTCACTTTATCTAGCTTCAAACTGACTTTGTTAATATTCGACTCCTTTCTACATCGCTAATTCCAAGAAATAAAAGAATTTAGAGTGAAACGGACGAACCGAAATATGTTAAATTCCATTTTTAGAGAGGAAAATTCAATTCATACTTGAAAACTGAGCCGACGTTTTCAAGTTTGAACTGATCCCTGTCTCGGTTGTCTGCCTCCGAAATCGTATGAGTATAATTTCTTTGCATTGTATAACAGGGGCATTTTTTGTAGGGGGGAATTAACTCCGTGGCTGAGCGAGAGGTGCCCTGTTACAAGTGGTGGATCCGAACTTCACTCAGGAACATGTTGGAGATCTTCACTCATTTCGTTACAGTCAGAGCTCAAAGCTCTGCTGTCAGGCTTATTGTCATATACGATTTCCAACCAATAATACTTGGACAACTTATGCACTTACGTAAGCTTAGCAAATGGAAGGAATTCGCACTTTTCACCCCTTTACAATTCAACGCTCATTTTACATTCTAAGGCGTTATTCTAAGGACAGGTGGAAAACACCTAAATTACTCGCTTTATGATCAGAAACATTGCGACATTGCCTAACTTTTCTTAAATCTCATTTTACTGGAATACGTCCCGTAACAATTATAGTCAACCTTTAAAGGAATTTTAACCATTATTTTACCTTTGGCATCAACCGAAAAGTGAATTTTTGATCTTCAATGTGTTACTGAAACTAGCATGAGACTGCCCCTTTAATGAGCACAGTCTGAACTGTAAAGTAAGATGGAGTGTTTACATGTGCACTCTAACTTGAATAGCCCTATATTGAAGCCTGTGTCTAACAATTACCACCAACTGGCCAATATGCCGACGAGTGCACTTTAAGGAGAGGACAGGACTGAACATGCCAAGGCCGCCGATTTGGCGTCGAAAATGAAAAGAAAAAAAAAATACACTCGTTTTTTATAAGAACGTCGAAATTTGAACCTGAAAACGTTCTTAACACGTTCTTACGTTACATGGTGTAGTTATTTCAATAAATCATTGCGGGCCTGGCCAGAAAACCGATCAAAGTTCATTGTTTTGCGGCGATGTGTTATCAAGTTGCTTGTCATACGCTTGTGCGGCTTACTCTGATGCTGCGCCAAACAACTCTGGGTAAATATGGCTTGACTACTCATTAAAAAAACAAAAATGAGCACATTAAAATACGATCATAATTGACTCTCAAGCTGGGTATGTTCTCAGCATGTTCTTAAAATTTGGCTTAATCTCAGCCTCAACGTTCTTTAAAAAAGATGTAGTGTTTTCAAAGTCATTGGAAACTGGTGCCAAAACAAAAAAACAGTTGACAGTTTCATTTTCTATGATGGCGTAAGATTGCCAGACTGTCAGGCCGAAGAAATTGAGTGCATTAATTTGACAAGAACTAAACGTTTTCAAAGAGCCGGGGGGAGGGGGAGGGAATTGCAGGTGGGGCACCTGCCCATTTGGACCAGTTGAACCAGACAAATAAATGCTGTGGATTAAGAATTTTCATAATTCAATGGATTTGTTTTCTTTAGCCTCAGTGGATTTGATTGTGTTGTCTTGCGATTCAGGTTGTCACCCCCCCCCCCCAAAAAAAAAATGTTGTGAGCACTGAAACAGAGAACACTTTTACACTTGTCTGAGGTTGATTTTTTAGTCGAAGACATGTCATATTTAGTACTGAAAATGGCGTTTCAGCATCCAGATTTCAAATTGTTCTGGAGGAGGATACCCCCAGACCTTCCCACAAGTTTCCAACCTTCTGCACTCGCGAGAGTGCTCGCTCCCGCACCCCCTTTACAAAAAACCTTGCTACGACGCTAAAGAGGAATGTGTTGCGGCCCCTCTATCGTTTATCCGATACAAGACGTCCAGGAACCCTTGACAAGACTGATTCAATAATCCGTTGGAGATTTGAATGTGAAGACCATTTGCATTCAAGGTAACGTGGAAGAACTGAAATACATATATAAACTGACTTTAATTTTAAGTTCACGCCTATTGTTACAAGCATTTTGATACTTGTTAACTTGCTATTTTAATTTTGGTAATAAATATATAAACATCTCGTTTACTCTTTAACATTCCTGACTATGCAACTTATCTAAATTAAAACACGGAAATTAGAGAACGTCATTTAGCAACTGGGGCCCTCAGGCTCTTAACGTATCCGGATGTTTCAACTAGCTTCACAAAAAATAGGCCTCGTAGTTTAGGTCTGATCTTGAATCCTCGACCTTAAATTACATTAAATTAACATTACAACTGCATATAAAATTCGGCTCTAGCAGTGCAAGTGTTAGTAAGAGAGATAGATTGATTGATGCATGTACGCAATAAGGGAGAACGATCTTTGCGACGATGTATTTTTCTTTTTGATGCATTTTTTATTCAATAGTGAAAATATGAGCTTGCTGATATAATGGAGAATTGTGTATGTAAAAATCGAATTTTCTTGAGCAACCTCAGTGACTCAATTAGCTAAAAAAAACCTATGAAAGGTACTCCCTATCTGAGCTAAATCAGTATTCTGTGTGGTTCAAAAAGCCACAAAGTGTGTTTCAGTTTAATTTTGTCTTCATAGCACGCTTTTCAGCTAACGCGTACACCCAGCGTGACACACAGTGGATTTGACTCAAAATTGGAATGTGTGAGGGACAAAGAAGCAGCTATTCTCTTAAAAGTAATAACTGAAGAAGAGGTAAATACTAGGATTTATTATATCTCAGTTAGTAAGCACGCTGGGATAGTCCGGCTAAATTTGAAAGTTTCCTTTCCCGCGCGCCAGATTAACCTCAGAAATATAATAAATATCTTACTAACCTTGTTTTCTCGGTCCTTACTGTAAGTTACGGATCCTGTTTTTTTCCCGTTCTTTTATCGCCCGCGCGCTTCGCGCTTGGGTCATAAATGAACGGGAAAAAACGCCGTCCGTAACAGTACAGACCTCGGTTAGTAAGAGGTGTATAGAAAATAGAAAAAAAAAAAAAGGAAAAGCCGAAGAAGAGGGCCAAACCTGCATGTTCGAAGTTTAGGTTAGAACGACATACATCTCGTCACATTTCAGTGCGTATATACAATAATTGGTTGTTTTTACTTGATCCCCCTCCCCCCTCTCCCCGTCTTCGATTTCATATAAAGAACTTCACATAGATCTCGCTTGTCCCGGGCTTGTCAGTAATGCGTTTTCCTTACTGCCATGCTTGAGATGTCAACTTGTAACTGACCACATCGACAAGGTCCCTGTCTACTGGATCAACATCTACACTTGGAGCTGTTTTTGGACGCTCGATCTCTTCGTCTGCTTCAAAGGAAATGTGTTCCACACCATTACCGTTGCTATGGGTTTGGCCGTAGACCTTGTCCCGGATGTAAGGCGTAACTGGGACACCGTATTCAATTCCATGCTCAACTTTGTCAGCACCCAGCAATTCGTCCTCTAAGCTCATGCGCATTCCAACCAGCTTATCGATCAATAATAATTCGAGGAAAGTAGTAATTGCGGCCCAGGCGGTAACTGCCACGGTCAGTAACAACTGCACACCCAAGAAGCGCCAAGGACCACCCTTGAAGATTCCATAATCGTCGGCAGAAGGTTCATCTTTTAGGATGTCTTTCTCGGCAAAGAAAGCTACGGCCAGTAAGCCCCATACTCCTGCAACAGCATGCGTTGGGACGCAGCCGACCGGGTCATCGATTCGAAGCCGCTCCAGAAGAGCACATCCGGGGCATGCCAACAGAGCGCCGATGGCACCAATAAGGAGTGCTTCCCAGGGACGTGCAAGAGTGCAGATCGCTATAAAACAGGGGTAGAAGTGTTGATGTTTAAATGTATAATTACTTTATCAAGCTGCCTTTCCTCTTTAAAAGTGTAAGACGTTTCCTACATTCTGGAGATAAACCCTTCTTCTCCCCTCCCCTCCCCTGCCGGCCAAAGAAACCTTGACCAAAATACAGTCCATGAACTTCTTCTAAAGGAGGAGAGTGTGAACTTTCCAGTACGAGCCCAGAGCTCTTAACAACATATGCCTTTACTGAAATGTTTTATGCGGCCTAGCCATATGCATTCTTATGCAATGCTTCGCTTAAAATTGTATGACTGACTGTGGCCCTGAGAAATGCTTCGCAAATATTGGCCTAGTAAAGAAGAATATTTTAACGTTTACACCCATACATCTGACCGCTTTTCGATGGGCATCGTCTTCTTCTCAGAGTATATTGTTTTAGCTTGAAAAATTACAAGAGGTGTTTTGGAGTAATTATGTTGAATGAGGCCCCATTACGGGGGGTCTGAGTATCCCATAATATTTTTGGCCCAAATATCTCGTATCCCGTTAATTCCTGTGGTTTGTATCCCTATGATACAAAAACACGACTGATGACGTCATTGTGGGTAATATACTTGGGTACTAGATAGTGTAATGTTGACAACCGTCAACGAAGTCATTATCGAAACGATAAAAGGTGATTAAAGGTCATGAAAAACACTCGTCAGCCTGGTATGAGGTCGTCACCCGCGAAAGTGGCGGCAAATAGAAAGAACCCTGAAGGGGTGGGGGAGAGGTTTTCTCAGACAAACTATCTGGAAGAGCCGATACTGGAAGGTATTGTCAATGTTTGATACAAAATACGCATAAATCGCATTGGCAAGTATATGTTTCCCTTTTTGCGCCTTCAAAATTCATCAATGACCCTATTTTAGATTTAGATAGCTTTGATGTTCGATATCCCAGAATTTCTTTTAAAATATCCGGTATCCCGTTAATGTTTCTAACCAACATCCCTATCCCATAATTACCTAAATTACCTAATTTACCTAAATATTCCGTATCCCGAGAACCCCTAATAGGGTCTCTTGAGTGGCAGTATGTCACATACCTGTGATACCAACAAGGCCTGAAAGAATACCCGTGACGAAGATTGGAATATTTATCTGCTTTTTGTAAACGAAATAACTGAGGAAGAAAAGCGAAGCCTTAGTTTAGTAAACGGAAAGGGAAAGGTCGCATCTTGTCGAACAAAAGAAAATAGAAAACACTTCAAATATAAGAAAACGTTAAAAATATTAACTTATCAAAGAGATTGACTACGAAACTATGGAAGTGAAATAGGCTCCATCAAGAAAACCTTTCAAGTAGTGGGATAGGGGGAGGGGGGCTTGACTACCAAAAGCCGGTAGCCTCAAGCTTTAAAATATTGTAAACGTTTTGAGTTTTCTTGATTTTTTTCAACTTAAATGTCTTTTATTTTATCCTTCGTAGATTTTTCAGGTGCCCCAATGCACGGCAGGTCTCAGGGTTCAACGGTTGGACAAGTGAGTGTTTTTCTCGCCCCCATCCCACTTATAAGTTCTTTCTCCAGTGTGTTTGATCTCAGACATTCCAGTGTGCGTAGATCTCTGGGAAAAACTTTGGGGAGAGAGTTTGTACTAGTTTCATAGATCGCTCAAGACCAACGCCTCCATAATTAGTAACGCACCTGTAAGCTGTCCCCACAATTCCGCCTCCAACGGCACCGTTTATGGTGACGACTGCTGACCTAGAACAAACAAACCGTAATTTTCGTTGTCATCCAGCTTGGTTTTTCCTAATAATTCGCTTAGTCACTGATGGACAAAAGAAAAATTAACTTATTTACAGCCATGAAAGCTATTGAGAGGTACCAGGAGCAGCTAGCACCAAAGAAGGCCAAGTTTAACGCTTCATTTTAGCCTGCGAGCAAACTGTCTATTGGGGGTCTGGCGCGAGCATTTAAATTCTAATATACTTAGGGTTACCATTACTACACATGGCCTTCACTCGCTTAGTGTCTTTGCCGCCAAATTATGAAATTCCCTCCCTGATCACTTTAGCAGCCTCCTCCTCGTTTTTTCAAACGATGATGTATGTTTTTTATCCGTATCCTGATAGTTTCTATGTATGTACTCCATATCTTATTTCGTTCGTTTCTGTTATTTCTTATTCCTATGCTTATACTTTTCTTTTGTCTTACGGAGATGTTAGCAACAAAATAAACTTGATTGATTGATTGACGAGCCACGAGTGAAGCCAGTCGCGAGAGGATTGAGGAGCAGAGGCGACCCTTCTCCCAAGTCGCTCGACGCTCGCGCCTCAAATAAATCTTGCGCGAGACAGAACCCATGAGAGAGCTTGCTCACAGGCTTATTTCATTGGGCCAATTATTTCATAAAATTACTGTAACAGGTTGTTAATTATTCCGCCAGCGCACATCTCTTACTGATTTTATTTACCTGAAGACTAGTTTCCTAATATCCGAGCGTCAAGGCAATCAACACACTGTCTCGCACTTAATACTTTAAGCAAACTGAACTCGTAGGCAATGGAAACAACGGTCGGTTTATGGTACAGATGTGTAATGCGTCTGGACAGCTTTGTTCAAATATATTTTAATTCGTCTTTTGGTTTGTCATTTAATTCGTCCTGTATAAAGGCGGGCGAGTGACGGATTATGCGGCTGTACGAAGTAAAGCGTTAAGTGTGTCTTCATAATGCGTCTCTCGCCCGTCTTTATCAGGACGAATTAAATGACGAACCAAAAGACGCATTAAAACATATTTGCCCAATGTCGTCCAGATGCATTATACGTCTGTAGTATAATAACGGACAACCATACAAAGAAAGACTTAATGTAAGGTGAGTAAAAATTGCATGCGTACCTTGAAGCTAGTTTCCATTTCATGCCTGTTACACCGAATGTACTTCCGCAGTTAAAGCCCAGCCAACCCCACCATAACATAAAGGTTCCTAGAACAACATTTGTTGGAGAGGCCATTGATCTAGGAGGAACATTTGGATCGAATCGTCCTGTTCGTGGCTTCAACATCAAGGTAGCGACCAGTCCGCTTACTCCTCCGACCAGATGCACAGCACTACAGCCTGCAATGTCAACAGCACCCAGGTCACGAAGCCAACCCTTCTCACCCCAAATCCAATGCGCCGGGAAGCTGTATGTCAAAGTGTTGAGAAATGAGTACATGATATAGGCTTTGAGTTTGATCCGTTCTGCCATTGCGCCAGAAACAATAGTGGTTGCGGTAGTAGCGAATGAGAGCTGGAAGAAGTACTCAGAATACACTTGCCCCATTACTCTGTCTTCTGCGTCCGTTAGGAAGTAACCCAACCCACAGAAAGGATTGCTGAGATCGATCCTGCCAAAACTGAAGGCATATCCAAAAATCCAGTAAGACAACCCACCGAAGATCACATCCACTGCGTTCTTTACCATGATGTTGGCTTCGTTTTTCAAGGTCACCATTCCGGACTCAAGAAGACCAAATCCCGACTGCATTGTCAAAATAATGAAGGAGTTTGTCAGGATCCAAGTGGCATCTTCATTTAGGGTGATTTTTTCTCCCTGGTATGTTGCGTTCATCTTTTCACCTTATTTCTTTTAATTCACCTCAGTGTATTCTGGAACCGAAATGCACATTGTTTCCATAAACATCCAGTTTTGTGACAGCTTGAGGGCTAGAATCTTCCAGGTCACTTATACATCTTATTCCAAAATGGCGACAATTTTATTATTCTTTTATATTAATGTTAATTAGCCCTCTTTGCCTCGATCGCATCTGCAGAATACAATAGCATTTTTAGCTTAAAACGAGGCAACAAGGGCCAATTAACATGGACACAAAGGAATAAAAAAATCGTCGCCATTTTGGAATAAGGTGTACGATTTTGCCTTTTTCTGCTTTAATCAGAAAACTCTTGTTCACAAATTACCGGGATTACATCGACAGCCAGTGGTAGCTAATTCGTACTTTCATTGCACTCATCAAACTCGTTTATCTTGAATTAAGACTTAAAAATTGAGAAACGTTTACCAACCTTCAATTTTATTGTCAGTTTCTTTAATTACCTGCAGTAGTTGCGGGAGGTCATTTGAATACAGACAACTTGGTGCCATGACCTCATCTTATACATAACATCGGAGGCAAAGCTTGTTAATTATGAAGACAGGCGTCTGATCCTACGTTTTAAGAGGGTCCCCTATACTTTTTTCGTGAAACGTGATTGGGACTATTTTTTTCTCGTGAAACGTGATTTAGGTTTATTTGTTCATTCGTGATTCGTGATTGCGATATTGGATTTTATCTTGAACGTGAACGAAGTTTGGGAATTATCCGTGACGCGTGAACAGTCTCAATATTTTTACGTGAATGCATTTTCCAAAGTGGTATAGGGGATCCTCTTTTAAGCATGTTTGAGTTTAATGTTGCCTGTCACACTTCATACAGTTTGCTGACACGTTTATCGCCATGAGGAACTATTTTTTAACTTGATTTGAGCACAAGCACAAGTCTAATCGTTCAAGCCACAAACAAATGTCTAATTCGATGGCCAGTTGAGAGCCTGAACTTCCAGTTTGAAGTTGAGGGGAACGCACGGTTGTGATTTACCTTTTTCAGGGACCTGTTACCTGTTGGAAATTACATTGAAGAATCTATAACAAAGTCACTTTTGAAAAAGACTCCGGGCAGATTTTGATTACTATGTAGCAAACTTTGGTGGCTTTTTTTATGATCTAAACAATCCAAGATGGCGGAACTGCGATGGCCTCCATTTGCAAATTGTGACGTAATTAAATTCGTCTCTCATATGACTACGTTCTAGCTTCTTCTGGTAGTTCTCAAAGAAACCATGTTTGGACGTACTCCTCATCCAGTAAGTTTTAAGGCGATAACCTTAATATCACTAAAGTTTTAGAAGGGGATAAAATCCCAAAGTTTGCCTGCCTCCTTTCGCAAAGCGGAATAAAGCCCGGCGAACATGAGGTAAATGTTAAAATGGAAAACAACGAGTCAATGAAATAAACCAATTTTTTTTTCTAAATAAACCAAGTTGAAAAAAGTCAATATGAATAGGGGAATATGCAAGTAACTGACATTTTCCATGCAAAACCTGACAAAAAAAATTGTTGTTATTTGTTTGTTGTTGTCCTTTTTTTGCGAATTATGATTTGTGTACTTTCGTGTTCTGCCCTAGATACCCAAAGTGAATATTGTTGTGACAAATATAAAAGCAAACAAATACGAATCCCCCGTTGTTAATAATCTTTAATAGCTAGCTGATCATGAAAACTCGAACATCGCCAACTTCACCTCCTGTCGATAATGGACTCTTAATATTCCACTACTGGATTACTATTGAAGCTCGACAAAAGATATGCTTTGTTGTCATAACTAAAATGGTGAGATATGACATTGAGTGATTTAGCGTTATCAATAATTAAGAAGATCCTTGACTTGCAAAAAAGTTCCTTTAAAATGACAGACAAAAATTCAAAACACATATACTATACTAAAAAGGATACAGATGCAGATAAAATGGCCAGATACATGCACAAGCTCAAGGCTGCCACAAGAGAAAGTTTTTGAATAATCAGTTCTCTGCATCTGTATTGTTTGTGCTTTGGTCTAGTGTGGGGGTAGAACCCTGACAGACAGACCACTACTGGAATATCCTTTCCTTACTGTGAACGACATACGACATTACAAATTAAAGCTAAACTTCTTGAATATGCTCTCTCTCTCATATAGCTTTCTTACCTTTTCGACATGTCCTAGCATGCCGACCACCAGAAATTTAAACACAGAAAATCACCCTAGCATTGAAGCGTGGATCAACTGTCGTTGCCAGCCGTTCAAAACCTGTATTCTACTTGCAAAGGACGACTGCATTTATGCTGAATCTTCTGATCTCCTTCGTCTTCAGTATGTAGTTGCATGAGACCAATTATTTCCGTTTTGTCTGCATGACAGCTCGTCATGAAAGTAGTTCAGCTTGTATTCGTTAAAACCTCGAATATTAGAAGGCTTTGTAAGCCCCCTTAAATAAATCTATCTCTTCGATTACTGGATACGAAAATTTGGCTCTAGGTTGTTAAAAATTGAAATTAAAGTTCACGGCCTACAAATGATAGATTGCGTCGGCGGACCCTGTCTACTGAATATCCTAACTATGGCGAAAAAACCGAAGAAAATTAAAAATCTGAATAAAGAAAACACAAACAAATTTTCTAGGCAAGCTTCGCCTTCATTTTTCTTTGAAACTGTTTGACCTGACAAGTTTTGCAAATAACAAACGCATATTTTGCGGAAACGTTTTGCCGTTGTTTGATGAAGTCATTAAGGGGTAAATTGGATAAGCTGTAAGACCTGAAGGAGGTTTTAAATCGATAACTGAGGAAACTTAAGAGGGCTTAAGCTGTTTACCGAAAAATAAAATGAAATAAAAACTCGTTGAAATTGCAAAAATTAGTAGAAATGTTACGTTCCTGTTTTCGTTCCTCAGCGTCTGTTTCTATCCCTTAAATACGATCTAGGAAAACACAAATACGCAATGTAGAGGACAAGGAAACGAATTTGTTAATCACAAAGCTCAATTTCATTCCCTTAAGAAACGGAGGTGAAGAACACACGGCTTCCGCGCCGCTGTCGTTTCATCTGTCATATAAATTATGCAATCTTATCTTTTTGGTACACTATTTTGATCGCCATTTCAGCGTGAAAATTCGCGTCTGGCGTACCTGTGTTGAAGCCAACAACGATGGGCTGTCAAACTGTTCCGCGCCGTTGAACCGTCTTCGGTCGTTAACTTATACAGATTGGCAAGAGGTTTCGTCTTCTTCCTGACTTAATATGATGTTTACTTCCCCTGTGAAGAACGTAAGCAATTGGCCATTAATACAATAGATAACAGGTTACTATGATGCCTACGCCATAAACCAAAAACAATAAAGTTGGTGTTTATACCGGAAAAATATGAACTGTGGTTTTAGAGAGATATTGGCTTTAGCTTCCGAGACATCGTCAAAAATGCTTTTTTATTAGGAAGCTAGAAGGCTTCAGTAACGAGGACGGCAGCGGAGATGAGAACGCCTCAAAACAGAAGGTCTAATCACAAAAACAGTCGCTCAGCACGTGTGGTTTACATTTTGGTAAATTTCTTCGCCGTCCTAACAACGACATGAAATTACCAAAGCTTAGGTTTTCTCGAAAACGTGAGCAGGTGACGGCAAAATTTACTTCCTTTTTCCTTACTTTGACTCTTCGTTCCTGGAGAGATGGTCAGCATTTCCCAGGTTAAACAAATATTGGAATACAAAAACGAGTTGTATAAAAATTATGACTTCTTCATAGCCGTCGCCGTTGTCGTTGCTAAGGCGATTTTCTTCGGTACGACCAAGCATTTGATTATTAATCTAAACGATTTACATCAGTTTCATGCGAAGATTCATTTGCTAGGCCGTTGTTTCATCTCTTTAAATAACACTTCCTGGCTAGCTGATTCAAGTTTGATTATGAATACGTAGATCCCGGCAGGCGCTTGTCTCTGGCAAAACTCAAAAACGTTTCGAGACTAAAAACTATTTTACATGTATTAGGTTCGTTACCACAAAACGATTTCTAATATTTTTTTAAAAAGCATTGAATACAATTGAGGAGTACATTGCGCTAGTGTGTTAAAAAAGCTAGTATCAATCGATTAAAAAAACTGAGCTCCTTCACGATTTCAAAAGCTAAACACCTAACTTGTTCTACTATTTATGTTTACAGCCGGCTGGCGATTTATCAATTCGCAAACGCGCGCTGAGGTGAGGTCGACTGAATCAAAACAAGGTGCTCTAGTTATGCAGAGTTTGTTCCAAGCTTTTGTTTTAGCTTAGCTTTTTACTTAGAAAATAGCACATGGAAACGTTTTCAGAATTTAATTTTCACCGCATGTACAAACACTCACACAAAGCTAAAAAAATGCAGTTTAAAAAGACCAGAAAGGAAACCATGAAACGCATGCGCTAGTTCACCCAGAAAAAAAAATGTTCAAAAGCAAAAACAAAAAAAATTACATTATTTGGAGTGCTGATTATGGTGACACTGGGACCCTGGGGTGTCTCGCTCTCTAAGAAATTTACGCTGAGCGTGTTTTTAAGACAAGGAGGAGCAATTTATTTAGTGCTCAGATCAAAATGGAAAATTAAAGATAATTAAAAGTTAGCGCTTTCTTGGAAAAGCCTTCATAAATTAAATTGATCAAAGTTTTCGTTCTGTTACCTTAGGGATTTGTCAGAGTTTTGCCTCGTCTTCCTATACTGATCCAGAATATTTTTTTAATCATACACTACTAGTATATTTCCCGAGCTTGATAGCTTATTTTATGTCTCGTCATCGCCGTAACTCGCTTGTTTTCCGAATGATGAATAATTAATGACTGAATTTCGCCTTTGTATTAAATATGCGGAGTCATAAGGATTACTAAAGCTTCCAAAATGCGGAGTCATGAAATGCCGAATATAGATAAACAAGAGCGACATTTACGGTTAAACAATGATGAATTGAGAATGGTGAATAAACCTCAGCAAAACTAGTTTTTCATATACAGTTTGCAAAACATTCAGTTAATCTATATGTCGACAAGTACGATTTAATCATGTATGTAAAGTCAGTCAGTATTAAAACTAGCAAGGACAATTTGTCAACGGGAGTTCCGCTTAGTTTTTGCATTTGCAATCTAAATCGTAAGTTGTTGGTCTCACAACGAAGAAGGATCCTTATTAAACCGTACAGAAGGTTTTTCCTTTGAACAATTAAATAACGTTAACTTGTTGAGGCTCGCGTCTAAGATTTTCCGCCTTCTAATGAGATCCCGAGCGGTAAAACCAGGGTCGAGCGCGCGACACCTAAATTCCGTGATTATCGGATAGCACAAACTTAACTTTGTTAATGTTCTTCCCGATTACGAGTTTATCCTTTAAACTTGAAATTCCTTTTAACACCTTACCATTGTCTCTCGGTTAAAGGTACCAAATCTGTTATCAAATGGTGAATTGCTTAAAAAAAGGTAGCTTGTGATCTGTAAACAGATCTTAAAGAAAAAGTAATAGTTCGCTATCCGCCAGTGTGACATAGATTATGGAGCTTATTACCTGAATCTCCTCTGATGGTCTCTTCGAAAGCTTCAAAATTCTAGCCTAGATGTTAAATAACTATTTATCTTTATTAGCGATAACTGGCTTCAAGTAGCTTTGAAATTTTCGCTTTAGCCATTCTTCGTCGACCCTCCCCTAAAAATTGTTATTCACATTAACATAATTAATTATTGATATTAGTATTCAAACTGACATAAGCTTATAGTTGAGGGTTTTTTTTATATAACGGGGCAGATGAAAATTTTAGAGCTTCAACTGGGAGTCCGCTCAAACAAGGGTTTAATGACTCTGATCTGCTCTTTTTCGAAGGCCAAACGAAAAACGAAGAGATCTAAACAGAAATGAAGAAAATAGAGGGAAAAAAAAGGGACTCGCGTCAACCTTAATTCGGGGAATTTCCGAGTTTGAAACACCCTCGCTGGGTCAGTTTAGCTGATTGAGCAACTCTTTTTCAAAAATCAAAGTCAATTTATAAATCGTAAAAAATTAAACCACTGAAGCGTATTTCTTGTTAAGTGTACATCAGTTGAAACCTTTAAATTTGAGAGTACCAGTCTGTTTGTAAAAAATTGCGTGACGAACCCTGTGCTATTTCGGAAGAAATCATTTCTTTAATCGTGCTTTGTTTTATTTTAATTAGCTGAAAGCTGCGTCACGTGAATTGCTTGCTGTAACAACCAACATTCAGTTTTTATGAGAGACAAGGACGTACAGTTGTTGCCTGGAGCAAAAACGTTTTCCCTCATTTTGTCGTCTATACAGCACCGCTGTTTTCGGCCTGTATCTGTGGGAAGGTTCTATTTAAAGCCAATGAGTTTAGAGCGCCATCTAATCAAACTCTATCCTTATTAGGTGTTGTTTTATGTCCACTGAGATAATGACTTTGATTCACCAAGAGAGAATAAAGTTAGGGCCTGCAGCCATTTCTGATTCGACTGATCAGTCGATGACCGCCGAGTGTCGAAAATGTTCACCGAACTTGAGTTATACTTGAAGCGTCGCCAGTTTATGTATTCAAAAGCGCCATATTTTTCTCGTGCAGTGTTCTCATACTAATACCAACAAATAATGAAAATACATGCTGGCCTCATGTATTATAATTAAAGTATGGATTAATGCACATAGCCTGTATACAGGCTCTTCATTTGGGCAATTTAGAGCGTTTTTTTCTTCCGAATTTGCTTTGGAATGGCGCACCATTCGAAAGCAAACTTGAATCGGAACAAACTCCTCTCTGAAATGCCCAAACGAAATGCCTATGCAGTCTATCCTACACCAAGTAAGCAACACAAATATATCATTTTGTAAGCGTGAAAGCGACACTCTGCGATTAAAAAGGCCTTATTTCTATCCGAGTTGCAAGCGAAATTAATGTCTGTATTCAACTATATCTGTAGAATGCGTTTGTTGCAAAATTCCCCATCGTCTAAACCGGCTCTTGGTTTAGCTAGGCAGTCACTGGTCGGTTCTACGGGGTTTTTTTCAGAACGTCAAATTCTAAAATAAAGTGTTCTCTAGTCGCTGGGGATATATATGTGTTTAAGGAGAAATTCTGTTAAGGGTCAGGAGCGCACATCAATTAAAAGTGGGATTGGGGCGACAAGTTTGGGTGAGAACCACACAGGGTGTCATCACATCAATTGGTCATGTCTTTTAAGATATGTTTTCTTCTGCAGTGCAGGGTTTTTCTGCTTTTGTAAGACTGTTTTAGTGCTTTTTTTCTTTTCGTGTGGATAGCCCCCCCCCCCCCCCCTTAGCTTTTCTCACTCCGGCAGGCCATTCAGGCACAGCAGTCTGTTGTAATGGACGTCGGCGAAATAAAACAATGTACTTTTCTTCTGGTCTGCATTGTTTATCATCTGCCTAGCCCTCTTTTCTGCTTTGTCAGACATCCAAGTTTGTGACAGTAGTATCCACCTGCAAGTTTGGGAAACAGCCGTTCTCCAAACAAAACAGCATAAGTTTGAAAGTGCCTCTATCTCCAAATGGCTTTTTCCAAAAAGCCACTCTCAAGTCCGCTGCCCGACATTTCAGAAGGTACAAAGCGTCCCCGTTTATAATCTTAAAAAAAGTCCAGCTCTTTTGTTAGAGATTCCTTCTTCGTAAGGTATCGGACCGTTTCGCGGTACTGATTCACGCAGTGTTGACATCGTGACGGACTGAGTGATTTCGTGGGACCAAGCGTCAGTGAATTTCTGGTCATAACAGCAGTCACCAAGCAAATACCACGCGCCCTCTTAATTATTCGTTTGCGTTGTAAGATTTATCGCACCTTTCGCCTCCTTTGAAATGTACTCTTCCCTTTCTTGCCCAACTAACCTTCATTGTTACAGCAATTTCACACTTATGTCCATTTCATGAGACTCGATAGGCATAGCGCTCTACACAGGGTACTGTAGCAGCTCTCGTAAGTTCTAAATTTCATAGGCAGACGTAGTATAGCACCTCTATTGTTTTAGGGATAGGGTCCATTGTTTGTGTTGTTTGTTCTTTTGTTCACCTGAAGAATTGCAGGGCAGTCTCGTGAGACCTTACGAGAGCTGCTACATATGCTTGTCCCTCTACACAGCGGCAAACATATGAAAAGAACATAAATTATATTGCATCATTCCAGTTATAAAAGCAGTAATGTTTTCAATTTCCTTTACTTGTGAGCGATTTCTGTGTTACAGTGGGAGCCATTACTAGTACGGCCACTAACGGGCTATAACAATTTGACCGTGTTAACGGGGTGGTTATTAATTTGTGTTGTTATAACAATTTTCACACTTTCAGACTCGACGATTTTCTGCAACATGATATTTTAATGCGCTGCACTACCACTGGTTTATGTTCAAACAATTATTTTTAACGATTTAAAACGTCTTCAAGCAAGTATCATGAAAAGTTAAAAGTTAAAATTTGGCGACTAATTTCCAGGATTAAGTCGCGGACATATCACATCTGCCCCTGAGCCCATTGGTGGACTAAGTGTCCTTCTTTCATTCTCAATTCATTCCCTTTTCTCAAAAATTCCACAAATACCGTAAACAGCTGAGCGAGGACTATTGCACGAACTGATCGTGACCTGTTTTGATCTGTTGCCCGCAAGCTTGATCCGTCAGTCATACGCAGTTTCAACTGAGGTTTTCAAAACCATAATACATTTTCCAAATATTCACCAAAATTCTCTCAAGATCCCAAATACTTGCCTTGTAATGTCTTAATAGAGGAGCTCCGCGCGCGCCTTCGGCGCGCGCGCGCGGAGCACCATTGATAAGAAAATATGGTCATGACGTCACCGTGCGTCCGTCCGTCCGTACGTACGACCGTCCACCCCCTCGATATAAGTTAAAGTCAAATGTGACACTCTAGTTAACCCTTTCGCGTGCAAACTCGCATATAAGCGCGCTTCCATATGGACTGTTTTTGGACAGATCATTTGCCCATACACGCAGTTCTCAACCTGCGTTTTTGTGGCGGGAAATTGTATAGCCAATTTAAAACAAAGCCAGTTTTGTCTATTCGTTGGCGGAGTATCAGAGACAAACAACGGGAGAAAGAACAAGAAAGGGCACGAGTAAACAAGCAGAGTATCAGTGACAAACAGCGGGAGAAAGAGCACGAGCAAACCGGCTGAATTGTACTGTCGAGCAACGAGAGAAAGAACAAGAAAGGGCTCGAGTAAACAGGCTGAATCGTACTGACGAGCAACGGGAGAAAGAACAACAAAAAGCTCGAGAAAAGAGACGAAATTATAGGGAGGAACAGCGAAAAAGAGAGCGCCTCTTGTCAAGCTGTAAAAACATTATCAAGTGTCAGGGAGTTTCAGCTCTTCCTCGTGTTTGCCTGCAGAAGCTTGCATGAAGAGAAAAGATCGTGTGGTCTGGCAAGGTTTCAGTAATTATCCGCTGTCTTCAGACCTTGCCGTGTGCATGTGTTAAACTGGACGGTTTTGCCGCTAAAATTCTTAATTGAAGAAGCTTCCTTCATAGGCATGAGAAGTAATATGACTTACTTTTGTGTGAAATGACCGCTTCTGCTTAAGCTCTGCATTCGGAGTGATTGTTGACTGACTTAAACTGTGCGCGAGTTAGTAAGCTTACTCCTGTTTTGTCTTTTATACGGGCATTTATGCCAAAAAAATTGAGTAGAAATTTGTCTCGGTTTGTTACTTGTCTTATTTTTTCCGATTTCTACGAGAAACGTCGAAGAGACATTTGCATCTGTTTCTTTTTTCTTACGTTTTGTTTTTTTCACGCTTTCCGTCTCAAATTGGTTTGGACTCTTGTTTTTTCCAACTGTTTTCTATCCAATATTTCATCTTGGGTCCTGAAACGTTTCGTTTTTTCGTTCTGTCGCTCATTTTAGGACAGAAAATTTGTTGAAGAAAAGCCAAGTGAAGTCCGAACGGTTTAAAACCTCGGCCCTGCTTGGTAAGTTTGACATTTGTCGGGAAAACTCTCGCAAAGAACAACAACCCCTTACCAAAAATAAACGCGATTTTTAACAGCTGCAGCATTGGAAATGCCAACAATATGTTGTCCCTCGCAGTAATTCTTAGCAAAGCAATGATTTTGTGTGAAATGACGGCTATTATGTCAGCTCTGCGTTCGGAGTGATTAGTATCCTGTTTTGTCTTTTATACGGACACTTAACAGTGTCAAGAACACTCGGACTAGCGATTTGCCTAGGTTACTCACGAGTTATGTTTGTCACCTATCTTATTTTTCCAATTTCTACGAGAAACGCTGAAGAAACATTCGTATCGTTTTTTGTTTTCTTACGTTTTGTTGTTTTCACGCTTTTATCTCAGATTGGTTTGGACTAAAAAATGCTCGTGTTTTTTCCAAATGTTTCCTATCCTAAAAACTCTTCGTCTTCCCTGCTGTCGCTCATTCAGTTTTAAGCACAAAATTGGTTGAGGAAAAGCCAAGCGAAGTTTGGACGGTTTATATCCTCGGCTCGGCTTTGTTAGGAACAAGAGCCGGATTGACATTTGGAAAACTCTCGCAGCGAGCGACAACGCCTTGCCAAAAGTAAACACGATTTTTAACAGCTGCAGCATTCAAAATGCCAGCAATATGTTGTCCCTCAGAGCAATTCTCGTTGTTAGTTAAAAAATCGCAGACTTAAAAGGCTAATTGCAGTAAAAACTTCATCTTGAAGTCAATGTTTATTGACAAATATTTTTTCTGAAACCATTGCTAATCAAATCAGATGTTATCATTAACTGTGATGTAAAAAATAATACCGCCCACGACTTGTAGTCAAGGTTTGTAGTTTGCAATATTTGTAATTGATCGAAGTCAAGAATAAAACCATTCTCATGCCGATCAACCATTTGCAGTTGATCACCTGAGTTGATCTAGTCATGGCTTATCATATCGCCGAGTCACTTTTCACTCATTTTCGCTTAATGTTTTTCGGTGCTATCGTATTTACTCTTATAGATCACAAAAATGACGCCATAAAATATCCAAAACAAGGCGAACAAAGTACTGTTCTTCTTTTTTGGGTGACGTCGAAGAGTACCCACTTTGGGGTTTTACCATTTTGTTTTGTTGTGGAATATTTCGGTTTGTTGAGGTTAAAATGTCAACGATACATGTTAGAAAATTTGTGACTTAGCCAAAGCACATAACCGGTTGTGATGTTGGATTTAAAAGTGAGACACTGGGCCTGTTAATCTATAGTTTAGACATTTACACCACCTGTACTGAAATTTAATCGAATGTAATTAAACTGTGATGAAGCAAAATCGTTTATGCTCATAGTCATATAATGCCTTGATCCAACGTGGCAAAGGCCGATGATAAATCGAAAATGTACGTCAGCACATGTTTGAATGGTGGCTGTGGCTCTGCAGCAAAACAGAAAAACAAAAACTATAATCGCAATTGAGAAGTCGTTACTAGAGTCCTGGCTTGAGTCCTGGCATTGATTTTATTTTATCGGTAAATGCCATACAATAAGGAAAGAACTGTGGAGCTCCGCTTTTAGGCTTCCCTAAATATGTATATTAGTGTAAAAAGATATCGTAACTTTTCGTCGAAAGGAAGACTGAAATATAGGGTCTCATTTCAGTTTATGTAGCCTGCACGCAGGCAGTTAGTCTCCTTCGCAGCCGTTTTTAAGCTCGTCACGCAACGCTCCTCCCCACTAACGGCTGCTTCTTTTCGAACCAAATTCCTTTCTCTTATGTGACCAATCAGAATTTGGTTCTCATATCGAGAAACTGTTCGCGCTATTGGGAAACAGCCAATCACAGCGCGTGTCTTACATGTACAATCAAAATGCCTTCTCTCGACAATGAACGTGTCTTTTCCCTCGCGGCTTCTAAGTTTAATTTATTGTCTTTAAACACGCACCAGAAGAGAGCTATAAGTGAAGTTGCAAAAGCAGGAAAAGATGTTTTCGTAAACTTACCAACTGGCTACGGGAAATCAAACACAGCCAAACACACTGGCATAAACAAAAGGAGGAAAATACTATAACCGCAGTTACAGAGCGAAGCGAAGACACAGCCGTAATTCTGAGAGCGGATTTTAGCACTCAATGAAGAAATTCCAAGTGTTGCATAGCTCTCTAAGAAGCTACAATACTAAAGAAAGGATAAAGAGCCAAACAGTCGCAAAAGAAACGCAATATCTTGCTACAAAAACAAATAGCCGGGCCCGGTAATGTACAACCATTGCAAGATAAAGATTATTACGCGGCTTAAATTCCTATCCTTTCAAAGATAACAAGAGAGAGGCTGTACTGTCACTGAACGCATTGAAACGAGCCAAACCAAAGCTAGACAAAATGCTTCAGATGGTATATAAAGTACCACAGTCGCTAAACAGAAACAACAAGGGTCAAAGCAAACAGGCGATAAATCAGTGCAGAACTTAAACCCAGGTGGAAATGACCTTTGGTATCAAAATACATGACATGCGACATTTAAGCACATGGCTGTTTCAATCACAATCACCATCATGTTATCCTCTAAACCACTGTGTTGCCCCACTTCAAACAAGCACGAAGCTAAATCCGTCAACAGAGTCGAGATAAAAGCGGCAAACACGCAAACAGGAGTCCTGATTTTCATGTTCTCGCAAAGGTCAATCGATGGAGCCAATAAAATTTTGCTGCAATATGATTGGTTCAATTTCAAACAATAATTGTGATATGATTGGTCAATCGCCTGTACCGACAAACAAAGGGAAAGGAATGTAGTTCGAAAGAAAGCAGCCGTTAGTGGGGAGGAGCGTTGCGTGACGAGCCTAAAAACGGCTGCGAAGGAGACTAGCAGGCAGTTGGATAGTCTTATAATGAGGTCGCCATCATGGATTCGCGCGGCTAGGTCTGGGCCGGGTTGAGGGTCAACCCGGCCCAGACCTAGACGCGCGAATCCATGATGGCGACCTCATTACAAACTCCGGTTTTTTCGACTATCCAACCGCCTGCGTGCAGGCTACAGTTTATGTGGCATGTTTCACATCTCATCAATTTTACCTTAGAGATGTTGACATGACATGTCAAACATTACTTACTACACAGCAGGACCCTACGAAATCTGTCAATTTCCTGGGAAGATCGATAATTTATTTTACAGGAAATAGGGAAAGGAAGATCGTCCATTCTCCAGGTACTCTCGTCTCATTTCGCTGGATTTTGTTAATTTGTTTGGTTTCATTTTGTTTTAATTTGTAGATTACTAGAATTCCTGGAAAAGGTTAACCTTAGAACCATGCATTGAAATCGTTTTCATTTAACACAACAACATAAAAATAGGGTGTTTCGTCATACTCCTTAAATATTACAGCATTAATGTTTAAAAACTATTACTAATATTCTTGAAGGTTTTGAGGGCTTTCTATCATGATTCATGAAATGTGATCGTTTAATTTGATGCATTGCGTGACAGCTACACAAGACTCTGTGTACTTTTGAAGTGTTCGATCTGTTCCTTCCAGTTGTCGCAGAAAAAACGATAAAAGGAACTGCATGGAACTGTTTGCGTTTACTTGACATGTTTGCGAGTAAGATGATCAAGTTTAATTTACCAAGCGTCATCTTGTGACAGTTTTGTCTGGGTACACAGGATATTTTCTCATCCTCTACAGGTGAACCGAGGAGGATTTATCAATCTAGGCAATGTTTATTAAGAACCTCCACGCTCGGAGTAAAAGAAGAAAAAGGTAAGATTAGCAGAAACCATGTAAGAAATCTCTATAGGTAAAAACTTCAAGGATGGATGTCAATATTTATTGGACTTACAACTGCTCTTCCGAAATTACGTCCAATTTGACCATTTCAGTTAACCACAGCAGTAACTTGAGTTGTTCTCGTTTTTTTATCCTGGTAAACTTTCGGCCAACAACTAGCCCGTTTTAACAGGTTAAACAGGACACATTGGTGAGGATAGTCACGATTATGTGGTTCACAAGAATTTCTTGGGTAGCCTAATGTTATTTGTCTACCGCTGATTTGTAGATCTGACTGAGACATCACTTGGAGCCTAAAAAAAGGCCCCAAACAAATTATATTCAGTCGTGTTTAAATCACTGCCTTTACTAGCTTATGTTTAGCCAGTCTGTGTAATTTTACGATCCATGTAAAAATAAAACCGCTTGTATATACAAGCACAAGACTGAAAATGACCAGCTGACAGTTAAAATCGCTGCCATCATCCTCAGAAAAAGGTAGCTAGCTGTTTCATATCATATGTAAAATTATTTGCTTAAACTTCCGGCTTAAATTTACACCAACAAGAGAAACAATAAACGAGATAGGGTCCCTGAGAAAAAAAGGAGCTAAAATTATAGAAAAAAGCCTTAACCATTTTAAGAAAATCACATTGATCCAATTATCTCTAAAAAGCGAACAATTTTCTTTCGCGTGCCATCTTCTGCAAGCAGTTGAAATATACGTTTGATTAATTTAACCCTTTTCCTAGCGCTTGCATGCATTACTGTCCATGAAGTGTCATAGGACGATCACATTTATATATTGACCATTTAGGCTATCACGAACGAAAAGTAGCCAGCATAAAATGTTTGAACTAAAACACGGTTAAATTAGTTCTGTCACTGGCAAAAGCAAAGAGAATAATGCGTTCAAACTTGCAGGTGCGTGGAAGTAGAACACGCAGTTACAAAAATACGATTCATGGTATTAAGCTAATGAGCACCCGGTGACTTTTCAAGGAAATGCGATGAGCCGCGTCATTTTCAACTTTTGTTTCCAAATCCTGAAAATTGTTTGGAAACGAGCAACCATACCTGTGTTAGCTCCTCCGTCTGTTTCTGCTCTGTTGAATCCGTTGTTGCGTCGGTTTCTACTGCTTTGGTTGGTTGCTATCTTCTGATTTCTGTATCGTCGCAGTTCCTCTTGAGTCCTCGTTCAACCTATGTATTGTAAAAAAATTGGCGCCAAGAAATTACATTTTACATTTTGCCTTTTGATTAAATATATCTTAAAAACCGCAAACCAGGGTTGGAGGGCTATGATTTTAAATCACTGCGAAAATTTTCAGAAGATTTTCCGATTTTACCGGTTGTTTTTCCAAAGCCGGGTAACTTCAATGCACCCATCTGCCAGCAGCAACCTGCTACTTTAAGACCCACACTTCAATATCATTTTGACATCCGGTGATAATTTAATTCAATAAAATATTATGCAAAGTAAGCCAGCCAGTGTTTCTTATTCATTTGCCATCAGTCCGAACTCTTGAATTAAAGTTATTTTCGTGGACCGATTATAATTAAGATGCAAGTTCATCGTGTTTCCTTCCTTGCTTTCTAAACGAAACACAGCTTCGATTGCAGTGCCCTGTTGAACACAAGCCTTAGGCTTTAAAGAGGGAAGAATATATTTTTTCCTGTTTTGCTGGGTTTCCTTTTAACTAAACAAATTTTTGCATTATGTTTTAGTCTGTAAATATCCGCACTCTGGCCAAACAGATTATAAATAGTACCTCAAAAAGTTCTAAAGCCATTCGGAAAATCACGAGGTATTATGGTTTATATCAAAATTTTAACTTTTACACGAGATTTTTGAATTTTTGACTTGTCCATTTGTCAGCAGAAGTAAATGGCGGATGTGGCCTTCAGTAAAAAGAAAAAGCACTAATGTTCACAAGGTTTATTTCTTTTCCGACAAATGACAAAACGAAGTTTTTGTTTTGAATCGGAAGCACCTGAATAAATTTATGTCTACGATTTTGTGACGTAAACTGAAACTGTTGACATGCAAGGTGTTCGATAGATGTTTTGGAATCAACCAAGCAAACTGCGTGATCTTCTAGTCTACTTTGAATATCATTTGAAAAACTTTCATGGGTGAACAATTGTAAAGCAAAGTAAAGTGAATGCACACAAAAATATCAAAAGTTGTAGACCACTAGTCATTGTATATGATTTATAAACTTCTTATAGATCGCACAAAACACTGGATGTTGGACAGGTGGAACGCAAATGTATTTATACGGGAAATCGGTCCATATTTTTCGGATTAGCTCGAGGTGAGTGAAATGTTCACACAAAACCGAGCTCAAGCTCTAACAGGTATCGCATGTTGTAACGTCCTAATCGGTAGCGTTTGCTTCCCCAAATGGTATAATTTATTTTTAGCTTGTAGTAAACTAAATTCATCATTTTACGACTGAATTCACGCTGAGAAAGGGAAGTACACAGTTTGGTCCACTGAAGCCCCGGACTTAAAAACGAACTCACCCCCCATACACCGTTCTATCGTGGTACGAGGATTGGGGGTAACTTTTCTATTCTGTGAAAGTACTATTGCTTCATTTTATTATCAACAGGCAACCAACTGTGTTTTCTGCAACATAAAGGTATTCACGTCTCTTTGATGACGTGCCTAATTTTGTTTAGCTGCCATATTGAATTATCGATTTTCAGCCGAAATCAACTCGGTTGAGCTAAATGTTGAGCTAATGCGGGATGGCCGAGTGGTTTAGGGCGCTGGATTTCAATGCAGTGACCCGGGTTCAAATCCCGCTCTAGCCACTAGCTGGTGTTGTTCTAGGTTCATGCCTGGTTCAACACCTCGGCCATCCTTGTAAATAGCCAACTGGTCTACCTCCCGCCAGTTGGGATTCTTAACTCTGTTGTGTTCATTCTGGCCCTGGGAGTGGTCAATTAAGTATTTATTGCGGGCGAGCAAAAGCGAGCCCGCAGACTAATCTTGACGTCGGTGGTCAGCGGCAATTTCTTAAAGCGTACAGCGCTTAGAGCTGACTTGAAGCAAAATGTGGGCACATTCTTGGCATTCCTTTGTTCTTCCGACTGGAATGAATGGTATGTGAGCAAACGGCGGAGCAAAGGCCCTGGTGTTGAGTTCAAGGTCTGTGGCATGGGTCATGTGAATTTTCACGTAAATTAGCACATGTCACGTCCAGCTTTTATTCGTACAAGCAACGACGAACGGAGAGGACAGGAGAGGCTGAACTGCAAATTTTTGCGGGCTCAAAAGAAGAGCCAGCAACCTAATTTGCACGCCATATCTCGATTTTGGAGGAAATTTGTTCTGCCAAAATCGATCGATAAATCCTCGTAAACCAGTCAGAAGTCATTTCCACTCGAACAAGACATTTTAAAAGATTGCGCCGAGACTGAACGTGTGAGAGATCTTCCAAGCCAAAGTTTTGCATCATTGAGTTGTTAATTAATGCTCATTTAAAAGATTGACCGCCGACCGGTTGGCTCAGTTGGTAGAGTGCCGGACCGACCGTGCGGAAGGTCGTGGGTTCAAAGCCCCGGCCGGACCAACACTCAGGGTCTTTAAATAACTGAGGAGAATGTGCTTCCTTTGCAATGACATCTGCAAATGGTTAGACTTTCTAGTCTTCTCGGATAAGGACGATAAACCGCAGGTTCCGTCTCACAACTCTTCACAATTAATTCTGTGGGACGTTAAAGAACCACTAGGGACGTAACGAACCCTGGCTGTGACCACCCCTAGTGCTGACCTTGTAGAGGGCCACAAGTTTATTAGTTGCTTCAACTATTCCGTGCCACCCTCTTTAAATAAAGTGTGTTAAAATGGAAAGAAACAGTTTTAAGGAGTAGGCAGGGTGGCCGAGTGGTTAGGGCGCTGGATTTCAATGCGTGTGACCCGGGTTAAAATCCCGCTCTGGCCACTAGCTGGAGTTGTTCTGGGTAAGTACCTGGTTCAACTCCTCGGTTATCCTTGTAAAATAACCAACCGGTTTGCCTCCCGCCGGTTGGGATTCTTATCATGTTAAGTTTATTTGATAAATGCTCGGAGATATTAGCTGCATAAGCTACTCTAAAATCCGAGGGTAAATAAAGTATTATTATTATTTATATTATTATTTATTATTATTATTAACTCAGTTCTCGCTATGGCGTCAAAAGAAGACCAGCGTCCGATGAAAGCTTGTTTCAATTTTTTTTTTCACCTCGATCGCGTCATTGCTTGACTCAACGAAGTAGCCACGGTCGCCCACAACAACACAAGCCGACGTTTGGGTAAAAAAATCACAGAATTATTACCTCAGAGCTAAACCTTGAACGAGAACATTAATTCCAAGCTTTCCTTACGTGATTTAGACGAAAAATTGACCTCGGCGAGGTAGAAAAGAGAACGAAAGAAAAAACAGAACAGACAGCGTATATTAAAACAACGCGTGAATTATTCGGTGTTCGAAACGGAAGCGAAAATAAAGCTTGTTGTGAGAATCGAAAGTAACGCCAATTTTCTGTCACGCTTTCAAAACAGAGAGAGGTGCAGCATTGCGGTTTATCACTATATCATGACTAATTATCACTTGTGATATATCAAGAAATATCTTGTATGTTTCTTGTAAGCAATGTTGATAATATCATGATTAATCAATGGTTTTATAAGGGACTGATTTTTTGATATTCCGCATTAGGTTTTTATCATATAAGCATAAGTTATCATGATATTATCAGAATATTTAATTAAGTAAGAATTTCTTCTTCCCCCTGTGATATAGTGATAAATCATGATATTATCAGAATATTTAATTAAGTAAGAATTTCTTCTTCCCCCTGTGATATAGTGATAAATCATGATATTATCAGAATATTTAATTAAGTAAGAATTTCTTCTTCCCCCTGTGATATAGTGATAAATCATGATATTATCAGAATATTTAATTAAGTAAGAATTTCTTCTTCCCCCTGTGATATAGTGATAAATCATGATATTATCAGAATATTTAATTAAGTAAGAATTTCTTCTTCCCCCTGTGATATAGTGATAAATCATGATATTATCAGAATATTTAATTAAGTAAGAATTTCTTCTTCCCCCTGTGATATAGTGATAAATCATGATATTATCAGAATATTTAATTAAGTAAGAATTTCTTCTTCCCCCTGTGATATAGTGATAAATCATGATATTATCAGAATATTTAATTAAGTAAGAATTTCTTCTTCCCCCTGTGATATAGTGATAAATCATGATATTATCAGAATATTTAATTAAGTAAGAATTTCTTCTTCCCCCTGTGATATAGTGATAAATCATGATATTAACCCTAACCCTAACCCTAACCCTAACCCTAAACCAGTACTTTGAGATAACAAGAAAAATGACTCAATACAAACGCAATATTTTGTTTTGGTTCGTGAATGACTCTTTCAACAGCGATCTTGAAAAAGAGCTTAAAACTCGAAAATTGATGTAACTAAATCTAGTTTTACAGTATCGCCTCTTATAGATATTGAAAAGAGGAAATGACCACGAAATTGTATACGTATGTAGAGACCCTGAATCCTGTGAGCAAGGATTTCGTAGACTAAACCAGTACTTTGAGATAACAAGAAAAATGACTCAATACAAACGCGATATTTTGTTTTGGTTTGTGAATGACTCTTTCAACAGCGATCTTGAAAAAAAGCTTAAAACTCGAAAATTGATGTAACTAAATCTAGTTTTACAATATCGCCTCTTACTGATAGATATTGAAAGGAGGAAATGATCACGAAGTTGAATACGTATGTAGAGAATTTTGATATTATCATGATATATCAAACAATCACTGTCAGTGTCTGTTCTTCTTTGTTACATGATAAAATCACCTGCGTAAGACATGATTTGAGAATGAGAGTGATACATGATATTATAGCTTGCTATTCAGAAATATATTTTTCCATGCTATTCTCAAGATTTGAGAGTGATACTTTGATATCTCAATTTACCACTTTTTCAAATTAAAGATTTGATGGCGACAATTACAGAATTTGCAAGCGAAAATTATTGAGCAACTATCATGATAATCTCAAATGATAATGATAGTTTGATATTTGACATGCACATTATGATGAAAATGATTCCTCGATATTATCATTCTATTATCACCCAAATATCAATAAAATATCAAAATATCAAGTCTCAAACAAATAACATCCTATCAAGATATTTTGATAAACCGCAATACTGCACCTTAATGTCAAAACAAGGCACGCATTACCATCCGTTGCCAACATCTAAACAAAAGCTTATCAAGTGCATTCACGCCCGCACTTTCTAACCTATGGTTACTACTAGTTTATTTATTTATTTAATGTAATCAAGATTCATAAAAGATTCATAAAAGATTGTGAAAATAGGGTAGAAAAGTAAATAGCCTAAGAAAAAGCACAACATGTTTATCGTTTAGGTGTACCGTTTAGCACAACTCAAACTAACTCTTTTTCTTTTATCTGTTTGAATATTGAAAACTAGATCATAGGATAATGCAATTCTAGAGTTTTGATTGGCTTAGCCTTAAATATGGTAAATTATTGCGAAAGAACTTTGAGAACGATTTATTCGTAATTAGTGGGCGCTTTTAATAAAACGATTATTCCATTCGATCGCATGTGATATCTAACGCGCGGCTGTGGAATGAGGGCAGTTCTTGAGTATAATTGTGACAGTACTGTAAAATAGCGTCTGATGAATGACCATTATCATCGTCATTATGGTAAGCAAACTTTTCATAGGATTAAGGAAATCAGTTTGTTGCAAGGAACGAGGAAAATGTTTTCAGCCTTAACAATTTTTCGGCTCGCGTCTCACAATTTCCTCTCTAAGTAAATGCCAAGTATAAGATAGACAAACAAAGCTATAAGAACTGAAAAAAGCATAAGTTCCAAAGTCCAGCAAATTGTGGAGTGACAGAAACGTTTCCATCACTATTTTACACTGAAACGAGTTGGTTTGATTTAACCTCAACGAGAGCGCGTCGTTGTACAGTGATCTTGGAGGATGCATGAACCGCGGTTAGTCGCACAGTACACTAAGAGCCTAGTAGTCCAGTCATCTAATTGAATTTTTATGGTTGAAGTCAAACTAATTGCAACAGAATTTCTGTCACTGCCAAATGATAGATAGTGGTCAACTTACTAATATACTAAAAGTTCCCCAAAATTCGTATGGTGGAACATGCTCAAATTAAGCATTTTAATATTTCGAGCGTATGCTACAGGGTACCCACTTCGAGAAAAGATGTTTTATCAGTCCAACCAATTCCAACATGATTTCTGTTACCGCCAAATGATAAAAAGTGGCTAACTTACTAACATATTATATGTTCCCCAAAATTCGAGTGGTGGAACATGCTTAGATTAAGCATTTTTGTTTCGAGCATGCATCACAGGGAAACCGCTTTGAGAAAAGATGTCTTGAAGTTAAATTGCAAGAAAGGTTCTAACATTGCTACTAGTTAACACAAATGTATTTTTTCTATTACTTGCATAACACGTTTCGTGAATCTGAAAAAGACTGTGCAACGTTTCAAGCAGCTAGTAATGTTTGACTTAACAGGCTCAGGTTTTGGCCCATAGTTCAACAGGTCATAAAAAACAGTCCCTGAATGCATATCATTTTCTTGGCTTATCCAGTAAGTTCTACATATAGATGATCGAATTAAACTGATCAAACTACTAGATGTTGAGTGCGGATTCTAATGGAAATATGTGTGCATGTGTGGGGTGGGGAATAATGGCTGATCTTCCCGTTTGTCGCATATTCAGGAGGGCTATTGATGTTTATACATCGTTTTCGCCGAGGTCTGGTAAGGCGGGACTCGTGCAACTCTGTCCTCTACAGTTACCACATGCAGCCTAGCAATCCAGTCCATGTTTTCTGCATGAACATCTCTGGGAGCCACAGTCAGATTTACAATTGCACCTAACAATCTCTAACAAAGACGCATGAGCTGCTGGTAGGTCAGTTCTTACGGGTAGGTGTCTTCCATCTACTAGTTTCCAACCCCAGTCTTGTGGCGGGAGCGCAACACCTCTCCACTGCTGTACCTGGTGGTAAACCCTGAGGCTGTGGTAGACAGCAGCTGCAGAAGTAGGAGGGAGACATTCGGGCTGTACAAATGAAGTCCCTGTTGTGATCTTCTGGCAGAATCTCGAATATCGTAACGAATCCAGACTTTCTTCAGACCGGCCGTTGTATAAACAAACAAGGGACTTCTCTCCAGCTACAATAATAACACTCTTTGCGGCATATTTATTATTAAAAACCTCAGCTTGCTCCTGAAACTGTGTATCCTTCATAATCTTCTTAAGAGCCGAACCCTTGCCAATCCCATGTATTCCTGACGTTGTATCACATCCTAGAATTGCGTGAACAAAAAGAATATATGCGCACGTTTCCATCCATGTCCAATACACTCAACTAGACTCTAGTTGTCAAATCTAAGAGTCCACTGGAGTTATTCGAAGTCTAGTCGTTAAACGAAACCGGAAGTCCAAAACTATTGTCAACTGGAGTCCAGTCCACTGGAGTTACCGGAAGTCGAGTCGTGAAATGAGGCCGGAAGTCGAAACAATATAACTTTGGGGAGGGTTGAAAAATTGTCCAATGGAGTCCACTGGAGTCCACTGGAGACGTATCGAATCCACTGGAGTTACCGAGAGTCTAGTCGTGAAATACACTACACATGTGAGTCGTGAAATACACTACACATGTGATATGCCTCGTTCTTTAAGCCGTGACCTGAGACAAGCACTCTACACATGAAATATACCTCGTTCTTGAAGCCCTGAACCGAGAAAAGCGCACTATACATGTAATATACCTCGTTGTTTAAGCCACTACACATGTAATATACCTCGTTCTTTAAGCCCTGACCCGAGACAAGCACTCTACACATGAAATATACCTCGTTCTTTAAGCTGGACCCGAGACAAGCACACTACCCATGTGTAATATACCTCGTTTTTGGAGCCCTGAACTGAGAAAAGCACACTACACATGTAATATACCTCGTTCTTGGAGCCCTGAACAGAGGCACACTACACATGTAATATACCTCGTTCTTTAAGCCATGACTCGAGACAAGCACGCTACACATGTAATATACCTCCTTGTTTATGCCATGACCCGAGACAAACACGCTACGTATGTATTTTATACTTCGTTCTTTAAGCCCTGACCCGAAACAAGTACGCTAGTTCCCTTCGTTCCGAAATTAATTCTTGTTTACTAAGCAAACGGAGCTTGCTACGGTACTCATTTAGAGTTGCCATTTCCAAAAAATGCTCACCAGATCAGCCGGTAGCTGTATATATTAATGCCGATCGTTACCTTGTCAATGTAAACAGCTACCACATCTTTGTTTATGTCGCACAAACAATTGAGCGTTGAAATGCTGCCAAATTATATGTGCAATATTAATTTTCACACTTTCTGACATTCATCTAAAGCGAGTTTAAAATAGCCCAACATTTAAATACTACCCCATCAATGACCACAGTGTTTTCGAGCAAGAAAATCCGACTCAAACTGTGACTTTGCACTTATTTGCGATTTCATTTCATGTAGAATTCACATTCCGTATATTAAAACAACACAAAATAAAAGACACCGGTCCTTTCCAATAACCGTGTTTTCACTACACCCGTTACCCCGCTTAACATTCCTTAAAACGGTTTGTTTAAGCCCGCCGCACACTTGAGGAAAGAGCTGAGCAAAATTCCTCGCGAGGCAGTTAGCTCAGCCGTTTCCTCGTGTGTGCGGCAAATTTGCGGTGAGAAATTCGCCTCGAGGCGATGAGGAAAATATCAAACATGTTTGATATTTTTTTTTCGCCTCGCGAGGCGAATTTCTCACCGCAAATTTGCCGCACACGTGAGGAAACGGCTGAGCTAACTGCCTCGCGAGGAATTTTGCTCAGCTCTTTCCTCAATAGGGGCACCCAACGTCAATTTCCGGAAAACATCTGTTCGAAAGACGATTTGAGATCTAGAATTTTCGAAACATTTGTTGTAAAATTTCTTGCTTGCCTGCCTCTCCTAGGATTTTCGAACATCCAAAAAATGGTATAATTGCCCATTTTTAACGCATTTTTACCCAGAAAAGGTCACCTAGAATTTTCGGGAGCCTTATTTCTGGCTGAAATTTTCGAAAAGGTAAGTTTTGATCCCTATCATTTTCGGATCACTAAACTTTCAGCTAGGAAATCCGAACAGATGAAAAATTTTTAGGAGATAAAAATATGCCTATATCTACCGTTTAAATACTAAAATACGTTCAACAATGCTATGTTTAGTGGTTTTGAACTATATTCTCGTTGGGTGCCCTTGCCTCAAGTGTGCGGCAGGCTTTACACACCTTGTTGGACACTTTAAAAATGATTGGGGTCTACACGGGTAACATTGAATGAGACTAGAGAACGTGCCAATATGACAATTTCAACAAGTTATAGCGGGAAATCTAAACGAATGAATGAACGAATGGCAGTCCAAAGTTTCTTCACTTTATCAGTTGAGGATAAGCAAGCTTACCGCTGCACTTAAGAAAACAAAACAAATTTCCCTTAAAGGAACAGTCCATGTATTGATTTTAATATAAGGAAGAAAAAGGCTGAAAACAGTGAAATAAATCAAATTGCCAAACTGTTTGCACTTGTTGATTGTTGTTCTGAACATGTTGAAAGAGGTAAAACGTCCATAGTGAAATGCCCTTCGCTCTTATTTGTCAGTATTTTATCCATTAAGAAAACTTTTTTCTAGCAGTTAAGAATTACTATTTGTAGTTCGTTCTTCGACGTTGTCAACAGTAATTTTTTTGACAAGACTTTGTTGAATAGCTCAATCTCTCATCAGTTTGTCTAGTCTTCTTACATTACTGACTCTGGCGCTTTTGAGTGAACAAAGGCTTTAAAACTTTAACAGTAATTTGCCTTCTATGTCACAGACATGTAATTCCATGATTCCTCATAAAATTAATGATTAATTTCGCTTGTGTTTTCAGTTGTTGTAGAAATTGCCCTCGTCGCTTCTGAAAACACGCTTGATATTAGTGATCCTTATAGTTTTTAACTCGACCTAATACGATTACATAAATGTGATAAAAATACAAATGTACAACATAATTCAAACTTACCGTTTCTCACAGCACAACCCTGCTATAAATATAACCAGCAGATATTGCAGAGAAACCATAAAACTCCAGTTTTGAGTAAAACTCTGAGAGTACAGAACTTACAGACAATGCAGTGAAATGAATTAAATACTGCCAGGCTCTCCATGCTATACCGTTGGAGTCAGGGACCACTCAAATCGTATTTTTTAACCTAATTATTTTATTTTCATCTGTTAATAACATTTTTGGTCATTATAAACATTTATTGCTGTTCGAGATGGCTTAGATCTAACATTGCTACTAGTTAATTCGTGTGGTGGAACACGCTCAAATTTAGCATTTTACTATTTCGAGCGTATGCCACAGGGTACTCACTTCGAGAAAAGTAGTAATAAATTGAAACACACAAAAGTAAGTTGTTTTGAGCGGTACCTTTTTTGCAATTTAACTTCAAGTTTTAACTTTAAAACATCTTTTCTCAAAGCGGTTTCCCTGTGATGCATGCTCGAAACATAAAAATGCTTAATGTAAGCATGTTCCACCACTCGAATTTTGGGGAACATATAGTATGTTAGTAAGTTAGCCACTTTTTATCATTTGGCGGTAACAGAAATCATGTTGGAATTGGTTGGACTGATAAAACATCTTTTCTCGAAGTGGGTACCCTGTGGCATACGCTCGAAATATTAAAATGCTTAATTTGAGCATGTTCCACCATTCGAATTTTGGGGAACTTTTAGTATGTTAGTAAGTTGACCACTATCTATCATTTGGCAGTGACAGAAATTCTGTTGCAATTAGTTTGACTTCAAACCACAGGATGACTGGACTATAGCTGATCTGGCAACGTTTTAGAATAGCTACAGAAAAATAGTTATGAGAGAAATTATTGACCTAAGACGAATTCAGTTTGTCATTCTGAACGATACATACGTGAGACAGCTGGATGATTCCTCGCGGATGAATAACTTGAATAATGCGACAAAATAAACGCGGTATACTTAAAAGAGATTAAGTTACCACTTTCATTTTGCTGTGTTTACAGTTTCTTTTACATCTTAAGCTGTTCGATTTTCTCTGAACGGAGCTGTCTTCTGATTCGAAATGTACTTTTTTTAAAGTACTTTCAAAAACACTCACCATCCTTTCATGGATCAGTATAAGGCCCAGGTCACATAGGAGCGGATTTTCTTTATTTAAGGCCCAGGTGGCACTAGAGCGAATTTTATCACCTTCAAAATGGTTGAAGATGATTTTTGGAAAAAAATATCTAGGTTCCAAGTTTTGCGTGAGTCGCATTTAACGAAATTTTCGTTTCCAAACTCCAGTGATTGACACAAAGATCGATCACCAACCCATCTTAAGGAGAGCTCTTGTTACACCAGTCAAAGAAAACACCACGTAAGAATGGGCCGCGGGTCATATGATTATTTTCGTAGCTTATGCCTGTTTTTTGTTTTGGTCCCAACGCTGAAGAAGTTGTTAGTAGTGCCTCATAAGTGTACTTCAGCCAATTCTTTCCTCTCGACGCGCGGCTGGTGTTGTTACTCCGTTTCTTTAACTCGTCTATTACAAGCTTCATTGGTCTCTTTTAACCAGTGAGCTAAGCTACAACAGTCACAATAGCAATGAACACGCCACCAAAAAATTAGTTTCTGAGCAAAACCTAACGCTATACGCGTGCATTTTACATTTTGGCCAATAACATCTGCCGCCGTCCACGCCAGCCGAGATACCAAATTCAAAATTTTGTCGAGAATGTTCAATGTAATTACATGACGATGAAATTTCTTCCACAGTAATTTGGTTCTTGATAGTTCAAGCTCATTTTACAAGATAAAGAGTTCAAATAATCGCGAAAAGTGTTCAAATTTCGCTGAACTGGAAAACTTGAAATGACGCTTCAAGGAAAATGCATTCACGTAAAAATATTGAGACTGTTCACGCGTCACGGATAATCCCCAAACTTCGTTCACGTTCACGATAAAATCAAATATCGCAATCACGAATCACAAATGAACAAATAAACCTAAATCACGTCTCACGAGAAAAAAATAGTTCCAATCACGTTTCACGAAAAAAGTATAGGGGACCCTCTTCTATTGTGATGATCGAACCCTCTATTTATACTCACTTTGCTACTCAAGCGAATTAAAGACAAATAATTTAAACAGTGGTTTGACAAGCGTATCGTTTTGGCGGCTGGTTGTCTGTTATACCCACACAATCTTACTCTACTTTGTACACGTTAGTACTGAAATATATACAGACTAGACACACTCATTTACCTGTGGTTAAGGTTTTGCCATATTCGGTTGCTTTCTCCCTTTTATGTCTTCTGGATGTGTTCAGGAATTTCCAAACAGACACAAAGCTCCTTATAAGCCGAAAAAAGACGGTTGCTGTTGATGAAACACGAAGTTTACCAATGTTAACGCAAGTTATTGCTGCAGGTAGATGCATTTTGGCTAAGTTTTAAGTTAATGTCATATTCTTTTGCGTACGCAAAAATTGCCGCCGCCATTAATCCTTATTTCTTTTTTATTTCTTATTTTCTTTTTTTTATTTCGTTAATGGAAACATTCATCATCATTTACTTGTTTCGGATTTGCATTCCCCTTCTAACTTTGCCATTAGTACTAGACAATCAGTAGGAGAAGGCGGTCAATAAAATTGATTTAACTGTCATAAATCAACCTTAATTTAAAGGAAAAATCATCAATTAGGCCGGGAACTGATACGGCAGCCACTACTAAGATAAAGGTGCGGCAATAACAGCTTGAGACTCGGCTGAGTCTGGCGCAAAGATAACAAATTCAAGCTAAGGGTTTAGGTAGGTTCTTCAGCATTCTGGTTTATAATTTATGAATGTAGAGGTTCTATATCAAGTGACATCTTGTTTTCACTTCTTTCAACTGATCCAAAAACTCTGGTTCGGCGTCTCATCTGTTCTCTTTCTCACATCCACTTAATACCGAAAATTTCGTAATATATATCAAAGTGTTGATTATGCATATGGACCGTCTTGTGTCTTAAAAATATATTCAATTCGAACTTGTTTTAAATAAAATTACGAAAAAAACTACCAAAAAGCACCCCAAAACAAAGTTTTTATTATGTAATATTTTTATGCATTGATAGTGATGGCTGTGATTGAAACGTTGCCAACGATTTCATTTCAATTTCATGGTAGAGGACTTAGTTTAATGACTCAACTAGTCTTCTACTACGTAAATTTTCGATTTCAATTTAAAATTCAGTGCCAATCATAAAGGAAGCCGGCAGCAATGAATTATTCCAAACTGAAAATTGGACGGTGTGTCATCTAACAACGCTTGCTGAGTAAACACTGAGCTGATCAGACAACCCAATGAACCGGCGGCAGGGAAGTAATGGAGCAAATACAATCGTTTACCTTGAAAGTTGAATGCGAAGATTGAAACAGCTGATAAAGGGATCGGCTATTGATCGAGTTAAGATGAGTTTCTATAAAGAGCCAGTGCCTCTTAACAATCAAACAAATAGCTAGCCATCCAGCTGAGATTGGAGACTCTTAGTCTTCCATTTAATGTTTAACGAAGATATGTTGCTTAAAAGCATGATTCTCTCCTGTTATCAAGACCTTTTGGAATTCAGCCTAAGATTATCACACGAAAAAGGTACCTAGAGCAACTTCGTTTGTCAGCGAAACGAACAGCTAGCCGCCTCTGCTCCTTCAAAAATCGGCTCGATAAGACTACTATCTGAAAAACAGCAAGCTTCTCTACTTGTGTTTTCGGTGTTTTTCTAGTTTTAAAGGGGTCATGTCGCAAATCTCACGCACGCACATCGAGTATTACAACTTTAAAAACGGCAGGCTGACGTTAAGTTGAGTTAAGTTTGTTTCTTGGGACATTCCTGCAAGGAAACTTCAAAATTGGAATCCTAACTATTCTTGACTGAAAGCGTGTTGATTTTTTTTTAAAACCCTGTTGTGCATTTGATTGTCATAACCAATTGCTAAAAAATTGAAAAATCGAAAAATCGAGCGGTAAACAATATACGCTGAAGAAAGAAAATTATATAAATACACACAACCGGCAAAGCCAACTTGTTTGTTTCGCTCAGGCGGTTCGACACCCGTCTCAAAGTCGCATCGGTTTTTGTCAGATAGCAACAGAGAATAAGAATAGAAATCCGGACAGATGGGATCAGGACGAGCATGCTCTTCTAAAAGGTTCGATCTTCGTGTTTCCCCAGTCGTAAATATTGTAAACAATTCTTGTTTAAAACAAAAAGAAAACAATGAAAACAGTTTTCGACTCGTGCACAAGTTGGTAGGGGTGTCTCTCTTCAGAGCCACACAAAACGAAAAATAAGTCACGACAAAGTAATATAAACAACAACTTTCCGCTCCCTTCATTGAAAATGTAGTCGCTCAATATCAGCATCAGTCATCAGTTCTTCCTGGCTTTCTTCTTTATGATGATTATTCCAAAATTCCCCGTTATTAAAAATATGTTGGGTAAACTTTTAAGAACCTTTTACAAAGCGCATGTAAATATAACACAATTGGCTTTGTGTAACGATTCCGTTTAAAAATTAATACCCTCTATATGAATAAAATCTAGCATACAGTGATCTTTGATAAGCTTCAAGTGAAATAAATTGTCGACCACATGGGGTGAAGCAATTGTGCGGGATAGCCGTTCCCCTGTTCATACCCCTGTGGCAATTTTCTGACGACAAAAATGTATATAAGGGGCTCCAATATTAAGCAAACGTTTCCTGAGGAAAAAGACCTTAACATATGAGAAAACACCTGCTGTGCATAATCTGGTATCCACGCCAACACAAAACTAATGAGAATGATCGAATTTGAATTTTGCATTCAGAATTCCGCTTGCGCATTCGCCTCACTCGCAAATTCAGTATCGGTGGCTGCAGTCAGACGTAAATTTGAGAAGTGAAATCAATTTGTTCACTCAGCAAAAATGAATCTGAATTCATTCGTCATAAATGTAAGTAGCTGAATAAGTGGAGCTCCTTTCTATCCATTTTCGCCTCTATATATATCCGTATTTTTATACTATATGCTTAGCAGTTTCATGTACTATCTATCCTGATAGATGTAGTTGTACACCTGCTTGTGTTTGTTCGAAAGACGATTATTTCGCCTTAGTAACAGCGTTTGTATACAAATGATAACGAATTTCATGGAAAAGGAAAAAAAGAACATTGCTTCAGAACCAATTCAGTAACGAAATATTCCGGACTAGTAATAGTACTTTCTTTGTAAACCGTTTGTTGCAGGAAAATCAATCAGTCTCGTTTACATTCTGTGCTATATGCTTCTGGGGCAACACCCATCTACTTTTACTAACTGTTTTGTATTTGTTACTGAACTG
>OX419341.1:4551852-4586852 GCA_948470475.1 Galaxea fascicularis
CTGAACAGAGGGTGCCCTATCACCTTCCGGGATCTTTTTTTTTTTTACATCAACTGAACCCGATCTTCACTTAGAGCATCCATGGCGTTTGTTGTAGATCTTCACTCGTTTCATTACAGGCAGAACTCAAAGCTCAACTGACAGGCTAATTGTGATATACGAGAGGCAACCAATAATATCTGGGCTACTCATTCACCCAGCCATCTCTAGCAAATAAAGGAAATTCGCACTTTTCACATTTTTTCAACTCAATACTCATTTCACATTCTAAAGGTATTATTCTAGAGGCAGGTGGAAAGTGCCCAAACTACTCGCTTTATGATTCGAACCACTGCAATGTTTTCTAACTTTTCTTAAATCTCGTTGTACTGAAAAACGTCCCATAAAGAGGAGAAGCAACTAAACCTGAAGAAAAAAAAATAAAAACCTGAGACATCAGAGTGATAACAGTGACTGAGTGGGAATGACAACGTAGCTGCCAAAACAGAAAAAAAGGAACAAAGAACTAAGAGATAGTAAAAACAGGGGACAGATTTCACGAAACCTTCCCAAGTTAAAACATCTTTTAAGTATTGTTTTCTCACAATAGGCCATTGTTTTGATATGCTAGAAAACAACACTTAGGAAGCTGGCCCCAGGAGCCTCCAAAATTAATTTCAGAAAGCAAAGAGTTTGAACGAAATAACAAATTTATAACCTATCCTCTTCCGACTGAATTGTTTATCAGCAGTTGGCGCATATTTTCAAAACGGCCTATTTAGAAAAATTTCACTTGCTATCCCTTTGGTGGTTTACTTTTACCTTCATGCAAGTTTCAATAAAAAAAGAAGCATTATGCAGATTAACTATACCTGCATTCGGCCTCTTATAGTATGACTGCTAAGTCTGGAAAACGTCCAGTAGCATAAAATAATCAGCATCAAAATGGATAGAAAATGTGACAGCTTGGTTTCTTCAGCTGTTTTGCAATAAAGAGATGCAAACAGTTTGCCTGACAGTTTCTTGTCAACTAACAAAGCAAGTTATCGCGTTGCGTGCAAACTGTACTGAGTTTCATTAAATATTACAAAACACGTAACAGATGAAACGAATTTGCTTTATAACTTACCCCGGCCGAGTCTTTATTAATTCCACCTTACCTTCCACCTTAGATCGAAGGAAAACAGTGGCGAAGCCAGACGTTTGGAATAAGGAAAAAAGATAGACGGAACTGGCCCAAACTTGCCTGATTTTCGACTGTAGCAGGTTGAAAGCCCGATGTTCTGAGCAATTACACTGTTTTGTTTAGCAAGCAATAGGAGGTTCAGTCACAGTCAGAGTGGAATAAACATAACCAGCGAGGACCAGCAAGGACGTCTCGCTATTGAACCAAAGACGCACGTCGTTAGGAAATATATTTTTACCACAGCCAAATGCAAATTTAAGAAACTACGTGGTAACATTCAAAGCCGTATCTCAAGTATTTTTATAGTGAAGAGCGAATAAACTAGCATGAACAACTGGACATTAAATTCAACAGTTGCGCCAACATCTAACGAGTTTGGCGGAGGAATTGGTTCGGATGATGCAACATGGATTCTTACCAGCGCCTTTATCATTTTCACTATGCAGTCTGGATTCGGCCTCTTGGAATCTGGCATGGTCTCCAGCAAAAACGAGGCGAACATCATGGTCAAGAATGCGGTTGATGTGATATATGGAGGGTTGTCCTACTGGCTGTTTGGGTTCGCCTTTAGCTTCGGTCCAAGCAGTCATGGAAATTCGTTCATTGGGTTGGGGTATTTCTTGACGGACGCGGATGAAAGCCAAATGGGGCAAGTATTTTCGAAGTATTTTTTTCAGCTGTCGTTTTCGACAACTGCCACTACCATTGTTTCTGGAGCGATGGCTGAAAGAACAAGTTTAAAAGCGTACACGATGTACTCTTTCCTCAACACGCTGACATACAGTCTCCCGGCACATTGGATTTGGCATAACAAAGGATGGCTTCATCAGATGGGTGCAGTGGATATCGCCGGCTGTGGTCCAGTGCATCTCGTGGGAGGTGTTAGTGGCTTAGTAGCCACGTTAATGCTGAAGCCACGAACAGGACGCTTTGATGCGAACGGACCACCGAAACAATTAGCCTCGCCGACAAATGTTCTCCTCGGGACATTCATGCTATGGTGGGGCTGGTTGGGCTTCAACTGCGGAAGTACATTCGGTATAAGCGGCATGAAATGGAAACTAGCTTCAAGGTATGAAAAATAATTCAGTATCATTCATATTTAACCATTGGCCATCCTGGGAGAGGCCATTTGGCGTTGGAGACAAGAATTTGTCGAAAAACGTTTTATCTGACGTGAAACTGAGGATGCAATCTTTGGAGAACTTACAACGTTATACAGTCAGTTATATGGTTTGCGACAAATTCTTCCTAACGTGATAGAGGGTTTGTTGTTGGGCAAAAGGTTTTATATAGCTTTGTATTTTCTTCAGTTTACTCAGCTGTTATCGATAAATTTTGGTACTTGTCAACCGCCACACCTCCTGAGGAATGACATCAGTTCCCGGTCGGTCCACAGCTCGCTTTTTACCCTGAAATTTAGTAGAAAAGTTTATTTTGTAATGGTTAAGTTACTATTTTTGAAAATAACACAATGTTTTTTTAAAAACATGTTGCAACAGAATTTTCTGTCATGTTCAGTTTAAATTACAAAGTGTGCGCAAAATGCTAAGAATAAAAGGAAACATGACAATGTAAAACATTAAAAAGAAAGTTTTAAATTAACATGATAAAGTTAATGATTTAGCCGAAGGTTTTTTCCCATTTAATGTGAATAGCTTTTTTTTTTATCTTAAGCTGGAAGCATTAGAGCATAACGTGCGGCATTGCTGAGAATTTTGTAAGTGTTTAAAAATGTGAGAGGCCCTATCAGTCAACATGTTCTCACGTAACTGCGTGGAAAAATGCCGGGTGGTTTCGCCGACATAGCAGACATTATAACCCGCACACAAAAACTTATACATGTATACCACACACGCACGGAGCCCAAGAGGGATATGATCTTTTACACCCGAACATGTTTTCGAAAAACAATCGTAACATGTCTGGTACTATCCAGACCTCTTGGTTAAGTATTTTTATATTGATTTCTTGGCAAAGAAACAAGACTTGAATAATATTATAATTTTTTTATTGATAACTATTCCAACAGACTATAGAACGTCGAACACTCATGGAAAACAAACATAGTTTATTAGGTAGCGGGCACCAAGTTTGGACGAGTTTGTGGTCGACTTATATACTGAGCAGCTCTCATTATATACCAGTTGGTGTATTGACAAACAGGCTTAAAATGCAGCCCTTAGGCCGGATTAATTGTTGCCAGTCGATCAGGGATAACTGGCGCGTCGCTTGAGGGCTTCTTTTCTATACCACATCATAAGATACGACTTCGTGCCTCTGAAGTAAAGGCTGTTTGGTCAATAAAACTACTCAAACGCAAGTCGCTTATCATGCATGATAGTTTGTTATGATTGATGTATTTCAGTCATGTTTTTTTAAGAATTTGCTATAATTACTGATACTTACTTAATAATTTGTTATTTTGTTTAATATTTTACTATGTTTTCCGCAAGTATATATATCTGGCTTTAGTGTGCGGTCTTGTTAATTAAATTGTATTCTCTTTCTTTTATGATTGATGTATTTCAGTCATGTTTTTTTTTTAAAGAATTTGCTGTAATTACCGATGCTTACTTAATAATTTGTTTTTTGTTTAATATTTTACTATGTTTTCCGCAAGTATATATGTTGTGGTTCAATTTTATCCTTGGTTCAAATTTTATTTTTCTTTGTTTCAAACTCATTATCATATATTACCATACACAAAAACAAAGAAAAATAAAATTTGAACCAAGGATAAAATTGAACCACAACATATATATATCTGGCTTTAGTGTACAGTCTTGTTAATAGGCCATATTCGTATTCTCGGTATTGAACTGGATCTAGCATGAAGTGGAGGCTCTTGCGGGGGAATCTTTTCATATGTAAATGTATTCCCCCGCAAGAGCCTCCACTTCATGCTAGATCCAGTTCAATACCGAGAATACGAATATGGCCTATTAAATTGTATTCTCTTTTTTATGACCGCTGTAATTCAAATCATTACAATTGGCATATTGCTGTATGGTACTAGTATTGTAAAGTGCTAGGGACAATTAGTGGATTAGCATAATTATTATCTAATAATTATAATTATTTGATTATATAATCTAATAATTATATAATATATAATCTAATTATATAATCTAATAATTAATTATAATTATTAGATTATATAAATGACGTTACATTAAAAACCCGCATAAAAAAACCTATATTTTTCAGTTTCAAGCTGATGCCGTTCTTATATATTGGATGCTTGGTGAAAAATCAGCTTCAAGCTGTTCACAACATGTTCTTAAATTCTGGCTGAAAATTATACACTGTATTGCACAACTGACACTGCTTTATTAATTGACTCCATCCTCTCAAATCAAGGGACTGGAGGGAGTTGCTGGCACAGATAAATGAGGTGTAGTAGCTTTGGAATAGGTGCTTGAACCAAATAACCAACACAGCAACATGAAAAATATTCAACAAAAATTCATCTTCCAAATCGGCACCCTTATCCCCACGGTATTAACGAACGCTTTTCATTTAACTAATGTTTCCTATTTTTCACGTTGCCATGTTACCACCAATAGCGTAGCTCCTACTCCACTATAAAAACTATACACAACCCATAATTCCTCGATTCGCTCTGACGAAGGACTAACGCTCGAACGGTCAGCTTTTAGAATCCCTGTACGGTGGTCAATTTACATTTATCAACTCTGTTGATAATACCAAATTTTTTTTACCCTAACAAATATGCTGATACCCTGTATTTCCTTATATATAAGAACCAGTTGAATTTATCGGGTTGAATTGGTTCTTATGTATATGGTATTCTTTTTACCAAATTTCAGCCTGGAGATTCTTGTTTTATGCGGGTTTTCAAAAGTTACCGTGTATTGTTTATAATTTGTTATTTAACCGAACCCCACATACAGGGCAGCAGTCGTAACAATCAATGGTTCCATAGGTGGAGGAATTCTGGGAATGGCTTACAGGTGAGCTCAAGTGACCTTAGTCAAAGTGCAGTTGCGATTCATTATGTTTTTTGAAAGTTATATCGTTTTGTTTTAAGATTTGCTTCTAATTACAGGCATTCTCTGTACCCTTGTTTGTCCTTCCAGTTATATTTGCTTCAAAAACAAGCTGAACATTCCAATCTTTGTGACTGGTATTCTAGCGGGACTCGTAAGTATAACAGGTAAATTAATTGACTAAACTAAGTACGTGTGATATTTTAAGAATAAGGTGATATCAGGTGATATCCGTGTGCCAGGTATGCAGGGTTGTCAGGCAGTTTTTAAGTATGTGGCTATTTTGCCAACGTACACTAAACCATGACCAAAGAATAACACGAATATCTCAGCAATGTAGCCGGCCATGGAAACACGAAGTTAGTGGTGATTGCCGCTGGCTGCCGGCTACTTTTGGCAACCCTGTCATACATCAGGGATCGTTTCAGTCGTATTGCAGTAATATCTCCTGATTACGTTGACTGGTAACTCCTACTTGCTTTCCATATCGTGATCAATAAAACGTATTGGCACAACCCAATGACCAGGCATTCTAAAGATTTACTTGTAATTTGATTTGTTAACGCGAGGATCTTCTAATTGTTACACACCGAAGTCTTTTTTCCCTTACGGTTAAACCGGTCCTTCTGGCCGGTGTGCCAATTCTATATTCCTTTGTTCGTGGTGATACTCTTTTCTTTCATAGTGAAAATGATTCTCTAACCGCATTGCGTGTTCATTTTTGTGTGCAGCCATTTGCTCTCTGGCTCGTCCTTGGGAAGCCATACTCATTGGTGCCATTGGTGCTCTTCTGGCCTGTCCCGGATGTGCACTTCTCAACAAGCTCCGGATCGATGACCCGGTCGGTTGCGTCCCCACACATTGCTTTGCGGGAATCTGGGGACTAGTTTCGGTTGCGTTATTTACTGAGAAAGACACCCTGGAAAACAAATTTTCAAACGAGTATGGGATTTTGAAGGGTGGTCCTTGGAGTTTTCTGGGTGTACAACTTCTGATGGTCGTTGCTGTTGCAGCGTGGGCAGCGACAACAACTTTTGTAGAGCTCCTATTGGTTGATAAGGTGTTAGGACTACGCATGAGCGTGGAACATGAACTGCTGGGTGCAGACAAAGTTGAGCATGGCATTGTGGAGCACGACTTGATCTCTCAAGCAAACAATGACGTAAAAGTAAACGGTCGACCAGAGGAGATACCATCAAGTGAAATAAATGTTGATGGATTACAACGAAATGAGGAATTCAGCGCGTTGCAGAGAAACGAAAACACGGACAAAAGTTTCTGGAAAACGATTCGTGCACGGCGGAAGCTGCTTCGACCAAAATGGCGAAAAGCAGTGACCTTTAATGGAGCTCGCAGTGAAGGCTTGAGGAACGGTAGTTTTGTTACACAGGGGTTTCATGTTACTGGAAGTGTGACTGTTGACTTAGAAGCGGTAACAAAACGTCACGAACATGTCAGCACGCAGGAAAATGGATACGCGATCACAGAACAGAGCATCAATGGATTACAAGTGGGTTGACCACAAGCAATGCTAACTGTCAATGGAAATGAAGATCTTTCGCGGACGGGCACTTCTTTTTCTTAGTGTCGTTTCTTTCCTTGCCTCACACCAAGTCTTAATTGTTCACATTGTCGTGTTTCCTTGTGATGTGACTAAAACCGTGGTTTCTCTCAAAGATCGGCATTCTCGCTATCAAGTAGCGCTGTGGTACCGTGAGAAAATATTGCAAGTAGTGTTTGACATAGATTCCAAACGGAGACCAGTCCAGTAAGAACTCATAAATATTTATGCATGGTACTTTCAATCCCGTAATAACTGGATTCCCGTGAGCGTCTGATCCAAATGCGGATTCATTTTATATTGGCACCACTTTTTCATCCGCCAATACTAAAAGCAGCGATGATGCCACGTCGTCATTGCCTTGTATGCCTCTTGCAACTTAACCTTGTTCATATATCATTAACAATGGTGATCGGCTTGGTGGAAGAAACTGAACCCCGTCTAAGATAAACAGGGCTGGACATGCTTTAAAACTGAAGGGAAATATCACTTGTAACAAGGAAAGCAGCACCTATTTTTATTCTTGGCAGAGAACTATCATGCAATCGAGATGTCATAGATTTACTTACAGTATAAATGGATTTAAAAAGACGTTGGTGGCTTAGCACCAATTAAGTACACTTTGTACTAAAGTGGAAACTCACAATGAGCCACGGTAGGGACTTGGAAGATTATCGAAATTGAGAGACAGAAGGTGAACTGATCGATATTTACGACAACATTAATTTTTAAGCGGATTTCTTTCGAACGCAGCGAGCTATTAGTATAGGAAATCGCACGACCTCGAGTACAATTCAGGATTAATAGGTACGAGTGATTTTGAAAGTTCTCAACATTGCACGAGCCTTTCGGCGAGTGCAATTTGAGAACTTTCAAAATCACGAGTATCTATTGATCCCAAATTGTACGAGAAGGTCGTGCGATTTTTTATTTATAGTACATTCAACAAAATTACGAACCTACGCGCCGTTGCCATGGAAACTTAATAGGTACTCCTACGGAGTGCGGAGTACTATTTGGGATTAATTGTACTGCTCTCGACCAATCAGAATTGAGTAATTTTGTTGAGTGTACTATAAATTTTAAAATCGAACATATTTTTTAAAATAACAGCATTGTAAAACATTGCGACAGGGAGCATAATTTTTTTTCCGCGTTAAATATCAAATCTGTACTCGCGCGTCATTCTATCGATATGTTTTGATACTGTGTTCCTTAGTGCATAAATTGATCTGTATTTTTATTACGCTTCGCCCCAATTGGGAATTAACTCTTTAACTCCTAGTAGTGATAAACATGTAACGTTTTCTAACAACATCAATACATTATAAAAGAAACAGGTGATGAGAATAGACAAATTTATCAGTTGGAGGGTGTTATCTTAATATATATCTTAAGTAGTTGACAATGAAATGTATGGCAGCTGGAAGGGAGAATTGCTATTCATATCTTGAGAGTTAAAGGGTCAATTCAAAATGCAAAAGTTGAGTAAGTGCTACGAAGAAAACATAATCGTACCACGGACGATGTACCGTATTTTTACAGTGCATTTTTTAACATTTAAATCTATTTTATTAAAACCCATTTTCACGCTTTAAAATGTGTCAGCTCTAGGAGGAAAACCCCCTGAGCTCTTGACATTTGAAAATAAAAAAAAAAACAAACATGTTTTTTAGCTGCGTAATTGGAATCATAAACTGTCAACAAAATAACGCCATTACGAAATTCATAGCGTCAGCAATAGACCATTTTACAGTTGTGGCAGAGTTACCTGGCCTATGAATGGAAGCGAGGCTGAGGGTGACCTTGTTTTGATAGAAACCTTTCTGCTTTTCTTATGTAAATGCAGACTAGTTAGCATTACAACAACATGATTTACATGATAAAAACAGTGAGGTCTCTATCAATACAAGGTCACTGGCAACCTCGCTGCCATTCATAGGCCAGGTCACTAAGCGAACAACTGTAAAATGGCCTATTGACCAAGTACAATATTAAATATGTTGCGTCAGCGATAGACCATTTTACAGTTGTGGCAGAGTTACCTAGCCTATGAATGGAAATAAAATTTTAATTTAATTTAATTTAATTTAATTTTTAATTTACACTTCAGAGTTAATTCTCTGTTCCACCACTTGTACAATATTAAATGTCTGTTATGATTTCACACCAAATGATTCAATTCGCCGCAGTGAGCATTGTCTCTTGATTGTGAGATTTAGTCGTGCAAACACTTTGCCGGATACGAATTTAAAGATTCTATTTGCCCTGAGACAAAATATTTTACACTGTTACTTCTAAACCCAATTGGCCTGAAAGTTGGGGAAAGCATATGGTTCCCGCGCTCGCCTTGAACATCAACCGTTTTTAATCAAACTCTTTGTTTTTTTTCTTCTATAATTTATCTGTGGCTACTCTTCAAAAAAGACTTCATTCTTTACGAGAAGTAAGGTTTTACGGCAACAGGCTTTTCAAATCCATTTTTTCAAAATTTGGATCATGTAATATTTTTATAAAACACTGTTTGTAAGTACCTGTTTAATGGTCTTAATAAAAGTATTTCCGAGTGCTTATAAACAGTTTTCAGACGTTTTGAAGAAATCGAAGATGGACGATTCAACATGGCGGCCATCCAGAATAATGACGTAACTCCTATGTCACATGACCACACTTTGCGGACCTTAAAGGCCACAGGTTTGGACGTCATTTACTACTGTTGAGTGTTGTTTTCACAGCTTCAATTTTCTTGAACGAAGGTGATTGTGAGGTATAACGTGATCTTCTTCAAGCTTAAAAAACTTAGACTAATGGTTCATAAACAATCGAACCAAAAACTCCACAAAAGAACAGAAGGGCGCGAACACTCGATTGTTTATATACGTTTACAATTATTTATACTTTAAAAATGAAAAAAAAAAAAAAGGATTGAGCAATTCTTGGGTTTAATGAGCTTACCTACCATAGGCTCACGTTGAAATTTGAGTCATTTTACGTTGTTGTTTTGCAGTGTAGAGGACAGCAAAGAAATGTACCAGAATGCAAAAATCATGTGTACAGGGACTGGCTTTGCTCATTAAACCCATTGTTTTTTGACGTTCTCGTTGCTCTTTCCATTTCGTCGTTAAGCTCTCTATTGCTCATTCGAAGATTATAGAAGGAGGACGCCTCTTGAGTCCAAACAGTAGCAAAAACAACATAGTTTTTCACTAGTCAGTACGTGTATAATGCCTGTGAGTGGAGAATTCAACCGATGTTATTTAAGCCCTGACATTAACCGGAACCTACACTCTCCTACAGTATCACCATTTTAGCTAACACACAGGTTATGAGAATAAAGAAAATGATCATCGAACCAAATTCTCTGAACCAGTAGTATAAGAAATATCAGAAGATCAGTAAGAGCCAGTAAGTGTCAGAGCTTAATACAGAGCTTAAAACTCAAAACGATCTGGCCCCTAACAGTGGACTTTTACGCAGCTTAAAACAGGAAATCATACGGATGTTTAAATATTGATTCTGAATATAATTTTGTCGATCTGATTGAAGGCAATGAAAGCCCTTTTCAATTTCTCAGCTGGCCAAGTTTTTTTTGGTCCAACAAACATTTTACGGTCAAAAATAACTTTAACGTGTGGGGTTAATCGATGCAATTATATTGTTTACGCCGACAATGTGCCATCATTCTCTGCCAGAATTAGTTGTGAGTGAACCTTCTTACTTTAATTAATTTCTCTTTGTTAACAAGAAGTTTCTGAAAATAATTACTCCAGCTCTTTGTTGATAAAAACAACTTTTCTCGTCGCTGTATTTTCACTGAGTAATCTGCATATTTTGACAGCAAACGATAAAAATTTACAAGACAAACACACGAAAGAAGACGCAACACGAAAATTAAACATTGAAATGCGGGCATTTTACCTATTCGAACGATTACGTGAGTATATTTTCATTTCGTCGTAATTCTAAATTCTAAGTTAACGTGTTTTGTGAAAATTTTAAAAATCTACTTTGCCTTGTGCCTAGTCAAGGAGCGATCTCGCTTACTTCGAAACTCTGCGGAACACAATATTACGACATATTCCACGAATATGATGGCAATCGCGTTCCGTTTTGGTGCTGCACACGCTTTTTAGTTAACATTTAGATAAGAAATAAAGTGCACGTTAAATTTCTACCCTCTACCAAAATCCCGTTATACAAAGCATTCATAGTCGGCAACACTAAAGTTTTCTCTATCACGGCGATGAGTAAAGGTTTGTCGAAATGTCATGGAAAAATACAATCACCGTGAATTGAAAGTGAACGTCGAGTATGAAAAATTTGCAATATGTCTGCTAAGCCTTCCTGAGCAAATTCCGCCATTTTTTGTTACATCAATGAGGAGACTTGTTGCTTAATGTAATCATGCTTTCGACTTTACCTCTGAGACAAATTCTTTACTTGTTATGCTCAGTATTCTTTCATGTCTATCTTAAAACTCGTAGTGTTGAAATTAAATAAATCTTTATATATGGTACTACCTTAGCATATGGTCACAACGGATTACATTTGCTGTTTACCATTTACATGGGAAAACCGGTTGGTCGACGGTTTGTACAAATGGTAAGCAAAAATCCCCAATGAAAAATTCCGTTCAGGATTGGCGTGTCCCGTTTGCACAACCCCTACTAAATAACACGTGACACGCATCAAAATTGGAGTAGGGCTTGGAACTAGTGAAAATCGCAAATGGTACAAACATTTTCCGTTCGGAAATTCCGGTTGGAAATTTTGGACTACCTTTCAAGAAATCCCGTTTTCCGTTGGAAAGTTCCTTTCGGAAATAAAATAATAGTCTTCCTATTTACATTCCATCCGAAAGTTCCGGATTTTTTAAAATTAAATGGTAAACAACCATTGAGAATGCAACAAGATGGTCAGTCAGCTAAAAGCTCTCCAACAGCACTTCCATATTATACATTGAACAATAGGTTTAAGGGTCTTAAAAGTTCTGTTATCCACATTCTGTGGATCTACGACGAATCAACATGTCCCAACAAGCCCATGATACATTTCAGTAGCATGAGTGAGGTCCTGGGGGGGACTGTTCTCTTTTAAACAAGCGTTACAAAGTACCTGACATTACAAACTAGCCTCAGATAAGACCTCATTACAAACCGGGGTTACAAACTTTACCAGCATTACAACAGACCTCATTACGAACCCGGGTTACAACGGATCTCATAAAAACCAGCATTACAACGGACCTCATTACAAACCCGCATTCCAACGGACGTTATTACAAACCAGCATTACAACAGACCTCATAACAAACCAGCCTCACAACGGACTCTATTACAAACCAGCATTACAAGGGATCTTATTATTACAAACCTGCATTACAACGGAACTCCGAAACCAGCATTACAACAGACCTTATTTCAAATAAGCGTTAGAACGGACCTTATTACAAACTAGCATCACAACAGATCTAGATCTCATTACAAACCAGCATTACAACGGACCTCATTTCAAATCAGCGTTACAACGGACCTCATTACAAACCCTGGTTACAACGGATCTCATTACAAACCAGCATTACAACGGACCTCATTACAAACCCGCATTTCAACAGACGTTATTACAAACCCGCATTACCAAGCACCTTATTACAAACCAGCATTACACCGGACCTCATTACAAACCAGCACTACAACGGACCTTATTACAAATAAGGGTTACAATAGACCTCGTTAGAAACCCGGGCTACAACGGACGTGATTACAAACCAGCATTACAACGGACCTCATTACAAACCCGCATTACAACGACCTAATTACAAAGTAGCATTACAACGGACCTCATTACAAACCCGCACTACAACGGACCTTATTACAAACCGGCATTTTAACGGACCTGATTACAAACCAGCATTACAACAACCGTTATTACAAACAAGCATTACAACAGACCTCATTACAAACCAGCATTACAAGGGATCTCACTACAAACCAGCATTACAACGGACCTCATTTCAAATCAGCGTTACAACGGACCTTATTACAAATCCGCATTACAACGGACCTCATTACAAACCAGCATTACAACGGACTTTATTACAAACTTGCATTACAACGGACCTCATTACAAACAAGCATTACAACGGACCTCATTACAAACCAGCATTACAACGGACTTTATTACAAACTTGCATTACAACGGACCTCATTACAAACAAGCATTACAACGGACCTCATTACAAACCAGCATTACAACGGACCTTATTACAAACTTGCATTACAACAGACCTCATTACAAACAAGCATTACAACGGACCTCATTACAAATCCGAATTACAACGGACCTTATTACAAACTTGCATTACAACGGACCTGATTACAAACTTGCATTACAACGGACGTTATTACAAACTTGCATTACAACGGACCTTATTACAAATCCGCATTACAACAGACCTCATTACAAACCAGCATTACAACAGACCTCATTACAAACCTGCATTACAACGGACCTCATTACAAACCTGCATAACAACGGACGTTATTACAAACCAGCATTACAACGGACCTTATTACAAACAAGCATTACAACAGACCTCATTACAAACCAGCATTACAACGGACCTCATTATGCGGGTTTATAATGTGGTCCGTTGCAAGTTGCAACGGACCACATTACAAACCCGCATTACAACGGACCTCATTACAAACCAGCATTACAACGGACCTTATTACAAACAAGCATTACAACAAAACTTATTACAAACCAGCATTACAACGCACCTCATTACAAACTTGCATAACAACGGACGTTATTACAAACCAGCATTACAACGGACCTGATTACAAACTTGCATTACAACGGACCTCATTACAAACCTGCATTACAACGGACCTTATTACAAATCCGCATTACAACAGACCTCATTACAAATCCGCATTACAACAGACCTCATTACAAACCAGCATTACAACGGACCTCATTACAAACTTGCATTACAACGGACGTTATTACAAACTTGCATTACAACGGACCTTATTACAAATCCGCATTACAACAGACCTTATTACAAACCAGTATTACAACAGACCTCGTTACAAACCTGCATTACAACGGACCTAATTACAAACCTGCATTACAACGGACCTTATTACAAATCCCCATTACAACAGACCTCATTACAAACTTGCATTACAACGGACGTTATTACAAACCAGCATTACAACGGCCCTCATTACAAACTTGCATTACAACGGACGTTATTACAAACCAGCATTACAACGAACCTTATTACAAACTTGCATTACAACGTACCTCATTACAAACCTGCATTACAACGGACCTTATTACAAATCCGCATTACAACAGACCTCATTACAAACCAGCATTACAACGGACCTCATTGCAAACTTGCATTACAATGGACGTTATTACAAACTTGCATTACAACGGACCTTATTACAAATCCGCATTACAACAGACCTCATTACAAACCAGCATTACAACAAACCTCATTACAAACCTGCATTACAACGGACCTAATTACAAACCTGCATTACAACGGACCTTATTACAAATCCGCATTACAACAGACCTCATTACAAACTTGCATTACAACGGACGTTATTACAAACTTGCATTAAAACGGACCTCATTCCAAACTTGCATTACAACGGACCTCATTACAAACCTGCATTACAACGGACCTTATTACAAACCCGCCAGCATTACAACGGACGTAATTACAAACAAGCATTACAACGGACCTCATTACAAACCAGCATTACAACGGACCTTATTACAAACAAGCATTACAACGGACGTTATTACAAACCAGCATTACAACGAACCTTATTACAAACTTGCATTACAACGTACCTCATTACAAACCTGCATTACAACGGACCTTATTACAAATCCGCATTACAACAGACCTCATTACAAACCAGCATTACAACGGACCTCATTACAAACTTGCATAACAATGGACGTTATTACAAACCTGCATTACAACGGACCTTATTACAAATCCGCATTACAACAGACCTCATTACAAACCTGGATTACAACGGACGTTATTACAAACCAGCATTACAACGGACCTTATTACAAACCAGTATTAGAACGGATCTCATTACAAACCAGCATTACAACGGACGTTATTACAAACTTGCATTACAACAGATCTCATTACAAACCAGCATTACAACAGACCTTGTTACAAACCTGCATTACAACGGACGTTATTACAAACCAGCATTACAACGGACCTCATTACAAACCCGCATTACAACGGACCTCATTACAAACTTGCATTACAACGGACCTCATTACAAACAAGCATTACAACAGACCTCATTACAAACCAGCATTACAACGGACCTCATCACAAACAAGCATTACAACGGACGTTATTACAAACCAGCATTACAACGGACCTCATTACAAACTTGCATTACAACGGACCTCATTACAAACCAGCATTACAACGAACCTTATTACAAACCTGCATTACAACGGACCTGATTACAAATCCGCATTACAACGGACCTCATTACAAACCAGCATTACAACGGACCTTATTACAAACTTGCATTACAACGGACCTGATTACAAACCAGCATTACAACAGACCTCATTACAAACTTGTATTACAACGGACGTTATTACAAACTTGCATTGCAACGGACCTCATTACAAACTTGCATTACAACGGACCTCATTAGAAACCTGCATTACAACGGACCTTATTACAAACCCGCCAGCATTACAACGGACGTGATTACAAACCAGCATTACAACGGACCTCATTACAAACTGGTATTACAATGGACGTTATTACAAACCAGCATTACAACGGACCTCATTATAAACCTGCATTACAACGGATCTCATTACAAACCCACATTACAACGGACATCATTACAAACCAGCATTACAACGGATCTAATTAAAAACAAGCATTACAACGGGCTTCATTACAAACTTCCATTACAACGGACCTCATTACAAACCAGCATTACAACGAACCTCGTTACAAACCAGCATTACAACGGACCTCATTACAAACTTGCATTACAACAGACCTCATTACAAACCAGCATTACAACGGACCTCATTACAAATCTGCATTACAACGGACCTTATTAGAAACCAGCATTACAACGGACCTCATTACAAACCAGGATTACAACAGACCTCATTACAAATCCGCCTTACAACGGACGTTATTACAAACCTGCATTACAACGGACCTTATTACAAACCAGCATTACAATGGAGCTCATTACAAGAAGCGTTACAATGACCTAATTATCTCGTATCCCGGTAACCCAGCGTAATGGAACCTCTCTTGTTGATGCAATTCCAGTTTTCGTTTGATTTCTCGTTCTCATTAGAAGCCGAGAAAGTATATATTCAGTTTATTGAATACAGTGATGTCGTAGTTCTCAAAATTCTTGTTTCCTCTTCATTTGCAGTCATTTTTAGCCTGTTATGGTACCTTGTTTCAAGCGGTAAGTGAAGAGAACTTTTCCTCTGTATATTAATTCCAAAACACTTACCGAATTTAGTCTAATGAAAGACATCACGCTACTCAGCTAGTTTTCGTTTTCAGAAACAAGATGTTCAAGGAGCAAACCGAACACTTCAAACAATGACATTCGCCTCATAGAATCAACAGACACATTTTGTAGCCCAGATTACAACACCAGCAAACGCAAGCTGCTTATGGATCATCTCCATTCCAAGAGACAATGCAAAAATCAAACTTTCGTCTTTCGTTTTCGGCATTTGACCTCCAAACACCCTATCCTTGCTGCCATGACGGCGACTTTGTTGAAGTTAGAGATGGACAGCACTCAGACAGTCCAATACGCGGAACATTATGTGGCAACACTAGTACTGTTCCGTCTGATGTGTTATCATCCGGGAAATTTTGTTTGTTTCGCTTCCTTTCGGATGTTTTCTATAGAAAAGCAAGGATTTGTTGCGTCTTACGTGTCAGTTACTAAGGAAAATAGTGGTAAGGATTCTCTCTCCTTTCATAAAATTTGTTTAATCAATAATGTTAACAAGTTTAAATTATTCGTTCAGCAGAGTTTGTTACCAAGCAACAGAACACGTGTTAGAAACATCTCTAATTCCCGCCTTAGTGATTGTGACTACTCAGTTAACCAGCTGTAAGGTTTTTACGAGATAATCTCTACCTGAGGTCTTGTTTGAGATTTTCCCGTAAAGACCGAACGCTCGAGGTTAATAAATTGCTTATTATATGGCTATAAAAAAGAAGTTAAGAGTTGATTCACGCCACCAACTTGCTGGTAATTTAACCCTGTTGCTTTACTGTTCTCTTGAATTAAGGTATCAGCCAACCCAAAATTGAGCGTTTTTCATAATTTTGGATTTCTATATGTTTCGATAGATCTTGGGAGTAGCTTTCACGTAAAAAAAATTCCACAAAAAAATGTTTTTCGTACGGGAAGTTATTGAGCGAAAACAATTTTGCCGTCTTAATTATTCTAATTAGCTGCTGACAACTTCCTGTCATTGTGTTGTCAAATAAGGAGAGGTTACGTGACAGGGAAACACATGTATGTTTCTTTCACAAAACACGCGCGATCTACAAATGTCTTCGAAAAAGATCGTGTCCCTTTTCTTCGTCAAAGCCAAGGAAAAATAAAGGGAATAAAGCATTTAGCGTTGAAGCGGCAGCAAACCTCGCTTCGAGCGACCAGGGTTCCTGTTACAACCAAGAGGAATGGCTACAAGAAATCGACAAAGGGGATACCAGTGGACAGCCGTCGGCTGAAATGAGTGCAAGCCGTTCTAAAATTCGGTTAGACGAAGTCGAAGACGATCAAGAAGATGTTGGATCGTGGGCAGAATTTCGAGAGGAAGATGTTTCTTTTATTGTGTAATCTGGAATTGTTTCTTATAACCCCATAAAACAACTGTTGTGAGTTCACAGACCTGCCATTTGCATTGTCGCCGATATCCACGGGCGCCGGACTGTTATCTGCAGTTCGCGAGCGCTTTCTTGGGTTTGGCATCGCTAGAAACCTAGCTATAATTAAAGATAAAGTCATGAAGATGTTTTCATAGCTGCGTGTAATCGGAACTATTTGAGAAGCCAGTCAAATGATTCGGCGTTTACTAACCTCGAGGAATAAATTGTTGCGCCGGTCTTGGAAGTGGCTTTCTCTCAAGGAGATCTTGCCTGCGTAGCAAGCGTTCCCGTACGAGCCGCACGAAGATATAGGGCCGCGAGAAGGAGTTTTCGCATTCAGGACGCGCGGATAATGGCCCCATTTTCCGCGCGTCCTGAATGCGAAAACTCCTTCTCGCGGCCCTATATCTTCGTGCGGCTCGTACGGGAACGCTTGCTACGCAGGCAAAAGGAGATCCGGAGATAGTTTCCCACCGTTGCGAAAATTTGTCTGTTTCTTGTTTATCTGTCAAACTGCTATTGTTCACGAAAACTGATACTTTCTTTTATCAATTAACACTTCATTTGCTTGACGCTAATCCCATTATGGTCGAAATTATATTTTCCCTTGTTTCTCGAAATCAAAATTTAGGCGAGATGTGCATGCATTTTGAACTCCAAGTCGGCAGCCCCTGGATCAATTTGGCTGAAAATTGGTCAAATTGTTGTCAGATAGCTCCCCTACAAAACCGTGTCTGCGAATTTTAATTTGTCTTTTCATTTTAAAGTTATAGCCTATTTTACACTGACGGTGGCAATAATTTCCCATCCCCAAATATATTTGCTCGTAAAAATAAAACGAGCGCGCTTTCGAGAAATCTGAGACACGGTTTGTTAGGCAAACGTGTGAAGAAATGAAAGCCGTGTTAATCATTTTCTTCCGTTTGTTTTTGGTGAGCGTGGAACTTAATGAATGAAAACACTTAGTTTTACAAAAACCTCCTCCTTTTGTAAGCGCATTAAAGTTTTTTACCTTTTAAAGGGAATTAGCTGTAGGCATGACTACTCAGCTTTCAGAAAATATACGGTTTATGGGGGTTAGTGTTCAAACAAAGAGCACTAGAACGATCCGCGCGCAGACGACCCCGTTGGGTTGGCTGATACCTTAAATCAGTCAAGCTCGTGACGGTAATAGAACTCACTCTCAAGATAGTTTACTCATCGTCTTCAGCCCCAACAATTTTCAGAAAGAGAAAACTGCAACTTGTCCTCTGAATTACCTGGCCTTTGTTTTGTTTTCGCATAATCGGATTCGCACTCAGCCCGTGGCCATAACAGGAGGAAATAACCCAGAATTACTTTAGCCATGCAACCAGAGAGCGCGGTATATCCGTGTTACAAGCATCAGCCGTATGATAAAACTTAGCATCGAGCTCAGTGGGTCCCATTTTTCATTATGGAACAGTAATGAACATGTTGAGATCCAGCATTTGTTCAAAGTTTAAAAAGATTTACAGCCATCTTAAATTTTCTAAAATTCATAATTATTCCGAGCGGTCATACCACGTGAATAGAACAAGGCCTCACCACATTTCTCTCGCTTTTCTTTTTCGAAAGCATATCAGCTATTGTTACATTGATTGGAGTAGCATTAGTACTTGTTCTCATAGTAGCAATATTGTTCGGAGAATCTGCAGTGAAGAAAAAGAAATCCGGTTCGTCAGGTCCCGTGAAGATATTTCTAACTAGCCCAGGGATAACAATCCAAATCTACCCCGCAACTCCCCTTAGAAATCGCAGCGAGGATTCCGTGAATGATGAATTTCTGGCCAGTTCTTTTCACGGGGACCTCATATCCCCTGCGGAGCTCATCAGAATGTCGAATGCCAGCGTTTTGGATTCAATAAACTGAAGGACGACGGATGTACATGTATTGGATGTGTTTGGCTGTAATCACAAGAAGGAAATACGTCACAAGAGGAACACCTTGGGAACAACAAAACTGGGTGCATGGCGCATGCGTAGCATACATGACTGACTGGAAAATGAGATGATTTTAACAAGTTTTAATATTTTTTTTATCTCTATCCCTCCAACCCGCAACTAAAACTGAGGGTGAATAGTATCTATGTTTGTATGTACTATCTTTTCTTTCCATAAAAAGATAATTACAATTAACTAAATAACTAACGTAAAACAACAGAAAAGATAATTACGGTAATGATCTTTTCTATACATGTTTTACGTTAGTATAGTATTCTTCTTAGTGAGGATCCTTCTTGTAAAGCACGTTTAGGTGAAGTAGGTATTCTCAATAAGAATATTATTCTGATTATTATTCTGATTATTATTATTATTATTTCAGTGCCACAATCGCTCTTTGATAACAAAACCAGACCATTAGCCTTTGGTTTCCATTGATGCAAAAACATATAAGATTTTGTTAAAATGTTAACTTGTTAAAATGGTGCTTTATTAGAAGCGCATGTCCCCTTTAACGAGAGAAGAAAGAAGAGTCCGATTTCATGGAGCAGCTTAATCAATTCTCGGTTTTCACATGACGTCATCAAAATAAAAAAATAAGGAATTATCTATCCTTTTGAGATTTTAGTTTAGCTGGGAACTAGAACAGCTGAAGACTTATCTTTTCACAAATTTCCAGTTTGATTGGTGTTTTCGTCTTGTGATAAAGCAAGGTTGAATTTCTAAGCTTTTGCGTGACACGATATTAAACTGGCGGCCGAGAATGCTGTCACGTATGTTAAAAAAAGTGACCTAGCCGCTGAGATTTCGCAAACTGAACAGTCCTTGAATGAGAATAAGTACTCATGTAGATGTTTATGAGCCCTCAGAGGACGACTATAGGCTTTTTATAGCAAAACTCGATGACATATGTTTTTGTTAGCTTCCGGCCGCCATATTTGTGCCCCTCAGAGGGCGTTTCCATACAAAAGTCTTAAAATTTAAGTAGAACATTTCTTCGAATATCTCCCGCACGAAACATCGCACAGACCTGAATCTTTGCGAGACTGTTTGAATATTCATCTTCTTTTGTCTCTTTGATTCTTGACTTTATTTGTTAAATGGTTTTGATGACGGTGTGACAGTGAAAACCGGCAATAGGTGCTCCCACCCATAGGTGCTGAGGTGTTTGTGTGTTGTGTCGCATGCATACCGAGTCTTCGATCAACTTATCTTATTACATATAACAGATTATAACACACGATATGGACAATTTGCGGATGGGAAGGGGTCTAGGTCGAGTTGCAAATTTGACCTCATTGACAAATTAACGAAACCACTAGAAAGGCCATAATGGATAACACGCCATCGGTGTTTCAAGTTTAGTGATGTTTAATTGGATAGTATCCAGGTTCTGAACCTTTCAATGTGGTCAAAAAACCTTACAGGATCTCCAATAGCTGATCGCCACCGAGGTTCGATTTTGTCTAGCCAAATTAGTAGGCAATTCTGTCCAAAGGCGTTTCTTCATCACGTTGTCAAGTTTGAGTGTCTTTTCACTTGTCACTATTAGCAGATTTCTGCTTTCGTGATCTAACTCTGGTAAAACGCAATCAGAACACAATAGAATTGACCGCAAGAACATTAGAATAGAGGTGGTATATCGAGCCTGGCCCAAAAATGTCGGTATTTGATGCTTGTGTTCCTAGACATTTTCGCCCAATCTCTTAAGCGGTAAAGAAAATGTTCTGGAACGAAAGGGGTGATTGCGGAAAGCCACCAGCTATTTTAAGTTCCTATTTTTTTTGTAAGGCAACAAGCCAGATATGAACTGGACCTGCCAGACGATAAGCAAATCCTTCCCCAGACAACATTCAAACTTAAGACGTTCAAGGTTTACGGCGCTTTCGTTAATAAGCCTAAACACAAGGGATTAACACTTCAATTGACAGTTAGTTGGACTCCTGCACAGGGTTCCTGACCTATAAGTCACGGTATTTTTAGTTAAAAGATGCTTTCCACGGACATTTTTGGGGAAACTAGATCACTTAGGGGCACCGCCACATCAACAACAAAGATTAAACGTGCTTTACCTTCTGCTAACGAAGAACAAAACCCAATACTTTAATCCTAGAGGAAAGGTGAAAGTAAAGCCCTAAGGGCCATAGAAGAATTTTTAGTTTAAATCAGTCTTGAGATATCATAATTCGATTACCATTTTAATTTAATGCCTTGACCCGGTTGGTCTTTGGCGCGTGGTTGTTAATCTTAATTATGCAACCGAGAGCCAATAAGGTTGACCTTTCATCTGCCTGTAGTTCTTTATTTTCCGTTCTCTTGTGATTACGCTCTCCATAAATCATCGTTCAGTTACCGAAACCTACACCTTTGGTATCTAGTCTTTGTGTTATATCACTATCACTTTACAAACTTTAATATGCTTATGATTGATCATAACGTGTGAAAGTGCGTGTATTGTTGATCTGTGCATGGTTTCTGTGACAATATGTTCGGTAACAACTGAACGCCTTATCGGTGTTGGAATATTCTTGTCTTAGCTTATTGATACTCAAAAAAACCCTGCCTTTGTTTAGAGCAAACAAACCGCATGTTTTTGTATCCGGACTTTCCCAGTTGTCATTAATAGTCGACAAAAAGTATAAACTCTTCTACACTGCCTTTAAGTGTTAAAGTATTGATTTTCCATGAAATTCATCATCGTCATTATCATCATCGTCAACTGCTTATTCCATTGGACGTCACATCTTTGATCATGCTTCGGAAACGTTCTCCATCCAACGCCAATCTTCTTACCTCTGTTATTGGTTTATTAAAAGCCTCCCGAATATCTCTCTGCAATCGCCTTCTTGGTCTGCCTCTTTCTCTTTTCCCATTTATCCTTCCTTCCAGGACAATTCCTAATCCTTTACTCTTTTTCAGATGACCAAAAAATTTTAGCTTTTCTCTTGAAAAGTCGAATCCATATATCCGTTTATATTCTCAGCTTTCTTTTCGTTAAAACAAGGTCTTGTGCATTCCAGATAGCTTCGAGAGAAAAGCACTTTAATTGTGTCATCCTAATGTCAACAGAGTTCAAAGCCAGACAGATTGAAAAATAAAAAGTCACGAAATCCCTCACCAAGACAGAACAATGTTTACGAACTGGATTTTAAATTTAAGACACAGAAAATCAGAATTTTTGGTGAAGTTTCTCGACCTTTTAAAGGTTCCTGTGGCCGTTTTTAATTTCATCAATAATCTTCAAATAAAGAGCCTCATCAAGGAATCCCTAAAGCAATATTTATTATATTGTAAAATACTTGACTATCTCCAATTTTCTAAGATAACGACATCAACTTGACGTGTGTAATGATGGCCGAGTCTCTTTTCAAACGCGATTAAAATTTCGTTTTATTTTGAGCATTGTTAGAAACGTCAAATTTTGTGTACACAAGGTGGATTGAACCAAAACACACGGCTAAACACAAAACGAAAAATAATACTTTGTTTGATGTCAGTGATGAATGATTGAGGGCGGACGTTCCATCTGATCTTTTGAAATCTGTCGCATTTCAGTGGTTGATGTTCAAAGTTTTATTTTCTCCGTGTCAGCTCACGGATTAATTAGAATTTTAAATTTCGTCTGAGCTTCGAAGGTGGCCTCTCGAAAACTCCATCCATTAAATTTGTTTGCGCAAGGAAAATAAGTTATTCTTGAGTTCACCATTGCCTTTGCAGCGATATCGAGTTTCGGCGATTTAATCAGTCTGTGCAAGACGATTTTAGGACACATCCCGGCAATTCCCATGAAATGATTTACCTGTGGAGGGCGCTGCAGTGAAGCCGTTCTTCGCAAGCCTATGGTCAAACATGAGATGTAACATTCTAGTCACTCTTACGGCGATTAGTTTGCGTAAGTATCCGTCAAAATGACTTATTTTGACAACAACATTTCTTCGTTCCAGGGTGATACAACTCTGTGACGCCGCAAGCTTTATGAATCTCCGGTGTTACTTGCAACGCCTGCTCGTGAGCCAGTTCAGCTAAAGCACAAGTAGTACATAACATCACGAATAAGTTATTGTTAGTCGAGGGATTACGGTTGCCAAATAGTAACTCAAACTACGCTTCTTTGTCTCGAATAGGCTCATGCTCGGACGACACCATATTGTTGGCTTAGCCATTGTAGCTTTAACGAAGCTTAACACAGATGAAGGTGACTGGAATTTCAGTTTCGAAAAATTTCAAAAACAAACAGTACTGTCAGAAAGCACTCACGTAAGAGCTTTCAAACTTCGGTAGGCGAAATGAGCTAAAATGGTTAAAGGGTTAGGAATTTCATTGACATAAACAATGGGTATAAAAGATCATTTCCGTCGCCATGAATACAGTTCACTGTCGATACCGCGGCCATAGCAAGAAGAATCCGAACTTTCTAGTTGAAGCCATTTGCCGATTGCGGCCTGCGAAGAGTTTTCAAAGTTGATGGAGGAGTTCAGCAATTTTGTACCATCAGCGAAACCCACAGTAGGTCCAGTTTAAGTATGCAAGAGATAATAGCAACTCCGCTCAGTTCAGTGAAGCCGGATTAAGAGTAGTACCTAAAATCGTTTAGTCTTTGGGACTAGACGACAGCCTGCAGCAAGCCGGGGAGGGGAGAAATGAACAATTGCTTGTCAAGTTTTTAACGTCCCAAGACCTGGCCGTGAGAATACTCGAGCTCCGGCGCGAAAAATGGAACATGTCAGTCAGAAAGGACTGATCGAATAAGGCTCAGTTCAATTCTGGCGGTTTGCTTTTCAATTCTCGGCAGTGTTTGGTACACAACCGAACAGGAAATAAAAATGATGTTATCTCACTTCCCAAACGAATTCTCACCTAATGGAGGCGTTCAAGTCCGGCAGCCAAAATCAGTTTTCAGTGGTTTCAGTGGTTGCCATACTGTGCAGGGTTCCATAAATAAACCGTACCACCTCTTATATTATCGAGAAGACGAGGCGGAGTGATTCGGGCAAATCAGATTCAAGCTTTCCTAACGTCAAGTTAGTTCTGCAGTGTTATAAAAATGCGGAAAACGAACTTCGTGTAGGTTAAATAATTTTTTTCAACTCGTTTTCAGCAAGTGTGAAAATCGTTTTCAGTGAATTGTGAAAATTTCCAAGCAACTACCTTGCTTACAATTTACGGTCAAATTGAAACCATTGTGAAATAAAAATTCAAGTATCTGAAATCAGTCTTCAATCTCTTGACATGCACCATTGAAAACTGGCACAACTTTACAGTTTACATATTTTAACATTCTAAGAATCAGCCTACTTGAGCGTTGCAAATAGACCCTATGCAAAAATGGCCGCCTTTAAATTATTCTTTTATTCACATTCAAAATAGCCCAACTAACCTCGTTTTTGAGACAAAAATTCTGAAGAATTTGTTATTCCGAGCGAGGTTAGTTGGGCTATTTTGAATATGAACAAAAGAATAATTTCAAGGCAGCCATTTTTGCATAGGGTCTATGGTCTTAGGAGCTCTTCTGACGAAAACTTCTGAGAAGTTCGGCCTCAGTTTTTTTTACGTTGACACGAATTGTTTTGTGATTTTTAAAGATTTGTTTTTGCCCTCCTTGTTTTTTTTGTTTACAGAGTCATACGGTGATCAATTAATTAAGACTGACTTAGAATTGTTTAAATAAGGAGGGTTGAGAGGCTAGACCAAAAGAAAATCACTTAAAATAACGTTTTATCAACGGAATTGATAATGTGAACTGACCACCGTACACTGAGGGACTCTAAAAGCTGTCGTCTCGATCGTAAGCCCTTCGTTAGAGCGAAAGACCAACGCTCGAAACGTCAGGTTTCAAAGTCACTGTACGGTGGTCAATTTACATTATCAACTCCGTTCATAAAACCAAATCTCTTTGTACAACTCCCCCACCGACGCAGCACCACAGTTTCTTTAGAAACTACCCCCTTTATTGACTTAAAATATCTGTTGATTTCGATTATTTTGGATCGTCTTTAGGGCTTGTCATCGTCTTGGAGTCTCAACTGGTGTCATCAGATCTATTTCATATGGACCCCTATGTCTTGTGCCTATTTTTAGACAATAGCAGAAACAAGCTGCCAACTGCCCCACTGTTTTGCTGAAATAAGTCTTGCCATTAATTTCAAATTATGTTTCAATAATTGCGGCTGTTTGGCGCCTTTTCGTGTAGGCAGATGTCATGTGTTTTTTTGTGGGTAAGCGATGAAGGAAGTCCGAAGCTCGACCTTAAATTTCGAGGACTGCAATTCGAGCGAAAATAGTTCGTGTAGTGTCCTTGAGAAGGACCCTTCTTTAATATCTCAAGCGACTCTCTTCATAAGGAAATCAACACTCGAAGCAAAATGGCACCTGACCTCATTGGCGTCAAGAGTGCGAACTCACCCATCTTATAATTCGTGAAACCGGCAGAGCCTTCAGAAAGGTGCCCTGAGGGGAATTTTGAGTTTGATGAGCCTGTTTAATTCTTTTTCAAATTAACGAGGTGATGGAAATTGTAAATTAGAACTTCTGATAATGAAAGAGTAAAACTTCCTTAAGATCAAAACTACGTATGAACATAAATGTGAGATAACACCCATACACATGTTTTACCATATTGTGTCGGTTCGGGGTGTCATTATTGAGCATATCTTTATTACAGGCAAAAGGTAGCCAGAGACGTTCGTCCTAGCATGTCTAAGTTCAGGGTTGCTTATTAGTTTGCTCAGGTTAAGGCTTGGATATACAGCCATTCAAAATATTGCAGAAGAAGAGCTAGTGAAATAAGATTCAATCATGTTACACCTTAAGCACGCTATCTCCCGTAAGAGGTATTTCCGGAAAGAAAACCTATGGCGCGACTTTTCCTTTTGCCACTCACGTCAGAAGTAAAGCAAAGAGCAATCGAAAATTCTGTCCATTTGGCCTTCAGCCTTAAGACTTTTAATGAGAGTTGTCGAGAGCTCACTCCGCCAAGAGTTACAACTCTCTGACAGCGGAGTTCAAACGCGTATTCGGTTCCCTCGGTAAAGTTATCACGCTCTCTTGGCAGTTGTAAACGAACATAACCAACTACTTGACATGCAAGTGACAAGCGGGAGCCACGCTGATTTGTTCGCTGCACTTCTAAGGAAATTAACAACATCAAAACTAAAAACCCCGGCGCAACCTTCAAGAGCATGAACTAAACGACGGAGAACTCCCGTCGATCTGACGAAAAATTTGAACAGGTTCAACAGTTCCACAACAGTTCCAGCCCAATCGAGCTAGACGAGTCATTGACTGAACTCCCGGCAACTCTCTCCTTGTTTGGCCCGGGCTTTAGTAGGAACTATTGTTGAGAATGATTATAAACCAGTATTCGAGTCTCCAAAGTTTGCTTGCTCTATTTTTATTGTTATTCTCTCGTTATGTCAACAGTGAAACGATCCACTGCAGACTGCTCGAAGAACAACACCGATAATGATAACATAAAGTTCAGTGCACAGGAAGGTCACTTTAGCAGTCCTGGTTACCCTGGGTACTTTAGGGACACCATTCAGTGCACGTGGTACATCTTTGTTGCTAACCGACACTCTGTTGAATTGGAACTTGAATTCTTCGACTTTGGACGCTCTCCACTGTGCTCCACTAAACAAGGGGCAAGTTTTCTTGAAGTTCGCGATGGATCTGATAGCAGCAGTGCAAGTCTGGGTTTTTTTTGTGGTGAAACAAAACCCGAAAAGATTTCTTCCAGCGGTCGTGAAATGTTGGTCAGATTTAAAGCGAATGGGCTAAGGTCTACTAAATTCAAAGCAAATTTTAGGGCTATCAGAGGTAAGGCAATAGGCCATTTCCGAGTTCATGTCTGCCTCCTCTTCAAAGCGAGTCTAAGTGCGAACTTTTTGTCATGGTAATTAGTTCTACTTTACATATGAATGAAAACTAATTTTCATAACAAAAACTTCGCACTTAGACTCGCTTTGAAGAGGAGGCAGACATGAACTCGGAAATGGCCTATTGAGTTAAAGTGTCTACTTGTATTTCTCTATTTATAGCTTCCGGTTTGATTTCCGTGGTTGTCTTGTCTTGACGAAATACACCAGGTGGCACAAAATTGGAAGACGGCCATTGGCCATTAACAGTCGTCCTCATTTCATCCATCCGTTCATTCATTCAATCTCGACTGGAAAAAAAAAGCAGAAAGAGAATCATTTTTTCAGGTCTTTTCCTTTCGAATAAAATCAAAGTGTAATTCATTGGTTGAACGTTGAATCTGATGGGATGGTTGTTAAAACGGCTTTACGGATTGTTGGCTTTAGCTCGAAGATTGACACCAACATTTTATAGCTGGTCTCAAATCTTTCAGTTGTGGACATAAGTCCTATCGTAAAGGGGTAAAATTAGGTCCTCATTTACATGTTTCAGTGCTGGCTCTCCACTGTCGCGTACTTTTTACTTGAGTACGGACGGTTCAATTGGCTTTACGTGCGTAAATAAAATAAATCAAAAATATCAAAAGTAAAGCTCGCGCGAAAACGTTTAAGTTGAACCTCGCTCAACTTTTACGTTTACGCGCGACCTTCCATACATCGTTTCTATTTCATTTACGCACGTAAAGCCAGTTAAGTTTACGTCCGTACGCACGTGAAAATTACGAGACAGTGGACTCATGGCGGGTTAATATATACTGACGCCAGAAAGCGTTACTGCCAGCATAAAAGCCATATTACTAAGAAACACTGGAGCTGTTACACACTGTATTCACGCGCTGCCCAGCGGTACGACAGTTCTATCGCCTGAGATAAATTTGACCAGTTAGACTAAGACTTTGACCAGTTAGACTAAATTTAGCTACCAAGAAAATTTGGTTCCATCATTAGGAGCAAATAGAGCCCTGAGCCTCTGCAATTCTTCGTCAAACTATTACAGCAGTATATAAAAGGGCTCTAGTTGCCAGTCTCTTAGGACGTACTTTCCTTTCCAGTGGCTCTTGATTTAGGAAAGTTGAAATCCGGCGTCTGTCTTGACTTGAACATGATTTTAAAAGTGAAACAAACACCTTCTTTCCATCGCAGATTCTCCATCTACTCTCCTAGTCGTTGCTGGAGTTAGCACCATAGTTGGGTTAATGGTGGTCCTATTATTATTAACACTATACCTGAAAAGAAAACGGAGGAATTCTGACGCAGAAAACACTTCGCTTTCTGGATCTGAAAACCAAGCAAATCAACAGGACAGCACACCATGCGACACATCCGGGACAACCGGGGAAACTATAGATCTCCAGTTCTCTCCCGTGGCAGGAAACATGAACGCGCGCAAACAATCAACACCTGAACAGGAACTTGTTAATTCTTGTCACATGAACGAAAGAATGCGCTCACAATCGCTCGGCGCTCTTGCGCGGGAAAATCTCGCGCCCGTTGTTGAGTGAAGTATGTGAACAGACATTAGATGTACTTTATAAATGAGTTTGCATGGCTCACGGTATAACACGAATGAACATTTGTTGCTCAACAAATGTGGAAGGAAGAATGTTCGCGTCATGAGACATAAACATGTCTTGTCCTAAGAGGGAATATGGTAACCGCAATCAGAAATAGGGTATAAGGAGATACATTATACTGAAAAAGTGTATGCTCTACATAGTGATAATCTAAATCTGATTGCAAGTAGAATCTGGGAGAACATTGTAAAGAAGTGAACGCTAAGATCAGCTTATAACATGCCCAGACACTGGAGCGCAAAAAAACAGTACAAAACATCAATTCGCCCACATAGTCATTGGTTACTCGTGTTGTTTTAGGACAGTTTTGATATTTTATGGGCGAGCTGGCTGATGCAGTCGGGCGAATTCAGTACATGTGGGCGAGCTTGGTATCGACTACGTAGAATGTGCATAGAACACTCAATAATCAAACTATGGCTGAGGCGACCGTACTCGGTGGAGTATGATGTGACCATACAATAAACCAACGTCATTCCCAGGACCTTTCCCCAAATCGAAGGGAAAGGTCCTGGAAACGAGGTTTATCGTTAAACGCCGTTTCTTCCGGCTGTAAATAAGTCATAAATAAAATCACTTTTTAGCGATTTAGTGTCAAAGAATTCATCAATACTTTGTTTGTTTGCTTACGGAAACAAACAAACGGCTATGCATGCATCCATGCAATGGTCTTAATGCCGATTCCAGATGATCGAAAAGAAAAGATCAATTTAACTTGTCATACTTCGGTGTTCTCTCAAGTAGAATTTTGTGGTTTGAGTTCAAAGAAGCGGGTAAAACAAGATGCTTTTTGCTGAGTGTCTGAAAAGAACTGTATTTAACGGTGACACTGGGAGACTCAAGACTTGAACATCATTACAAGATTTTCAAACTTCAGTTTGTTTGCGTGCTTTAGATAATTACTTCTGACCCCAATCTTGTTTCTAAAATCTCCGTAAGCTTATCTACCATCAGCGGTCAGGATGGGTGAGGTTTCTGGGAAGTTCTGAACAGTTGAGCGCTGGAAATATAGAAACGAAAATAGGCGACAATATTCATTTTTTTACACTCAAATGTTATTTCTAGGTTTTAAAATAATATCTGTTACTGATCTAGTCATTTCCAAACTATTAGCGCCAAGTTTTTGCATTTTCCCAAAAAAAAAAACATAATTAGGCCAACACGAGGTTAGCGCCAAATGAGTCTAATTCAATTACCAGACTTTAAATACCTCCGTCCTTTACTTGTGAGGAATTTTATTTACCTCAAGTTTAAAAATAGCTTTCAAGAGTATTTTACAGGACGAAAAGAAAACCTGGGTTAACGTTTAATCGCAGATTAGTGTTAACGTTAATTCGGCTCGAGGCTACAAAAAAGCTGATAATACTTGAACAAGATATTCCGTTTAAGTGCACCTGACCGCAAAATATTTTTTTCGCTTAACTGTTCGAAACTCGTTGAACCTTTTTGCCCCTTTTAAGCCAAATTTTCACTATTTATAGCCTACTAAAAGTCAATATTTGGTTGAAATAGGCGCAAAACGGCGCAATATGTTTCGGACAGGTGCAAAGATTTAGCTTAAGCGAAAAATATATTTTGGGGTTAGGTGCACTTTAATTTGAACAACTCTCAATAGACTTTGTGAAAAACCCCGTAAAAAAAGCTGCACTCAAGTCATGTTCCCGAATAGAGCCGGCTGTAAATAAACACGGGTCGACCCATGTTTTTCACGGTCACTTGAGCCGGGTATCAAAAGGTATTAAAGAAGCCGAGATTTCGTGCGAGCATAGATAGTTTTCATATCAAAATATCGAATCTTTGGTGGCCATGCCTACCCTCTCCCGTGGGGGAAAGGACAGTCCCGCTAGCGAAGCTCGTCAAGCAAAAGGTGGCTTTGTTGTCATGCGAAATCAAAGTCATGACTTATAACTACAGTTTCGATACACGTTTTCCATTGGATTTGCTCACCACTTTTAGAGTAGCTAAGGTCACGGTAGCGCTCTGTAATTCCGACCACAATATCAGACGTTTTTCGTCTTCGTCGTCTTCATATATCTGGGTTACACCACCAATTTTCTTGTAAAATTACATCATTATTGCGCTTCAATTTTCAAATTTTTGAAACGGTTAGCTTTTAAATTTTGTTCACTTCATTTCTTGCTTAAATCTGTACAGTCTCAGGATAATTCCGACCGGAAGTGATGACCTTCAATTTTGGCCAAAATCCCGTACTTTTACAGTCACGATTTTTGCTCTGTTTGCTCCTAGCTCCACACGACAGCGCCAAGGTTGCGGATAGGGGTGTCTAGCACTCAGCTTTCGAGAAACTTGGCTGATGTTAGGCAACGATTCCCACTTTGGGCAACGCTTTTCTATCGAGCAATGTCTCTTCAGCCAAGGCCACCAATAAAACAAGCCAAACAGGCATATTAACCAAGGGGGGGGGGGGGGGGGGGACTCCTTTACATGGGCTATACAGTGGGCTAAACAGTACGAATCTTCAATGGAAGAATTGTTAGTGACCTGGAAGGTAAAAAGACCTGCTTTCATTAGAGACCTTAAGCAAAGACGACGACGACGGCAACGGGAACGTCATTTCAAAATATAACTTTTCGTTTTTGTAACTCTTTCGCGATTAATCCAATTTCTTTAACGTGAAAAATGCTGGCGAGCTGTCCAGGGCCTAAATTACTGTGAACGGTGTTAAAACAAAGAAAACGAAAGAAAAATTGGCCGTCATGCGGTCACGTTCTCGAAAAAACCTAAAATTTGGTCATGTCACGTTGTTGTTTTGCAGAGGACGGCAAAGAAATGTACCAAAATGGAAAACGCACGTGCAGAGTATTGTTTTGGCTCATTAATCCCATTGTTTTGTGGCGTTCTCGTTGCCGTCGTCGTCGTCGTTGCTTAAGCTCCCTATTATAACGGTAGCAGTGTTGTTGATTATGTCATAGGATCAAAAAGTATGCTAAGGAATGTGCAATATCTTATTGTTAAGGGCTGGTTCACACTTTGACATAAGAACATAAGCATAAACATAAGCATAAGAAAAATACATGTGTGAACCGGGGTTACATAAGCATAAGCATAAACATAAACATAAGCACAAGGAATGGAAGTTTTTCCATTCCTTGTGTTTATGCTTATGCTTATGCTTATGCTTATATAACCCCGGTTCACACATATATTTTTCTTATGCTTATGCTTATGCTTATGCTTATGTCAAAGTGTGAACCAGCCCTAACCAACTAATGCCACTTTTATCGGATCACTGTCACCTATCATTCGCGATAAAAGCTAACTTTGTTAACCGAGACTCGCTTGAAACATCAGCCGAACTCATCCTAACCGAATATAATAGGCTTTTCTGGAATATCAAGTCTAAGGACAGACTTAAGGATGGTCTCAAATCGCAAACAGTTCCATCCAGGCTAAAAGCAGCCGTAAAACATGATAACATCGATACTGCGTCTGAATTAATAAGCCGTGAAACTTTGGTGGAAGCATGCAAAGAAGCTGGATTGAAAACAAGAGGCAGCAAAACTAAATGCAAATCACAAAACAAATGGTTCGATCAGGAATGCGAAACAGAAAAAGAAAACTTGCAATCCCTCGGGAAGAAAATTTCTAAAAACGTTAATAATTCAGAACTTAGACAACTATTGCGCGACAAAAAGAAGAGGTTCAAACAAACTTGTAGACGGAAGAAACGGGAGTATATCAGTAAAGGCTTGTCTAATATCGATATGAAGAACTCCAAAGAGACCTGGCGACAAATCGGACAGATCTTTAGTTTAGGAAAAAGAAAAACACATGGAGCTGAAACAGTGAGTACGGAACAGTTTTATAAATACTTTAAGCAACAGAATGCGACCCCTTTAAATAATATACTAGACCCGGAGACGAATATGGAAACCCACAGCAACGAAAGAGTGGAAGGCCCACTTGATTATCCAATCACTGATGAAGAGCTCGAAGCTGCAATTACCAAACTGAAGGCAAACAAATCTCCAGGTATCGATAATATATTAAATGAAGTAATAAAAATCGGAAAGGACGACATTAAAAGGCATTTAATAAACTTATTTAATCGAATCTTAGATACTGGCAAATACCCTACTCTTTGGAGTTTTGGCCTCATTGTACCTATTCACAAAAAGGATGATCGATCCAAGTCGAAAATTACTGAGGTATCACTTTGCTTTCTGCGTTAGGCAAGCTCTTTACATCAATACTCAACAATCGACTGTACTACTTCATGGTTCAAAAAGGAATTTTGAAAGCTGATCAAGGTGGTTTCAGAAAAATGCACGGCACAGTTGATAGCATCTTCACATTAAAAATGCTTATTGACAAGTACGTCGACTTTAGAAAATCCTTGGACTGTATACCCCGACAAAAACTATTCGAGAAAATGCGAAAAGAAGGCATTCAAGGACGTTTCCTAGACGTTTTAATATCCATGTACTCAAATGATAAATCGGCAATTAAAATTGATAACAATTTAACCGAATCATTTCCCTGTTTTGCCGGGGTAAAGCAAGGTTGCATGTTGTCACCTACTCTTTTTAATCTCTATCTGAGTGATCTACCAAAATTCCTAAATACGGCGAGTCCAACCGACATTATGCTAGGTGATAGGTCTATCAATTGTCTCTTATATGCGAACGACCAAGTGATCTTCTCTAGATCAGCAAAAAGCCTTCAAATAACCCTTAATAAGCTGGAATCTTTGTGCAAAAATGCCGATTTAAGTGTAAATTTAGACAAGACGAAAATTATGATTTTTAATAACTGTGGTAAGTCTTTAAACAATTACTTGTTCAGATACGGGGCTGATGAACTGGAAAATGGCAAATCCTATAAATATCTTGGACTCATAATGAGTCCATTTGGAAACTTAATCTCGCTAGGCAAGAGTTGAAGAAAGTTGCACTTAAAGCACTCTATAAATTACGAAAAGAGATGGGAGACCACTTCAGAGAAAATATAAAATTAACGATGAAGTTATTTGATGCACTGATATCTCCCATACTCTTTTATGAGAGTGAAGTGTGGGGGATTGATTGCAATGGGAAATTAGAAAAGGATCTAGCAGAATTAGTTCAAAATAAATTCCTAAAGTGGTTGCTGGGAGTTAATAAATACTGCAATAACAATACGTGCAGGGCTGAGACAGGAAGGTTCCCAATGGGAATTGAAGCCCAATGTGGGAACTTTAAGTTCTGGTTAACCTTAACCAAAAATGAAAATAAATTATCCCAAATAGCATACAATGATATTAAATGGAATGGAAATAAGGCTTTCTGGGGCAAAAAAATCAAGAACTTGTTGAAACAGATAGGAATAGGAGAACTCTGGATGAAAGCACACTATGCAGACATAGGAACTGTAAACATGATCAGGCAACGACTTAAGGATATCGAACTACAAAGATGGCTAAGTGAAATAAATAACGACATCAGAAAAGATGCTAGCCAAAACAACAAAATGAGAACCTACCGGTTATTCAAAACGATAGACAATTACAAATGTGAAGATTACCTACATCAGGTCACCAATATACGACACAGAATAGCTCTAACAAAACTGCGACTTAGCAACCACAAATTAGCCATAGAGACAGGACGTTATTCGAGACCATTCAAGAAACCTGCAGAAAGAATTTGCCCAATTTGCAAAATAGAAATGGAGGACGAATACCATTTTCTGAATATATGCCCTGCTTACCAGGAAAAAAGACGTTCGTTACTTAATTATTTAGAAAAAGAATGTGGAATATAAATTAAGCAGAATGTCACCTAACAAAATATTCATGTTTCTAATAACCCCGCCATAGCGGAAATGCTAAAATACAAAAGCTAATAGCAAAACATATATTCGAA
>OX419341.1:4594352-4621852 GCA_948470475.1 Galaxea fascicularis
AAAATTCCACAATTTCTAGTGTTCTACGGATTCGGCTAGGGCTCGGTTGGGAATCGGTAAGGACCCGGTTAAGATTAGAGTCAAACTGCACTTAAAGACAATGTTTTGAGCGATACAGAGCGCATCACAACAAAAGGCACTGCATGTGCTTACAGTCACTTACGGTCAGGCACAAAAGTGTAGCTCGCATGGAATCCTGGGTATGCTTTGAAGCTGTCTGTCTGAAAAATCACGGAAATTTTGTAGTACTTTGACTGAAAAACCGGGGGAACTGAAGAACCACAGAATCTTTTAGTCTTAGCACCCCACCACTGTTGAACCTCCACATAGTCTTTTTGACAGTCCTCGGACTGTTCTAATGCAAATGAATGAAAGGTTAACCGGATGACATATCCAACAGGGGCTATAATGTTCCACGAACATTGGACGTTGTTAGGGTACGGACGCGGATAGTCGAAGCTGGCAAATTCACCGCTAGATTCCTCAACGTTAACTGCCAACGCATCATTGGAACAAGAATATGGTGCAGCGCGGACCTTAACAGCTTCAAAAGTTGCGGTAAATCCGCCATACTCATTTGAAGCCGAGAGAGAAGAGTGCTTGACTATCACATTGTTCCCCTCTGAGTAAAGCACTTGTTGGTTGAGGTTATCAGAAACACAAAACTTTCTTAATAACGTCCGCGTGGAATTTGTCACATCAAACACCTCTGCGTAGTTCACATCACACATTCCCCAAAAACTCCAAAACGTGAGCTTCACAAATTGTCCCGCGGGTACAGTGATATGCCAGCTGCATGTCCCATTCCCAGGGTTTAATGGAAATCCTGGGCTTGAAAAGCTTCTTCCTTCGCCAGTCATGTGTACAATGCTGTTCTCTTTTGGTACACAAGTTCCCAACAATTCTAACAAACAAATGAGATCGTGGAAAACTGTCAGTATCTGGAAACTGCACCCACCCCTCCCCTAATCCAACATTAGCACTAATTGATTTAAACTTCTTATAACTTGCTGGGTTAGGGGAGGGGTAGGTACGCAAAGTAACCAAACTAATACAACTTTAATCCAATCTCTTTCGTGTGCCCAATACATCGACATAATGAGATTCATGATACTTCACAATAGATGCCACAAAGTCTCACAAAGTGTCCCGTTCTTCATGTGTGACAAAACTGTTACTGTTTAGTTACGAATTAGGGTTAGGGGACACTTTGTGACGTCTATCACAAAGTATCATGAATCTCACTATGTCGGCGTATTGGACAACCCTCATCTCTTTGACAATAATGTTATGTAGTAAGCTGTCCCCAGTTAGCGTACATTCCAGTACACAAAAAAAATACTTACAACACCTGGTGACTGTCAGAGTAGCTATTGGAAGGTACAAAAAAAACAATGGCTGATTTACATGGGGAAAGCTGGTCAGTCCGTGGTTTGGGCAAATGGTTGGGAAATTCACTTTGATTTCCAGGAAGACCTGGAGCTAGCCCTCAAAACACCCTGACACTGTTGTTAAAACAGCGGACAACGTTTTCTAGCGTATAAAGTCGCTATCAAGCGCTTAGACGTGTATAAGTTGCAAAAGGCTTTATCCCCTGCATAGTGACTCAACCCGCCGGTGCTGCGCGGAAAAATGCAGCCTGGAACTTGTATGGAGATGAACATTAATAAGTTAAAAACATGTTTTCGTTTGGAACATTCCCAAGTTTCTCCAGGTTATTTTCCACCGGAAAGACCCAAAAAGTGGTGCCATTAACAGTCCAAAACGAAATTCCGGACCTTATCTAAGCACAAGGACCTTGACTCTAATCTCAGGCCGTAGATAACTCATTCCAATATTTCACTGCATTCCATGCAAGAAACGATAGTGATCCGCAATTGAACAACCTAAATTGCTTCAAAATAGACACACCCAGATGTCGAACGCCAACTCCCTACGCGCGCCTGTAACTGGTTTCATAGTCTCACTGAGCATGAAAAAAAAAAAACGTAAACGAATAAATATTGAAAATTTTGAAACTTGCATGTAATTTCACATGCACGTGTCACATTGTCGAGTGGTCCTCCATATATGATGCTTATTTGGCCAAATATCAGTCTGAAGAGTCTTAATCTGGAGGTATGGATGCAATCCATCTAGCTATTTTTTAAGCGGCATAAGGCAACGCAACGCCAAGGAAAACCTGTGCGGAAATATCATCACACATCGGACCAGGAACAAGTACGAAAGGACAACATGTCTCTTTGAGCCCTCCTTGAATGCTGCAACATTCGCGCAACGAAAACTCGGCTTGATATAAATAGGAAGTTTATCACCTGACTCGTGAATTCCACGTTAAATTTCACTCGAAAACCCCGGAATATCGCACTCATCGCGTCCCTCGTCAGGTGATTAATTTTCCTATAATATTCACTACATGCCATATGTCACGTGGCCTTCCTTACCTCCTGCTGGAACCATCGTATAGTTTGCAATAAACCCTGCACCAGTGGATCTGGTAGAGAGATCTTCGGTAACCTTAATAGCAAGCTGACGGCCAGTTGAGTAAACAGTAAATGATCGCCAAGGCTCACGCCGGTGAATTTTCCATGGACGCCACCAATTCCAATTATCAAATATTTCCATTTCATCGTTAACGTACATCTGAAATGTCATGAACGTTAAGCGTACCACTTTTCCTTTCGGAGCTATTAACTTCCAGAGGCAGTCGCGAAGTGAGCCATTAGGGTAGCCGTGCGGGAATCCCGGAGTTTTTAAGATGCCCGTCGCATTTCTTAGTAAAATATTCATGTTCTCTTCTTTGGAATTTTGAGGCGAGCAGGAGCTACCTGTTAAAAGAGAATGAGTGATAATTTAAAAGACAAGAAAAAATTAATGCTATTGCAACAGCGAGGGTTGCCATCCTATCTTAAAATAATAAACCGGTTTCACAAAGAACGACACAAGGATGTCAATGTATTGCACTCAAATCGGCCGTTTCGTATCAAGTAAATAAATACTTAATACCTAAAAAAAATAAATACTTAATACATAATAATAAATACTTAATACTTTAAACTTAAAAAATTCCTTAAATACTTAATACTTAAAAAAAGTAGCAATGGCCAGACCTTTTGGGGATAGCTTCCCGATCAGTGTTGATAACGAGATACAGGAGTAATTTCAAAACCATTTGCTCCCTGAAAGCTTGTTTAAGCACTCTCTTTTTCTGAGTATTTACCAGTTCAAATCAGTTTCCAAGCTAATCAGCTGAAAGGTAATTTGATTATTTTTTGGCCACAGACATAAAATGGAATCCTACCAAACTGTTACCATTCTTAACGCCGTAGAGACAAGTTTGAAAACATCTGGAAATGTTTGTTCACTAGAACCTTTTATTGGCGAAAAATAAATTGGAGCCACAACAGCATACAAAACGAAATAAAATCCACACACTTCCTGGTGTTGTGTGGAGGTTGACGAGCCTAGGATATAGGCTAAAAGTCGCGGCCCACATGAATTGTCAGAATGTCCAAACTGGCTATATTGTGCCCACCTTTCCTATAACACGAGAAGTCTAGAAAAGGCTCGGTTTAGACAACTTACAGTACCAGGCCGGCAAAAGTTGACAGTCTCTACTCGAAAATCGATACTCTAAGTTAAGGATCGAGGTTCGTTGCTCTGGAGGCTCGAGGTATCGAGTTTCGAGACACTCGAAGAAGTTCTCGAGGATCTCAATAACGGGTTTCGACGAAACGACTGATTTCTCGAACGTCAAGCAATAAGAGAGAACAAGAGCGTTTTTCAATTGTGGGAAACTCTTGTTGAGATAGCTTGTTAAGTCACCAAAAACAACCAACACGTTCATCTGACAAACATCCAAGTTACGTGGTTCAAGCCTGTGTACAGCCGCACCCGCCCCTTTCCCGATTTTTTCCTGATGGGAGGGGTGGGAAGGGGGCGGCTGTACACAGGCTACCGTGATTCCAGGGTTATGAAGAGAAATAACTAAAAGTACATTGAATAAGAGTTACAATAACGATGTTGTACCTGACTTAACAGCCATGTACCGAACTTTAGGCAGGTATCTGATGGCATATTTCTGTTTGTTCTGGAACAAAATGTAGAGAAACTGTCCACTGGAGTTGATCTTCGGATAAAATCGTTCAACATTAATTGGGCTGAGATCTGAGCCATCCATGTCAAAAACGTCGAAAATCTGGAGACATTTTAAAGAAAACGACGGGAACCGAGGTGTAAATTGCAGCGTTATAAAGTGATTCTCGGGAGCTTTTATGTACCAGCCACAAGTCTTGTTTATGGGAAAGCCGTCGGGGTAAAGAGGGCCGGAGAATTCCTTTTCTGTGAAAGAGGCACGCAGGGTATTGTTCAATGAACAATCTGAAAAATAAACATTGTACGGAAACAGCTTGTATGCACCATAAACTTGTCAAGAAAAAAAGATCGTAACCTTTTATCATCATTAGACAAATCAATTTTCCCTAATCATCCAATGAAGACAATTCTTCTTCCAACAATGCATAAATAAATACACTAATTACAGCTCCCTGAAACAGGCTGTTGCACTGTGATGTAAAATTAAAATAAGTATAGGAAATCGCACGAGCTCGAGTACAATTCGGGATTAATAGGTACGAATGATTTTGAAAGTTCTCAAAATTGCACGAGCCTTTAGACGAGTGCAATTTGAGAACTTTCAAAATCACGAGTATCTATTAATCCCGAATTGTGCGAGAAGGTCGTGCGGTTTTTTATTTATAGTACATTCAACAAAATTACGAACTTACGCGCCGTTGTCATAGAAACGTAATAGGTACTCCTACGGAGTACTATTTGGGATTAATTGTACTGTTCTCGACCAATCAGATTTGAGAAATTTTGTTGTGTGTACTATAAATGAATAAATAAATAAAATGAAGTGAGGAAGTCATTTAATCCAGGAATGACAAACATGTAACATCTCCCTATAATACCAATACACTGTCTAGCAGACAGGTGATGACAAAAGACAAATTTATCAGCCACAGGGTGTTATCTTGATGTAACCCCAAATTCTCTTAACTAATGTACAAGGAACTGTACAGCAGCTAGAAAGGAGAATAAACAATCAGATCTTGGGACTTTAATGGGGACATAGTTTTTGGGTGAAGATGTTGTTAACCCTTTAACTCCCAAGGGGTTCTCCATTGATGAGTAAAATCGTCTGGCGTTAGACAGAGTAAAATCTATAAGTGCCATTTGGCACTATTGGGAGTGAAAGGGTTAAGGGTTAAAGCAATCTATTCCACCACTTTTGCCAACAAGAGAGCTGTTTCAGATGGCAAAGATTGCCACCATCTGACTTTTGAATATTTTGTCGCAGAAAAGTCTCTGCATGACATGACCAAAACCAGAGCATGGATTTTTGAACCAACTGTTTGGCCTGAATTTAATGAATAAGTTTATTCCTTTTGGTTAATTAAAAAACAAAGGACCTAATGGAGGGATAGAGGATCTGTTAATGGTTACATAACCAAAATTCAGGGTGTGACAAAAATTTCACAATTCACTTGTCCTTTGGACAACCGTCAGAGACAACTTGGTCGTCCAACGCCCAAAAGTGCTTGTCCAAATAATTATTGTTTAAAACAATAACAAAGAAATAAAACTAGCAAGAACAAACAATGTGTTCTGTTGGGGCCTAGTTCAGCCATTTTTAAATACAGTCTAGGGGGCTTCAGACTGAGAAAAACTTAAACAAACCAGGTTACAAAGCCTTTCATGGATGTTACTGTCTCTCTGCTATTCTTCACCACCAAATGTAAGGACTTTGCTTCAAATTGTTGAAATTTGTTGGACTGTTTAGCCTTCTTTTTTGAAGTTTTAAGAACCTTATTTTTTTCATGAATGGAAAAATTTATATGTTGGCAAAGTTTGGCAACAATTTTTATTCATTTTTTTAATTGTGGGTAAAGAGATATGTACTTGTCCCTTGGACCAGTAGTGTCATAGATTTACTCATCCAAATCAAATTTCTACTTGTCCTGGACAATTGCACAGAGATTTCACTGCACCCTGAAATCCATAACAGTGATAAAAATTATTCATAATAATAGGTTTTGGCAAAAAGAAAAAACATTTTTGACAGATAGATGCATGTATGTGTAGTGGTTGGGCTAAGTACATACAGAAACTTCATATCCAGGATAATAAAGAGAAAAATTTGTCAAAGATTACCTTGTGCACAGACCACTGCTGTCATCACCAAAACAAAGTGCAAAGCTGAAATAGTTCCAAGAGAACAAGATTAAACTGTTATTTGCTGAATGTAATTTTCACTTACAACAAAACAAAGTAAATTCAAAGAAAAAAATAACTTCAATCACTTGTATGGCCCCTTTTCCATGAACATCAAAGTTTTGGATTTTTTTAATTTGGCCTATGGCAATATGCAATAAGCAATATGCTCCAGATAGGTTTAGACAAATTTAGTTCATCCAGTGCTGTTTTCCAGCTGTTTGTACTTTTAGTTCACATAATTTCAAAAAGAATTTAGTATGGATCTAAATATTGGAATTTCGTGAGGTGTTTTGGAAGGGGGGGTGGTGAGGGGGGTGGGGGGAGGGGTGGAAATAAAAAACCTTCCATGGGAGGTCATAAATATCTTCCAGGGGTTTCATTAGAAGCCGGCAACCGGCGAAAATCGTCGCCTAGTTTGTCCGAATTTACCTCTCATCGCCGCCTACTTTGTCTAGATTTCACTAAAATGATTAAAAAAAATTAATCAGGTCGCCGCTTACTTTAGCAAGCTTAGACGGCTATTTCAAAACTTATTGAAACCTCTGATCTTCTGGAACCACACAATACTGTAGGAATCTTTGCTGACATCATTCTTTACATTTTGCCTCAGAAGCATATGTTAAATAATAAGCCATGTCACTCTTGGCAGGAATATTAGGCTGATACATGGAATACTGGCAGAGAAATAAGCTTACAAAAACTGTGAAATTGACATGGAATTGTATGGCTTAGTTGCAAGAGTTGCCAACTAGCCATACATTGATATTTTTAACATTTATTTCTTAAATTGCCCATGAAGCAAAATGTATTTTATACCATCATAAAAGTTACCTTTTAAAATATATGATTCCACAGTTTGAATGACTAAGAGTCAAAATTGGTGATTTTACAAGTTATTATTATGTATACATTTTGTGACTCAAACTCTATTCGTTTTCGGAACAGGGTTACAGTGATGCATGTATAATTAATGATGGGCTTTCCCATGTAAACAATGATCGTCCGGCGTGACATTTGCATTAGGGATGTCGTTTTGTGTGTAATTTCATTACAGAAAAGCTAGAGATTGTGTCTGCTTTTAAAAATAAAAGGAAAGGGCTTCCATAAGCAAAATGACGTTTTCTGATCTGAGATCTTACTCTTTTTTGTTAGCATTGTAAATTGATAACATCGTAGCTTTTGTATTGTTTTATACAAGATATTTATTAGTGTATAAATATGTTCACATTGGAGGTTAAATGCCACTCGGTTTTCTCCTTTGTGAATTCAGTAGCTATTATCTTGTCTTTAATTTTAAGTGCCAAAACACCTCTCCCGCTCCGAGGATAGCATTTGGACAGTACAAGTTTTACAATTATAACAACATGTGATTTCCATTTACCCCGTGGTGTATTTTGAGCAGTTATAGGCAAGTAAAACTAATTTATGCATTTTAACTCCAAAGACCATACAAACAAAGTACATTTCACTGACAGGCGTAAAAATAACGTATCGAAGATAATTCTGATGGAATGTTTTTTACTTTTTAACGTTAGTACTTACCGGAAAGGAAAAACATGGCTTTCAATTGGAAAACTGCAGAGCGCTCGAACTAGAAGGCGAGGTCACGCAACAGTTTCTTTACTAGGTTCTTTTTCAATGACTGCACTCGATCCGCAGATTTTTGTGTCTTCACCCGTAAGCTACCTTGAAAACAGGGCAAGAGGGCAAGAGGGCAAGAGAAACACTTACGAATAGCTTGAAGTACACCAAATGTCACAATCAGGCATAATCGATGCCGGCAAACTTTTAACCGAGGAGGAACTGGGAACGAGTACAAGCGCCCCTGGACCCTGGACTTGAGATGACAGCAGAATATTTTATATTTCGCCTCGTGTTCGTGTCGTAATCGTAAGTGCTCTTATAAGTCAAACCAACATCAGGGTGGTAATGAGGTATATTTTTACGTTAGTGATCTCATTTTTTGATTAAGATTCTGATCCCCGATCCCACTAAAAATTTTCTGATCCTGATCCCGTGACTTGTGCCGTCCCAGATCCCGGGTCTCTGATCCCTGCCATGATCCCAGATCCCGGATCTGTGATCCCTGATCCCACATACCTCGTTACGACAGTCCGTTTTTGGCGGTGCAGAAGAAAGCGGTAATACGTTCGCTTGCATAAGAAGGGTGCTTTCTAAGGACAGAACTTCCCACATCCCGTAAATTTGAACTCGCCACAGCATTCCGGTCAACACTGACTAAATGGCTAAATGAGGTTCCGGATGCAAAATAAATTAATTTAAAAAGTTATTTTATTTCTCAGCATGTGTGTTCAGTGAGCACTAGGATTCACGCTATCGTTGCACTCTGTGTTTGAATGCCTGCAGCATTAATTACTTTGTTGCCCAAAGATTTGAAATGCTTTCCTGTGCTGTGCTAAGGGGCAAGGGTGGCACAGTCGGTTAGTGCGTGGCCTTGGTGCATAAGGTCCCGAGTTCGATCCCCGGATCTCACATCCTTGTTTCGACTTCTTTCCTTTCAGTGTAGCCTAAGTAGCTTTAAATACCCTTAAAACGGAGCACTGATGGAAAGAGGGGGGTAAAATGAGCGCACCGTCGGCTTCCTGGGAGAATACTCTCGATTTAGATAGTAAAGGAATTACCGACGTTAAATAAGGTGTATCTTTACCAAACCTGCTTGCTGAAAGGTGGGAAACTATATCTAAAAATCTCAGCATTTATATGTGGCTCACCGTTTGTATCTTATGATCAAAATTAGGCGCTGTTTTCTTAAGTTCAAAATTTCAGTCAAATAATCTAAGCGTTTCTCACTCAGTGTTCTGTCACGCACCTTTCGGCATTTTTCTTTTTCTTTTCCTAGTTCTATTATTCATTTGGTCATATTATTATAGTTTTTTTTTTTAACGTTAAATAATACAAATTTAAGGTAAGTGCGTTATTGGAATAAAAACTTCATTTTGAATAGATATCAGTTCCTTCTTTATAAATTCCCTGGGGGTGAGGATTAATCATGATTAATCATGATTAATCGTTATTTTATTTTTAACGTTGAATAACACAAATTTAATTGCGTTATTGGAATAAAACGCTTATTTTGAATCTGCAGGGCATATAATTGTTAGGAAAGATCAATCTGTATCCATCGGCCCCAGGGGGGGAGGGGGTTACTCGGGATTTCAAGTGACGGGGATGATCGAAGGATTTTTTTGGGTTTGAAATTTTTGATTGCGCGATTTTTATGAGTACGAAAATTTGTGAAGTATTTTTATGGGTAGCTTGATTTGAGTAGGGATTTTTTGGGGGTATTAAAAAGAATTGATAGTGCTCTGGCGTAGTTCTGCAAATAAAGTACAAACAAACGTGTTTGGTCCAGGGACTTTTTTGGGTTTTGCTGGAAGCCATAGGGATTTTTTTGAGTCTTGACTTTTGGCTCCATTCGATCATCCCCGTCACTTGAAATCCCGAGTACCCCCCCCCCTCCCCCGGGCCATCGGCCCAGGCAGTGGCACAAAATCAAATCATGAAAAAGAAATGAACTGTAATCGTAGCGGAAAAAAGTATAAAAGTTTAACTGAGCTGTATTGATCAGCTTTCATTTTCGGATAGTTGGGGCTACTCGTCAGAGGGTCAGAGCACTCCTCCTCACTGCAGACACGTACCGCTTGCCAAACCACAATTCTGCTCAATAAAAGTTTGAAGTCATTTTAATAACTACATTCAGTTCAGTTTACATGTCAAAGATTCACCAAGCCGTGTACATAACTATCTCGAAATTCAATCACAGTACATATTGAAATCTGTTCAAACTGTGCGATTTTCTTTAAATAATTAGATTTAAATGTTGTCTGAAGGGGTCCACCACTTTAAAACCTGCCAGACTTTGTTTCGTAATTCCCTGAACCGCAAACAGTAAAGGAAGGGATTCAAGGATGAATTCAGAAACGCCACAGTCTCCGCTATCGGATAAATTACATGATCAAATAAGTCGTCACTGTCCACAATCATATCAGCCATGGAGGTCACCATAAGCGGTAAATAGCAGATTATCAGCACACCAGAGATTAACAGCACACTGATAGCTAGGCGGGTATCCTGTACACGTATCCGGCGAGAAACATCAGTCTGTTGTCCCGAATTCGTGGTATGGCTTCGGTACTCCATTTCGATACCCACTTGTTTGTGGGCCAAAATCTGACGTTTGTGCAGCCTAACTACTTTGAAGATTTTAAATTTAAAACCATATTGACGCAGAAGCTTACAGTTATTACTACAGAAGCAACGGGTGAAAAAAACTCGTCGTTTTTTACCTTAAGCGCTCGGCAAATTACGTTGAAAGCTAACCATGTCAGCCAGACAACAGCAACTGTTTTAATAACGCGGACTTTCGTCGCGTAAGACAAATACTTGTAAGGATGCATAATTGCGAAGAAACGTTCACAGCTGATGAGGCTCAACATAAAAATAGACAAGCCAAGACAAAAAATCTCGGTGTATAAATAGGACATAAGAGCTCGACAAGAGAATTCCAGGGTGAGTTTGCTTGCGATGTACACAACAAAAGATGGCTGTACGATTAATCCAACGAGTATATCAGTTAAAGCGAGAGAGAATATAAGAATATTCGAATTGGTGTGTAGATTCGAAAACTTCAAGATGACCGTAAGAACCAAACCATTTCCTATCACCGCTATAGGCGTCAAAAGACCGTTGCTGACACAAACTGCCAGTAAGATCCAATGGATTGTCGGTGATAGCTTGAAACGATTCAGCTCGGCTGACAAAGTAGAGTCTACACAGAACTTTACAGTTGAGTTCATCTTGTTGTCTCCTTCCAACACAGCACCTTTGCACGAAATTATCAAAATATATGGCGAAACTTGTTTTTCGTCTTTTCTATAGCCACTGTTGTCCAAACTGTATGAAAAGACCAGGTGTCAAATGCTGTAACGACGTAATATAATCAACACTCGAGATAAGTTCCTTCTCCACGCTTTTGAGACTTCTGACAGCATTAATTTTAGATTGTGAAATATTTTGGCTAATGCTTTTAGGTCGTTTGATCAGCTCAGCTTCAGCTTCTAAAATGACGCGCGTGACGTCTTCAAAATAGTCAGCGCTTTCAAGATATCGATTCAAGGTTCATTTCCAACACATTAATGGAGCTATTAGTACAGTTTCCCTGATGGAACAAAACAAAGAGACGATCAAATGTGGCTTCGATTCCCTGCGAAGACTAAACAACTATATATCAAAACTTGCTTCCCTGTGGTTTCGCCTGATTGCTCTTGAAAAATAAATATTTTCATGCATTTATAATTAAATTGCTGCCCTATAATTTTTTTCTTCCCGTCATGAATGGCGCAAACAACAAAACTCTTTCTTTATTAAACTCATGAACTCAGCTGCTGATGACACTGAACTACAGTAACAACTGACTTAAAGCAAAATGTACTGATTAGACAATTATCCGCACAGGATGACGGTAGCCTGCAAACAGGTTCTCCATTCGGGTTATTCCGAGAGAGCCTTTCGAGAGCAAATCGAAGCAAAAACCTAATTGAAGAGCCTGTTTGCAGGCTAACAGGTCTGCCAGTAGTCAACGCGAACTAAGAAGTGGAAACTGCGAAGTGTGTCATTAAATTTAATTTCACTAATTAAGAAGCTCAAATAAAAGTGTGTGCGAATCCGACAGTAAGGTGCCAGGCGTTTTATTTACCTTACGTAAAAAAAATGCAGAAATAAACTGAACATTGCTTCAATGTTGTTAATGACTGAGCGAAACGTTGCAACCGGCCTCATTTGCAAAGACTATAGTAAATTATCTTATATTAATTACTGGATTAAAATTGTGAATTCAAACCACGGTAATTAAAAGTTTAAACAAAAGGTCACACCAAGAGATTGATTGTGGGTGGTGAAAGAAGGTATCATTTGGCCGATGAGAAAATATAATAATTCGATTTCATCACAAAACAAAACAAAAAAAACAGCAGACGACCAGAACCAATTTATCTCTTCAATTTTCAAAACCTGCAGCTCTTTTTCCATTTAAAACTAATTCACTGAAAGGTTCGAATTATATTCAAAAACACTGCTAGTAATAATAACGAAGTTTAATCCTTTCAATATTCTTTAAAGGCCCGTGCAAACGAACGCAAGGTGTTGGCACATCATCGTTCATCATTGTTGTGCGCAACATCGTGATGATCGGTTCAATACACCACGTTGAGGCAATGTTGCATGATGATGGCACATGTGGCGTGAAGTTTAAATTCAGTCACACTTTTGACCCAACATTGGCCAACATTTCTTTTGTTTCCGTGAGTGGTGAAGCGGTCGCAACATGTTGGTTTGCGCGGCATTGTTGGGATTGCGCTTGCGCACTGAGTGCTCGGTGACCATGATCACACACGGGGCTTTACATACTTCCAGTGTTCTGTAACAACCGATCAGTGACACAGTTTGGATGACCACTTTGCTCCTACAAACGAGGAAACCGCTGTTTATTTAGTATCAGAGATGCTAACCTGTGGAGATCAGAAACCGGGAGACTTTTTTCTTTGGGCCTATCCCCTATTGTTAAACATTTTTTATTACTGAATTTCAATTAGCATATTAAGTTTCATCTTTCTGCAAAGTTTAAGAAAAATTATGTACTATAAGTTCGTAGCCACTTTAATTTTTCGATTTTTGCTTAATTGGTTGAAGGTTTGTCCCATAAGACAGTCGCCTACATGGCAGAGATGACAAAAACGTATTTTCTTTGGTTTCTTTATGTTTGTATCAGACTGGGTAGAACATGCATACAATGCTGTCATAAACTGATGTAGACAAGGAAAATCTGGACGCGAAGGGGAGCTTGCGCACCCTTCCCCTTGCGTCCAGATTTCGCGCGGCCATTTATCCTAAAAACTAACAAATCTCCTCACAAAAAAAGAATGATCGTGTGTTTAACAACAACAACAACGTCTTTATTTGTACCTTTGAGTTATCTTATTGATAATAAAAGATTACGCTAACTAATAAATAAGAAAAGGTACGGACCTTCTGAAATAACTATTTTGGCCGAAACTGCTCTAAAAGGTTGGCGAAAGTAGCTTTTAACTACAAAGAAGACAACTTCAAGTGACTCCCAGTACATGCGGCGAAGACCCGTTGCAGTGGATTTCTCAAATACAGGAAGAGCAACTGTTAACTAAACTGAGCCATTATTTCAATGTATTCAATAAAATAATATTTTTCTTGGATTATTCTTCAAATACAGTCTGTTTTCATCACGCGTCGGCCATGGTGAATTTGTACCGTCACAACAAATCAGCTTGTGTTTAGACTCGTTTACTCGTTTTGCGTATGCACGCATTTTGCGTATGTTCTGGTTTTCTTATCCTCGAGCTGCACTGTAAGTGGCAAATCCAATAATTTAAATAGATGATTTGAAGGTAAATATGAATAAATACCAGATTTTTTTGTTTATAAAGCTTTGAAACGGGGGATGTAATTGCACGTGACCCTACAGATTATAATCTTGAGGTATAAATACTTCGACGCGTTTTGGGTATTTGTACGATAAGTTTCGAACAAGTGCTTTGTTCAATATAAAATGCATAATTTCCTCTCCGTATCCCAAATAAATCATTTTCAATTTGGGAGCGATTGCAGTGCACTATGTAATTTTAGCTTAAATATGTTAAACAAGATTTAGCCCTGCCACCACCCCTGGCAAGCAACCACCAAGGTGCGCGCTCACATGTGCGACCACCTCTCGGAGACCACTGCTCATATGCAGATAACTGTAGCAAGAGACCATCTCTCTTAAAAGATCACCTGCCGTGAGTAATTGTTTCCCTATAAAAACGATTTGTTTATTTAAGCCCCAGTTTGTGATAGTTACCAGCAGTAAAGTTTCTACCCTGACCAAAACTTCGTGAGGTGTTATTTCCTGTCCAGCGCGGTAACACGTGGCATGCAAAATATAAATGAAGTACAGGAAGAGTAATTTAAATAATGATATTAGGGTTTAAATCATTTTAGTATATACCACACAAGTGGTTTTCGCGCGTTCTGATTGGTTAACTCGGAGGCTAAAGGGGGCATTATTTATTAAACGCTAGTTATCCAGCTTGTGTGGTATATACCAAAACAGGAGCCCATCATTTGGAGCGTACCACTCCCGTACTAAGCCTATGTCACGGAAATTTTACAGAGCGATTTAGTTTTAGACTATCTTTCCCGTGAAAAAAGGTAGTTCCGGTAAACGTGATACCACATCATCACCACCTTTCTTTTGTTCTAAAGTTTCTTAGCTTCGCAGAGAAACTTTAGCACAAAAGAAAGGCCGAGGAAAAGCATCGCACGAGAGAATGGGACTCCTTAGGGAGTCCTACTTACGGAAAATTCAATCTAAAAATAAATCGGTCTGTGAAAACGCCGTGACAGAAATGTGGGGCAGTTGTACACTCCTAGTAATGGGCTCCTGACTAAAACAATTATTTACCTCAGTGTTGGATGAAAGTGGTGGCTTCGCGGCTCAGTAAATATCCATCACTTTCACCTTTACTTTGTTGAATAATTGTTGAATATTTCAGAATACTCAAGACGCTTTTTGTAACTGGGCGACAACCACATTTGACCGGCAATTTGGATTGTGAATGATGCATATGAAAGAAATCATATGTGGGCTGCGGATATGAAATCTAATGAAGAATGATCTTTGCAGTTGTGATCGCAATTTTTGCAATTGCGTAAAGAATTCTGAAAAATTAAAAAAATTCAGTCCTGAATTTTTTTTCAGACTTCTTTACGCAATTGCAAAAATTGCGATCACAACTGCGACGATCATTCTTCATTAGATTTCATATCCGCAGTCCACATATGATTTCTTTCATATGCATCATTCACTTACATATCTTTCACGGGAACATATGAACCCAAAATTGACCTGCTCCCAACGTCAGTGGCTTCATAGCTCAGTTGGTAGAGCATCGCACCGGAATCGTGAGGTCACGGGTTCAAGCCCCGTTGACGTCCTGGATTTTTTTCAGGCTTCTTTACGCAATTGCAAAAATTGCGATCACAACTGCGACGATCATTCTTCATTTAATTTGGATTGTCACGTAGAAGACAGTCTCCTTCGCAGCCGCTCGGGCCGGAGTCACGCAACGCTCCCCGTCCCCACGCGTGGGGACGGGGAGCGTTGCGTGACTCCGGCCCGAGCGGCTGCGAAGGAGACTACGTAGAAGAAGGCCCATCACATTTTCATTGCAATCTACGTCTGGGTTGTTTGTTCCTCCAGAGCGAGGTTCTCGGGCCCAGCATGCTCTGCAGGAACATTGTTCTGCGAACCTTGTACCACGGGATCACCATCATCTGACGTACAGTACTTACAGAAGGCGGCGATTATGGTACACAACGCTGAGAGAACGCCAAGGACAATTCCTACGATCTTCAAAATAGCGGCAGTTGACTCTGAGGGTACAAAAGAAAAGGAAAAACGTATAACGTATGTTAGCTCGAATCGTCGTTGTAAAATTGTGAATTTCCGTTTTATGTCATTTTTCTGCGATCAACGCACTGGTTCAGTTGATAAGGTGGGCAATCTTCATTCTAGCGAATTAAGTAGCTTTTGACCGATTGTTGGTCTGCCGGTTGATCACTACTTTGGGCGGGAAACTGATAGAGCAGATTGTCTGTTGGTTGGTCAGTCGAGCTATCCACCAGTCCATTGATCCATTTGTTGTTAGTTGATGTGGATCAGTCTTTTGTAAATGCAAAGTCTGTCGGTCACATGGTTAGCCAATCAGTCAGCCAGTCAGTCAACGTAATCAGTCAACCGATCAAACAATCAGTCAGTTAAGTAAATCAGCCAATTACTGAATCACTCAATCGTAAATCTCTTACTTTCACCAACGATGAAAATGTGGGATGTGGCTTCGAGTGACAAGAATACCACACAAATTAATGTGTTTAGCTAAGCTGAAAGCCAGTCATTGGGCCCTAAGGCTATGTGGTGGCGGGCATTACCAACGAACGCATCCGTTTTCAGACTTACTCTTTGTTTCGTATTTGGCCTTAAATCCCGGAAACTTCCTTTTACCGCTTGACTTAAATACAACGCGTAAGCCCCAGATATCTGAAGTTATCGATTCAGGTTTTTCTGATCCACAAAATTTTCCATCGCCCACCTCTACGTAATCTTCAGAACAGTCACTGGAGTAGGAAAGATTGAAGAAATCAAACGAAAGTTTAATTTTATAATCGGTATCAACGTCGATGACCCAGACGCACTCAATGTCGTTATCGTAAGGCAGAGGATAATTGTAGCTGGCGAGGCTTCCAGTGTCTGACGTTAACTTGACGATGCGCTTGCTGTCCGTACAAGAGAATGGGGCTGGTACTGAAAAGTAAAATATAAGTTAGATTTCTAGCGCTGATACTGAGGCCCTTTGGTCCCCACACATCATACCATGTCATATCTCAGCCTCTAACCAGCCCTCAGTGATGTGGGATAGGATAGGATAGGATAGGATAGGATAGGATAGGATAGGATAGGATGGAATAGGATGAAATAGGATGGAATGGGATGGGATGGGAGAATGTCCTTTATACACGGTGTTCATGAGCTTGTTCGTGCAAGTGGTTGACATAAGAATAGCACTACAAAACAAAAAATGAATGGTTAAGACAAACCAAATGTCTTACACTGAGTGACTGCCTCAAAAAAAGCGTTGAATCCATCTCCACGCAGAAATTGATCATCTGGAGTCCGAAATCGAACCCAAAGATGGCGACCATTTGAAAATACTGAAGATTCGAATTCGCGCGCACAAAATGATTTCAGCAAATCGCTTGATTCACTATGACCATCTCGGATCTGCAGAATAGGGCCACCGCAGGTGGACTCCAAACGGAAGGACGTTAATTTAAGCTTAACGAAGTGTCCCTCAGGTACTGTTATCATCCATGTACAAGTCATGTTTGGCGGGTAAGTCTGTGGATACAGAGGCGAGAAGAGGCGTCCTGTGGTACCAGTCAGCGGAATAACATTGTCTACTCCTTGGAGTTTGCAGGGACCCATAGCCGCTGAAACGAAAACGTAAGAAAAGACGACTATGCAAGAAGAGATAAGCGGGTTAGTTTTAAAGAAATAGTGGTGTTGCTTTGGTCAGTAGCTAATAATTGTACTAGCTTTTGGGGTCCATCCCTAGCATGGTGCCTTTAGCGCTTATTGGGTGTTTCATATCCGCCTTTCTAGTACTCTGTATTGTCTGTAGTAAAATCAGGGAGTGGCAAAAATTGGGACATTATCGACTGAGTAGAGATTAATTAATGAGCTCATCATGCAACCTTATGCTTTTTATTTTAATCATCTTCCAAAAACGAAGAATTACTTCTTTAACTGTTATTAAAGATAAAGTGCTCATGTCCCCAGGGGTAGGTACTGCTTTAGGGTAGGGTGTGCTTGTTTATGTTCTTGAGTAAATGTCCAGGGCTTCACGGAGGTTACCCTCCCAGAATGGCTGCCCATGGGTGCATAGGGTAGTTTGTCGCCAAAACAGTCAATCAAGCTCGATCTGACCCCATGTACAAATGACCCCAGTCAAACTCGGTCCGTTGAAAGCAATGCGTGCCTGCCAGTACTTACGGTTGGGGACCGCACTGAAGCTTGCATTGAAGCCGGGAAAACGGCCCGAGCTGTCGCTCATGAATTCCACGATCACACTTGAATAATTTGACTGATAAGATGCGGGAAGCGAGGAGCCACATAATTTGCGAAACACCTGCCACACATAGTATAAGCGTTGCCATTTCAGTCGCTTAATCTCTACATAGTCCGCGCTACAGTCCTGCGACTGTTGTAGATCAAAAGAATGAAAAGTAATCAAGACGAGATGGGTGGGTGGGACTGTCAGACGCCAAGTACATGAAGCGTCATTTGGGTAGGTCAATGGATAATCAAAGCTTGCAAATGCACCAGCTGTGTCTGTTAGTTTGTAGACGTAACCTCGCGGCTTCTTCGAACAAGAGTACGTCGCGGGGACGGCTCCAAGTGCTTCGTAAAATGCCACAAAACCTCCATGCCGAATTCCCTGTTTCGTAGAGTACCTAACGTGCACATTGTTTCCTTTGGAGAAAACTACTTTTGCGTCACAAAACTTCCCCGTCAAAGCCTCGTTTTTGGAGTCCGTCATATCGAAAACTTCCGCATAATTCTTATCGCAAAATCCTTCGAACGTCCAAAAGTTAAGTTTGACAAACTTCCCTGGGGGCACTGTAATATTCCAACTGCATGTTCCTATCCGGGGGTGCGGAAAGCCTGGGGTTACAAAGCTTCCTCCTTCTCCAGAAATGTGCATTGTGGTGTTGTTTTCGAGGATGCAAGTTCCAGCTGAAGAACCTTGAAGATGAAAACAAGGAACTGATTCATCAGTCAATGGCTTGTGGTTCATCTGCTGACTGCTTAACAGTATCTATTGACCGTAATGAAAGTAGTTTGCCTTAACTGGTAACATTATACCTTTCAGTACGGGCGCTGTGCGGATTGGTCAATTTTGCGGGCCGTATTCTAGTGTACGGCCAGCCAAATTTAAAAGTTTCCTTTCCCGCGCGTCCGATTAACCTCAGAGATATAATGAATATCTTACTAGCCTCGTTTTCTCGGTCCGTACTGAAAGTTACGGATACTCGTTTTTTCCCGTTGATTTATGGCCCGCGCGCTTCGCGCTTGGGCCATAAGTGAACGGGAAAAAAATCAGTCCGTAACTTACAGCACGGACCTCGAACTCGATAGTAAGAGGTACTGACGACGATCGAATGACTGATGAAGTTAAGAAAAAACATGAGAGTATCCGGCATCTTTTAGCGTTTTTTAGTCTCTTTACCTACCGCCAACCACAAGGGTCTACACGCTATGAGGTATTTTTTTGGAAGTGTGAAAGCCAGTGAAAGTATTCTCGCAAAAACCTTTGTTATACACATTTGATCATTGTATGGAAAATGCGCAACTTAAGTAAATAAGATCATCTTCGTTTTTGTCATCATCGTCATCATTGTAAGATCTTAGGGCGCTAATTAGTGTTTACTTGGTGTTAATTAGTGTGAAGGAAGTGTTTATCATCATGTCGGATTATTATTTCTTGTAGCCTGTTCCGATTTGTGTTTTATTGTTTTGTGTTTTACACTTTCGTTCCGAGGTTTTTACTGCTCATCACAATTTACACCCTTATTTAAGTCTCGTTGTCTTGTGCATGTAATTGCGAGGTTTTCCATATATAAGCCTTAGCTTTCTTGTTGTTTTTGGGGGAGCAGTATTTCTTTGCAGTCGCGCTACGTGCAGTTATTCTCCTAGTTGAATTAAGTTCTCACCAAAGCAGTTTAATGTTGTTTTTCACGGTCACAGTAACAATGTAAGTATGTCTTTATCGTCGTTTCTTTTTGGCTGTATTTCGTTGGTACATTTCTGTTTTATTCATGTTGTAACTTTTAATTCGTTTGTCTTTCAGTTTCAACCTACGGTCTTTAGTGTATTGTCAACAGTCTACAGTAAATACAGTCCGTCGAGTTGAAAACAGCTGTCCGCAGTTACAATCATCATCATCACGTTTATCATCATTAAGCTTCTCATGAACTTCATAAACATGTTATAAATCATTGTTTAGAAAGCTTTTGCTGACAAGAAATCGGGAATGGCCGTTTTTTTTTTTTTTTTTTTTTGTCAAGGGGTTTCTTTGCATTTGTTTTTCGATCCATAACACGCCAAAAACGGTGGCTAAATGCTTAACTTTCACCTAAAGCTTGCTTACCGCGCGGATATATGACTAAGAACAAAAACGATTTTCATAATTACTAGATCTACTAGGTTCAAAACCTTGTTAGGTTGTTAGGATAACTGCGAGAAAAAAGAAACCAGTAAAGTATTTGCTCACTTCAAAAGTGTTAAAACAGCTGGCAGAATCCTAAATCTGTGCAAATACAGGCCTCAATTCCCCAGTTTGACTCCAGACTTGGTCCGCATGCAGATAAATTTTCTCTTTTTGGCCTTCTTCGCTCGTGGGTCACAGTCCTATAGGCGGGGTGAGGGGGATGAGGCGGGGGTGGGGGGGGGGTGCTCCCAAAAGATTAGACTATCATGAGGTACTACTTACCCGCAGGCACAAATGAGTAGTTTGCAATGAATCCTGGACCAGGCGTTATACCTCTGTGTGCAACATTTAAGCCGAGTTCTCTTCCACTTGAGTACACGGTAAACGATGGCCACATTCCACATTTAAATATGTGAAATGGATCCTTCATATTTACGTCGTTTTGTATGCTAAGACAAAAGGAATCTCCCATACGAAAAGACAAAACATCTAATCGAATAATCTTTTCCTTCGGGGCAATTATCTTCCAGATGCACTGGTTGGCTAAGTCCGAGGGGTATGGCGAAGGATACCCAGGGGTGTTGATGGTGCCGGAGGAGTTCTTCAGTATAATATTCTTGTTTTGGTTTTGCGTGTTGGAGGACGAACAGGAGGTTGCTAAAAGTGAATTAGAACCAATGCCAATGGTTACGTCATCACGTTTTGGTAAATTGAAATTGGTGGTGAGATCGGACTACAAGTAAAGGTGCAGGTGACCATGGTAACAGCCACTCTACCTATAACTGAGGGCAAGAGGGAATATTAAAACACTAGTAGCTCTGGGCGGTTAAACATACGTCAAAGAAAACTGAAATTTACCACCCTCATGTAAGATACAAGACTGTGATCAACGGTCTTTAGTCATATAGTCACTACAGTTTATAACCTTTAGAGACGTAGAGGTAGCACTGCCTGAAGTTGAAGGTAATGAGTTCCATTCAGGACTTGTACGTGGGAAAAAGAAGATTGGGGAAAAATATGACGAGGAAAACAAATGGCTAATGTGTCAGGTTCGTATGTGGGTGGAGAAAGCCAAGCTGCAAAGTTTATTGTTGATTGTTTATCCTCAATAGTCTAACAACCTTTATATTTTCGATCATGTTGCTCGATTACCTTTGCTGCCCATAAAACGGCAGGTCTCTTTTACAGGTCATCTGCCACAGGTCATAGTATAAATCACCGTCCTACCGATAAATAAACAAGCCCAAAAGTGTCTCCTAGACCTAATTAATCGCGTGCACTATCCAAAATTTTGTATTCAGAGATCGAGGTGGATCGCCACTGGACAGACGTTAGAAATGTTTACTCGCCAAAATAATTAATCCCAATCAATTTTCAGCATATGTGGGGATATCTAAAGATATTTTAAGACCTGGATGTACAATTAACGCTAGCAATTCCACTTAACATCGAAAAAGCAAACTATTGCGATTACTTTAGCTTACCTGGTTTTATAGCTTACCTGGTTTTATAGCTGTATAGATTACAAACATCCCCTGCTCAAAATCTAGACTTTCTTGAGGCTTAAGGTCGCTTTTAAACAAGACGTACACTCTACGGAACTTGGAATAGACAGTGCCCGTGTATGTACGATCATCCAAATCAACGCTGATAGCCGCACCAAGTTCCGAGCCATCCACATCATAAACACGCACTCTGTCGTTTGAAGAAGGCGAACCACTTAGCTTCGATGTCACTTGAACCTTAACAATATGATTCTCTGGGGCTGTGATGTACCATCCACATGTTATATTCATCGGAAAGCCCACAGGGTAATACGGGCTGGAAAAGTTGCTTTGCGTGGGTGACTCCGGGGCACTCAAGGTGGTGTTTCTGGAACAATCTGAAAAATTACGCAGGTAGGTCGGTGCACAATTAAATAAAAAAGCTTCTGGGGTCCCACTTATTAAATTGTTTCAGGACGCACCCCACTAAACTTGTTCCCCTTCAAGAGATCAACTGATATATATCAGAAGCGCGGACGAAAATATAGATCTCCTTCGAAAACATATTTCAAAGAAAATTAGACATCTTGTTTCGAAAAGACGTCGATTTTAGGAATTCTGTTTTGGAGACAGTGTTCAAGTAAGCAAGAAGATTTATGTCATTACCGGTTGTTGTCAAGTTGAAGTTTATCTCACAGTGACTGCATGGAAGTTATTATAAACAACTCATGCATGGGATGTTCCCATGACTGCATTGTAATTCAGTAAATTTATTACCTTCAAAATTGAGCATGCGGTATTTCACATTCATTTCAGCATAACTGATGAACTTTGTTTTTGCTTCCAAGAACAGACTACTACCACTGGAAAAGAAATAGGTTCCAAGCGTCGAGGCACCATTGCAGTACTTCGTGATGACACGATTCAAATTGTTAGGTCCATCATAAATGGTTAAGTGTTCATCACTACAAGAGCCTTTAAAATTAGCTGCTGAGACCCTAATCCTGAGCACCCAGCCAACTGGGGCTGTGATGTTCCACTGGCAAGTGGCATTCATGGGCAAGGGTAAAGAGCTGTTTGGTAAGAATTCTCCTTGTTCTGTAGGAATGAGGTTTGCCAATGATTGCTGGTTAAAACTACATCCTGCAAAAAATAGGCATAGGGAAGGTGTCGGTAAGGTAAGGTGAAACTTAACCCTTTCAGCCTGAAAGTAACCATAGTCTAATAATAATAATAATAATAATAATAAGCATTTATATAGCGCTAAATTGACTACTTCATAGCACTTTAAAATACCTACTTTTTCCTTAAAGTAATCACCACCTTAGCTAATGCAGAGGTCCAACGGAACCAACGGAACCAACTTCTTAAACCCAAATAGTTTGAAAAATAGAGTATATGTCCAGTTAAGTTTATACAAGTTTTCTTTTATCTCGCTAAAAGCAATCTGACCACCACCTGGAAGTTAACATTCCTCAGCCAAAGGTTAGGTAAAGGTAAAGGTACACGTTATTTAACGTCGGAAGTTCCTTTACTCTCTAGAGACGTACTCTCCCATGCAGGAAGCCGACGGTGCGCTCATTTTACCCCCCTCTTTCCATCAGTGCTCCGTTTTAAGAGTATTTAAAGCTACTTTTTGGCTACACGGAAAGGAAAGAAGTCGAAACAAGGATGTGAGGTCCGGGGATCGAACTCGGGACCTTATGCACCAAGGCCGCGCACTAACCGACTGTGCTATCCTTGCTTCTTGAAGGTTATTAAAACTCTGCTCTTTTTTGATGTACTAGTTACCACTTCTGTTAAACTCTCAGTGGCACAATACAATATATTAACACAAATATTTTGAAACATACCTTCTACGGGAAGTACTCTGAACAGGACACACAAGCCTACAGGAGAAACGTTTTGCAAATAACCTGTCAAAAGGTTCCTTACTGGGGTATCCTTACTGGGGCAATGAGCAGGCTGAGCAAACTACCCAGTGAACAAAGTAAAGCCTCACCCCCCCCTGCTCCCCAAGCCTTGTTTGGCTTGCTGATGTTGTTCACCTTGCCATTCGCTCTGCCTATACCCCAATCTCTTGCAAAAGAAGCCTGGTCACTGGCTAACATGGAAATGTATATTCAGTGATTGACCCTTGGAGGGTACTGTGGGACAGAAACATTTTTCTGCACATAATATCCAACCTCCATTGCATACAAGGTCAACACTTTCTCATCCACCACTATTAAGCCTGCATATAAATTCCCCATTCATCATTTATTTTAATTCCTTGCACTGCTGTGGGCTAACTACGTAGTAGTGTAGAACAATACAGGCAATTGTATTTACAGGGTTGGTGGAGCAGTGAGGCCACTCGCCTTCCCCCAATGTGGCCCACTTGATTCCTGGACTCAATGTTATATGTGGGTTGAGTTTGCTGTTACACAGTTTGACTACATTGATCTGCTCCGAGAGGTTTTTCCCTGGGTACTCCAGTTTTCCTCTCTTCTCAAAAACCAACATTTCCAAACTCCAATTTTGATCCAAATGCAGGACCTCCTTGAAAACCACTTCGGTGAGTAGAGCTTCCTGAGTAAGTATCATGATTTATATATTTTATTTATTTATTTATTGAGTGCTGTCTACCTTCACCCCCTGCTTCTCATAATTTTCATAAATTGGAAGTCATACTAAGAAGGCAAACTTGAAGGGGTGGGAGATAGGGAAGACATAAAAACTTTGTGATTCAATTTCACAAGTGCATCATCAGCAATATTCCATTGGTGTTATATAACTTCCAACTTTTTCTGACCCAATGGTGGTATATTTTTACTCCTAGTAGTGTCAGGATTTTCAAAGATGACATCACCATGTCCAAAGATTTCTGAAGACGTCCAAAGACACCCAAAGATTTCTGAAGAAGTTCCGAATTATTCAGAACCCAGGATGTGTATCACGAAACTCACAACCTTATCCCTGGTGTCTTTCCTTCAAAAATCAGAGATTTTGGGAAAAATATTGTCATTTACTTGTTCAACATGGACTTTTCATTTCTCGCATTGCTTTGAGTTTAGAACATATTTTTGGAAAGTGTGTCAGTTAAGCTGACAGTTTTTCAACTAGGTGTAAGAAATTGGTCTCGTAGGCGTCAGATCGAAGTTTTCAAGCCACAGGCGTGAGACTCACACCTGAGGCATGAGATTCAGCAGGTATAATTGGTGATCATGAGAGACTTTCAATTATTAATTGATTAATACTACTCATGAGTTTGTTGTACTGTAAGACGATAGCCTTGTAGTTTGCTCTGAACAATCTTATTTACATCAGAGGAGAACAAACAATACTAAGCTCATTTCAGAAGTATAATAATTAAGTTCCCATGTACCAATATCTGGTCAGAAATTCTGAGAATGAAGTTCAATCTCTTTAAGACAGCCTGCACAGCAGGCCCTGGTTGTTCAAAAGCTGGATTGGATAGTGAAATTAGCTTTCTGATTACTTATCCGCTGGATAGTGATTTACCCTGCGGATAGCGCTATCCAATGTTTGAACAACTGGGGCCAGGTGTTTTGGGGTGTTTTTAGTGACGTATTATTCATGAGAATGTGAATTTATAATGAAATGGCTACACAAAAGCTGGACCGAATCTTTTGAACTCTAATCAGCACAATTTTGTGCGACCACTTAATCTAAACTTTCTGAAGAACACACCAAACTGCCTGCTAATATACACAGGCTACTTAATGATGCATCAAGCTACCAAAGGCCATTTGAACATACTTAGGTAATTTAAAAATGGAGGAACAGCACCTGCCTAATGTTCTTCTTGGCTACCCATGAGTGAAAGAGAGCAGAATTTATCCAAAGTGGTTTTCCTATTTACGATCCTTTATATAGGCAATTTGCCTATTGTTTTTGCTGCATGCCTGTGGGTGAAAGAGGGCAAAAATTTTCCAAAGTGATTTCCTGTTTGTAAGCTTGTTCCAGAAAATGTCCATACCTCCCCCAAGGTCAGTGGAAATCCCAGGGGGGAGGGGTGAGGGTGAGAAAAGCAAATGTGCTAAAAGAAAAGTATGGAGCTATTGGCATTTCTGAAGGGGTGAGTACAAACCAAAAAAACCTTCCATGGAGGAGGGGGGTAGTATGAATATTTTCATATTGACAGTAGATGTAATTACAGGTACTTCTTTGACAGATGAAAACAGCTTAATTTCATGGCGAGTAAAACAAGAGCTGAAAAATGTCTGCACTCATGATCAGTGGCTAAAATTATCCAATCGTTTTGTTCAATCGGAGAGACATTTTTGTTCGCGAAATTATAAATCCACAGCTGCAAAATTGTATGCAAATTACATACAAGCATTTTTTTTGGCAAGATTTGTAATTTAAATTTCACCAGAAAAATAATCACAGACAGAAACTAGATACAATGGCTTAAACGCAACGTACACATCTCCCAGGTTCTGCTAATTTCAGCACTTCATTGTATTACAGGTCAGGAGCAGCTGAGGTTATCATGTTTGAATATAAATTAAACAAATACAAAACTGAAGACCTATGACATTCTCACAACGTAACGGCAAAACGAACACAGCGTATCACTAACACGGACTCCTTTTAACGAACGAAGACAGATTTCCCAGCCTTATGTGAGGATTTTCGTACAGACATTGCTTTTAAACTGAAGTTGAATTTCCGTACGACAGGTAACTTGTTAAAAACAAACGCCCCAGCTTTTTCCATCGGCTCGGGTGCTAACCAATCTGAGCAGTATGAGCAAACTCTTTCAGTTCTTAATACTGACGATGTTACTTATTGTACTCACCAATCAACAGAAGCATCATCCGAGCTATCAAGACTCTCAACGGAGAATAACGTCCCTGATGTACTCTGTCCTCGCTGTGAAAGTTGTAAGCCTAGGTGGTCCGCGTGACTAACCAACGTTAAACGTCACACGACTGTAGGCGGCTTGCATGAATTAATAGTCACGCGATATGATCTTCACAAACGTTCGTTTCTGCGCTGTCAGGCGAACGATGTAGCAAAACCCGGCGTCAAGCGAACGACCACAACAAGTAAACACACAGACGAATCACTTTGTTTACAGTAAAGGTGGCCAAAAATAAAGAATGGGAGAAGTTAAAAAGCATTTTTTAATATCCTGATAAGTTAAATGATTTGCACAAGGCAAACAACAGGTTCTCAAAAGATTAGACAAGGAAAATGTTTCTGTAATATCACTGAGCATGGTAATAATATCTGGTACACATCTTCCAGTCTTGGGCGTGTTCCAAAGGATAAAAGTGGTTACGACTCGAGACTGGTGCGTTCTGTCGCGAATTTGAATTGCAATACCTGTACGGTAAATTGAATAAAGATTTGCCGAGAATTGTAATAACCAAGGAATGTTTAATAAATGAGCAGGAGTATTTTACGTGTAGTCGACAGTTTTGAGTTAATAAAACACGAATTGCGAATTTGTTGAACGACTTCGATATCTATCCATTCTTACACCAAGATTTAGACTTTGGATATTTTAGTCCTAAAAAGGAAAATCGGACGTAAAATTTAGCCGTGTCTTTATGAAATGTAAAGACACTCATTAAACATTAACTTCTTTTGTATTTCATTCGTGAATTATTGATAATTAATTTTTTGAAGCTATTAAATTGTAAATTGATTGACACATTGTCGTAATTTGTAATAACCGAGTTGCGCAAGTTGTAATGATAATGACACCAAGTCGTTTTCTGTAAGTCTTTACAGACCACTTACAGAAAAATATAGTTTACTATATTTTCCGTCTTACAATGATAATAAAATAATAATGTGAAGCAGAGTGCAATAAGCACCTTGACGTTTTTAGACTTTGAAACCTCAGTTCCATTTAGTAGGG
>OX419341.1:4626852-4634352 GCA_948470475.1 Galaxea fascicularis
CTGATGAATCAAGTCCGGCAAAAGAGCGGCTTCTGAATCAGTTCGGTACGACGGTTTTAATTCGGTGCGGCAACGTTGTTCGACAAGGTCTGCCGCATTATTCGACACTGGAGCGGTAATTGATTCATACGGCGCTCTTCTCGTGCGCCGAACCAAATGCATTAATTATGACAATGTATAAATGTATAATGCCTTCTCCGTATATAAAATACATATTAGGTTCGACACACGGTGTGCTGTCTGAATCAGCTGTCGCGCCAATGTTGTTCCAAGTCGAACCTAATTCAGTTAGGTTCGGCACATAAGTGGAGCAGCGTCTGAACCGGGCCCCGACACTGGCCACCCCAACTGGCTACCAACCTCCACTGTGTCAGTTACAACTTACGTTCTCTCTCGTTCATAACCACATATATCTCACCAATTTAAAGAAAAATATACTTCATTATAAAGCAGTTTACGTTTTCATTGTCATACAAATTTTTTCATCATTGAAAAATGAAGCATTTCTTTTTCCGGCAGTTTCAGTTCCTCGTTCATTAGCACGTTGACCAAAATCTCAAGTACTTCGTTTTCCAAACAAGCAAAGAAAAAAGTACTTCGTTTTCGGTAGCAGCGCAGTTTAACTGTTTACAAGAAGTATGAAAAATACAAGCTCATTTCTTACTTTGCAATTCAATTTGTCAAACGTTTTTCACTTTGGAGTTACATTTCTCAAGAATCACGGTAATCAGAATTCTCCATTTTCGAAAAAAAAAATTCTTTTTCTTGAAACAACCCTAGTCTTCGTTTTCAAGAGCAAAGTAGCTGACGAAAAAATTAGGATTGTCTTCTTTTTCGCAGCGTCTTGAAAAACTGGAAAACAGGTCGTAATAATCGTAACTAACGAAAACACCCGTTAAATCTGTTAATTGGATTCAATTAAACTGTTTGCAAACACAAAGCCGACTGAAGAAACAGCCCCGTTTGTCGACTAGCTGCAAATCAGAAAAAATATATTCCACTTTCTAAAGCAATGCCGTTTGATATTTTTTTACAAAAAGTCAAAGCTAGAATTAATAAACTTTTCTTCAAATTCACATTCATTTTTAACAAATTAATTCACTATAAACATTATCTGATCTACATTAACGTTACTGCCTGTACAACAGGCGAAGTTCTTTACTCAAATGAAGATAACAAGAAACAGCTCACTGCCTAACAATACAAAACTGCTTCGTCTATTCCCCATTTGCATTTACTGAGCATTTCACTCCCCCAAGATAACGTTCGTCTTAGTTTGCTTCCGAGTGACATATCCAGTACTTCACAATGGAGAGAAAACGTTTTTTCGGCATCAAGACAAGCGCCAAGCCTTAAAGACTTGCTCTCCTAGACCTGCCTGTGCTTTACACCTTCAACCCCAAAGAGTGACCAAAGTTAAATTTCTCCTTAGGTAACACTACTCAATGGCCGTTTTTATACTAGAGACGCATTATCCGTCCAGACGACTTACGCGTCGTCCATTTTATCCGACTAGTGTAAAGACGGGACGAACTGTATGAGACGCATTATCCGTCTGGACGACTTAGGGCAAACATATGTACTTCGTCTGGTTATGCGTCTCCAGTATAAAGACGGGCACAAGACGACTTATGCGTCCAGACGAACTCTCGCTCGACATTCGTCGTTCAAGACGAATTACGAAGGATACTTCGCCTAGACGCATAACCAGGCGAAGTACACATGTTTGCCCTAAGTCGTCCAGACGGATAATGCGTCTCTAGTATAAAAATCCAATCAAATATAAAGGCTGTGAGAAAAAAGGAAGTGATCAACAATTGACAAAGTTCTTGATTGTTTCAGAAATTCTCCTCATCATTACCATAGAAATGTACGGAAAAAATTGTGGAGAATATACGTACTGACGTTAAGGCTTGAAGGTTTCATATTTCAGTTTGTGGGTGAAATTCAAGTGTGACTATTTAACAAAATGTCGTCAACGTTTGAGACAGTACATGAAAAACTCGAGTGTAATCATTCAAATGAAAGCTACTGAGCAGTACTTTGTTCTGGTGCTGTTTAACAAGCTTTGCAAGGTGCTGTCAAGTGTGGATGAGGCCCACAGGTGTCTACTAGCAGGAATTTCCTGTGGAGCTATTTGAAAAGTTGTACTTTATAACCAACTAAACGTCTGCAGACAAGGTCTCTTCGAGTGAACATTCAATCGAATGCTACAAAGAAGCACATCTGTTGATGTTTGTCCTGTACCTTCTCCTTGAATTAAGAGGATAACAGGACCTCAAAAGAACTCCACTGAAGTCTAATATGAATAGGACTTGCCTTAATAAGCAATACCCCCTACAGAGTCACAAAAATACTCTCTTAGTATTACTTCACTCATTATTACAAGAATCTATAAGCCGACAGAACGTGATCTGTCACGTGATGCGCACGCGTTTCGACAGTTCTAACGCGTGATGCGACCGTGTTGTAAGATGAGTGGCATGTGATTGCACATGTCTTAAGATTAGCAGAAGTCGGGATGCAGGAATTTTGGCACGTGTAGACCAGTCGTGACCTTACGTAACTTTACATCAACTTAGCCACCTGGCTGAATCTTACGTTTCAGTATGAATGTAAAGATGGAAGATTTTCAAAGAATGAAGAAATCTCCATACCCTCCCTTAGTTCAAACCACATTTAACTTAGTCTCCCAAAAAATATACATATTTGATCCCAGTATTTTTTAACCAAGAGCAGAAAAAAATTACTTTTCATTGGTGTTTGCTCCAGGAACTCCAAACAACTCATCTGCTAACAACCAGGTCTTCGCACTTGTCACTTAGAGGAGGACTGGCACCACTAGATCCAGGCTTCCCCTCGTTGAACTCATCCGAGTCTGCCTCGTCATCGGTGAGGTCATTGCCACTGCCGATGTGTTCAAAACTGTCCGTATTTTCTTCGTTGAAACTGGCGTTCATCTCGGCACAAGTCGGTTTGCATTCGGCAAGAGCGTTCGTTATCGTTATCTCCCCGTCAACATCGTTTGCAGCATCGGCCAAGTCTTCGGTCGCGACATCGCCGTTAGAAAGAACTTTGTCTTTGAGCTTCTCAAAGTTCTTTTTTAAGCTTTCGTTCTCGGCTCTCAGGGATCTTATGATGCCGAGCAGCTCTGTTTGGTTGATCTGCATGGTGTTGATCGTGCTCTCGAGCCCTTGAATTGTGTTCCTGGCGCACGATATCTGCTCGTTGAGATTTTGAATCTGCTTGGTTTTGATTGAGAGCACCGCCTCCAGCGACTCCACTTTCTCACTCTCCATCTCATCAAACGAAGCTACGCTCAAGTCCTCTTCCTTGAGAACACGATACTCCACCTGGAAGCAACGCAACACAGAAAATACACAACGTTAGGTTTATTTACGTCCTCACGAGTCACTCGGTGACGCATAACCACTGCCAGACTATAGAATACATACAAGCATTATAATCTTAACCTTGTTCTCTTCACGTCGTTAACTGAACCCATATTTCTAACATCATTTCAAAATCTTACCAGATATATCTTAATATGAAAGCGCGTAAACGAGAGCGAGAGCAGAAACGAGTACGAGAGCATAAAAACACGTGCACAGCATAGACATGCGCGGTACACTTGTGGCTCAACGTACATGCGCGCAAGAGTAACGAGACGGGACTGGGGATGAAAAAAAAACCCCGAGTGTTTACGCGTTTTAATAGCATCGCGAGACATTTGCACGCTGTTTGCATGAACATTTGTACTCATTACCCTAAAACTCAGAGCATATAAAAGTGTCGATGTTTAAAGCACTTGTTCAGGAAAAACCCAAGGACTTTCAAGGATCAAAACCCAATTTCAAGTACTTTCATGGTCTTGAAAATTCAAGGGTTTTTAAGAGGCGTATGACCCCTGAGGTGTGGAAGTTGAGGAAGGAGATGGGGGAGGGGGGAGGGGGAGGGGGGGAAGGGTAGACAGGGATTTACGACACCTCCCTCCAAGGCATCCACTCTTTTGACCGACCGTGCGGCATTTCATTATTTAAAGGTGCCTTTACACTACAGAAAAAATGGGTTCGGACCCCGTCAAAAAAGTAGTACGGACCCATAATTCTTGTAAAGAAATACTGGAGTTTCCGCAGGGCCATAGCCGCCTATGGCCCTGCGGAAACTCCAGTATTTCTTTACAAGAATTATGGGTCCGTACTACTTTTTTGACGGGGTCCGAACCCATTAAAAAGTTGGTACGGGCCATATTTTTTTTACCGTGTACACTATTCGTACCATGTTTTCATGAATGTGTCCGGGCCCGCTTTTTTCTTGTTTCCGGACCCCTGTTTGCTGTTCAAGAACGCTGCGTAAACGCGTCTACGTTCCGTACCATTTTCCTCATGTGGTTCTGGCTCCGAGTATCAACAGTGTAAACAGTGTGCTTATTACGAGGCCTTGAGGCCATTTTTAACAAAAGCGAAACTTTAATGCTATCCATGTGAATGGTAAACAAAATTGGCCCAAGGCAAACCCCTTTTTAATGAGTCCGCATCCAGTTTTTCCCCTGCCAGGTTGCCTCAGTTACATTACTATACTAGATTGCACAGGCTCAGTCAGGTTGTTAGACCTCTGGACTGCTGTGTCCCTCACCTCGTACGACTCCAGATCTTTACTAACATCAAGTGATAGCGCCTCACTGACCAGCCACTCGACGTTGTTCTCAGCAAAAGGGGGTACCGAGATTTTAATGACTTCCACGGCGCCTTCCAGGCCATCACTATCTAACAGCTCATCTTGACAAGAACCAAGCAACAGGAGGATAACCTGAAAGAAATAAAATTCAACCAGATTGCTTAGCGCAAAAGAACTTAAAGCCCGAAATTCAACGCCATTAAACCGCCGACCGGTTGGCTCAGTTGGCAGAGTGCCGGACTACCGTGCGGGAGGTCGTGGGTTCAAAGCCCCGGTCGGACCAACACTCAGGGTCTTTAAATAACTGAGGAGAAAGTGCGTCCTTTGCAATGACATCTACAAATGGTTAGACTTTCTAGTCTTCTCGGATAAGGACGATAAGCCGGAGGTCCCGTCTCACAACTCTTCACAATTAACACTCTGTGGGACGTTAAAGAACCACTAGGGACGTAACGAACCCTGGCTGTGACCACCCCTAGTGCTGACCTTGTAGAGGGCCACAAGTTTATTAGTTGCTTCAACTATTCCGTGCCACCCTCTTTAAATAAAGTGTATTATTATTATCATTAAAGATTTGTATCCTCGAAAGTACATCGAAATGACGACTTATCGAACAATAATCGGACGGTTCAGACTTACCTTAAATACGACTTCCATTCCTTGCAGAAACATCATGTCTGAAAAAGTACAACACAACAGGGCGCATATCTTTACTTAACACAGATTTCTCACCAATTTACCAATTAAATTTATGTGATAGAGGGTGTTTTCAAATGCGCGCGTGAAAATCGCGACTGGTTTTGGTTTGGCTTCCATGAAAAGGTGGCGTGAGTTTTGCTGGCCAATCACGGAGCGAACAATTTACTTTCGACAGTCAACTGAAAATCGCTCTGTAGGCGATGAGAGTGGGAGAACGCGGAATTCTTTTTGCCAAGTATGCGTGTGACAAAATTTGATAAATCATCTTTTAACAGCAACAACAACAACAACATTTTCAGGGTTAATTTGAGTTCGGTCTCTTAGCTACAAGTTACTCAGCCAGTTGTTGACTGCTCACTAAGCCAAAAAAGAAAGGAGATCTGTTGCTACTAACGCTAAGCAACAGGTCGAACGGAGGACGCGAAGCTCACCCAGCACTCGTGCCACAAAGCCAACAGCAAAGTGAGATGCAAAGAGCGTCAGGAACCATGGGGCAGCATACAGGGTTGGGGTGATTTCGTGCTCCAACAGAAACTCGTCCACGGGTTTGTAATAATCATGTAAGAGCCTTCCCAGCTTGTAGAATTGCGTCTGAAAATTACATTGTAAAACGAAAACATTTGCCACTGAATAGCTGGTTGTGACTACAGTACGCATCGATACACTCAGCAGTGGATTTTAAAACCATATTCTCCATTTGGCGCTCGGACACTTGCCAGCGGGAATTATATGCTCCGAGAATCGAACAGTCCTCCGAGAGTGAAGCCTGAGGAAAACTGTAAGCTTCGGGGAACTGATAATGTCCAAGGACAAATATCCGAGCATATCTTTAAAGCCAATAGGGGCTATTGCCTTTATTATCCTTCAAATGTTTCTCGTAACACGCATTTGGGGAATATCACCTGATATTCCCCGGTTTTAGCTGGGGCATATTCAGTCACGTCATGCGTCTAGACTAATCGCGTGCGAGCGAATATATTTGATGGCTTATGATTACCTGTAATTCCTGCATATCAGGTTTGTACTGCCTCCGAACTTGCAGAGTGTACAGGATAAACCTGAGCGTATCAAACGCTTCAGTCTCTTTCATGTGCATTAACAGGATTCCAGCAACAAAGCTGAGGCCCTGACAGTATCCCACCTCCTCATCTAACACGGAGTACGCCTTCAGGATGTTAAACAAACACAGCTGGCCAGGGCCGAGTTGAGCGGCAAAGTAAGGATGGCTCGGGAACGTGCGACCTGAAAATGGTAAGACAGCCTCCATGTAAGTACATTTTATCAACTGAGTTGATAATGTAAAGGGCGCACGAAGCACGCGAGTACGCGCGCGCGCGAGGAAAGGCGACTCGCGTGTTTCGTGCGCCCGTTACTATCCCTGAAGAAAGAGGGACCACTCGTTGTCTAATGTAAATTGGCCACCGTAAAGAGGTTCAAAAAGCTAGCGTTTGAGCTTAAGCCCTTTGTCAGCCATTTGTCCCACGTTCCGTTTTTCCTTGATTTTTCCTTGACCGCGGCAACCCTGAACAAGCACTCTACGCTGTACAAAAAACATGCTCACCTAAATCGATGAAGATTGAATGCTGATGGATGGATGTGCCCTCCTTGATCTCCTCGTAAGATTTCTCCCCCCAGGGCTGGTCCCCTTGAGGTGGTGAATGAAAGTTGTGTTGCTTGGCTAAAAACCTCCATATTTCACCCCTTCTGACTTTGGGCACCCCTTAAAAATGAGAAAGGCAATCACAAGAAAAACAGTTAAATTAACAAAACTAAAATTACAAGGAACTCTCAGTAAACGGGGGCAAGGTTATGCTCTAAGAAAGTAGTCGGGAGCCCCAAATCTCTTACCCCTTAAAATCCAAGGCACCCAGCAAATACGTTTGATGCAAAAACTAGAATCTTCTGGTCGCTTAAAGGCAAAAGTTAGTCGCCAAGGGGGACTGGGCACCACCATAGCACAGCCCTGAGGGTTTCGTTGACTGAAGAAATAGTAGGGTATACGATTCATAATAATAATGAGGGTACCACTGAACATTTCTTTGGTTTGCCCTTTTCAATACCATGATGGAACAGGCAGGTGCTATATTCACAGCACATGGGTGCCCCTACCCAGGTCCCGGCTTC
>OX419341.1:4639352-4756852 GCA_948470475.1 Galaxea fascicularis
GTGATGCCTTAGTGAAAATAAAATATAGAAAGGAATCGTCAGATATCGTTATGCTAAGTTTGTGTATTTTAACGACAACCGTGAAAAAGCTAAAAAGTCTGTCACAGAAAAGCAGAAAACTAAGCTTGTTTGTGTTCCCACGGTCCTGTCGTGTTTATTTCCGCTGGCACGTACTCACACAGGCAGCCCAATGCTTTAACAAATCGAGTTTGAGTCACAAAATACATGTATAATTTTTTATATTAGGCTGTGCGGAAATCATCCACAACATCCATTTGCAACTCGAAAAGCCCGAGTGTAGGCCATTACGGCCTCTAGTTGTAATAATACTAGCATACATCCAGTGACTTCATTAAAATGAAAGAACAATACAAATTTAACAGTTTCCGTTTCGTTTAGTCCACATCAAATTAGCCAATCTGTAGATTGTAAATTATGATTAACTAACCCTTTTGCTCATGAAACTTTCAAAAGAGCTGGTCAATGATTTTTTGGCTTTTTGCAGCAGATTGGGACCTTCTCTGTTCTTCTGATTTTGTTGGCCCTATAAAAATGTCAAATGCATCAAGTTTACAAACCAGCTTTATAGTACATCCTTGGCAAGACAAAAGAAAAAGACTGGACTGAATAGACCTTTTTAGCTTGTAGATTTTGTTTTCCCATTGCAGACCACGTGATGTTACCCTAGAGAGCTGTTTCTTTGAAATTTTGCCATATTGACGTGCATATGTACACATAATTTATGAAAAGACAAAAAGCAAATTCCCTTGGGAAGATCACATGGTCTACATTGGGAAAACAAAATCGACAAGCTAAAAAGGTCTATTCCCAAGAATGAGGATCAAACATTGGTCCTTTGTGTTAATACACCTTGGGTCCTTACCATTTACACGGAAAACCCGGAAATTCTGGTTGGAAAGTCAAATGGTACATACCACTCCATTTGGAACGCTTTAGAAATTATGGGCCATCGGCTTAATCAATGCATTTTTTCTGTTATTTTTTAGCTTTCCAATTGACACTAGCACATTTTGTGATTTATCAGTTTTGTGTTTGGACAAGCTGCAGCATTAAATATTTACACATAAAATTTCCACCCGGATGGATCATGTAAATGGTAAGCACCCCTTGGCTCCTTAATTTTTGGCTGCCACATGCTACAAGAGATCTACTGTAAATGCAAAATACTGCCCATTTCAATCACGGTGTTTGGAATGTCATAATTTCATGGATCCTTTCTAATACCACCGAACTTCAGGAAGCAAGTTGTGAGGAAAAAAACTGTGTTAAAAGGTTTGTTTTGAGAGAATAAATTGCAGTTCATGAGCATTAATCCTTTCAACCCTATGGGCTGGTTCACACTTTGACATAAGCATAAGCATAAGCATAAACATAAGCATAAGAATTCTCGTATGTTACCCCTACACATTTCCTCTAGAAGTAGTGGGGAGAAGTTGCTGAAATAACAAGCAAATTCATCTTGTACGATCCTGTCCTAAATTCTTGTGACCACTCTGTTTTATAAAGTATTGTAATTATAAGGAGAAACTTGATGCTGATCACTCTTAATGGTTTACAGGGTTAAACATAATAATAAATAATCTCACCATGAATGATAAAATAACCACCAAAATATTGCCATATGACGGTGATGCTCCTTAGCCATTCACTTTTTTCTCACAATGTAGCATTGATATTCTTCAATACCATTCAAACTAAGAACATAGTATAACTGTACAGACCTTGTACAGTATGTATACCACACTGGTAACCTAAACACCATACTTTTTCTTTCTGAATCATGCTGTCTAAATCACAGTTCATTACCTGGCCAGTATGAGTATGCTGCTGTTGTCTTTTTTCATAAATCCCTCTCAGTATGGCCATGATAACTTCATTCTCTTCAGTCAGGCCAGATGAAGGACTTTCAGCCTGTAAAACAACACAAGCCAAACAATTAATTTTAATCTAGTTTCCTGGAGATTTGCATCAGTTGTGGTATCAATTTGTTGTTGGTTTCAACTTTTTTTTCTAGTTTAATTTTTGTTTCCCTTTGTCAGAGATTATTATCTTAATTTGGAACATTAGATAATCAAACTCTGAAACCTTTAAATTGACCCCCCCCAAAAATTTACCATTTCCAAGTTCCAAAACCCCTCACTTTCAAAACAAGGCTAAGTGCAGAACCTTCCTTGTGGAAATGAGTTTTGATTGCACAAGAACAAAAAATCATTTTCATAACAAAGGCTTTGCACTTACCCTCGTTTTAAAACAGAGTCTTAGGACAACCCAGAAATGGCCAATAATCAATGCCACAACCTGTCCTTTGCAAAAGCCTCCTACTCTGTTACGTAATAGAGATTTGGAAGAGCCCAACATACCCCAATCTAACCCACCCCCCTCCCTGGGCCACCTCACTACTGAGGGTCTCCTATACTTTTTTCGTGAAACGTGATTGGGACTATTTTTTTCTCGTAAAACGTGATTTAGGTTTATTTGTTCATTCGTGATTCGTGATTGCCGATATTTGCCTTATCGTGAACATGAACAAATTTTGGGAATTATCCATGACGCACGAACAGTCTCAATATTTTTACGTGAATGCATTTTCCAAAGTGGTATAGGGGACCCTCACTACTCACAGATCCCTCTCTCACTCGTACCCTCCACTAATATAACAAAATTTTGCTGCAGCTGTCCAAGTGTTATCAGAATACACACATTACCATATGGAATCTTCGTACTTTTACTTTTTTCAGCTCATGATGTCATTCCTTTGTCTACACTTTAATCGGAAACTCCTTCAGATCAATCAAAAGGCAGGGTTCACACCATCCATTGTATTAAGCAATATATCACCTTGAATATTTCAGTGAACTCACTCATCTCCTCGTCAGACAGGGTAATTCTATGCCTCTGCAATATGTCATGCTGCTGCCTGACAGTACGACCTACAAATTGATGCAAGTGTGAGAAAATAAGTAGGAAGTTTTAACATGTGATCAATAATAAGTCCCCAGGCTTGAGAACTTGCAGGTGAATAGAGCAAGCATTAGGAGTTTCTAACCAGACTTAGAGAAGACCTGGAAGCTTCTTTTGTCCAACTCTTTACCATTTTCAGCCATCCGTTTACTGATTTTGCTCAACTATTTAACATTTTAAGGCATCTGCTTATTTTTTTTTTCAGTCTGTCTAATTGTTTAATGAATCTGTTTTTGGACTTTGCTCTACCATTTAACGCTTTTGGCTATCTGTTTAAACAGATGTGGACATTGTTTACACACTTTATCTACCCATTACCCGTTTATTTTTACCTGTTTAACAGTAAAGCATTATTGTATGAAATCCTGTGCATGGTCAAATTGTCTCTGAATTTTAGAGATATTAATAGCAACACATAAAAATGCATAAAATGTATGTGTTGTAGTTTAAATGAATTATTAATTCAAAATGATTTCAACCCAGTTTGATTTTCTTTGTCTCTTAATCCTAATAATAATTAAAAATAATTCCTTTGTCAAAATACTGACATTTTTTCATTTCTCCCTCACAACAGATTTGACAAATAGATTAAAAGACCTTCAAAGCTAAATACACTTCAATCTTTATCATTTCATACAACACACTGACTTGACATACACATGACCTAATAAGAACCTGGTAATTTTTCTGGCAGTTATGATAAAATTCTGCCATTTTCATTAATTCAAAGGGGATCAAATATAACTAGCTAAACAATCCTTCCAACTTGATTTATTTACCTTCAAGCTGAACACACAACTGATGAAGATGGTGGAGTGGACACATGTCGCATACTGATGTGGGGCCTGCCGTCTGCCATGCATTGTTAAAGGCCTGCCTTAAGGACTGCATGACATCATCCACCTGCAGAAATCACAGACAACAGAAAACACAGACTCCCCCTATGATAACGCTGAAAACATGCACTGCACTAGCAAAGACATTCTCCTCTACTTTTCTTATTAATATTTCTCTGTAAAACTTGAAAATTACATGTAACAATATCACATCAAATTTACTCCCAGGTGGTTGTTAGGTAATCACAGCAAGCATCAAGATTTAAGTCCTTTAAACCTCAAGATCAAAATTTAAATTCTCATTTGTTGCACACACAAATTTCCTATAGAAGTTGTGGGGAGAAGCTGTTAAAACATCAAGCAAATTAATCTTGTGTGATCCTGTCCTCAATTCTCATGACTACTCTGTTTTACAAAGCATATATATTACAAGGAGAAATTTCATGCTGATCACTGTGGGTTTAAAGAGTTAAATCACTTCTTGGAATGAAGGGCAAACCAACAAGAGACAAACTTCCTACATTGTATTTCACAACCAAAATAAACTAAGTTCACATGTATGGCACTGGGTTGGGCAGTGGTCCTACCACTGAAGCAGAAAAGAATAAGAAATGTTCATACAGCATGAGAAAATCAGACAAAATTAAGAAACTAACCAGTTGTTCAGATTGTCCTTTGAAAACATAACAGAAGTATTGTCCAGTTCTTGGATCATGGCAAATGAAACCAAAATGCTCTGGTGCTTTTGTTCCCTGTGGTAAGGAATGTCGTGTGAAAAAAAGCTTCATTAAATGAAAACAGAATAGCCATCAAACAAAACAAACAGCCTACCCCAAACTCCACTTGCTATGTATTTCCTTGTCAATCATTTTTCTTAAGGAGTTATATTTCTTTGATGGGGATGGGGGACAATGAATGTTACAGTCATCATTTAAACAGTGAAAAGCCCACAGTTAAGAGACATTAACGGGGCTTAACTACAGGAAAAGCTTCACATTTTCTACCGAGGAATTTTGAAAGTAGCATCTCCTAATACTTTCAGAATTTATAAGCCGCAACATCTGAGTAACCGTTACTTTAGAGTAGTAAAACATGCAGGAAGGAAAAATTACGATTCACATAGGCCAATGCTTTAGGGAATTACCACAAAGGTCTGAAAATTAATGTTGGGTCGCCATCACTTTTATGGGGCCACCCTTGGAACTCTACAGTAACTTGTGTTTACATTTCTTCATCTGGTGATTGTTCTACAGACAAACCTCAAGGCATAAAGTGAATAAAAAATATCTAGACGTTTTAAATTATGAATGACTAGGAACATTCACAGGGGTTTCAATAATTTTTGAAACAGCCATCTGAGCTAACTAAAGTAAGCCGCGACCTGATTAATTTTTGTAGACGTTTTAAATTATGAATGACTAGGAACATTCACAGGGGTTTCAATAATTTTTGAAATAGCCATCTGAGCTAACTAAAGTAAGCCGCGACCTGATTAATTTTTGTAAATAGTTTTAATGAAATCTAGACAAAGTAGGTGGCGGTGAGAGGTAAATTCTGACATAGTAGGTGGTGGTTTTCGCCAGTTGCTGGCTTCTAATGAAACCTCTGCATTCAGAGAATGAATTCTATTACCCTGGAGAGGAAGAACAAGCCAAAATACAGCCTTGGGTGCAATTCTTGGTTTTCAGTCACATGACCAGTGACCATATTGGTTCAGTGAAACAAAATAAAGTGTTTGCACAAAAATAGAGTGCAATTGCCAAAGGGTTAGCCTTGTGCACCAACATGGCTGCCGTGACGTCACATGCAAACCAGCAGTACAAGTCTTTTTTCTTATTTTTTAATATGCTATTTCCATAAAAAAAAAGCCACATAATTAACTTTGTGCATTCAGCAATTACAGCGAAATGTCAGACCTTGGCCTTTGTACTGACCAAGCCATACATCAAGACCTCAGTCTGATATTTCCCTGTGATGACCTCACGCCTGGTTAATAAGTAGTATTTAACCAAAATAGAACAGACCTGCTGACAAAAAGACACTTCTCTTAGCCTCCTTTCCATCAGCTGTGCTTTTGTGGAGACACTGAGACAAGACACAGACTGCAAACTGATCTTGAAGAGAATATTTCTATTTTCACCAACAGTACTGAAACTAGCATTTCTGGAGTGGGTTTTGATGTGAAGCTGCTTGTTTGCCTTTCCAGAACAAAGGTCTCTTGTTTTATCTCCATCACTTGAAGATCTTGGTCTCCCACCAGGATTGCTATTCAATCTTACAACTTGAGGTCTGCTTTGAACAGCTTCATCAGTCTTTTCCTCTCCACTGCTAATTCCCACTTGCAATGTTTGTTCACCATCAAGACTCTTTGCCTTTTTTGCTAAGCGATGTTCATTTGCATGATTCTCAACATGTGCTGTAGTGGCTGTCTCTCTCTGTTCCTCCTGCTTTGCTTTAAGCTGTTTTTCAAGGTCAGACATCCCTAACCTCTTATTAAACCTTTCTACCAAATCATCTACGAGTGTGGGAGGTGCTTGTCGATGTGAGACAACCACTCTGCCCACATACCAAAGAGGAAAAATCACTGTTAGGTTATCACATGATGCCTCAGCTTGAAGATTTGGGCTGCTGTTATTTTTCGGCAAAACTGATTCTTCACATGAGCCTTCTTTTGCTGTTGGAGAATTTTTTTCAGCGACTTGTTTTGCGGCATCACGGATGCCTTGCAAAAAACCATTTACCTGCGTAAACAAACAAAAAAGAAACACTTGTAAATAATATTTTGTTTAGCACAATACTTACTTTTTCCCTTCCTGAGATATAAGTCCACTAGATTTTCACCAACAGCATAAATATAGCCATCTTTGTATTACCAGTGTACTGGTAAAGTACTGTGTGCAACTCAATGGTTATAAACCTATGACAAAGTCTAGAAGTTTCTTTTTGAACCAGGATCAAGATTTGGACCCTAGGATAATAAGTGACTGACTTCCGAGACCAGAGAGTCAACCTTCATCAATGGACCCTTCTCCAAAATGGCGGCAATGGATTCGAATGAGTTAAAATTGAACTGAATGAAAAACTGATACCAGAAAAAGGAAGAGCACCTTTACTTTAGTAACCCTGCATATCAGGTGTTATATCGGCTAAGAAAATGTAAGTTGAAATTTGACAAATTTACAGACGTTTGTATGACTGGGGGTATGGCGTATACTCCCAGTCATACAAACATCTGTAAAGGTGTTCTCTCTAGTGCTGGTATACATTTTTAACTTTAACTTATTTGAATTTTTCGGCCGCCACTTTGGACAAGGGTCTATACCCTGACATCAGTAAAATCTTAACCCTCTATTAATGAACAATACTTCATGACCAGTAATAACATTGGGTCTCTCCTAATTAGATACTTAGTCCAACAGATAAAACATGTGATACCCACCACTGGTACCAACATTTTAACCATTTTAACCCTAAGATCAAAAGTTAAATTCTCATGCAGTACTGCCCACTAAAATTTTCTATAAAAGTAGTGTGAAAAAGTTATTAAAAAATCAAGTAAATTCATCTTGTGTGACCCTTTTTTCTCCTGACCACTCTGTTAAATACAAAGTGCTAATACAGCGAGTATTACAAGGAGAAATTTCATGCTGATAACTCACACATGTAGAGTTAAAAGTGTGCTATCATCCCATCTTTTTTATTACAAAAGTCAGTAGAATTCTACTGCACTCATCACCACTAGAGTACTACTGTGTACATGGAGCTGCCATTACTTGGAGACACTGAAGCAAGAAAGTAACTTAAAACCCTTCACACCCTGAGTGACATCAGCATGCATAATTTCATTGTCCTCTCCACAGTTCCTACGGATCTAGGAGTGAGAATTTGTTTGAACATCAAGATATTCTCTGCTGATTGTTTTGTTCAATCTTCTGACCTGTGTACATGATCACAGGAGAGCAAGGATGATGTAGTGGTGAGAGTACTCCCCTCTCACCAATGCACCCTGGTTCCTGGTCACGGTGTCATATGTGGGTCTACATGTAGTTTTGGTTCTCATCTTTGCTCTGAGAGGTTTTTTAGCTCTCCTCAAGAACCAGCATTGCTAAATTCACCACCTTAATTCACTTTGTGTCAACTTTCTGGTGTTGTCCTCTTTAAACACTGCCTAGGTTTTATATATTTATCATGTACAGACACATTGTACGGAGAACTTGCATACTTGTCACTGGTAGGGCTTAAAGGGGATCACAAGCCACTTTAATCAAAAGCATCTACCTCAAAAATAATTTTCTTAGCATTTATAAACAACAGAGCACTTGCAACAATAATATTGATACAGTGGGACCAAGAAAAAACAAAAAGGCTTCATACTTTCAGGCAAATGACCTTAGCAAACTAATTACATGAAACAATAACTGTTATTTCTTAGGAGCAGCAGACAAATTTAATTATACTTTATATGTACAGCAAGAGAAACATAACAGTGTTTGTAGTAATTTTAAGGCGATTGCTTTCCAATACAGAGCACAGGTTTTGGTGATAAAAAGAGAGTGCCTTGATGATAAAAGAACCAGTCAGTCCCAGATAAAATTGGCTAAGAAGCCATTTCAAAACAAAGGAAAATTGACACAAAGCTTTCAATGCTGTCTTAGAAGAAACTGGCATCACTTGCAATCATATATCTTAGAGAAAAGCTTTTAACCACTTAATCGTGTGTTTTGGTCCCTGGAAATCACAACCCATTGACTGCTTTTGTTTATTTTTATTTTTAAACAAAACATACTTCTACCAAAAGTGGTCAAATTTATTTACATTTTTGTGCACTAGAAGAAAGTTTTAAATAGGCCAAGGACAAGATAAATCCCCCTGTAACTCGACGTTTGCTGTAGTAAACGGAGATATTGTGTGACAGAAGAAATGCTGCATATGTTTACCATAACAATTAGCACAATATCACCTTGAACTTCAAACTGGGAAATGTGTACGTGATTTACGTCCATTTCAAAAAGCTTTTTACCTGTCAAAAATATTAACAAAAACTAACCAAATAAAAAAACCAAGATCTCAGATATAGAAGGATATAGAAAACGTAAGGATTTGAATGAAAGCCAGCGGCAATTACCAGAGATCGTGTAGTCAATATTCTCAGGCGGTTTGAAAATTTTTCGCTGAAAAAAATCTATGGATGTAAACAATACTTGAAACAATGAAAAAAAAGGGGCAAGCACGGGCTGGAAAATTGCTGATACGATTAAAAAACGTGAGTTTTTTTTACCACCAAGGGCAAGGTTAAATGTTTTGACAAAGAGAGACCACATATGATCAATTTCCCAAAAGCACGTCGCGTATGCTTTAATTCAAGTAGATATTATGGAGATTTTCGCGTTCCAAACTCAGTAACAACCATAGCTTCTGGAAAAGTTCAAAACCAATAAGCGGCCCAAAAAGTTTAAATTTACATGAAGGCGGCCATTTATGCCGTATCAAATTTCTTTTTCCAAGGAAAAATCAAATTTTCAGGCACAGAGAAACCTTACCTAATGACCTTAGCCGATTCCCCTTGGAATTGTTTCGAAAAAAACGATTCCAGTTTAGCAGAAAAGCTGTTGCGGGAGATACTGCGCAAATTACATAAGAACCACAAACACATTATTTGCAAAAGCCGAAGGCCTGATTGTCAGATGTAAATGGGTCAAACTAGAGCGAGAGGGAAAGAAAATTTTCGATACAAGAGCGAACACTGTACGTACTTTGAACAACAAAACTTCAGTTTGCCCGGCGTAACATCAAAATGACTATTAAAGCGAATTTCCTTACCGAACTCGATTCGACGGCCTCAAAAACGTAGCAGTGGCAAGACGAAACGTCGTCGGGAATTTTTGTCAGATAGGAAAAACTTTTCTTGTCTGTGGAGCGGGCACAGCGTGTTATCGTCTGCACTTGGTGTTGGAATAAAGTCTTGCTGGAGGAACAATCGATTGCTTTCACCATCATTTCTTCGACGTTCAAGTAAATCGAGCTTCTCTCCTTTCTTCTTCTGACCTCTGCGATAACCCAAGGTAACATTGCCTGGGTATATCGCTTATCCAGCACTGCACTTCCCAAGTAGATAAATCGGAAGCTCGCTCCACCTTCTGTGGGGTTTTCATATTGTTCTTCTTCTTGCGGTTGAACATCGTCTGTTGTGCACGATTTCTCCGCTACGTCTGTTTCTTCGAAGCTTCCAACGCCACTGTCTAGAGAACTAGACATGCTATACTGATTTGTAGCTGGCGGAGTTGTACGGGAGCGCAGTCGTCTATGTTTCTCCTCATTCTTCCCCTGCTCCGTCTCCTCCACCACTGCAGCCATCAGAATCAAGGGCTCGAGTGAAAAGCACATGCGTGGTAAACACGAGGGTGTCCGCTCTGGGAACAGCCTCGACTTCATGTTTATAGTTATCGCTGACACTGCCTTTTCTTTTCACCACGTAAAAACAACCACGGTTCAACATTTTTGATTAAATATTCATCTCCTAAACTATTGTTTTAATGTCTCATCGGACAACTAAAAACTTTCATGGCTGTTCTATTAGAGACAAGCAGGCGTTTAAAGAGGGAGGAGTGAGTAAAACGCGTTTCTCCTTTTCATGTCTCCCTCCCCTCTGAACCCCTTCCACGCAGGCTTATTATTATTGTGCCTCGGGAAGGTTATGAACAAATCAATAAGTTTTGCTTTAATTTAAAACAAAAAACTTTAATTGAGAAAGGCATAGAATTTCGAGGGTCTATCCGATCACTCCCTTTGTAATTAGCTCGGGCATTTGGGTTTTCAGTTTCTCTAAGTCGAGTTAGTGCTATTCCAATATTAATTTTATGTTCGTAAAACGTCATCACAAGATCAGTTTGTAACTAAGACGATAGAGGAAGAAAGACTAACAGCTTACATGCAATACTGATTTAGAAACACCAGACTTTCCTTGCTCGTGACAGCAGGCTAAACACAACTAAATTAAAACATAGGCACGCAATGCGTGCTTGAGCTATTTTGTGAAGAGTGGTAAAATGTTGATAAGATAGGGAGAAGTCAGAAAATGGTTGAATGGTGAGTCATTTATCAGTGGCGCTTTTGGTTTTTGCTATGGTATCGGAGAAGTACGAGCAAACTGTTTTTCATTTGATTTTTGTTTAGTTTTCTTATTTCTAAGACTGATTTTGAGTTTGATTTGTACCAATTAAATAGTCATTCATCCTACGTTTTTTGAAACAAGAGTTTCATTAATTCCGCAATAACCGATATGTAATATATTTTCTATTATTTGTTCATTTTCTTTCTCCGCACTTTCGCAAACACTATATTCTTCCGGTCCCTCAAAACCCCCAAAATATACGTACACATGCTGAAACAGTTCCAAGACCACATGAAGAAATATTCGCAAACAAACGAACCACCAAATACACCGTAAAGCCCCGGCCAAATGATCGCAACATTCAGCGCAACATATCCCAACATTGTTGGCCGTAACATGTTGCGCGCGTTTGGCCACCCTGTTGCGACATGTTGCGACATGTTGCGTGTTGTTGGCTCAAATTTGAAAATGGTCAAATTTTTCACCCAACATTTGTGGATGTTGCGTGATGTTGTGGTCGTTTGGCCAAGTTCGTGCAACAATGTTGCGTCTGGGCATGCACACTAGCTCGATTTGTCTTTTTAAAACGTCATTTGAAAACATGGCGGAAAGTGGCGCGCAATTTGAATTGTGCAAAAACTAGAAGAAATCACCGAGGAAGACATTTCCCTGAAAATCGTCAGGTCTTCAATCATCAGCTCCTGTACTATGTTGGCAAAGTAGCCCTTCTGCTGTCTTCTTTTGATCCACAACCTTGTTTTTCCTCTTTTTACCTCTCTCTCGTCGTCCTCTATAAGCAGCACTAGAGAACATGCCACAACTTTGCAACGCCAAAGGCGAAATCGCTGGTGAACATACTCCATGTTTACATCCGGGACAAATATTCGCTGAAAGTATTGCGTAGACTGTTGCGTGATGTCGCATGCGTTTGACCAGCCCTTCGCAACATGATCCAACAATGTTGGGCTATGTTGTGTTGAAATGTCGCGATCGTTTGGCCGGGGCTTAATATACAACACCAGCAAAAACAAATCAACGTTGAACAAATAATACTGATAACGAATATAAATGTAATTGCCATAATCAATTTCTGATTTTCAAGTGCTTTGTACTTTTTACTTCGGACAGCAAAAATAGCCCGACCTAAACAAACGCTCTTATTTTAGTGTTGGGCCTTTTGCTGACAACGTCTGTGTACAGTAAGCAGATGAGCGTAACACCGCGTTATGTCCCGAAATAAGGGCAATATTAAACTTACCGACTCGAAAACAAACCACCAATTAATTCCAAAATAAGCTCCTCCGAATAGACCTTTTTAGCTTGTCGATTTTGTTTTCCCAATGTAGACCATGTGATCTTCCCAAGGGAATTTGCTTTTTGTCTTTTCATAAATTATGCGTACATATGCACGTGAATTTTGCTAAACTTCAAAGAAACAGTTCTCTTGGGTAACATCACGTGGTCTACAATGGGAAAACAAAATCGACAAGCTAAAAAGGTCTATTAAGAGCGTCAACAGTTGTACAATATTAAAAAACCCGATCAACAGACAAACAACGGATCGAAATCCGCCAATAAGTAGAAGAGAAAATTGAAGTTGAGAAAAGTAACCAATAAAAAACGGTTAAAAGTGACCAATCATTGTAACAGAAAATAAATTCAATTAGATGTTTTTGTAAACAAGTTGAATTGACCACGTGCAAATCTTGTGATTGATCAAAGGTCGTGTTGGATGCACGTGACCGATCAAAGTTCGGAGTCGCATTTAACCAACAGCGCTGCCTTATTCATGTGGGAATTAACCAAAAAACTTGCTATTACCAAACGTATGCACGTGATAGATCAAAGTTGAAAATCGCATTTGATAAACAGGCCTGTATGTCTTGGTGCCTGTTTACACGTGAGAGACAAAAGTAATTTGACAAATGACATTGCTCACTATCCGAAATCACCATTTTCATTGTTTTAAAACATAAAAACGGCTTCACTTCAAGGGGAACAAATATCCAGATTAAGGATTCCCTTCCATAGCATTTCCTCCGTGCAAATATCACTTGTGGAAACAACCACTTCTGATTAGACAAATATTTATAGTTTTCAAATCCGTCAAACATATGTTTATTTTCGTCACACAATGCTCTTCCAGTTTTAACAATGTTCTTGCGGTTTTGACAAAATAAGCAAAGGAACCAAAAAAACACAAGCAAAATTACAAAACTAAGCACTCGTCCACTTCGAAACGAAATATTTGCTCCCCGAGTAGGAGCCGCTCAACCAAATTACCTTGATGCTGAATCAATTACCACTAGCATTATTCGTTTAATTAACGTTTTTTGCCGCTTTTCACCGCCTGCTTATTTCCGATAATCAGAGCATTCAATCAGTTCAATGGCAAATAGTAATATGCGATTTAAAGAACACTGCTTGATCAGAGAACGGCATTTCTTCCCCTCTAGGTCTCTCGCGGTTACACTACGGGTTGTTTGAATAACTCGACGTTTCAATTCTCAAAAAACTAAATTTCATTGTTTTTAACCCTTACTGAATTCTCCTCAGAAGTGGTCGAGTGCCACTAACATAGTTCTACTTTCGTTTTCATCGGGAGAGATGAGAAACTCCGGCTGATCTTTGCTAACAATGGGAAAGGAATGTGCTGCTCGTTTCAGCAGACGGTCATTGGAGAGGAAAGATGCGTGACGAACCAAAAGAGCGTCTGCGAAGGAGACTAAACACTCGGTTGTTTATATAACCAACAAGCCGCGGCCGTAAACTTCAAATATTTTCGTCCCCACCTTACTACCTTCATCATCCATCGAAACAGCACAACTCATACTTCATTCTAATCTGACTCCAGTATCTCACGCCTATCGTTGTCATTCACGCATGCGTTAAATATGCAAACCCTTTTCTCCGGAAAGACTACCATAATGGTGGTACCCCATGGCGTGATAGTAATAAATAAATCACGCAAAAATAAGTAGATGACGCGTGACATTCCACGCTGATATTCCTTTGAGCGTAATTAACACGCATGCGTAACTTTAGTCTCAGTGCTGACCATCACTGACCATATGCTATCAAAAACACTATAAAACAGGCAATTAGATTGGCCGCTGGCTGAAGCAATGCCATCTAAAGGAACCTTTGTTTCATTGGTTCAAGGCAGAACCATCCGACCAAGGAAGAATTTCTTGAGCTTCATGCTGACATAGAGCAATTTTGTTTACACAAAATAGCTCAAAAAGACGTAACATTCAACACGCTCTTTCTATGAGAAAAAAAACAAAACAAAAACAAGCTTTGAAAAAAAAAAAAACTCAGCCGGTAACGGTACCTCCGTGTTTGGAGCGCTGTACCCTGACGATTAACCCGAGATTTCGGTCCGGGGATCGCTTATACCAACTGAGCCCCGCACACCCGAGTGAATATTCCGTCATCCCATGACAGCCAGTGAGGGAGAGATTTGTCGGCCCCTAAACCATTCGTGACAATCCCACTCCAAACGCGCAGCAAAGTACCGGTCCTACATATCAAACTATGGATGAAAAATTTCTATTTAAACATTATGTGATTTTTAGTCATTTTGTCATCCATGTGGTGCGCATTTACTACATGCGCATGCGTATTGCCATATTAAATATTCTAAACGGAATAGAGAAGCTGATGCATGCTCATGCATACTTAATAGGCAATTTTGGCGTGTTTTGCTTTGTAAGTAATGCGGTAGGTACAGTATTTTGCCAGTAGGACTGGATGACTCGACGCTTATGCAAAACATAGATGAAATAAGAATTGGAGAACTTGCATGCCGACTTTACCAAGGAGTTACGTGCCCAGAATTAATCATCTCGTGCGTCAACACGGAAATTTTGGACGAGCGGCACAAGCTGCCGTAAAATAGCTTATGTTCGGTCTGCTGAAAGAGTAAATAGGTAAATGGCGAAAAGAACTGAAAGACCTTGAACCGAGCTTTGCTGGAAATACATACCACGGGCTCTAGGAGACTATTGTGCATTGGAAACGCCAAGACAAAACTGGGTCTTTTTGGTGTTGTCCGAGGGCGCGCGTTCAAAGCAAAGACTTTTCGTTTGGTAGCACAACAAACGGTCATTTTCAGTGGTGAAAATTAAGAGCTCTGCTGAATTGATTGGGTGCTAAAGTTAAGTTCTAACAACACGCTAAGCATCTGACAGTAACAGCGCGGTGCATTTCAACTTTCACTCAAATTCTTCAAGCAGTAACGGTGCCGCATCATTACAGTATATGGGTCCCTGGCGACCCGGCAGCCATTGCAGTGGAGTCTCATTTAGGCGCAGTTTGCCGATCATTATTTGCACCGTTTAAATCCTTTGGCTCCATTGGCGAAGAAATAAGTTTTCTTCCGTTTCGGATCGGCCTATTGAAAATTTAATTTCCCCTTCCAGAAATACTGATTTCACATTTTTTTAAAGCAGCAGCTGAAGAGATGCATAAAGAATCAAAGCCGTAGTTCTTAATGAAGACCTCACAATGTTCCAGTTTCATATGTTGCAATTCGTGAGACATACTGACAGCTGACAACAAGGTCAAATTCTTCAAAGACGAGGTAATGGACACAAGGTCCATCCAGATCGTTTTGAGAACGATGAAGAAAATCAATCGGATGAAGAGGAGAAAAGCCCTCAAGCATCTCAATTAGAGCTTCGACGCAAAGAGGCCCCGCAAATTGAGGCTCTAATTGAGAGTATGGAGGGCTTTTCGGCGAATAGCAAAATTAATGCCACTGAACAAAATGTGTAACCAGCAGATGTCTTGTTGCAGATTCAACAAATTTGCTATGAACAATATGTTTCAAAAATTTGTGGAATACTTTTTAATGACATTTTAAAAGGAAATTTGGAAGCATAATCATCAAAAGTACATAACATTGTTCGACGGGTTTTAATAATGTGGAGCCATGTGCTATGAAAATAGTATCAGCATTACTACTGAAACAGGTGGGCTCACTGTTTTTCGGAGACGTGCATAGCAGTTTCCAAATTATGAACACGCGATCTTCCGCTGGCACCGTGTGAGTAAGTGCACGTACATGATGGTGGCCTATTGTTATCATAGCAAATTTAAGACATGCAGATGTGAAAAAAAACTGGAAAATTTAAATAATAATAATAATAAGGCACATAAACTTAAAGAATAGAGACAAAAAAAGAATAAAGAAAAGAAAAAGATCAAATAAAATTAAAGCAAAGTGAAAATACAAAAAATTAAATAAATATAAATAAGCAGAAATAAAAAATGAAAACGCGAATTAAAAATGAATAAAAAGAAGAAAATAAAAGAAAAAAATGAATTCAGAAAAAACAAAATTGAAAAAAGTAAAGATATACTTATAGCTTTCTCAACATAAAAAAATACACGTCAGTGCAAATGCAGTCCAAAAAAAATTTAAATTTACTGTGATAACGGATTGAATATCTTTTTTGTTTCTTTTAAAAAGAAATGTCGTAAAAGCGGCCCATTGTTAGCCCGCGACACCTAAGGTCAGTGGTTCCCTCATTTTCAAAATGGTGGCTCGCTTCCGTAGCTCGGCATGGGAGAAGGACGAGCAATTGAGAAGCGATCTTGAGCGCTATGTTTTCGCAAACTATTCTAGACAAGAAATACTAAATTTTGCTACTCGGAACTACCCTGTATATACGTGGAGTCTACCTACACTAAGTAGGAGATTGAATTTTTTGGGGTATAAAATACATTCTTTATGACACTAAAAAAAAAGAGAGGCCAAGAAAGATGGAAGGTCCAGGGGAGTACTTTGGATACCGGGCCAAGATCCATATGTTATTGTAGTCTTTTTAAGCGGCGAGTGCAATCTTATTGAATTCTCCAGAGGTCATGATCACTGAGAAGAAAAGGTGAGCTTCTAGCTATAGGCCTTTTAGATATTATCTATACCTAACGTTATTCCGCAGAAAATCACATCGACGAGAGAGGAGATAAGCTCATTAAATGCAATGGCCTTCACAGTGTTCTTATGCCTTTTACAGACGTCTTCCATTGATCGGACAATTCCCCCGCGCTTTTTTGACTACACTCCTTCCTTCTCTTGGTCGACTTTGCCGATTTCATGGGGGCGCTGTTAGATGTTAGATGAGATTTTTGTGACTGCATCGTAGGGAAACACGGGAAAAAACGCGGGAACACATGAAAACGTGTTCAGACAAGTTCCCGTGTCCGGGAACGGTGCCCGAGTACTAACCTTGGAGGTAGTGCCCGTGCCCAGGCACGGTGCTCAGATTTGTGCGCGGGCACCAACGAAAAGCTATGTTCAGACTAGTGCCCGTTCCTGAAAGCCGGGGCTTTACTTTTTTCAAGTCAATTTCCCAGTTTGACAATGTCCTGATAGTATCTCAAATGCTGACAATAGATGAGACGCCATCTTGAATTATATATCGAGAAAGATTTCACCGCGGAACTGTTTTCAGTGTTTCCCAGTTTACCCTTAAAGTTTGCCCTGGTTGCTGTTCCGGTTCCGAATGCGGATCCGTTTGTAGATTTCCCGGTTTTCACCATACACCCGCTTCTATCGTCATCCATCTTGCGTGCGAGGAATGCAGCTAAGGGAGGAGGAGTATTGATGAAAATCATACTTCTCAACTTGAATTATTCGTTTATTTGTCCGGTTCCGGTTCCGTTTCCGGATTCTGGATTTCCTGATTTTCCATACGCCCACAGAAATCAGTGAGGTTCACAGTTTCTTCCAGCCGTTAAAATAGACCTTTTTACCGATACAGCGGCCATCTTGAATTCCGAGGAAATTATGGGATACCCAGGGGGCAGATGAGAAATAATTATAAAGAATACTGTGGCGTGATAACTTTTAACAATAATTTTTCGCTAACCATAGAAACCACTGCCAAATACCGTGACAGAAAGATGTAACGCTTGTAATATTTGTTTTGGAATATGAGAGACAAGCAGTAAAAATTTATCCTGAAAGCTGTGTATACGATACATTTTGCAGCTATTGCCCCCTCGGCAACCCATAATTTCTCGGTCAAAACAATAGAATTCAAGATGGCCGCCGTATCGGTAAAAAGGTCTATTAGTATTAGTTACCACCCCCTCTAGACAACATTCATCACTCTCTCACGTGACCCAAAGTCCGATTTTCAAGATGTCGCCGAACAAGAATTATCCGATGTCAGCGTTTACATGAATTTCGTACTGGTCATTGGCAATTCTGAGAGTCGTTCGGTATAACAAAACGTTCAAGTGTGTTTCTGCGAGCTGTCTGCGGTGATTTGCATTTGTTTCAAATTTAAGGTGAGCGATATTTGGAAGCTGTTTTTAGCTGTTAATTCTTGTTTTAACTTTTGCAGTTCGTCGTTATTGTGCATGTATGTTGAGAGCAATTAAGATAACTTTCTTGGCATAAATAGGGGTTTTTTTCTCATTTAATTTGAACACGGCGTTAGGCTTTGTTTGTGTCATTAGAGTAATTCTAAAACTCTGATATCCGTCAGTTAAAAAAGTTCACATTGTAAACAAACGACCTTGGTTGCATCACTGCAGAAGCGAACAATAATCCGTCTTTCGTTTCTTTCTAATCCAGTCTAGCTCTAAATTTCCTCTCGAACCCCTTCAACGTAACTGTTCGGTCAAGATGTGTGTCATGTAATAATCATCAAACTAATCTTTACTACCTTGTTTGAAGTCCGTTGCTAGTGGAGCAGGCTTATAGTTTCCTAGCTGTTTCTTTAATACACAATGTTAATTCACATTTTTGTCTGTTGCACCGATATCTTAAAAACAGATTATGGTTTTTAGGTTTTCGAATCGTCTAGTTGTTTTTAAGTCTGTCGTTATCTGTTTTTGACTGCGTTGTCGACAAACTTTTCTCGTCAGTTGCTCACGAAATATGTGTTCCTTTATATAACGGAAGGAAGTTGTCAAATCAAACCTGATTTACTTCAATTCGAATACGATTATCTATATTTTTACCGATACCTGTGGTAAAGATCTAACCTCTTCAGTCTGAAGGAAGCTAAATTTGTGTGCTATAAAAGTTGTCCGCCATAAAAGTTTATTGCCAAGTGCTTAATCTGCTGTACATGTATATACAGAAAACTTGTTGTGCACTGCTTCATGACCCTTTTTGTTGCTCTCAATTTTTGTTACACTTTGTTTACTGCTGTCAAATCAATTGTCTCATTTTGCATAGGAAATAAATCTTCATGTTGTGAACTTGGCATCACTACAATGTACCCGTTCAAACATCAAATTCCTGTTTGTAACATCAAATGCTGATAATTAGCATTTGAACTTACAAAAACAGGAATTTGAAACCTATTTCCTTACATAACACAATTATTGTGTTATGTAAGGAAATAGGTTTTGTTGTTGTTTTTTTTTATTTGAGTGATTATTGCAGGTGTATGTAAAAGGTAAAAATACCATTCAGTTGTCAGGTACAGTATATGATCACCTGTTCCAGTTTTAATGATGGATGACAAAATAATAATTTTTATTATTTTGTTTAATGCTGTCTGAGTTAAAAAAGATGGCGTTGTTCTTGTCTTGAAGACCTTACAACTGGTTACTTTGCTTTGGCACAAAGCAAAAAAAAAAAAGAAAAAAGAAAGGTTTAGAAAGGCACATGCCCTGCCTAGCAACTATACCCGTGATTTTTCCTTGCCATGAAGGATGTCAGAAGAAGGCATCCAGTTGATTCTGAGGTCCTATAGTCAGCTGAACAACTGAACTAAATTTATCATCAAAATGTGCCTTCCTCACAAACAATACCCTTTTATTTTTCTTTCTCTGGATACCGCTGTAGTTCTAAAACAAACAATAATTTTGATATGTGCTTAGGGTATGTTGGGTATTCTGTAACATGACAGTTTTTATCCACAGTTTGCTACTCTTTTGCCATGAAGTGTTCCCATGAGTCTATTCTCAGCAGATAACTTGGGTTCATTTCCATACAGGTGTAGTTATGTCTGCATCAATCAGGCAATCATACATTAGTTTTGTTGGTTATGAATAAAATAGAATATCAGTCAGTTTTATCCACCCTTAGTTTTATGGCTACACCAAAATTAATCCATTTAATCACAGTAGTACAAACCACAACTTGACCCAAGGTCAAATACAAGTCCTGTGGTTTCAGAAATGGAGTAGAACCCAGTTTGGTTCAGCTAAATGACTTGTTACTATTTATTTTTACTGAAAGCTGTGGCTTTTTCCAGGATGGGGCAAACTCTGTCAGAGCCAGTAACTATCAAAGAGACTTCAACATGTTCAAATAAACTTTTTAAAGTTGGCTCTTCTTGCATGCAGGGATGGAGAATAAGTATCCTTTGAAGATTTTTGTTGAGCACTTTGTGAAGCTTCGTATTGGTACCACATTATTTTGGTATCAATGTTAATTTGTTTTGCTTGTTAAGTTTTTTAACTCAGATGGCCTAGAACTGAGAATTAATGATTCAAAATTGTTGGTAGTGACCACCAGTGGGATCTGATGATACATAACAATTGTGTTGTTTCTCGAAATATGACATGATTTTTTTAGTGGTTTGAACCTTCTTTAAGTTGTTGCGTTAAAGCATGGCTTATCAATCATTGAGGTTGCTGGAAATCCTTGGGATCAGATTTTCCAGACTTTGAGTTTTGTATGAATATTCTTTGGTTTGACTAATGAATAATGTAGCAACTGGTAGAAGAAAATTTGTAACTAGTAATTAGTGAACGACAACAAGAAATGCTAAAAAAACTCATTTTTGACGCTGCAGAATAGCTTATATTAATTAAAGGCCTGTTTAAATGGTTTCAACATTCTTTCAGCATTTGTTTCATGAACATCTGTTCAAACTGTTTGAACAGATTGCCCAACTTTGACAGAACCTTTGATGACGTCTGAAAACTATGCAAATCTTTGGAGGTCAAAACTTGGTTTATTTTGGCATGAATTCCTTCCGGCCAAATCAGTTAATCTTGCTAGATTTATTTGATTTTAATGAAATTTGGTGAAAATATTGCAAACACATTACCGCACCAAAGTGTGTGAGGCTTTTGCAAAATTCAAAATATTTTTTTCCATGGCATTCAAGCATGTGACAAGCATGGGAAAATATATTGGTAGGCCAACTTAGTCAATCAGAATGTTGTTACCCTGTTGTCTCGACCTGAGTGGCGTAGTCCCATTTGTTTGGATCTCTGTTGTAACGCAAGGGCTATTAATTTGGTTGAGCGAACATTGTAAGTTTTTCATTTTACACTTGCCCTCACCTACCAAAACAAACATTTTTAGGGATATTTTTCAGATTCTAGCTTTTATTAGCTTTGCAGTTATATAATGGTCTTCTGGGGTTTCTTTAAAAACAACAAACAGAGGAGTGATTTTCTGAAAGGTACCCTTAACAGTTTACAGTAACCTTGAATTGACTGTTACATTCAAAATACTTAGCACGTTCCACCTATTACTCGAGAATACTTTTGATTAACCACGAACAGAGGAAAAGCAAATTCATACTATTTCGTCATTATCACTGCAGTTAGGTACATTAACAACAATAGTAATTATTGTTGTTAATGTACCTAACTGCAATTTAACCGCTGCCTTGCTTAAAATGGAAGGTTGGTGCCAGGAGTACCCAGAATCCACTGTGTCCAGCCAGCCCCCAGATAGAATACAGCCCCATGGCTGGCAAATCCCCGCAACCCAGTCATGAGCCCCCATTCCAGGCACCCGTCAACACTGATTAGATCAGTGGAGGGGGGGGGGGGATAAAATCAACAAGGGTGGGGAGTGTGGGGGAATGCTTGAAAACAACAGCTCCAAACCGCTCAGGACCACTGAAAATGCCCGGTCCAAAACTGCACTGAAAAACACGACGATCGAACTGCAACGTTCCACGTGAGCCTGCACTTGTGAGATTGACCACTGGCCATGCACAAAGCTCGTGGCGGCTAACTTTGTTAAATTGACATTTAACTAAATGATACATAGACTTGTAAAGAAGCTGGAATATCTCTGATTGGCAGAAAAAATTGGAACTACACATAATTTTCTCCAAGTTTTAGGGATTATTCTCTCTAAAGCATGGTTGGGGTCTGGGGCAAGTTGTGCGTGTGCAATAACAATTTATATATTTCACATGTTCACCTTCACAGGTTTCACCAATATAGTGGTAAAAACACCTAAAAAAAGTGTTATAATTACAATCTGTAATAACCCCTTGGCAACAACGTTAAGTCTGTAGTTAAGTTAGTCCCCCCTTAAGCTGCTGTTTATCCAAAAATTCAACGAAAACCACTTGAAATAATTGAGAAAACTATGCTCAAGTGAAGGAAGACTCAATGGCGCCAAACTTGGCACGTGAACACTGCATGAAGTCTTCAACCAAAACCAATCAACAATCAATAGTTCAAATGAGATCACACTCAGGCTACAGCTGGATGATTATAATATTCAAATTAAATTTGAAAGTTTGAAACGAATAATGCAGTCCATTCGTGGTTAATCAAATCAAAAGTTTTCTTGAGAAATACGCAGAATGTGCTGAGTATTTTGACTGTAAATGCCAGACCATCTTGTAAAAAGAGATGTCAATAAAAGACCATTTGGAGATGAATGAACTGGGTGAACTGGGCGTGTGAAAAACACGGTGACTCAACACAGTACTTGGGTCTTCATGAAAAGTGATAAGGGCTTTAATAGCAAACCTCTTTCTAGAGGTCTACTCTTTGATAACAGGGTCTACTTAACAGACATTCAGCCCAAAAATAAAGATACAGTAAAAATATCATTCCTAAGTACAATTGTGCACAGGACACCTTCATGTAGACTGACCCCTTTTGAGGTTGGTTTTCAAAAAGTTGCAGAGTTACCAAATGTTGTTGTTGCCATCATCAAAATTATCATCATCACTATAAATAATAGATAAGGAGGAGCTTTTCAGTAGGGCCCTGCAAACCAACAAAACAAACCCATATTGTGTTAAGATTCCTTAGCTTATTGTGAAGACATGGAGGATTCCCATACTGAGATACTGTCTCTCAGAGAAGACAAAGGCACTGCTTTTTTTGGTGTTTACGATGGTCATGGAGGTAGGTTACTTGTGCCATAATGTGTCGTAAAATTATTGCTTCCTAGAAAGAAGGCCTCTGTACTTGTCCAATGCACTGATGTAATGAAATTTGTGGCACATCACAATAGACATCACAAAGTGTCCCGTTCTCCATGTTACTGTTTAGTAAGGGATTAGGGTTAGGGGACACTTTGCAACATCTATCACAAAGCATCATGAATGTCATTATGTCGGCGGTAGTTGACAACCCTCAAAAAGAGAGTGTTGGTTTGGATTAGAAATGGGCTTGACATATCTGGCTGGTGTTTGAGAGAGTGCAAATGTACCATGCTATAAAGCAGTGTTTGAGGTATGGTAGGCCTCTAATCTTAATACCCAGTACTGACATTGAAAACTTTTGGAATGCTTAATTATTGTATATTGGTAACATGATCTGTGGTCTAATTTTTAGGTGCCAAAGTAGCGCAGTACTGTGGCAGATGTATCCATACAAAGATTGTAAATCATCCTGCTTGGGGTGAGGCAAATCATTTCATTTCCTTCTTAATAATTAGTGCAGTCACATAACTCAGTTGTAAGAAGTATTTGATATATAGAAGGCAATAATTGCAAATTCTGTTGTGTTGCTTATCGCATTGTTTTTCTTCTTTCTTAAATATTGACAAAGATGACTTTTGTTTGTGTAAATACAGTTTGAGAAGTTGCAAAAACTCATTTTGCAAAAAGGGGAAGATTCCATTGCTCGAATGTAAGCATGAACTGTGTGACAAGTTTTGGTTCTCAGAAAAGTGCTAATAAAAATCAAAGGAAAAGATTGGTTCTAACCATTTGCAACAGGAGAATACTCTCTTGTTACTCAAGGGAATGAACCTGGGGCACTTCTTGAGCATTCAAAAGAGAGACAACTTTATCCACATGATCTGTGGCAGTCGATAGTTGTCTCCCCCAGATAAAAGTTCTGTCTGCTGTCCAAACAGTCTCAGACACTTGTTATTAAAGCTTACTGTGAAGTTTTAATAACTTGACAGATACCCCCTCACCCTTTTACCTCCCACTCCTTCACTGCTTAAGTAAGCCACTCTGCACTGCTTCAAAGTCAGCCATCTTTGGTATATTTGCTAACTTCTGTGGATGAATGGTAAGGCCTCATAAGCCAGCTAGAGGTTTTCTTCATTTGGTGTTTTCATTCATCACCTTACCGATTATCTTTTGTACACAGGAAAGGGAAACATACCAGAGGCAATAAAGGGAGGTTTCTTGTCATGTGACACAGATATGCAAAAAGGTATGTTACCTTACACTCAGTATTCTTGGGGATGTTTGTTGGCCTTTGCTCGTTAGTTTTAAACTTCCTTGCCTTCTGATTCATTGTAACCACATGCCCCTTGAGGAAATCAGCTTTAGTTGACAGGGCAAGCATGTCTTAATAAAGTTTACCTACCTTTATTTCAGATGAACAGATGAAAGATGAAATGGCAGGAACAACAGCAATAGTAGTGATTCTGAAGAATCAAAAAATATTTTGTGTACGAACATCAACTCTTGTTTTTGTGTCTGTAGTTTTGAGAAGTGTTATATACTCATGAATTTTCAAAACTTTAGTACATTTTTATCTTTTGTTGGCAATGGTTTCTTGTGTTAATTACTGTCGCTGGTTTCTGTTAATTCTGTCAGGGAAATGTTGGTGACTCCAGAGCAATAGCATCTAAAGCAGGAGCAGTGGAACAACTTTCTTATGATCATAAACCCAGCAATGATGGTAATTTGGGGTTTTATTTCTAGCAGTATGGAACAAAATTTCACCGTTAAGTACTGGAAGATCAGTGTACAAAATACAGTTACATTTACAGTGTAGCTACTGCAGGAAAAGCCCTAAAAACCCTATAGCACAGTCCAAGGAATTATAATGGGTGCTAAATTGTTGTTTTGAGGCACCTAGTATTTCAATTCTTACTCCAGAACTATTGGCTGTTTGAATATTTTCCTAAATGAAGCCCTTGATTCAGTTTAACATGGTTGCCACAGGTCAGGGAAGGAAAAAAGTCTTCAAGGTCAGGAAAAAGTCAGGGAATTTCACTCTGAGTTAGGGAAATTTAAGTCTTTGAGAGAAGTCAGGGAAAATGAAATTTCAAGGGTACTTATTTATTTATTGCCAACTGACATTGACAGCCCGCATTCTGTGAGGGAAGGTTGGAGGCCGTTACCAGGACTAATTTGTGATTTTAGTCAGGGAAATTTTACATTTGCCAGGGAAAAGTCAGGGAATTTCAAAATCCTGTGGCTGTGGCAACTATGTTTAACCTTGTCTGCTGTGTTGTATGTGACACAGAGCAAGCCTTGATCTCTGAAACACCATTCCAGCTTTCTCTTTAGTTACTGTGCACTTGCTTGTTTACTACTTATTCAACAGAGGGCAGGTACTGCCGGAGCTCTGGGGACTGTAAGTCATCGAATTTCTGGCTACTTGTCATGTTTGTCAGAATGGCCGCTTGAATTGCCACAGCCACCTACTATCACAGGGACATACAACTGCTACAAATGTTTTTGAAAGCCCTGCATATTAGGTACTTTCACAGTTTTAAGACAGTTTCCAGTTGTAAATTTTGGTCTTCTCTGCCTTTTGTTTTAGATGAAACAAAAAGAATTATTGCAGCTGGTGGCTGGGTAGAGTTTAACAGAGTAAATGGTGAGTATATGATGCAATATTTTTCAACAGTTTCCAGTTGTAGCGTCTTTATTATTGGCTCAACAACATTACAGTCTTCATGAGTCATCCCAGTTTTTTCACCATTTCCATGTTTTCTGTAATACACTTTGTTTGCCTCCCCAAATTTTTTATGAGCATTGTTTTCAATTTCTCTTGGGACTTAACATTATTGTTCTGAGAGAAATTGAAAACAATGCTTATGCAAAATTTTGAGGGTACACAAAGTGTATTGTGGGAAATGAGGAAGTGAGAAATACAGTTTAAAAAACTCACACATTTTATTGTTTTCCTTGTTTTGCCCAAAGGTAACTTGGCATTATCAAGAGCTCTTGGGGATTTCTGCTTTAAAAAGAACGACAAAAAGCCAGCAGAAGAGCAGATTGTTACAGGTACATGCAGGTCATCATTAGTTCTTGTAGCCTCCTTTTATTTGGATTTGTTTTGAACAGAAAAGACAAGGTAGTGATTTGAAACCTTGATTATGTCTCTGACTGTCATTATTTTACTTTCTTGAAGCACTCCCAGACGTAATACAGAAGGATATCACTCCAGATCACGAGTTTATAGTCTTAGCTTGTGATGGTGGGTGCTCTTCAAATGATTACCTTTATCTAATTTAGACTTAATGATTACTGTACTTTTATGTCATTTGGTGTGGTTTTATTTTTTACTGTTAAGTTGCAAAAAACGGTTATTGTCCTCCCAGCCAATGCTTAACTTTTGTTTCTGTGATGACAAAACAGTAATAAGAATTTCCAAGTTGGCCTCCTTGATGAGATGCCAGTCTGTGGGAGGGGGATTTCCTGTTTTTGTATCACCCAAGAATGAGTGTAAATTGGATGAATTCAGGTTTCCAGATAAGTTTGTAAGGCCGGGTGTCAACAAGGAATTTTAGTGAGTCAACTTCTCAAGCTATCACCAAACCATTGTAAATTTTCTGTAAATTTGTTGGGTCATGGAGCTGACCTTTTAGAGTTTCTGACCCAAGAGCCCCCTCTTATCTGGAACTCTGTGAATTCTTTAAGATGTCTAACTTCCGTGACTCCTCACAGTGCTCTTGACCCTAGCAAGCAGACATTAGGTGTGTTGCTTAAGCTGGAAACTGTTTTATAGGTATCTGGGATGTGCTTTCCAATCAAGAAGTGTTAGATTTTGTGAGAAGTAGAATAGCTCAAAGAATGGAACCTGACCAGGTATGGATATGTACTTTAAATAGTATTCTACTACACTGTACATCATAAAATAAACTTGATGTATTATTGATTTAACAGTGGGTGGCTACAAACTACCAAGGTATGAGGCGTTAAGTAAACGGTATTCGTATTCAAGATCTTGTTCTTGTTTTGGTGATAGTCATTCAGGCCACTTAATACTCTGCACATAAAACAAACTGCATGTGTAGCATGAAAGCTTGGAATTATTCCTGTAGTCCTGTTTGTTTGGTAAGTCTTTATTATTTTGTTCTTTTTGTCTTAGATCTGTGAAGAGCTTCTTACCCGGTGTCTGGCGCCAGACTGTCAAATGGGTGGCCTAGGCTGTGACAATATGACTGTCATTATAGTGTGTTTCTTGCATGGAGGGACTTACGAAGAACTTTCTCAGAAGTGCTCAAGACCGAGTGACTCTAGTTCATATAATGGCAATTCCACACCACTTTATTCTTGACTTTGGTTGTCGACATGGATCAGTTTGTGTTCAAAGGTGTGATTTCATCTTAAAACCATAGAATTAATGTTGTATTTTTAACTTGTTTTACTCTTTATTATCACTGTCATTATCATTATTGTTGTTGTCGTCTGATTTTTAGGGGTTTTCCATATTATAAAGTAAAAATAATCTTTGAGTATTTATGTTGTACATGCAGTTTTTTCATTGTTGTAGATGCAACAATCTGTAACCGATGATAAACGGAATTTATGTCCAAACATGTTTTATAAAAAATTGTAAAAATTCCATTCTTCTTTGAAAGTTACTGCTTTACATTTACATGTCTATTTTCAGGTGTATTTATCATAAGGATCCATAACACTGAAATGCTTTTAGTAAAATGTTTTAGCTTTTTTATTTTTTAAATCAAAGGTGGTTTGTCCTTGGTATATGTATATTTACATTTATATGGTTCGCTTATTCAGTTTTTTACTTTTTTCAGGATTCAACACTTGGAGAGCCTTATAGCTCCATCCCTTTGGACCCTTTTGTTTCAAGGCATGATAGCTTTTATACGGACAGAGTAAATGGCTGAAAAGGGTACAACTACAGATAGAGAATCACCTTTTTCAGAGCTCATTTTCAACTTCTACCAAAGCATTTGCTGTCATGCAGACAGTCTGAGAAGATTTCTTCACACATCAGAGTTCTTCACGTTGAGGGGAGTTGGTTACAACAGAATTGATTAACTGTGTCAATGTGGGAGTCTAGCCAAGCTGTTTTTGTTTTGTCTGGATGATATTTTACAGGGGATATTTAGAAAGTTGCTAATTAATTTCTCCAGGATTCTAATCCTGAATGTGAGATGTGACGAAATTGCATCTGTTTGTGGCACTCTGAGACACAAGCGTGGTGTACCTGGTGCGATGGCATGAGGTGAAAAAAAGAAACCTTGTGACCAATATTGCATCCACACCTTTGAAAAAAATTTACATCATTGATCAAGTTTTCCTTCTGCCACAAGATGTCTTAAATGGCATGCATCTGGTAAACTCTGTGTGTATACAATATGTGTAGCACATGTATCTCTAATTTGGAACGACGTCAACACATTTCCACTTTGTTCCCCTGTTAAAAGCTTGAAGAGGACTTCTCGATGACCAGGGAGTAATTCAACATCGAAGAATTTGGATTGGGCAGTGCCGTGAGTTTAGGAATTGTGTACAGTTTTATCGTATTTTAAACCGTTTATGTTTTGGGCTTACAGCAATCATTTTGAGCCATGAAAATTGTTTGTTAATTATAATTAGTTTCAAGTTACTTTTTTATTTTCCCATCTGTTGAAAGTTAAGGCTGGTTTTCATGTGTGCAACCATCGCATCAGTTTTTTAATGAACCTTTTATCCTCAAGGTGTATACTGTATTTTTCTTCTCTCTTTCAACACCACTTCCTTGTCATTTTAACGGTTGTTAAAAAAGCGATTTTAACAAAAAGTTTCAACAACGCGTCGTAGATTAGAATTGTGTTGTCCCGAACCTTTTGGTCTCTCAAACTAAAAATCCCTCGGCTTCTTACATAGTTATTTACTATTGCCCACGTTGAACTTATGCTGCACTCCTGCGTTTGCCATGACTGAGGATAGTCTTTTCAATAATTGAAAATTTCCCACCCATTATACTGCAATACTACCACACTGGATTATATATAAAGTTATGTCAAGTATATGGTAAAAGAATGGAATCTGGGCAACTGCGTACCCACCCCTCCCCTAACCCAACAGGTTGTAATAGGTTAATAAGTTAGTGTCAATGTTGGGTTAAGGGAGGGGTGGGTAACCAGATACTGACATTGATCCAAATAATGCATGCACATAGGACTCTGGCTGCGGAAAATGGTTGTTTAAAATGCCCAGCAGCCTCTGTACACAGGGTTATCGTAGTCAAGCATACAAAAAGACAGAATACAATGCTCTTGAGAGTTAACACAGAAAGGGTACTAAGTGATGATCTGGTATCGATTTGAAGCAACGTGTGTGCTATTCATTCTTAAGAAGAATTGTCTCCTCTCTCTTGATTAGAAGAGGATTTTTCACTGTGGTATTGTCCTCAGTGGCATTCCATATGGATGTGAGACAGTAGTGTAATTGTAGAGAAAACAAAGCTGCAAGGAACAACGTCTTGGTGGTAATTTAATATGGCACTTAAAACAGTTCTGTTGAAGTGTTTTGTCTTCATACATTGCAAGTTCTTCACAGCTCATTAGTCGTTTCCAAGAGAGTTAACATTTCGCCCACTCACGCAGGCACATCTTACTGCGAGGAAAATGGCTTTTAGCTATCAGCGGGCCATTCCTGTTGGAACTCTTCAAATAATCTTGAGCATTACTTGACGATTTGAATTACGAGGATCAATGAAAATGGTACAATACCGGTGCTCTTCCGTGACACCTTTATCACTGGGTCATTCGACAACTGACCACAAAGTGGATGACAATGGTGGTGGAAGCGGGGGGGGGGGGGGGGAATCTTTATATCAGACACAACCGGCAAAAAGAAAGTTCATTATTTAAATAAACTCCCGGAATTTTAATTTTTCTTCGTGATTCTCAAAAATCACCAACTCTTACAAGCGCAAAAAACCAAAAGCTTGTGGGGGTTACAGCCAACCTCGATTAATGAGATTGGAAAAGGGTAAGAAATGGCTTTGCATGAGACTGAATTTGTGCAGTATATTTTTTGGTAGATTGTGCTAGTTTGGATGTGTTAGTGTCATTGTGTTCTTTCAAGAGAATTGTAAGTTTTCCTGTCCTCATATTTCTGTAGAGTTTGAATGTTTCTAAATATGTATTTATTTGCACCTGACAGGGTTCCGTGTTCGAGCAGAGGGCCTCGTTGCCCAGCCAACTCTTGAAGACTTGAAATGAAAGAGGGTTTTTAGTCTTACTGCAGTGATCTGTTAAGGGTTAATTATTTTTAAAATACATTAGACGTCTGTAAGAATATGGAAGATCGATTCTCTACAGAGCGACCAAAAGGGCTAATTAACGACAAGACTAGGGCGTGGCTCACGTACTCGTTTTGTTTTCCTGTTTGATTTTTTGTTTGTTTGTTTTATTTTTTAACTCTTTGGCTAATGGAATGCTGAGTTCCAAGAGAAACCTGTACACCCGTTGAGATTTAGGTGGAAAGTGATGTCGGTTATATGAGAGTGTTGGTTACCAGTGGAAAGGTAATGTGTTTCGAGATGGGATAGTAAGAAACTGGTCGCTTCGCCCACAAGTTAACTCGCCTACAGGTTAATTCGCTTACACCGAAGTTAACTCGCCTACAAGTTTGACGTTAATTCGCCTACGCGTGAAGTTAACTAGTTGGTTGTATCGTAATATTAAATTTGAAAGAAACGAGTTGTCTGATCGAGCTGTATATGCTAAAGCTGTGATGAGATAAGGAGGTTCGGCACATTGAATTTCGGACGAGTTGAAAATAGTCTTCGGCCTTGTCTTTAATGTAAGTGAGTAAGAAATTAACTTGACTTTACTCATGTTCGCTCTGGGTAAACTTTTTATGCTAAACGGTTTTTAAATCTCGATGCTTGCATGCGTTATAAACCGAATTGTTAGTGAAAGGTTTATTTAAGGGTTGAAGTATGTGAAATATTCCTAAACAAAGGACCTACTATTTTGCTGATTTTAGTGTCATTTTCTTGAATGTTGTTAGGGATATGTTGCTGGTCTCACATGGAAATGCAAGGTGGTTTTACAAAAGTAATATTAAAATCGACGTTTCTCCATAGAAAATTTCCGGCTGCGGTGGGTTGGTACTCATTGTTGTTACCATGTCAACGATGATTTTCGAATGGAGGAGTCCATCCTTTAAACCAAACATCCATAAAAATCGTCAAAACCACTGTGGTTAACAACCCCATGAAACGTTGTTTCAGCAATAGTTTGTGAGAATTTAAGTCCTCCCTAGTCGTTTTCCCCACTGCTGGAAGAAAGACTGCGTGACGAGCCAAAACAATGTCTGCGTAGGAGCGTAAGTCCTCCCGGAAATTCGAATTTCCTCCCTATTATTTGGGTGAGACTACGGTAAGGAGTGAAAATTTCCCATTTTTATATCCTGCTGTCCTGGAATTTTTTCATGTTTTCCTGACGTTTTCCCCGATACCCTTCTTATGCCATAACTGGGGCAGTGCTTATAAATGCAATATAAAAATTCTCCAAACTAAACAAAATCGTATTGCTATAATTATATTCTTCTCCATATTGTATGGTAAAAATACAGAAAGTCTCTTGCCATTAATAAACCTTCTTGATATCCTAACAATACAAAATATATACAAATTGTAATTGTTAAAACTTACCCACAATTGGCATAAGCAAGGACTTTGAAATTTTCAACGACAGTATGCGAAAAATGTACATTCATACGGTACGCGATACGTTTCATTGAAAGATAATTTTAGAAACCTTGTTTCCGTACAAACACTGGCCGACAGACTTTTGCAACGGCAGTAACTCTCTGGCAAGATCTACCCTCAGAGTTCAAACATATGTCTAGACAATGTTTTAAGGGGAGAAAATTTACATCGTGGATCAAGTACAAGGTCGAGACCTTGTGCTCGGGCACTTGAAAAAACGGTGTTTTCACATTATAGTGCTTATACTCGGGCACCAAGTGTGAACACAGCCTTAAACTGACAAGAGTCCAACTCGAAAACCTCGCGGTTCATTTAGCCTCTTGGCATTTCCTTAAATGATTATATATATTCCCCTTTCAAATATAACATTAAAATAAGAATCTAAGCAAATACGCAATGGAAAATCAGAAATTATGAAAAAATATGGAAATGTTAATACAATCTGTTCTGTTAATAAAAAAAAAACAATCTTCTGGAGAAACATCCTCCATCTCCCGAAACGTGGCTTCATGGAGTTGTCATCCCCCTGTTAAATCCTTGTTTCGTATTCAAGTATTACTTCTTGATCAAACGTTAAAGGTGCAATAAAAGGGGCAAAAAGCCGGCGTATTGATGCAAGTTTCCAGGTGTTCCTTGAGGTTAACTTCTCCCGTAAGAATAGAAATTGTGCAAAAAAGAGTAAGGGAAAAATACACTAGAAATCTTTTGGGGGATAGAAGGGGCAGCCTTGCTCATGGTGGCTGGTAAGTCGTTTCAAGAATGTATGGGTCATCATGGGAAATGCGAGTGCATCTTGGTTCCTTCTCGTGACATTCCGCGCGCTTTAAAATCCCACAATCTCGTGCCGGAAACTAATTTGACTGGGTACGAGTGTACTCAATTTCCACCCCTGTCCACAGGCGTCACCCGGGTTTATTTGCTTTTTCACATTATTTCTCCGCTCGACGGTGAGCCCAATGGGCCATTTCCGAATTACCTCAGGCCTCTTTTTCAAAGGGAGTCTTATTGCTCACCTTTCATATGCAAATCAATTTTCATTCACATGAAATGAGTTTAGTTTGCGTTTGAATGAAAATCTATTTCCATATGAAAGGTTAGCAATAAGACTCGCTTTCAAAAAGAGGCCTGAGGTAATTCGGAAATGGCCTATTACCCCAAGAACGCATCTTGTTACACATAATAGACGATTTTTCATTTCAGTTTTCACACTTGGAATTTATCTTGAGATAAACGAAATAGGAAAGCAGTCCGAGCGGAACGCCAGTTTCAAATGTCGATAGTCGGGTTTTCGCTACAGACAGCTTGTACACAGCCGCATTGTGCAACATGGTGAACAACTTCAACAAGCCTCGTACTGATTGATAGCTTTTTAACTTAAATGCCGGGTCGAGCTATACGGCTTTTTGGGGGGGAAGAGTGCCTTAGGCCCGGTTCAAACGTCGAACTTCACATGTGCCGAATCTAACGTAAATAAGAAAAATCTGTTGTCTTCCCTCATTTGCATTAGATTCGGCACATCTGAAGTTCGACGTTTGAAGCGGTCCTTACACAACAAAATAAGCACATAAAAGTAAAGAACTGTTCTTCGAATCGTTGCAGATGATAATTTTATTCATAGACTTGAAAGTTACAGCTATATTCCACAGCATGATAAACTGACCCCACCTTTAAAAGTAGGGGGGCACATGTAGCTTCACGCTTCACAGTTAAATCTGTAGTAGGCTACGAAGCTGGAAGTATTGTAGGTGCAGGGAGTGAGTTTTACTCGGTAGCTTTCATTTGAATGGTTACAGGATTTAGACGGCTGCCACAGATTAAAAAATTAGAAGCACCTCGTACAGCATAACAAATAAACAAGCAAACAGGGCTAGCATCATAGGACACGGCTGCTCAACTGATTTCACATTTACGACTGAACAAAGTTTTAACCACCTGGGCCCGGTTGTTCGAAAGCCGATTAACCTAATCGAGGATTAGCGTAAACTGTGGTTACAGTTTTTAACTTTTGGATGAAAGTTTTTTCGGCTGCTTTTTGTTTTTCAGGATTGACTTCGCCTAATCTAAAATTTTGCAGAATATCAGCAATGAACTACGTTTGGAGAAAGAAAATTAAGCACCTTGATTAATTTCAATCTTAGGTTAGCGTTAACCGGCTTTCGAACAACCGGGTCCAGTTCTTTAAGCGGTCTAAAATCTACAGTACAGCATAATAACAGCACCATAGGCGGAAGGCACTTACACTGGGTTAAGATTTTCAGCCGCAGACTCAAAAGTTAGAATCACTTTTCAGGGGCACCCAGTGACAATGAAGTTTCGGTGGATAACTGTTCGGTGGACGGTAGTTTGCCTCAGGTTTTCGACGTCGAACAAAGAGTGCACACGGAATTTCGTGGCTGAAACGTCGCCTAAAAGATTCACAGTGGGGAAATCTGATTATAGCTTCTGACGTTTTCGAAAGGGTCACATTCGTGGTTTTTGGCAGTCAAAAACGTCAGCTAACACTGTTTTCGGAAAGCAAATAGTTCCCTACTGAGAAAGTTCGTGAACAGTTCACTTCAACTATCAATTTCTCAAAGGAAGATTTTGTTCCCTAAAATTTTCGGCCAATTAAAATTTCAAGTAAGAAGTCTGAACAGATGAAATTCGTCAAAAATACCTTTTTACAGCTTTCGGTTGATTTGACTCGTTGGGTGCCCCTGATTTTTTACAGCATACTGATCAGTGGCTCAGGAAAGTGCTTCTTTGCAGCGTAATAAACAATTCCTCTAGACGTGTTGCTCATAGCTAGGAACTTTCCGGCAACACACGTACTACCGCAAGCAACATATTTAGCAATTGCAAGGCCTTGTTAACAGAAAAAATTGAAATTCTTTGACTTTATTAATTTAACCGTATATAGCAGAACTTAAGTACAAACCGACAGAAAACAAAAACTCCTTGTAAGGTTTTCAGCTGAAAAGCAAGAGGAAGAAGGAACTAGGACCACTATTTCCTGTGTAGACAAAACAAGCGCATGAATTCCATGCACCCACACAACGTTTTATTGACTGTGAAAGCTAGACAACAATACGCCCACTGACTGTTGATAAGAATAAATCACAAACAACTACACTGCATGGAAAATTTAGAAATTGTCTCACCCCGAAGGAATTCTTTGTTTACAACATTTGCAAACATTTTTGCAATCAAAATTTTCAGAAGCTGGCGATACATTTGAAAACGCGAAATTAGTGTACGTTAACTCGTGTTTTGAGAAGTCTCAGTTTTCAATGCACAGTTTCTTGCTTTTTACAGGAACATTAACAACTTGTTATTTCTTTTTAAGGTAATTTTCAGAGACCATAAACGGGCTTTGTGCGAGCTAGATAAAATGCAAGACCTCTTCCTACTTCAGTTTTCAGTTCCTCCCTCTCCTGTAAAACCGACGGATAGCAGATGCCGAGTTTGCATTAGCATCTTTATATTACTGACAAATATCCACGCACACAGTTTTCCAGTTTTCCAGTTTTATTCATGTAATCAGACATGATACTGTACATAATAACACACTACCCACAAATAGCAGAGCTAGTCTCGGCGGGTAGTGTGTGGACGCTAAAACATATAAAATAAAATTCGGCTCAACAAAAGATTCAATAAATATACAAGAAATCAGAAATTAAATATTAAATCAATAAAGCACAAATGACAGTATGAGATAAAAATACAGAAACACATGACAGTAAATAGCTATAGAAGAATAGACATGTGACTACAAAATAATTATATTGTTGACATCATCTTAAATTGGCGTTGTATGCCGTAGAAAGGTTAAAAAAAATGCCACTGACGTTTGGTTTGAAACAAAGCAAATGTTAGAAATATTAGAACACATAGCCATATTAAAGTGCTGCGAAGACTGGACACTTTCGTTTCAGTCAGTGATGTCTTTGAATCAAGGGTTCTCAGTAACAGTATAACCAACTAAACAGAGCACAGAACGCAACTTCTACTCGTTAGCCTTTATGTAAAACAACGCATCTACGTTGCGCGACACTGATATAAGATAAAACCTCTGTGACTTTCTAGGTAAAACAGAAATTGGAATCGGTCCCGGCTCTCCAAATGGGAAAGCGAAATACGGAAACGTTTGACTGGCTACGAATTACCGGCTGCGGGAAGGAAGTTAAATAAATGCCTGGTGAAAGTTTGGTAAGACTGACTCGATTAACAAATAAATTTGGTGTGGCAGCATAAAAACGTCCATTGGCTCTCGAGAAAAATGAGACCCAGCTAAACTCTCGAGAGACGGCAATACGCTGATTTCAATGAGCTCTTGCACAGAACAACTGACAGGAGTCGTTGTCCGTTTCCAAAGTCTAAAACTTGAAACCGAACACTTTTTAATTAGTATGGTGAGGAATGTTGACAAAACAAACACCAAAGGAAGAAAGCTGTAAAATGAGAAACCTTTCGCCGTTTCGGACGCCATCTTTTCTGAGATGGAAATACGGGGAATGAATTATAGCAAAAAGGTAATCGATTCTGGCCAACTTTGTGAAACCTCACTAACGTTTCTAGAAATCATATCATCGTCAGTATTTTGACCTGATCGATATGTCTCAGTTGTACCGAGTTACTCAGTGTGCTGTTGATCTGTCTCGTACACGAGGTGTTCAGTGTCATTGGTGCAGTGACCACTGTGTTGATTCCTAAAATCGCCTTGTCGAGGCTTCAAGAGACTTCACTGAAGTGAAACTTGACGTGATTCAGGGAGCACTTTTGTAAACGTCGTTTTACTGAGCAATAATGCTTGACTAAGAGTCTTCGACACTGAAATCCGGAACATACATACAGCAATTCTCTCCGGCCAAGACGGTGGCAGAAACCCGCAAAAAATATGATCCTGGGCAGAATCCAGAATCCTAAGAAGTGTGTCAGTAATGAATATCCGACGCGATTTCCTGACCATTAGCTGAAAGACAGCGACTGTTTTCGTTTTCAAGTTGATGTAACCCTGAAACGTTTTACTTTCTTTCTTATTCCAAAAAGTTCCTTCTAATTTGCTTAATTGGAAGACAGAAGACTGAAATATGAACTGAGACAGCTACTCTCGGTGTTCCAGGTGATATGCGGGTTGTAGAAATAATGAAATACAGCTCCAGGATCACTTGGAGATCATGACAGAGAAGGTTTCCGTTCAACGGAATCAGGCTCGAATTCATTCCTCGTAGATTAACTTACAGTAAAACCGAAGGATTGAACATTAATTTCAATGATTATGCATGTTTCTCTCAGTTTGTTATAAATTCAGACATTTTTTTAAAAACCTTTTGTGACTTACGAAAATGTGAGAACTGAAACACTGTAAGAAACATCGTGATCTTTGCAGTGTAAAAACTGACCGTGACTCGTTTAATTTGCTGCTTTCAGTTTCAATAAGCGAGATGTTGCTCGAAGGTTCATATCTTTTATTTTACAGCGGAAGAGAAACGAAGCGTTTAACTTAGTTAGTGAGTTAACAAGCCATATATTGCCCTACTGAATTCTGACTCTGCTGTTAGTATTAAGATCTGTAGTTATCTTCAATTCCTCGCTTGAAAGCTAGCCGGAAACGTTTAATTACATGATTCTGTGCCAGGAAGTCTTAAATTTTGTTTTTGTTCTAATTCACTCATTTAGATCAGAAAGTTAGACTGAACTATTATTTGCCAACACTTCGCCGGAATGAGGAGCACAATTTGCCACGTGCATATTTTATCGCAAACTGAGCCGTTCAAGGCGTGCGGAACACATGCCGACTTACCGGCTTCGTCTTGGTCGATAAAATCGCAACTCAAGAGAAACTTGGGCAAGGTAGCCATATTTAACTACATGCTTTGTCAATAATGCCATGATAAACGCCGTTAAAACTTTTCAGTTTCCATCATAACTGGAATAACAATTCTGTCAACACTGATTTAATCGGAGTCTTTGGAGAGTTTCGCTTGTTGCCTCGAACAAACTCCTGTTGGTTTTCAAGACTGGGGATGGCCACTTAACTACAAATCGCAGGTTGTCATAGCACGGACAGATTAGTATCAAGAAGAGTTCATGACTGAGATAGAGCGATGAAAAATTACTCAAGATAACAGAGCAAAACGGAAAGTTGTAGTTCAGTATGCCACAAACAAACCGAGTAAATCCCGGCCATTATCTGATGGGTCTGCATGTCGGGGTTAGCAGATATACCATCCAGCGAATGAAGTGTGCTTTTTTTAATTACTTGTGCAAAAGCCAAATCTTCAGCCAATTAGGCCTTGAACCGCTATGGTTCAGTGTACAGGGGCACCCAACGACAAATTTCGGTAGATATCTGTTCGGTGGAGGGGAGTTCGCCTCACGTTTTCGGCATCGATAAAAGAGTGTACTCGGGTTTTCGTAACTGAAACGTGGCCTAAAAGATTCGCAGTGGGGAAATCATAGCACCTGACGTTTTCGGAGGGGTTATATTTGCTATTTTTGGCAGTTGAAAACGTCAGCTAGTATTTCGGAAGGAAAATAGTTCCCTGGATATTTCGTAAAAGGTTCATTTAGTTTCAGCTACCATTTTCTCGAAGGAAGATTTTGTTACTTAAAATTTTCGTGCAATGAAAATTTCAGCTAAGAAATCCGAACAGATCGAATTCCTTAAACAGAACAGAATTCAAACCCCATAAGGTACTTAAAAATGCTTTTCTTAAGCGTTGGGTTGATTTGATTCGTTGGGTACCCTGAGTGTGGCATTCTACAATCGTGAAATGTTCAGTTTCCTTGTCTTTGAGTCTCCTATGTTTTAATCGCCATACTCAACGGAATTGCCTGACATAATATTCCCCAATTTCTCGCGAGACGAAAACTTGGAAGAACTGTCGAATAACGACAACTCGGGAAATTTACGCGTCGAAAACCTCGTATTCGAAACCCTAAGACCATTGGAATGCAGCATTACAATGGTTAGGGTTTCTTATGTTTGGTAATGTTTCTTTCCTGATTCGTAGAAAAAAGTAAATTGTGTATTTTTGCTGTTATGCTTCTGTCTTGCAAATATTCTGTTACAGTTGTCTTGACTACGCACTTGGGTGTATCTGAACTGATAGTAGAACGCATTCCAGTGGTTTTTAGAAAATTCCACTGCAGGCCCTCCCAGGTCTCGAGTTCTCAACAAACATCGGCAGTCCGAAGCATACCGAGAATTCTCGACACGCCCACGATTGAAAGCGATTAGTAATCATTAAGTAGACACGAAAACCTCCGGGTTCGGCCACGTTGTGTGGGCGATTTTATTTATTTACTTTCTTCTTTCTATTTGTTCCGCTTAATTAACTTGTAAACATAAGGCGACTGTCCCGGAATTCAAAATCGTTCTTCAAAGGCCTATAAATCGGTTATTTTGTTGGTAAGAATGGTCTAAAAGTTAGTAAATTTTCTCACGTGCCGACTCAATTCGCGGTGTCGTCGGCAGATCTCCGAAGATCAAATGTCCGGTTTTGGAATCGCAGAAATGTCGACGTCATAAATAGCTTTTAGTAATTTTTTTTACACCTCGGCACCAATCTTCAGGATCTTAGCGCTTCTTTAAGTATTACCTTTCTTCAAAAGGGCAATTCTGTTCAAATTAACACCTTTTAAGAAATGACATATACAGTGGTTTAATAAAGCATTAGCTGTTATTGATATATTTGTAGGTCCGTTTTAAGTCCAATGTAGGCGTGTATGACGGTTTCATCGGCCCCCGGGCATCGGCCTATGTGATTAATTATAGAAACTGGCGCCTTTTGCCACAGACAGCTCCAATAGTAAAGAGAGGGATGAAATAAAAACAAAAATGAAACAAAAGATCAGTCGAAACAAAAAATAATAATTTTAAGAATGGAGCATGGTGAGCCGGTTCGATTTACAGTTTAATAGTGCTTGAAGCTTTATCCCCCTATTACGGGACATTTAAATGATTCTTTGTTTCAAAATTTGTTGCTTGTAAATCGATTTTCTTGAAGTACAGCTGTCGCATACCGACAGTCAAAGAAAAATGCTTTGTTACTTTAATCCACTTGATTTTAAAAAGATATGAATTGCTGCTAGCTTGTTATGTCCTGTCCATGTATATTTAGATCCAGCAAATTTCCTGAATGTACTTAACCATCACTGAAATATGAACCTGATGAACGCGGCAAGTTTCACACTGAGCTATTGATTTGCAAGTGCAATTGTCATTTAATTTTGCATTCTCAGTCCGCTTATAATTGCATGAAAATCAAAAAAACGTATACAGAAACATCAGCGGGTCAGCATGAGTTGGCCGAAGGCCGAAAAGAAAGACCTTTTTTTAACTCCGCCGACGTATTTTATTGAGGTCAATATAGAACACTGATGCCGGGGGGTGATTCAATTGAAAAATGACTCGTCACTAAGAAAATCTCGCCTAAAGGACGCTTATTTCGTAATGAACTGGTGATTACTAAAGCTGGAGTAAAATTTGGCTTACATTCTAGATAGCTGTATTAAAAACGAAGCTGGAACGAGAGATAAAAGGATTTGGATCTGGAAACTCTTTCTCGCCCTTGCGTTTAATGATCCAATGCCTCCTCAGGTTGATCAATAACTTTTAAAGCTGATCAGTGTGACAATAAACAGGTCCAAATGTTTGCCTTCGAGTGAGATCAAACAGTAACAGTATTGTACCTGAATTATACGTCGCGTGCAAACTCGCGTTAACGTCACCAAGTCAGGTTTATTTTGTCGGCTGTCGGCGGCGTTGCAAACTGATGTTAAAAGAATATAATACAGGTTGCTTTACTGGTTCCATGGAGTTTACTTTATTGACCGAACCTGACGTTCGTCATTGACATGATTCATTTCAAAAAACCTTTAGGCTGCAGTTTGTCCAACAGTCATCGGAAGATGTTTTCGGAATGATATTCCTCAGTCAAAAAAAGGATAAACCTTCTACAAAATGTTTAAAAGGGCACTTTATAACCATCATTTTGCTCAATACTAGTCTAAATGGCACATAAATGAGGTAGCAGTTACTGCGGAGTTGGTGTACTTGTAATGTAGTTACCTACTACTACTACTACTACTACTACTACTACTACTACTACTACTACTACTACTACTACTACTACTACTACTACTACTACTACTACTGCTGCTGCTGCTGCTGCTGCTGCTGCTGCTGCTGCTACTACTACTACTACTACTTCTACTACTACTTCTGCTACTACTTCTGCTACCGCTGCTGCTGTTGCTGCTTCGGCTGCTACCACTACCGCTGCTGCTGCTCAGTGCGTTGCTGTTACCATACTATATTACTACTGACTATTGCTAAACTACTAACACTTAACACGACACGCAACTGACTTTGATTCTGCCGCAGACCAGTCACACTACAGTCAGTATATTCCATGCACTCGAACCTGAACCGTCGGCTGTCTACTGAACACATCTACTTATATAACCATGCTAGGATATAACAATGAGAAAGTTTCGACTGACTACTTGCCAATCCCTCCAACAATGAACTATTTAACTTAGCAAATCAGGTTATTTACTAAGCAGGAAAGATGATAAGTTATCAAGGGAATCCTGTGTTGAAGGATTGATTTGGAATCAGTCCGGCGCTCTTGACGTATCAGAGCTCTTTTGTTAATTCCTTTCCGCAGTAACAAGGATTCAGGCCTGAAACTGGTAGTACTGAAAACTGAACAAATTGGATCGCTTACTTAAATGAAGGTTAAGCTAAGCTTCAGACAGTCAATAAGTCCCTCAATGTATCTATTTATTTTTGAGGCATCAAGTGACGGTATAAAGAGATGTTCTGCGCAACGTATCATTTATAATGACGGTGTTCATGAGTTATGCGTTCTCGGTTCAAAGAAGACGCGACCAACCTTAACTATTAAGGTTACTCAGAATAAAACATCATGTAGCTGATTGCGGCTTAGAGTTCAACCCCAGATCAACGAAGTTCGATTAAATAACCAAACCTTTTACACCAAATGCCCTCGTCGACCGGCGTTTTCCGTTTAATTAAGCCAGTGTGAGTGAATACAGCATCTAATTTTGAACGGCAACTAAACTGAATTGAACTTCATTGAAGGTGAATTGTTTCGATAAATCAAAATTCAGTGCACGTTTGTGGGCGAAGTATTTCCTCTCTAAGCGACTAAATAACATAGTAAGCTTCAGTTTTCTTACGTTGTGAAGACAATTAATTCATACTGGCCTAATTCACTGATGACTCAATCGATGGCTTCCCTAATCGCCCGCCTAATGGCCGAATTTCACTCAGTGCCAGTCTTCAAGTAAAATGCAATTATTATAGTAAAAAAACAACTAACCGTTCTGTCATCAGCATTTACCTGATTCCGACTACCTTTGAGAAATGTAAGTGAAGCAGACCAGTAATGCAAACCCGGGAATGCAAACAATATTTCAGGAAAGTAAAGCTTGGTTTAAAAACATAAAGTTTTGCCTCACTGGTTTTGTCGTCACTTAAAGAATAACTTCCACTGTTTTGAGCACTTGTCTTGAATCTTAACTCGTGCATGATTTCATAGATTAGAAATCAAAGTCACCATTCTCGGATACGACTAGTCCACCAGACGTGACAGGAACTTATGACTCACGACGAAATGTCATACACCGGACAGAGCGCTCATCCTGTTTTTCAGTTCAAACTTTTCAATTTCGAGGATTTTGTCTACATGAATGAAAACTGAAGTTAAAGACGTTAGACATAATCAACGATAGCATAATATAGTTGCAGTTGAGATAAACAAGAAGAAAGTTATAATCTAGAATTATAAGTAGAAAAGAATGCGTACGCAGATGATTAGAGAGAGTACGGACGTGCATGTATTCTTGTTGTAGTCTTCATGTCTTAGCAGCAAAATCTAACTTGACTTTTCTGAATGATGAAAGAATTATTTATTATGACTCAAAATAAAGATTCCTTGCTGTTCAAAGTCTTTAAGATCATGGCCATAAAGTCTGTGCGTTTGACTCAATTTAACGGTTCTGAAGAAAGTGACCTTCAAAACGAATGCAGTCTTTGAGTGCTTTAACCCTGTGTGTTGTTTAAATTTTCCTCATGTGTAACAAACAGGACTTATCCTTAAAAGCTGCGAGAAAAGAAGTAAGTTATACGATGGGAGTTTCAGAGTGTGGCGGATTCAATTCTTATGCCTGGGATGAAAATTAACTACGGAATCTGAGCTTCTTATTTATCGGTACATGGAGGTTGGAGTTAGAATGGGTCTGCAAGCATGGTTTCAAATGAAAGCCTATTTATCAAAACCTTCATAGATAATTTTTGTTTGAAGTATCGTGCAGTACTAATCTTAGATTTTTTAATGATGATTTAATAATTCCATTGCTCAAAAGAAACATGATACCAGCGAACAAAGTCCGGAAAACCTAAATGACCCTGACTAGGAAGTTGCTCCTGTATTCGGATACCTGGGGAAGACTGGCATGACTTACGAAGTTTTTCGTGCCTTCGATTCGCTGTTTTGGCTTGTATACTAAACTCTGTTAGAAAAGCCCGATATACTGTTGTTAAATAAGTTTTTCGTAGAAGAAAAAATAAAACAGCGCGGTTTCTTTTCAACATTCAGTGTTATACAATTAAGATACTCAGAATCTCCGGTTGAAAGACAAACAAATGGTTTTCCGGGTTCGATTTGGTGACCGTAATTTCACAACAAGTTCGTTCTCTTACAAAGCAACTTGCGCCTGACACCAGCAATAATTATATACACACTATCTCATCGGTGTGAACGTCCGTTAGTTAAATACTCTGGCTACCCGGTATGCTGGCGCATCGTGCGAGATAGATGAATTTTATCAGTTTTGGACAGAGCGGAAACGAGTCCAGCATAAAATGTTTTACAGACGTCTTTCTCTTCGTTTTACGTCTTTCTCTTTTCGTGTAAGTAAAAACCCAATTATAGTGACAGGAATTACTCACTTGTCGTGTGTATTTTCGCTAATTATAGTTAAATAAAGCATTGTACTGTGAATAACATTATATAGGAACATCTCTTATAGCCTTAAGCATAAGCATAACGATGTTTGTACTGCGCTTTATGCTTACGTTAGGCCCGATTTACACACTTGTTTAACGCGACATACGTAAGCGTTAAAATTCAGAGATGGCCACAAGAATTTGTTAAACAAATATAGCTTTGGCACCCCTCGTTATATAAATAGAGTTGAATCTGGATGAATCGAAAAATTCCATGCGATTCGTTGCAATACAACATTTGATTCGTGACAAAGGCTTCTGTGTTAAAAGGTTTAACCGCATGTAACAAAGGCTAATTGAGATAGGTTGAACCAAAATAATGGAACTATTCAACGAAGATCAGTGCCATTTAAACTATGCAAAGTTAGAAAAAAAAAACAAGGCAGAGTAGAAACTAATTTACCGTTAATCGGATGATTTTACCACTGAATATAATGAGGAAAAGGAAGCTGTCTATTCGACTGTTTTGTTATGATTTCTTCACAACTTTCATGGTGTTATTAAAAAAATCAACAACTAAGCATGTGATATGGTTAGTTGTTTTGGTGGAGTTCTTTCTCCTGAACATTTCACAATGTAATACTCACTGCGGATCCGTGCACCCGTGTTCCGTGTAACAAAGGATCAAGTGCCGTTTGACACTGGAATGAACATCATTCACCGTTAAAGTTTACAAACGTATCTGTTTTTAAGGACACAATCAGCGTTCCATTACTGAGCAGCAACATTCCTTAACAAACGGCATGAACAACAAACCGCGCGTCCTTCTCACGATCGTGAGACTCTCTTAGACGACAGGACTAGAATTTTTTGTTGAGCAAAATGCTGACAGTTCGTAAAGCAGGAAATTCAGCGAAAGTTGTTTGTTACTCGAGCCTTACCGGAAAACCGCAATTGACGTCATTGAGTCTACGGCAGCCCCGCAGGAAACCGAGCTGGCCACGAAAGATCACGAGAACTTGCGAAACCACAACGAAAACAGATTAACACAAAACATGCGGAGATATATGTTTGACCTAAATAAAGTTTTATTTTTACGTAAGTGAATATAAAATTATAATAATAACCAGTGTTGCTGACAAAAATATATCCGCTATTCAACTAGCCTCCCGATACAAATTATTTTTGAAGTAGCGCATTTATGTTCATCATTTTCAAACTTTAGATGGTAAATGTTATCGATAAGACAGGAGTAATTATGGGCATATTATAGAGAGCAAAGACAAAATGATTTTATCTTTCAGGTCAAAAATGCATCTTCCAATTCGGCAAGATTCGGTCATTATCTGCGAAAAATCCCGTTGAAGTTTGGCGATGAATAATTAAGAGGATTTTAGGATCTTCTGTGAGTTATCTTATCTGGTTCTGCAAGCTTTATAGAAAATTCTATTTCTAGCATGCTATTTACTGGATCAACTGGTGTTGCCACCCTTCCATAATGCGATGCGACGACAGCTCGCAGTTCTTGTTCGTCAAGTCGCTAAAAACTACTTTTTAAAACCTTATCCGGCTCGATCAGAACAATATTTGAATATCTAACGGTTCTTGAGCCGCAACAGTACCAAAGATCGGTATTGTACGACCACAGTCGTTTAAGCTTATAAGGAATAGCACACCGCACAAACTATATAAACATCACAGTGATATATGCCAGACTGAGTGATACGCTTTCGGGTGAAGCAGATTATTTTTGGTACACCGTGGTTGACCTCCCCACTTGACCTCAGGCGACGCCCAGTTCGGCTTTTGTTCTTTTTGTAGAAAGATAGTTTGTAAACAGTCTGTTATCTTCGTGGATCATCGGAAATTGTCAATGACCCTATTCTTTACTGCAGAACGGTCGACAATCTTCGGCTCCACCCACGCACGAAGATAGTGCTCGTGCGCCCCCTGCAATGATATCTGCTTTCGACATTCCGATGTTATTTACAGTTTCCTGCCGAAGCATCTCGTTTTCTTATCGGCATCTCGAGCGTGAAAAACGATAGCGGTCGATGATGAGTTTGAAATGGGCGATAACTTCTTCGGGATTTCTCGGCCAAATAAAGTGATTGAAATTTTTGTCGTTCCTTTCGATCTTAACATGCTGTAACGCTGAAGAATCACTTAAGTGTTGATATAAAAATATAAGTTCATTCACGTTTATTGTCAACGAAGTCATACACTTTTTTCGTCATCCTTGGCTGATCATGGTTTTTGACCCTATCCTCCCCTGTATGCTTTAAGTATGATTATTCATATTAAACGAAAGATTTTAAAGGAGAGTTCAGTTAGTTTTTTATGAATCATGCAGTTTTTGATTATCGTTACATTGGTTTGGATTAATTCAAGGAAACCTGTTACTATTAAGACAAAGTAACAAGTTTGTACGGAACTCGTTACTCCTGCTTCTAATTTGGTGGGCAGTCGTAGGAAGTGCACTTTATCGCGATGAACTTCGTAACTTCCTCCGTAAGTTTAAGTCCCCGTAAACTATAAGAGGTATATACAGAATATTGAAGTCAGACAAGGCGTTACAATATTTTAGTACAGCAACAGTCCATGTAATCAACGGATAAAATTAACTCCATCTATTTTGATAACCGAACCCCAGACGTCCTACTATGATTAATTAATATTTACCCAAACTACTGTTTTGGCTCGTACTGTGGTGGATGAAAAAAGCAAAACTTGAAAACTGCCACTGCTGTGTTTTCATTTTTAAAATGAGTTCGAAGAACTCACAAATTGTGGATGAAATTTCTATTGACATGGTTATTTTTGGAATGCTTTTTTTCTTGGAATATATTTACAAATCTTTGATAAGCTCGTATGATAAACAAAAGCTTACGTACCAGAACGAAGCGTTTTTGTCACCTGCGACCCGACCTTTCAATATCATTTGATCGGCTATTGATAAACACTTGTGACGTAAGCCTCGACAGTGTTCGCCACTTCCCGATTTGGTAATGTTTTCCGACGATGTGAACCACAACAATTATTTTCCCACGATCCGACAAACAATACGATGTTTTGGCTGAGTGACTTGATTATTGTCAAATGTCCCCAAGGAATAATCAGCTGTTGTCAGAGTGTTAAATTTTAGTTTTGAAAGCAACTGAACATTTAAGTTGCCTGAAAATGCCATAATGAAATCACGAACATGCAGTATTAGATTCTTCGGAAGAAGTTAAGATCACCGATGGAATGCAGATTCGAAGAATCTTCCAGCACGGATATGACCTGTCAGTCAAGCAAACTGAAATTACAACCCACCATTGTATTCCAACGTGTTTATTTTAACAGACAAAGGATTCATTTCAAACGTCAACTTTATAATAATCAAGTTGTTTTGATCGCTCAAAGAATTACTCTGCCATCAGCTCTCAGCCAATCACAATGCACAGAGATCACTTATTATGACCCCCGACGACTAATTGCTGTCCATTGACGTCATCAATAGAAGACCTTTTGAAATTAGCGAGCTCTGATTGGCTGAGAGCTAGACCCAAGGGGATACTGATTGTTTTGGTTGAACCGCAAGGAGATTTGGCCGCCAACACGCCTACATTTGCCATATTTGGTAAGGATGTGGTCGAGAACTCTATGCGATCAAGCATATAAAGCAATGTCCTCGCTTGATTCAAATCAACATTAGATCGGAAACTGAACGGTCACAACTGGGAAATAGCCAAAACATCGACCAGTGGGACATACTCAATTATCTGATTACTCACAGCTGAGAGACAAGTCAGGGTATTTTGCACCAATCAAGTGGACATGGCCTTAGCGAGTTTACCCGTGTCAGTCATTCAGGAGGCGAGAACAGTTATTGAGGGCACTTCTGAATGCGACTTGGCTACTACTGTTCACAACTTTGTGCGTCCTTTAGTTCCTAGCGCGCAGTTCACGACGATGGCTAAACTTGACGAGGTGCAACAGGTTGGTCAGATATTCATACCATTACCTTTGCGTACCCAGTAAGCGAATTCCTCCAGTTTGGTCGTGAAATTTATTCTTCGCGCGATTGAAATTTGCGGCGCTAAACAGACACAGGAATTCACTGAAGCGTAACTGTATAGAATTATTTGCCGAATCGAATTTTTCTGGCGATTTTGTGGGCAGAAAACGCGTGAAAACCATAAGGTTAAATTTGAGTTGTTGTCGGGACGTGGGATGCCGTTTGGTCAGAAGTAATTGAACACCCGCGATTACAATTATCTACTGACCAAATGTTCAGCACGCTCGATCAAAATTGACCAAGTTGTTTATCGCCTTCTCCTTTTCTCTCTCATGTTAACTTAAAGCATTTATTATGCGAATTAATTTTTTTTTTGTCGTTGGAACTTTCCGAGTAACTCAAGGGCACAGTGCATCGTCAGCAGTCGCGGTGAAATAAACAACTTGGTAACTTACCAGCGCACGCACAGATACGCCATATTTGACAACTCAAATGATAATTTTGTTGTTCGATCAAGTTTTAACGTCAATATGTTTTCTTTCTTCAGACGATGTGGGAAATGGAAAGATATCTTCCAGGCACAGTTCAGTCACCACTGACCATGAGTCCGCTGATTACAAGAAAGAGAAAATTTCGACGCGAAAGCGCCAACGTCGTAAATGATTTCTTCACGTTCGACGATGATTCAAGCGACGACTGTGTCATCGTAGAGAACAACAGCGTGAACCCACTGCAAGTCCTGCCAGAGAAGGTTTTCGTGTCCGATGTAGACACATTCGCACTTCCTCCCGCATTTTCGAACACAACAACAATGACAACGATCAATCCAGTCCCTGTTAATGTTGTAACAAGCAGTATTCACCTTGGAACCGACAGCCGCGCACAATACCCGCAACTCAAGGTTGTTGAACCGCCTCGCGATTACACGGTGATATATCCTCCTACACCACCAAATTCCAACCCTGGATCCCCGGAGATGGCAACTCAGCAGATCTATCTGGGACCTTTAGGCCCTCCTCCTCCATATACCCCACCAACAGTCTTGCTGCCTCATAGACGCGGTTCGCCCGAACTTCAACGAAGAAGGATACACCATTGTGAACATCCAGGCTGCAAGAAAGTGTACACTAAAAGCTCGCATCTCAAGGCCCATATGAGAACTCATACCGGCGAAAAACCGTATAAATGTACCTGGGAAGGATGCGAGTGGCGGTTCGCTCGCTCGGATGAGCTAACGAGGCATTATAGAAAACACACGGGAGCCAAACCGTTTAAATGTCAGTTCTGTGATAGAGCGTTCGCCAGATCAGATCACTTGGCGTTGCACATGAAGCGCCATCAACCGCAGCAACAGTCTTGAGCGAGAAAGAACGAAAATTAGGACGCGATGAACATTGAACACTTATGCCTTTTAATTGTGTCCTGAACTCAGAACTTATAATAAATGAACACTGCCATTTCAAAATGGAGGAAGCGGAATGCAAGTTGATCCACCAACGGTCGTTTAACTCTTAACCTCTTAGTTTGCTTTTAAGTGGTCGCATTTTACAATTTCACTCGTGAAAAAAGGATAGACCGCACTACGTGGCTGCAAGAGAGGGAAAGAGTTTAGTCAAAGTGAAAAACATGATAATTTTATCATGACGTTCTTGTTACTTTGGTCGGAACCGTATTTGAGAATGTTTCATTGTTGAAGTTGATCCAAGGTTTTGTTTTAAAAGCCACAGCGAGGAAATGTTATGAAAGCTTAACATTTCAAATAAGCACAGGCATCAGATTTATATTTTCTAGTGTTTAAACAATATCTGTACTTTGTACAAAGATTGAACATCCGTGACAACTCCAAAGACAACGCCATGAAAAAATATTTTCTGCAAAAGAAAACAACTGTACATAAGATGTTTGCCAAAAGAAGAAAGAAAAGAGATGTATTTTTATGTAATGGAATTTTTAGAGGTTATATTTATATGGTACTTTGTTATTTTATTCAAAAGATGAGTCGATTATGAAACAAGTAAAAGAACAGTTGGAATTTTACCCGTTGTGTGCTGTTTCCTCCTCTAGTGGAATAAGTGTTGTATGCCTATTCGGCCTATTCGTGGTTATATGAAAGAGATCAAACCAACGCGAAATTTGCGGTCTGTGAAAATCACTTGTCAAAATAATATAATATAATTGCATACGACTCATCTCTGCCCTCCGCAGGGGTTGTTTAAAAGAAATTATTGTTGCTCAATACACCAGTAGCCACAAGAAATTCTGCACGCAATGGCTGGATGATTCTTAAAAGAATATGCCTTTTGATAAACACGGTTATTAGCTCAAACTGTCATCGCCAAGTGTTGTTTCAATAGCCGCATTTGCCTGAGAACTTAATCGACCGACTGAAAAAGCTCAAAAATATTGTACAAAATAACAGAACAGCACCAGTTGCTTTTATTTGAATTGTCCGTACACTTAAAACCAGACCTCTAATTTATCAAATTTAAAGTTCGTTTTCGTGATAAACGAAATATGGCTAGGCAAGGATGAAAACTGTATTTGACATGAGGAACGAAAGCTCGGGGGACTTTTGCGAGATACGAGATACTTAAACTAGCTAATTTCGAGATTTTGAAATGAGCAGATACACTTGCATATGTTCCCGAAGGCATCCATTGAATCAGTGACACGGCTCTCCGTTTCAAATAAACTTCTAAAAGTCGCAAAACCCTTTCCTTATGAGCATGTTTAAACGCACAAGTCTCATGACAAGATCACGCAGCACAGAGGTTAAATTTCAGTGAATGTTTTCTTGTCAGTGATCAGGCGTATTCGGTTTTGCGACGCGGTAAAAAACTATGAGTCGGTTGATTTAGCGACGAGACCAAAATCACGATCCCATTTCACGTAAGAGTTTCTCGGCTTTGTTGGTTCAACGGATCGGGTTCAGTAAAAACAAAACACACACACACACTGGCGTTTGACTACTGAATTGAAACAAGTGGGAGTGTGTTGTGTCCTTCACCTTATCGTGAATACGATAAAAAGTTTGAGAACTTTCGGATAAGGGGTATCAACACTATTGTTGTTAAGTCTTCCTCTACAATCATAAAGTTTCCCGGTTCAAATTAAACAGCTAGTTCAACAGTTGTTTGCGGGGGAGAGAGAGAAAGCAACAGAGTGCAAATAAACTTAACCCACGAAACACTTCCAAGGCCAAGGAAGAAGCGATACTTTCCTTTGCTCCTATTTGTTGATCGCTTGTTTATCTTGAAGAGCGACTTCCTTTCATTTGAACTGATAACTCGACACGACAGTGAAGAAGAGGTGAAGTGAGTGGGCGGTAGAGTTCAGCAGTTTTTCAGTTAAATCTACGTAAACATGAACAGAGGGTACGAGTGTAAACTTTCTTGTTGAAACGATATGCAGAGATAAAATAAAATACCTGTTCCCAATGCAAAACTTTTTTTTAAGTTAAGGCAACTACAATTCAATTATTTTCGCCCGCCACCCGAAAGACTGCCGTACATGGTATCACGCAATCAACGTTTAGTGCTAACCCTCCGATTGTAAAGATAACTTCAAGTTTCATCTTTTATGTTTCACGAGTAAGGTTGCGAAAAATGCAGCTGCTTAGCGCTTCCTCGTTAATTTTGAGTGACAACTCCGTCGAGTTGTTAATTCATGCCAATACACTGAACCCTTGAAATCACAGCCTTTAATTCATTTTTTAAATACCAATACAAAGCTAGTCTAGATAAAATTGTGTTTATTGAATTCTCAGGGCAAAACTTGGAAAAGCAACAAACTTTTAATCCGCTCCGGATCAGACCGATTGGCTATTGCGAACCCAAGATAACCGCAATTATTGCCCGGGACTGTTATCTATCATTTCGCAGTTCACCAACCTCGATTAACTCTGCTCGACATTAATCGAAGTCCGCGATAACTGAAGTTCCTTATCACCTGTGATGTCGTCCGCGACGCTATTCAGTCATGATTATACCGGGTAAAGAAAACAGACCGACCACTGAATGAACCCACTTTTTCTCTTGAATATTAGTAAAATTATGAATGCATCGTCAGTTGCCTATGTAATCAAATTTCCGCCAACGGATGAGAAAGCCCATAAAACGCGACTGTACAATTTTACAAGTTCTGTTGCGTAGTGCTATCTTTACCATGCCTGATTTTCGGTTCTATCCCGAGGCAAATTACATAAAATGTTATTGTCCAAATTGGCATAGATTTTACAATAGGACTACTCTACGACCCCCTCGAGAAGATGTCTGTCTTATTTTCGTGGAAATGAAGAAAAAGAACCGCGACAAAGCTAAAGATAAGACCAACTCTGTTAGGGAGAAATCTTTTTAGCAGTAGCGACTAAAGATCGACAGAGAACCAAGAGGTAACGGCAAAGACTCTGAGAAAACATACCTCGTCCTGAAGCGACACTTGTATACTTCACGAAATGTATCGTAGTATTTGTAGAGACATTGGAGGATCGTGTGGCTGAGTAGCTGAACATAGTGGAAGACCAAATAGTGTGCCGGCCTCTTGTTTAATCAGGAAGAGGCAAGTTATTTCAGTGGTTTGAGTGAACGTAGTTGTATCATTAATAGGCCAAAATGCTAGACTACTCACATGTATATACTAAGTGTAGTAACACCGAGACAGTATGTGTTCTGGTTATATCAGTACATCAAGACAAACGGGAAGAGATTTACTAGAATGCTTTGTAATCTATTAAGTTTTTTGGGGGCATTCTTTCTAAGTTCTAAGTTCTAAGACTCCAGAAGACACCAAAAATTGAAAAGGTTTAGTCGCGAATAAGAGCCCTAGCCAATTAGCTGATTAGACTAATTCCTAGGAAAAGGTAAACAACGTGGGGAACCGCTATCTTCAGGGGATTTATAGACTCAGTATCCGGCTCTATCTGCCTAAGAAAATGCTCGTTCCAGACCAGGTAAATGAAGAAAGGGCTCACGGCAAAGACACGGCATGGAGAGGCTTCCGAGTTGAGCTGAGATAAAATTGACGAAGGGAAAAGTATTCCATTCTTCGTTTCCTTCGAAAAACCTTTCAGGCTGTTTCAGTTTGACCAAGTATTTGACAGAGAGCTTTTCTTGCACATTGCCGTCAAGATGAGGGCCAAGCTGGACTACCGAATACATGTACTTATAAGTTAGTTTATTGAATAACTTTTGTTTTTGAGAAGGTTGGGATGAGTAAACTAACAAACATACATTAATAACCGTTATCAGGGAAGTTGACGATCTACCACTGACGCGTGGCTAGTCAATTTCCTCTTCCTGAAATTGTTTTTTAGTTAAGTATTTCTGCTGCGACCGATAACATCTTCTTTCCTTTTCGTCGGCGTGGACAACTCCGACCACGCATTAATTTGCAATGAGGTTATGTGCACGAAAGCCTTAAATTCAATAAACACATCGCGCAATAGTAGAAGGTCGACCAGTCACAGATCAATCAGTATAAGACGGATGACCTGGGTTATATGAAACTGACTCAGAGTAATGCGATGTTTTTTATCAGTTTTTGCGTGGGCTTATTTATAAGGTTGGTGAACTGAGCTTTTCAGTTTTCCGTTGTAGTTCAGCAATCTGCAAAATTAATCTAAAGGAAGAGCATGCATTCGAAAGAACTTTCGTCCAGTCTTTGATATCAATTGGCAAACATGATCGTAAAAGAACTGTAAGCTTTCAGCTTACAAATTTAATTGCCAAAATGTACGTGACTTATTCGAAGACTTGCAAAACCTAAGTTTTTGTTCAGCCTGTTTTCCGGAATTCGAAGCTTGGCAAAATACAAAAACTGTTATAAGTGTTAAGATACCACTGTCAACCTCATTGAAAAGGAAAGCTGTAGAAGAGAAATTTATCACGTCATGCGTTTAAAATCGACAAAATGCTACAAATCTAACCGCTGAAAAAGATCATAACCCTAAAGCTCCTTTTTAAGTTAATCTGTTGGAAAAGCTGTAGGAGGGTTTTAAAGTGGATTTGTGTTCACTACAAGATGCGTTACCTGAGAGCAGTCTTCCATTCGATCAGTCTTACCGAAAGGAATTCAACTGACAAGTACAACTTTTTGGTACCTCTGCAAATTTGCTAATGCCGGCGTAGGCAGAAGGTACCGTTTGTATCAATAACATAAAACCAGTTTATAATACCACAAAGTCAGTTTGACTAATTACAATTTTAATCTCACTCCTGTGAGTTAGCTTTTCGTTCTCCAAATTTTAATTTGGCTTTCCATTTTTTTCTAGTTCCACATCACGTTTTACTGTAAAAGATGTCACCGAAAAGATGTAAGTTACGCTTAAGTCATATGTTGTGCTTGCATGATGGCTACCTCGGCATTTAGAGTAACTGTTGGAGATAAATGACTGAAATTTTCACTCTCTCTCTGGCACATGGCACTGACGTGACTTGCCAAAGATTATTAAGGATATTTTTCGCCATCACTCGCGTGATTTTCGCTCAATCTTATTAAATCGACCGTGACTTCTCATTATTTTGTGACGGTGATACCGGCGTTGAAGTACTATTGCAGTGGCGAAATCTCTCGTAATATTTCTTACCACGGGGTATGCATTTCACAAGTGAAATGCTGAATGGCGCCGCTCCGTTGTAATTAATTTCATAGGGTCGAAAACACACGTTCCTGCTGTGCATAGAAGCTGATCAAACCACCATCACTGAAATGAATAAGTGCGCTGTCATTGAATAGACAACCTCTCGAGCTAACACTTATGACGGTTTCAAAGCAAAAAAGACAATATTTTTCCAAACGTTGCCGCGAAATTGGCTCAGCAATAAATCGTAAACAGCGTTAACCTCGAGGCATATAAATAGCGACAATGAGATAGTGTTATATTGACCTCAGTTTCTCCGCTACGAAACGAGCAAATTATGATTGGATCATTAATCACATAACGAGGATTCATAAACCATTAAAGTTGTTTTTGTCATGCATGGCTTGTTTTCAAAAGATACCACGCACTTTTCACGTGCAGTTTGGACTCTTTTCAGTAATATCGTCCAAATCTATAATTTCCTTTCATTTTTTGCCCCTAACTCCAACCGTAAAAGCCACAACTTCGTCAATGTTGGCAACCTTACTTCCAGGTTATATTTATGGGCCAAAAACGTCTTTGTAAAACACGCTGGCAAGTGGATCAATACAACCTCCCTAAGACACGTATTCAAGGGATGAATCAACTTTTATGGCAAAGAAAATAAAACTTTAAGGGTGCTTGAGTGCGTGATATTGACACGCGAATGTTATCACGCATGAATGAGAAAACTCATCAGTGAAGGCAAAGGCTGCTCCTCACAGGCAAAGAACTTCAGTTGAACGAGCGAATAGAAAATGAAACTTGAGTGCAATTATATTAAAAAGGCGGCATGGTCGTAGTCGATCGAGGGAATTGCGATATAAGTAATCGATTACTATAAAGTCGATCACTGACTTCAAGTGTTCCCTCTTGTCTCGCTTGAATTGAACCTAAGAAAAAAGTTTCTTTCAGAAGCGACACTGTCTTGAATTACTGATGCATGTAGAGCATGGAGAAAAAAGATAGTTGAAAGAGCAAAACAATGAAACCTGGGTGAGATTTTTGTTTCTATTTAAAATGAACACTAACCGACAGGGTCAGCTTCGGCACACATCTTAATATATCGGCTAACGTGAGTTTTTCGCGCGTACACTTTCAGGAGTTGATCCAGTTTCAAACATTTTCGCAGTATCGGACGACGAACAAACCGAAATCAATTTCTGACACAAAACAGAATGCTTTGAAGCCAAGGATCGTGCCAATGAAATGAAGTTTTTAAATTTCTTTTTACCACAACGTCACTCGTCTGCACCGGTAGACTGAACCATAATGACCCAACATTATTAACCTTTCGCCGCACCAGCTGAGGCGGCAAATCAAGGTCTACATTGCGGTATTTTATGGCTGAAAAAGGTGTTTGTATGATTAATACACTCTTAAAAATACAGGGATTACTCAAGACGCTCTCTTCTCCGGCGCAAACTCTGAAGAACCCGGCGTTATTAAAAAAGTCAGAAACTGCGGTGTTTTATCCAGCCATACTACACACTTCATGCCAGCCAAGGACCAACTGAGTCTTGGCCCTGGAAGGTTTTTTAGTCTCCCAACGATTATTTTACTCTCACTCAGTTCAGTTTCAAACAAAAATTCTCACTGCCTCAGTTTTGGATATTTTTTTCAGGACAATAAGGAAACTTTGCCGAATTGCCGAAACTCAGTTAATAAATTGGCAACATTGAATTATTAGGATCGAGAGGGAAAGGATTGATACTAAATTCTGTATGAACTAGGCTGACGTGGCTTTCAAACTATCCCTTTCATATCATTAGTATACGTAGTGAATAATTAACCACAAATCCTCCACGCAAGTGCTTTCGATCTATAGCCAAAAATACTTGACAAAGGATGTCACCGTTCTGATTCAGTTGAACTGAATGCTGACTACATTTACGTACTGGGTTAACTGCGTTGCGTTTCACGGCACTTGCCAAATAAGAAGTGGTAATAACATTAAATTTTGAAAGAGACATAGGTCTCTTTTTATGGGGAGTGGCAACCCTAGCCGAACATTGTTTGATCAATACCATGCCGGTGTAACTTAACGTATTCCCGAAAATTTGTCTTTTTTATTGGAAGATCCTCCCGATTTTTTGACCTATCGAAAGGCAAATTATGTTTAATATCCCGCTTTTAATCTGCAATACCCTTGAACCAAGACTAAGTCATACTCCCAGAAAAATTCCCCAGTCTCCCGATTCCTGGCAAAATCTCCAGATTCCCGGTATAATTTTGTTTTTCTCCCGAAACAGGCTAGTGTTGTGATCCCGCCGTGTCTTTTTGATCGGCTTTGAAGTCCACCATGTACCGGTAGTCTTGCGCTGCCGACATTGATAACAGGGATCGATTCTTGAAACACAGCTGATCGACGTGTACCGCGAAGACAATATAGGAGAAATATAGGAATAGCAGCAAAAATTCTCAACCCTTTCGGATTTTGATTGACTTGGGATGTTGAAACAGTGACTTTTAGAACGTGGTTTGCTGTCGAGAATAGAGCGCACGGTGAAATAAACCATAATCCGGTGCCAAAGTTCAACCTTGAAATGAAACAGTGGAATTTTATTTTGAAATATCAATTGCCAAAAACAAATAGTGAGACAGCAAACCAAGCGGAATCACAGTTCCGCTGAACATGTTTGGCGTTTGTGTCTTCGAAAAAGATGCGTTCTTAACCGGCATGATTCATTCTGTTTTTAGCTGTAATCGAGTTTGCATCGTTTATTTTTGTGAGCTTGGAAGGCCTTTTGCGTGCCTATGGTTCCATGAAAGATGTGTGGTCATGTGTTAGTGACCCCGCCAGCAGGACACACGAGAGTCAATATTCGATTTCATCATGTAGACACGTGCGGCTGCATACAATTAGTTCTAGTGCTTTATGTTGGCTTCTGCGCGGTGAACAATATCAAGGCCTCGTCCTATACAGTTTGAAACGTTCGAATTACATTGATCTTCCTTTCCACAGCGTAGAAGTTACGGTCCGACACTTTTCCTTACTTCCTCCATAAACTTTCCAAGTTTGAGGTGAATACGTCTGATTGAGTATTCATGATTAACACTCAATACTCTGGTCTGATTAAGTAATCATCCAGGTCCTCAATCGATTCCAAAAGCGTAAGCGGTTAACTTATGATTTATTCTTAATTCTATAGTTTCCTAATCACACAATACAGTCATGAAAGCAATCATGTTCAACGATAAGTTGGTAGCACTGCGTTTTGACTCCCTTAATTAAAGTGGCTTAAATTCAGCGGTAGATCTGCGGTCTTACAAAAATAGCCTTTCGAACAAAACCACTGCATTTCGTGCGTCAAAGAGTTCCACATTCGCCAACTGGAACTTCCGCATTTTGAACACGTCGCCGCCGAGTGTCTAATAAAGAAACAAAGCCAATTACGATGACGCAACCGGAAGTTTTCGTAGAAAGTTCGAGACCAGGCGAAACGTGCCGAAGTATACACGAAGAATATTACGTCATCGACCAATATTTTTAAATGGTCCTCAAACAGGACGTTGCTGAACGGCACACGTTTAACCCATAACAGTTAAAGATATTGCAACATCTTTTAAAACTTTGCTTTCAGCGTCACGGTTATTTCCATTTCTAGGAAATTTAGGAAAAAAAACAAACAATGTTGTGTAATGTTAATGTATACAACATAACATATGACCAGTCAACGTACTTGATCCTCGAGATTAGTTCATTTTGTTGCTTAGTTGATGTTGGCACTTCATTTTTTTTTTAGTTAGACCGTAAAGAAACTGATTGATGCTGATCCGGTTTAATACAAAATATTGGCTTCTAGCTATTCTCAGCCCAAAAATGTCAGCGGAAAGTGAAGCAATATAAAGTTCACGACTCGAATTTGACACTCGGCCCTCTTCTGCAAGATCACTGAGGAACTCCTTTGGATTTCCGAGATAATTTAATAGCTTTTTCCAGGAAAAAGTCTCTGTCCACTGCGGAGGCCTATGTATGGCGCTCTTCGTTTCTCTGCTTAGCGTAACGGAGGGGAGACCGCTGAGAGAAATAACATAAGTGTGCTGAGGGTATATGCGCTCTTACCTAGCGACTCGAATGAACGGCGCTGGTTAAAGGGATCGCGGCTCTGTGGACGAGAATGAGGTGCACTTTTCTGGTGAACTGGGGAGCGCTTTTCTTTGATTAACGTCAGATGCCTTCTATCGTAGCCCCTCATGTGAGCTCAAAACATTTTGTGTCGATTACACGATGTAATATTACCCACCCTTATGCATGGGTTTGATAAACACGTAAGGAGAATCCCAGGTATCAGATTCAGATTCAAAACTTTAAAGATAGACCTTAAGTTCAACAAGGAACAGTGTTTCGGGGTTAAGCGCTGATACCAAAATGGTTAGCTTTCAGTTATTGTGACGGTAACTCTATTTAAAATTTGTTAATAATTAGGAATTTCAGCACCTAATCCCAGTTGGTCTAGTGGTTCTGGAATTTATTAAGAGTTGAACGATTCGGGTTCGGGGTTCAGATTTTCCTGAATTTCTCCTTCTTTTTCAACCTGAAGTTTGAAATGAATTTTACTTCATATAATTTTATAGGGGCTGCGGTGCATGGCATCTAATGTTAACACTTTTCTTTCAGTCCCCTTCTCGTCGTCCCCGCGCGCTCGTCTTATATTTCCATTTTTTCCTCCGTCATTTCCTCCATGCATGGCGATGTCGCAAGTTACCTATTCTGGCATGAAATACAACTTGCGTTCACCTTATGTCTTGCATGCACTGGAGTTTGACTATGCTACGCTCTTTCAAGACGAATCTCACCGAGAAAACAGCCGACCGGTTGGCTCAGTTGGTGGAGTGCCGCACTACAGCGCGGGAGGTCGTGAGTTCAAGCCCGGCCGGACCAATACTTACGGTCTTTAAATAACTGAGGAGAATGTGCTTCCTTGAAGGACATCTGCAAATGGTTAGCAGTTTCTAGTCTTCTCGGATAAGGACGATGAACCGGAGGTCCCGTCTCACAACTCTTCATAATTGATTCTGTGGGACGTTAAAGAACCACTAGGGACGTAACGAACCTTGGCTGTGACCACCCCTAGTGATGACCTGTTCTATAGGCCATTTCCGAGTTCATGTCTGCCTCCTCTTCAAAGCGAGTCTAAGTGCGAAGTTTTTGCGATGGTAATTAGTTCTACTTTACATATGAATGAAAACTAATTTTCATAACAAAAACTTCGCACTTAGACTCGCTTTGAAGAGGAGGCAGACATGAACTCGGAAATGGCCTATTCAGCAAGTGGCCGGCTTGGCGTGATATCCCAAAAAGGCTTATGGTGTATGAGGCCACACGCATAACAGCCATAAGTCAATGGGACTGGCCAAGTGCTGAAATCATGTAGACAAATCATATAGATGAAACCGAGCCTAAGTTGTGCCTGACTTTTTTCATCGATATCGATATCGATCACCACCACCAGTTTCTATAGAAACAACAAGCGTGGGCAGGTGACATGCAGTATCGAAAGGATCGATATTTTGCGATCCGACCGCGGTATCGCCAGCATCGAATAGTTAATACGCAGACACTTGTTCCCAATCTGCACTTTAATAATAATAAGCTTACGGACATGTTAACCTGGAAAGTACTGGAGAGTTGTTAACTCTTTGAGTTATTTGTGCCAACAACAACCCCTCATCCGGCACCCCTGTATCATTCCACCCACACCTTCATCATATACCCCAGCTAAAATTGGGGCATATTCATAAAAATAATTGAGGGATAATAAAGACAATCATCTCCGTTTGGCTTTAAAAATACGGTGGGATATTTTCCTTGGCGGACATTATCAGTTTGCCGAAGCTCAGTTTCCTTCCTCTTCTTCTTCTTCTTTTTTTTTTTTTTATTTATTTCCTCCAATTCCTAGCTGATACATAGTTATGCAAATATAACTGTGAAAAGAAAAGTAGTAACAGATAGAGATTTACAAAGGAAAAAAGAACAAAAACAAAATAGAAATAACAACACTTAAATTGAATTACATTGTATATTGGAAGGAGAGGAGAGGGGCACATCTAGGTAAACTAATATTGTGCCCTTTAAAGTTATGTATAAGCTTAACATTATTAATAAAAAAAGTAAAGGAAAAAAATGAAAAATGACAAAATAGCTCAGGAAGCTATAAAAGGAATATTGATTCATTAGTATTGAGCCAGGTACCAGCGTAGAAGTGCTTTTTTAAACATTTTTTTAGATGGTTTGTCTCTAATGGATTGCGGAATATCGTTCCAAAAGTAACTTCCAATAATGCTGGGGCAAAATCTCCTAAGATTGGTACGAAATAAAGGTATTGCAACTTGATTGGATGATGCACTACGGGTACTGTAATTATGTAGTTCAGATACTAATGAAACAGGTATATTCGGAAACTTTTCATGGTGGAAATAATCATAAAAAAGCATACATGTGTTCAGTTTAACAATATCAGGAAATTTCAGAAGGCCTAAATGTATATAGTGTGGAGTTATAGATTCCATTAAAGGAACATCATTAATAACACGAACCGCTTTGTTTTGTAACTTTACGATTTGAGACAATGGAGCGTTATAATTATTTCCCCAAAGTGTACAAGCATAAGTAAGGTAAGGATAAATAAGAGAATAATACACACTAATAAGTGTTGCTTTTGATACATAACGCTTCAACTTAACCATTATATTTATATTTTTGCTAATTTTGCCACATATGTAGTCGATATGGTCATGCCAAGTAAGGTGACAATCAATAAACACACCAAGATATTTTACACAAAAGGACTTCTCTAAATGAACATTTGCTACGGTTAGTGGTGGATAACGATTGTAGCTTTCCTTTTGACGAGGCATAAAAATAAGAAACTTAGTTTTTGTCAAATTTAAAGTCAGTTTATTACAGCATAAACATTCGTAGACAGCTGCTAAATGATTGTTAATTTCACGCAATAAACTGTCAAGATCACTTCCAGAAGCTGTTAGAGATGTATCGTCTGCATATAGTCTGGTAGAAAAAAAGGTGGAAGACTTTGGAAGGTCATTAATGAAAATAATAAACAGCAAAGGTCCTAATATCGATCCTTGAGGCACACCAGTGGAGATAAAACGTGTATCGGAAGCAACACCATTTGCATGCACCTGTTGTTTCCTATTATTTAAGTAGGATTGAAACCAGTTGTATTCACTTTGTTGTAATCCGTAGTACTTAAGTTTATTTAGTAATATTTGATGGTTTACTGTATCGAATGCTTTGCTTAGATCTAAGAATAAAGAAACCACATAAAGTCCATTATCAAGAGAGGAGGTTATTTCTTCAATAAGGTCAATCAGACAATCAGAGGTTGTAGAACCTGGTCTAAATCCATATTGTTTTGGGGAAATCATATTATTATTCGTAAAATAGAACATCAGCTGATTAAAAATACATCTCTCAAATATTTTACTTATGGAGGAGAGAACTGAGATAGGTCGATAATTACTACATGCAAAACGAGAGCCTTGTTTAAAAATTGGAACAACTTTAGCAAGTTTCATACTATCAGGAAAAACACTTTTGTTGATGGAAAGATTAAAAATAAATGTTAAAGGACGGTATATTTGAAGTGCTGCAGTTTTTAATAATAGTGGGTGAATCTTGTCAATCCCAAACGACTTATTTGTGTCAAGACTTTCTAGTAATAAGAATACCTCTATTTCAGAAACTGGTGCGAAGCGAAATTGTTTTCGTTTCTGAGAAAGATAAGAGGTTCCACTCTTATCAGATTTAGGCAGTTGTGCTGCTAAAGTGGAAGGGACATTACAAAAAAAATCGTTAAGGCAGTTGGAGATAGTTAAAGGTTGTTCATATCGTTTATTATCCACTTCTAGTTTTTCTATATGAGAACTTGGCCGCTTCTTATTTATCAATAAATTAATGTTATCCCACATCTTTTTCGTGTTATCTGATTTGATTAATTAACAATTATTGGATGAGGTTGAGCATGATAGCGATAATTATCAAGGCCAAAGTTTGTGTTATCTGCCGAAGCCGAAGGCTGAGGCGGATAACACAAACTGAGGCCTTGATAATTATCGCTATCATGCGAAAACCGAATCCAATAATTGTTTTATTATGCATATTCCTGAGCTGCACTGGCGACTCCGCCATAACAAAACTGATCAAACTGCTGGTTAGTGTAATAGTTGACGTCACTTCTGCATGCATAAAACTATTGTCTGTAGGTATGACGTCAATTCTACATATATAAAAACTATGGTCTGTAGGTATGACGTAAGAGAAACAGGCTAGCAAGAATTAGCTGCGTACTTATAGCCAATCAAAATCGAGCTGGTGACACCAATGTATAATAATATATCATTATAAAAGCAGTCACGATATATCTTATTTATGATAGCAATTTTATTGCGATATAGTTTATATTTGTTTAGGAAAACAAGATTTCGAGTAATAAGCCATTTCTTGTATAATTTATCTCTAACTTTCATAGATTTCTTTAAACCAGAAGTAATCCACGGTTTATATGCTTTGTGTTTAATCTTGCCTTTTTTAAGTGGTGCATGTGTATTACTTACTTTATTGAAAATATTGAGGAACCTGGTATAACTTTCATTTACTTCATTACATTTGTAAATAGAATCCTAGCTCTCTCTTTGTTGATCTAATTTGAAATTTGCATCTTCAAAACGCCGAAAGTCTCTGAATTCGAAATAATCTGGAAAAGGACTAAATTTCGGGTCATATAAAATAGTAAAGACTGGTAGATGATCCGCAATCTCGACTGCAAGGCTGCCACTTGAGCAAGAAGTCGAAATATTTGTAAAGATATGATCAATGCAGCTTTGTGAATTTTCAGTAATACGTGTTGCTTCAAAGATCAGCTGACTGAATCCTTCTGATTGTATTAAATTAATATATTCCTTATAGACACTTGTATTTCTAAGAGTATTTATATCAGTATCACCCATTAAAATGCATTTTTTCTTAGAGAGAAAAACATTATGTAGAGTTCTTTCGAGTTTGTCTAAAAATTCTGGGTTTGAGAACTTTGGGGGTTTATAAATGACACCCACAATCATATCATCAGTTTCTATCCATAGGTTTTCAATTGAGTCTATTTTGAGGTCATTTCTAATTGAGAAAGAATAGCCTGATCTGACATACAAAGCAACACCGCCACCTGTCGCAAAGGTGCGATTTTCATTGAGTAAAATGTAACCTGGGATTTGAAAATGTGTATAATCAGTTTCAGAGGTGAACCATGTCTCGGAGCAACCGATAAAATCAAACTTACATGAAATCGAATCCAGAAGATTGCACATTTGCTCGAAATGTTTTTTAAACTTCTTGTATTAAAATGAATAACAGAATGGAACAGATATGACAAATATCCAAGCACGTTTTTGCGCTAAGTGGAGAATATTGTTTATATGACCCCAATTCTATTTGTACAAGGAACTGTTTAACAGCAAGGAAGAAGAATTAATAATCAGATCTTGGGATGCGACCGGCAATTTTTGTCGTTACTGATTGAAAATTCATCCAATCAGACAGTCCCTTATGTGGCCGCAATGACCAAAAAGGAAATAATTGAATGAATGAATGAGTCAGTGAGTGAGTGAATGAATGAATGAAAAAAGAAAAAAAGAAAAAAAGAAAAAAAGAAAATATGAATCCATTTTGACACAAACTGTTTTTGAGCTCAACTTTTATTTTCATTTTCTACTATTACTATAAGTAGGCGAACTGCACCAGGCAATTCAAAGCCGAAAAATAATCGGCTGCAACAACAAGGTTGCTCTAAAGTAACCAGTAAACTGAACCAAGATACACTCACAGAGCGTAAATGGTCTACTGTAATTCTGATCATAATAATAATAATAATAATAATAATAATAATAATCACTGAGAATGCTGGTGTTTTGTTGCGGTTTCATTCTGCACAGACTGAAAGAGCAACCTGCTGAGAAATTCCAGTAAAAATATTCAAGAAATTTTTGAGGAGCTGATGGTTTAATTTACATACAGTTTACTTTTTTCCCGAACAAAAGCTGGGATTCAGTTTTCAAACTGGTGAACGAAAACACTTGATGCAAGACTATAAAGCAAACACTCCACATTCTTTAGCCTGACATTCTCGTCAGATAGAGTATTCATATTCAACAATAACTGAAAACTACCACAAACAAATACCCCCTTGCTGGAGTCAGCTTTCTCAAGTCATTGCTCAAACATTCTTAGTGGGAAATCGCAAGAAAAGAACACCAGTTTTCCCAGGCTATAGCTTTAACATGCCTATAGGCTAAATTCTTGCTCTGTACAAGTTTTAGTATATGAAAAAACAAGCCTTCTATGTAGCACAAATGGCTCTGTGCTGAGTTAAAACGAAAATTGTAAATACAACACCACGCCTTTCAACTAAAAAACCAGCAATCCAAAGAAACTGCTTGGTTTACACACTGCAAACAACACATGTAATAGGTTCGATACAAGTTGCTGCAAAATAAAATGAGTAAAGTAAAATGCCAACCTGGACACGAACGAGTTTCATAACACAGCATATACAAAGTAGTTTCGTACGATCTTGGATAACAGTGACCAGAAGGTAATTTCTCCTTGCATTGTTACTACTTGATTAAGAATAAAATTCTCAAGAGAATAAACAAAATAATCACCAAAGGTGGAATGCTGAAATGATTAAACAGATTCTCCCAACCTAAACAAAGACACATCTGGAGCTCAGTAATGAGAATATTCACATTGATCCCAGGGCTTAGGTTAACAGTGTTTTTCTTGACTTTTGAAAGAGTAGACTAAGTAGAAGGAAAAGCAAAACAGTCCTGCAGCAAGCCACTCAGTAACCTCGCTTGCTTTATTCCTCTGCTAGCTCACATGATCAGCCTTTCCTCTCACCTACCAAGAAACAAAGTGCTAGCCCTCTAAAGTGAGGAAACAATCCGGTAATGCAAACTGTTTGACCGTCTTAGTGCAAAATAGCCGTTGCAAAAAGTCAAGTCTGGTTGATGTCACATATTTTCATTCGAATTGAATTAAAAAAATGTTATGATGCCGTATTCAAAGGTAGGGACTACAGCGCCAGAAATTTCACCCTGGTCAAACAACACATTTAAAAAGTAAGTTTCCTAAGTTCAAGTTAAATCCTGTGCTGGACAAGAAGGGGCATTCTTCTGTTCACTGTTCATCAAACGCAGAAAAAAAATCTCCAATTGGAAACTAGCCTGCATAGCAAGCATTCCAGTATGTACAAAGAATTGCTTGTCAAACCTGTCAGTTAATGTAGTGACACCACACCAGTCAGAAGCCCAGTTCATGGACAAATGTGTTTTTTACTGGCAAGTGTAATGCCCTCCTCTATCCATTCCCACCCCTGTCCTCCTATTTTTTTTTGCTCTCTTGCAAAATGCTGAAAAATGTCATCAGAGCTCTTCGCTCATATGGGAACGCTTGCTTCGTTCAACTAATTGGAAACTAGGTCCTAGAGGAAAACTTTCTACCAACAAACACCCTGGTAAAAATGCTCCTCCTTTCAAAAAAGTGACAAAATCTATAACAAGCTTATTATTTTCCATTACAACCCTTAAAAAAAGTTCTTTTTGAGTAATAAATTATGCAGTTTCTGCTTACAAGTGGATTCTCTAAGAAAAGTGACCTATCAAATGAGTGCAACTGAACAGTGCTTTTCTGTAGTGCTGTATATAATGTTGTACAAGGTGGTTCTAAATTTTCAGTCTGTGGTCACCGTGCTACAGATAAATAAACAAGCCCAAAAGTGTCTCCTAGCCCTAATCACTATCCAACATTTCTTTTTAGATCGTGATGAAACTGTTCGGCTTAGTTATCAATCGACAAAACAGTGACCTGTACCTGTGACCTGTGGAATGTGACCTGTAAAAGATACCTGCCTGGTTGAAATCCTTGAGTGTTAGCATTCAAACAAAAGCTACAGAGCAGTATCCTCCTCTGCTCTAGTGGATACTACTTTCTCTTTCTTAATGAAAGCAAAGACATGAAGACAACACCCCTCTACAGGTGTATAAATGCCAGACGTCTATGAACATGTTGTGAGCCCAATCGATCTCTTCCACTAAAACAACAATGTTTATGGATGCAAGCCTCATAGTTCCCCATTTTGTACAGAAATCCTGCTTACAGTGTCCTTCCCAATGCTGTATCAGAGTCAAGATCTATACCTCTTACTAACTGAGTTTGAGACCTGTCTGTACTGTAAGTTACAGAACGAGTTTTTTCCTGTCCGCTTATGGCCAAAGTGCAAAGCACGCAGGCCATAAATCAACCAGAAAAAACGAGAATCCATAACTTACAGTACAGACTGAGAAAAAAAGGTTAGTAAGATATTTATTATATCTTTGAGGTTAATCGGGCGGCAAGAAAGAAAACTTTCAAATTTAGCGGGCCATACATTAAAGTACGGCCTGCAAAATTGACCAATCACAGCGTGCGTACTAACTGAGAGATATAATATCTGTTATTAAAGGATGTTGTGAGCTGTACTGCCCTAGGAAAGCGCTGACCCTCTAGCTTTTCCCACAAAACATAATGAAAACAATGTCAATCACTAACTTGTATTCAGAATTTGCCTTTCCTCAACAACAAGGCCAGCCTAACATATAAAGGGGATGTTCTGTGCAGCCCAATTAAGTGGTCACAACTTAATACAGTCACTTCGTGATATGTACTATATGCATACATGTGCATAGTGACCAATCAGTTTCAAGTTAAATTTTCACTAATAGACCTTTTTACCGATACGGCGGCCATCTTGAATTCCGAGGAAATTATGGGATACCCAGGGGGCAGATAAGAAATAATTATAAAGTTTACTGTGGCGTGATAACTTTTAACAATAATTTTTCGCTAACCATAGAAACCACTGCCAAATACTGTGACAGAAAGATGTAACACTTGTAATATTTGTTTTGGAATATGAGAGACAAGCAGTAAAAATTTATCCTGAAAGCTGTGTGTACCATAAATTTTCCAGCGATTGCCCCCTCGGCAGCCCATAATTTCTCAGTCAAAACAACTGAATTCAAGATGGCTGCCGTATCGGTAAAAAGGTCTATTGTACAAAATGTTCTGGTCCTTATAAGGAAACAATGGCCAAATTAAGATAGAGTCTCAATATCTAAACTCATTTTACCAGCTACATAATTATTGTAATAACAAATGTAAGGATCACATGTATAAGACTTAAGGACATTTTAATGCCTGGGTGGCCTACAGCTGAGGTGGGATGGCCAGAGGGCCAGGGATTCAAGTGTGAGTGTAAAATAAAATAAATTGGCATAAGCGTCTTTAAAATTAATTAATACTATATTACATTTTCTAAAGCTCAAGATTGGTTCTCACACTTAACTGTTGCCAAAAAAAAAAGTAACTAATCATTTCTTCTACCTCAATCCACCATGACTTCTATAAGCCAGGATTTGCTCAGTATTTTAAGGATGTCAATTCCATAATGGCAGAGTGCAAAATGCCAAGATTTGGCAGCTCTTGGAAAGCACACAACTTCATCCAGAGATGCCTATGATTTCCAACAATACCGATGATGAAATCCTCAGCTCACGCAAATTAATTTTGTTTCTCCTCCTCATCTTGAAAATCGCAGCAGTTATACAATAAAAACAGTGATGTCAGCATCAGAAAATTCACAAATGTACATAATACATTTTCCACGTTGCACACAGCAGTACTTGTTGAAAGATACTTTCCAATACCTTCACTGCCATGACATTGTGCCAAGCTTGGCTGAATGAAAAGACATTTATTAAAATCAGAAGCTGCAGCTTTCTTTTCTACCTCTAGGAACATGATGACTGATCCTGACTGCGTGCTATGCCAGGCTGGCCAACTTCACAGCTTCGACTATTCAAAATTCAATCTGTAAGAAGCCAAACAGAAACCAGTTCAGTGGCGCTTCATGTGCAGTGACAAGTGATCTGACCTTGAAAAGCATCTGTCACAGTGTGAGCATTTGAATGGCTTTGCACCGGTATGTTTTCTGTAATGTCTTGTAAGTTCATCAGAACGAGCGAAGCGCCACGAACAACCTTCCCAAGAGCATTTGTATGGTTTCTCTCCCGTATGGGTGCGCCTGTGAGCTTTGAGATGCGAACTTTTGGTGTACACTTTTGAACATCCTTCATAATCGCATTTGTGAATCCTCCTCCTTTTCATGTGATCAGTTTTGCTGCAAATGAGTCATTAAATGGAAAAATAATAATTTAGTGACAAGTCATCTGAGGTGTTCACCAAGCAGTCTGGAAGTAACCCAATGTGGATTGAGAAGGAAACTTTATTTAACCTTGGTAATAAAATTAATTGTTATTGAAAAAAATGTACATCACCTTCCAAAAGATGTTTTGTTGGTTGGAGGTTACTGATTAAACACTCCAAACCTGGGAGGATGGAAGAGACTACCATACCAAAGTGGTAAAGGTGAACATTGGAACGAAACCCTTAAAAGGTGCATTGCACATGTAGAACCTCATTTTCTTAGTGGAGCTTAACTTTGTTCTCAGCACCTTACTAGGAGGTACAGCTGTACAAAAATCTGATTTGAACAACTACCGTGCTAAACACAGGCTATTACAGGAAGAGCAATCAATGAAGAACTAACTTGCTTCCCATTTGTTGACTTGATGTACCAGCTGGAGATAATTATGTCAATAAGAAAAATAAATGTCTTGCACCAATAAGCTGTTATAAGTATGGCACTGACACTGTTATTGCGTTATTGCAAGATTACTTACTCTGTTTTTCGACTTTCTCTCCCTGTGCTTACATTTGGTTCACTCCTAAATAAAGAAAATATAAATTAGATTTAAGTGAAACTGTCTGCAGTCACTTCTAATCAGTTCAAAAGGAAAGTAAACTATGCTGGGTACCCTGTAATGGACTACAGTACATCCCACTGAGGAGGAAGAGGAAACATTCCTAACAGCATCATGGGTATCCTGTGAAGGACTAGCATCTACTGCAGGATGGGGAGGGGATATTTCAAGTCCCTTGCAGGGCTGTCATATACATGTCTTGTTTAGTAGGGATTGGGGATTCCCCCAACAAATTTTAGGTTAGATCTCCAGCTACTTCAATAGGAAAACCAGTAGGGTGTCAACCACATATACCACAATAGCAGGGGTTTCATTAAGGTTTTGAGCAGGAGGGCAAGGTATCGGGAACGCCCAAAGGGCTTCCTGTCCTATGGGAGTTCTGACTCCTCATGAAACCCCTGCTATAACAGAAGTACCAGCTAAATTTTGCACAACCTCACATACTTCAAAACTTAAGGACAAGCCCGGTCCTTACTGTTGGGTTTATACAATGATGGACTAGTGGTAAACCACCCCCCCCCCCCACCCCACTCCACTCCAATGAAAAGGTTAGGCAGTGTGGCCTAGTGGTTAGTGAGCCAGATTTGGAATCTAGAGGGTCCTGCTTCACATTCTTCTGCCTGACTATGTGGGTTTATTTTGCAGTCATTCCACATTCAAATCCTGGGGCTGCATTTATACATGTAACATTGGAAAGATTTCAACACAGTTGCCTACATTAATTATAAATGCATCACTTTCATACTAACGCTGTTCCAAAAATTAATAGAGTTTGAGTCACAAAATGAATGAATAATTAATATAGGGAGCTGTGCTGAAATCTTGCCAAAACATCCCCCAATAGTTTACCATGGACAAAGAGAAAAATGGCCTCTTGGAATACGATATGCCTGGCTCAACATCGTTCCCAAAATCATTAGTAATTTGCCCCTCCACTTGTTCAATGACGAATTTGGGAAGCTGCTACTGTTAGGGAAATGCTTAAGCAGCCACAAACAACAATGAATTTGGGGAAGGGGGCTTTGAAACTCAGTTCAATATTTTTTGCATGTACATGTGGGGAGGCTTCAAAGCTCAATTTTCTCAACACTTTTGTCTAAGATTCTAACATCCCATCCAGGTCAAATGAGTTATTGTACATGGTAGTGACAAACACAAATTCTTCTTTACACCCTTATAACGTGCCCCTGTCTGGACAAGCCACCCAAAAATAAAGTCAGATCATTGTGTTAATTCTTGCACTACCTGTTGTTTGGATCAAAGATAGGTGGCTGTTTTAATATGGTTATCATATTAATAAGGCACAGTATTTCATTGCTAAAACTATTTCTCTTTTCAATGATAATGACTTACTCATCAAAAAGGATGGCAGGAGGAGACTGTGATCTGCGTTCATAATCATCATCCTCTTGCATCATGTATTCTTCTTTAAGGTGATCTCCTGGAGACACAATGACTGTTGGTGGGTTATCTGTGCCATTACAGCGTCCTCCATATCTGCCGGGAGACGCCTCTGTAACCTAGCGAGGCACATCAGGAACAAAGTAATCAGAAGCTCATCCTCAAACTGAGAAGTGTCATTTAGATTAACATTTGGCCAGTTGCCACCACCCCTGATAAAACTCCTTGCGGATGGTTCCAAAAATCAACAGTGCAGTGAGTTATTGGCCCTCATGCTCTTACTAGAGGTGAAAATGACCCATTTACACAGAGTGTTGTATTCAACAAATTATGGATTCCATCTGAGATTCCATGTGTGTGTGGACTCTAATAACACTGAGATCAAAATGTGGAAAAAAGGATGTTGTTCCTTCCATGTTATGATGTCCACTAAGCATTACCAGAGTACACATGTAAGGCCAAATGGAGTCTGTTTTATATAAAGCTTTTTTACAGTTTTCTTTGACTAATGATGACATCCAGCTTTACCTTAATCCAGGTTGCTACTCATTGGGATAGAAAAAATTCCCTGACTCCTTTCTCTGACTTTTCACTGACCATCCAAGATGAATCCATGGAAAATGAAGCCAGCAATAAAGACACAGATTCAAATATTCATCTGCTGGAATTTTTTGAAACGCCATTACCTTTATTAACAAGGAATCTCGTTCTCACAACCAATAGCTGGCCAAAAGTAAAATTCCCTGACTTTCAGGTAGAATTTAGAACTTCCCTAACTTGTAACACAATTCCCTGACCTGGAGAAAAATATGTTTTTTTCCTGACCATATGCATGGCAACCCTGTCAATTGCAAACATCTCCGACCAATTAAAATGCTAGGTTTACACCACCCATATCATGATGATGCACTATAGTGTACTTTAAAATTTTCAGAAAAGACATTAGCCCACCTTATACTCATCATCATCAGTTGTAACCACTCTGATTACTGTAGTTCGTTCAATGTGTCCGTCTGGGTCAAGCTGTTTGAGTAAACAAATGATATCTATTTACTAACATTGACCAACATGTATTAAATGCTCCAAAATCAATAATTTTGCGGTGTACAGTTAAAACTCCAAAAAGGCTTACAACAGGCTTGAACCACCAACCTGTTCTTAACTGTAAGATCCGCCTCCTTACACCCTCGCCACTTTCAGTCAAAGAAAGGGTCGATTCCTTGTCAAACCTTAATTTCTGGACTTTTTCATGATTTAACAGATTTCAAACAACCTATAGCATTCCATCTACAGAGGGGGCATGGGCAGTGTCAATAATACCACAAGGTAGTTATATGTGTTTTACATTCTAAAACTTTTTTGCTAAGCTTGAAATGTTTCTACACGATAGTTGATGAGCAGCGCCAAACAGGCTGTCCAAAATCTTACCCCTCTCAAAATTGGTGTCCAATGAATGGCTGGATAGCCATCTTGCTGAAACCCTACCTTTTAATTAATATTCAAAGAAACAAAATTACACACCTGTATAACATGTGGCTGGGAAAGACAATTTGCTGACCTGAATAGAGAAGGCACAACAAAAAGCCCATACATTACAATATGCAGAAGATCCCCCTTCTCTTTCCATCTTGGTATAACATCAACCCACAGATGAAGTCATGATTTTGAATCTTGCCAGTGTCAAAGACTATCTTTCCTTCCTCCTGCCTTTATTTTCAGTGTTATTTATTTTGCCCGAGAGTGATACGGGGAAATGATTTAAATGCAACAAAAAGAGTATTACTAGAAGTGGCTCATTACCCATGATGAAGACTGCTTATAAAACAATAATTCCTTGTTCCCTTCTCGCACCCCTCAATATACAGTACTACATACAGGATATATCTCTCCTTACTCAATGTAGATCTTTCATTTCTTAAGAAGTACTACTCTGTGAAATGTTGAAAGCACACAGAAATGTCAAAATGTCAACTATACTTTTGAAAGACTATGCAAAAAATCAACACTGAAGAAAAGTATTGCTGAAATACCATCATTTAGAGGGCACACTCCTCCCCTTCCAGGAACAAATGAGTTTAATTACTGAGTTATGCAGCCAAAATGTAAAATCCTAAAACGACAAAAAGTAGCTATACACACTGCCCTTATTGACTATTCACGGCGAAAGAAATGAAAAAATAATACATGGAAAGCCTCTTGATGTACGTCACACCACAAAATTCAGAGAATCTTGACACAAACAGAATTTTGTTGAAAAGCTGATAATGCTAGTCAAAACACTAGACATCTTCACTGAATTCAACTACACCGTTATGGAAAATTTGGTGTAAAATGACTAATTACAGCAGATATTAGGCGGCGTCTAAAGCTAATAAGCTCCAGGGTGTGGTAACATAAAAAGTAATATAAACTCACAAAGCCTAAATAAAAACCTGTACATATACAGACATAATCACTTCATTCTCAGCATTTAATAGCTTACATTTTGACAAATAAACAATATTTTTTTGCACTTCCATGTACTCTGGGCCACAAAATTAATCCTTTGAAATAAAATGAAATATAATTCTACAGTTGCGATAATTTTCGCCTCCGGCCCGAGAGCTGTCAAAGAAAGACCGACGTATGCGGCTTTCCAAAAATTTCTCATGACTGAATGCATGGTGAACTTCAATCTTCTAGACTTACAAATGAACGGTTTTCGTGGATAAATTATCCGTTGCAATCCCAGCCATTTTCAATATTAAAATAGCATTTTCAAAACATAACAGACAACAAGCAAGAGGTGAAAGAACGCAGAAGACTCTGGCATGGGCCTAGACAAATTATCGAGTCAATGAATTCGACTTCCTCAAAAGACACCACCACTAAGTGATCTACAAAAGAAAATCAGTTAAAGAAACTGGTTTCTCTTTAAAGCCAAACAAAAAATTGCCTGTGGACTGCAACCGAACACAAACAGCTAAAACTTTGTTCAATCTACATGTTCTTGAAAGTTTTCTGCGAAGAGTAACGCGGCCAAAATTAACAGGAAATGCGAAATAAGCAGTCTACGCGCGCAATAATATAAACATTGAGTCGAGAGCGCATGAATGTTCGTCTCACGCCGGTTTTTCCTCGCAAGACATCACTATTGTACTAAATCAAAACAGAAACTTGATCGACACTTGACAAAAACACTATATAAAAATTGTAAAAGAAATTAACGATCTCTTCACAGACTGGAAATGTACGTCAGGATAGAGAACATGACGTGAGAAAGTTATCCACATTCATCAAAGTTCTAAGCTTATATTGGTAAAGAAACACTTGCCTAAAGTTTGCCCGTTTCATTGGCAGCAAACTATAGCACTTAAGAGCAGATTTTTGTTCCACTGGGAAAATATAAATTTACGGGAAGCAAAGGCGATCACCGTATTAGCACTCTGCAATCTACGCAAACGAAACGAATTCCCATGGAATTTCAAGGATTCCCCGTTTCCTGTTTGTAAAATATCCTAAACTTCATCATCCTCAGCATCGCGACTGAAATTCTTAAAGGAAAAAAAATCTGCCGCAAGAATTAGTTCATCTGGAAAGATCGACGGAATAAACTTCGACAGAACAATATAGATAACTGTCTGAAATAGCCCAAAACCACTGAAAGCATATTCCGGGGCTTGCATCGACAAATTTCGCCGGCATAATACGACACAAAGCGGGGCGCAAAACATTATAAAGCTCTCAAACCCTTCAAAGCCGCGTCTCCTTTGCACTTTTCACTACAATTTCAATAAATTCAAATTTTTCTTACCCAGATATTTGATTGCAAGCTTCACAGGTGCCCCTTTCCTCTGGAACGACAAAAGGAAAGACGATTTATATCTGGTATTATTACAAAGGCATTGTGTTCACCGGCTTCGAAACACACTACATGGCGTCAACGAAAATTTCAAGCCATCGCTCACCTTCGAGTAAAGAAGCATCAAACTGGCATGCTTGATCTTGAGTTTTCTTCGCTCTCTTCTGTATTGTCCGTGTATGAGTCGAACCTTCTTCATTCGACGCCATGTTATTTCTGGAAGCTAAACACAGCGACCACACCCGAGTAAAGCCAATACACTGCACTTCCCGAGGGTGGGCTGGGGGGGTGTGGGGACTTGTCACCTCCCTAGGGAGTGGCCGGTAAAGGAGTTTTCACGTTCTACAATATTTGTCCACGCCAAAAAACTTAAACATAGATGTCAGAATATTTTCGATAACACTGAATCTCTTCTTGCTATTGAACGCCCCAAAATAGATGCAAATGATTTGAAGTCGACTCAAAATATGATGAAATATGTAAAAAATTTGATCTTTTGTACTGAACTGTTTTTCACTTTGAAGGCACCGCCCTTTTAGGGGCGTGTCTTCATCTGATTGGCTAACAAAACAACTCCGCTCTTTCATTGTCGTTTTCGAGACCTTGTAAACAAAAAGGCGTGGGTTAAGATATTAAAACGGAAAATGTTGCTCTGGGTTTCTCTAATTCAAAACAAAGTTACTTCCAAAATGAATTTGCGCAAAACTTCGTATCAGAGAGAACCGCACGACCTTAACTCTCAAATAAACTCCGGATGTGTATTTTTAAACGCAATCTTCGCCTACAGCTAAATTTCTTTTCCCGAATCGTACACATAATTTTAAAATCCTAGTACGAACTGTGGTATCGTGGCAACCTTTTCGCTTGCAAAAACGCGAGGTTACGAAAACACCCTCACACTGAAACCACAACAATACAAAAAATTTGCGTCCGGTATTTAAAAACATTTGAAAATAAGAAGAGAAAACGAGGAGATAGTGTTTCATTTCATTTTGCTTTCAAAAAGATTCTCGTTGCGAGACAAGTAGTGTACATGGTAACTGACAGAGAAGGCGTGGGTTACTGCCCAAAACGCTTTGTTGCACAGTTTGGTCATGGAAACGTGTTAATACTTCCCGATTTTACTCGCTTACCAATGGCCAATTTCTCCCCAAATTTGAGCCCGACATGAAATATTTTTTAAGACAAACTGCTGCAATAATTGACTCGAAACTTTTCCCTTTTATTTTTCGACCATTCGGTTCGCTGCTCACCCGCTCAGAAACTTTTATTGAGCCCTTCTCTTTTGCGGTATGTTTAATTCAGAATACCTGGAGGCGAAACTGAAAATTAATCTTCGGACGCTTAATTAGTTGTGAACATCTAGCTCCTCTGTGGGGAATACGAGCAAGAAAAGTGGTATTAGAAGTGATTTTGCTCGAATGTCTTGTGTCTTGTCAACTGAGGAGTGTGTAAGTTCGCTGAAGAAAACGCCATTCTTAAATATTGATTTGTTGCACGTAAAACAACGCCTCTTTGTTCATCAGATGTTCAAAGCCTCGTAAATTTATGGCCAAGACATCTTCCTTTTCAGATGATTTTGTTTCTCAGAAACATTGAAATTGAACTCCTGTCGGCAAAAACCTGTGTTTTTTCACTGGAGTATTCCAAATATCACGGGCCTTTATCGAAAGCAGAAACCGCAAAAATGCAATATGTTTTCTTTTTTGTTTCATCCGGCATCAATTTTTGCATTTTCATCAGCTTGAATGCAAACAAAAGCATATTGAGATGCTGTTGAGTTAGTCCGGAGTAGTACGACTGAAATGAATTATCGCAATTTCAGAATTAGAGGTAGATAAAACTAACCATTCTGGTTTTGGAAAATTGCTTTTGGGAATTTTGAGATGGGAGAGATTTTCAAGGATTAACTGAATAATTAAACCAAGCTGACAACATGAATGTACTGCGAGATCGACGCATACACCAAATTTTAAATAATCAGTGTCACAGAATAGAGATCGAGAAAATGTCGATTTTAAAAATTGAATTACTTGACTTGTAATTGAGCTGGCCGACTTGTTTAATTTTAATTTGAAAGCAGGGACAAAACAAAAAGGCACTTGCAAGAAACATATGCTCTTTGTGATCACAGCTCTTGGTTTGCGTTGTCACTCATTTGTTCAAATTTACTGGTGAGAAAATTAAAAGGAAGGATGTCGGGACCCTAACATGCTAAATTTTATTGAATAGTTATGAAAGAGGCTGTGATATACGAAAAAAATAAAGTAAGGGAAAATTAAAAAAACTGTAAACACACCCAGTTAGAGGGTGGTATTTGTCTATTAATCATTAACTTCAATTGATGCGTACGAGTTTCAAATGTGGCAATGGCCATATTATGTCAAGCTACACTGACAAGAGACTAAGTTTGAGACTAAGAATTAAGGACCAATTCTTCAACACTATTTTAGAGATTGTTCGTATGTAAGCAACGTACATATATTGTAGAGGAGGAGTTGCAGAGTAATGAAATTAAAATGTGATACTTCAAAATCAAATCAAATCACTACTAAGAGTGACAAGAATACCTCACAAACTAATGTGTATAGCTAAGCTGAAAGTCACTCGTGTTGGCGGACATCAGCCTTTAAATCTACCAAATATAGTTTGAGCCCGAGCTTTAGCAGCCATAGACAACTGTTTTGACCTTGTTAGGCCTCATCAGCATGGCCTAGCGAATACCTGGGATTAAGTACCCACACGAATAAAAGAAGCAATGGAAGTGCTAAAGAGAAAGAGAAAGAACTGAAGAATTCGATCAGCGGACATACGATGATAAACATCCTGCGGTAATGACCGAGTAGCCACGAGCCGCACTTTTTCTTTGAACCCCCGCAAGAAAATTGCACGCATAGTGCAATAATATCCACAGAAAACTGAGAAAAGACACATACTGAAAATGGAAGTGAGCCGAAACAGACACTCTCGCACTATTCGGTTAACGGTAACAGGTTGGCTGGGAATATTCCGTTGGAATTCCAGCTTCTTTGACGGGTTAGGGTGGCTGGACTTCTCTTAGCAGGTGGGCCTTTATTATCAATTATTACCTGTATTTTAATTTCGGAACATTAGTATTTCGGGGATTGCCAAATACATTCTCGGATGCGCGTGGAATCAAAGCGGTATATCTAGCCTCTATGTAGGGTCCGTATTTCCAGCCATTTTGGCAGTCCTCGTTGTCATGTGGGGCAAGGAACTCGTCCTCACATAAGGCTGGAAATCGAGCCTTGCGGTTGTGTTGTGACACCAGACTTTCAACATAAAACTGAAGGCCGATGGGTTAGGCTGAGTTACTGATTAAATCTATTAAGTTGATTCCTGTTACAAGATCCTTCATGTCACTCCACTAATTTATCTCGGCGTATGAGAGTCATACTCACGAACAAGTGCTGGCTAGTGGAATAACTTCCCATCAAAGGGTGGTTGTTTTATACGGCATATATATAGCCTACCAAGAACCGAAGTTCGATTTTTCACCTCGTTTTTTTCATGATGTTTGCCGATCAAAGGTGATTTCTTGAAAGTCTCAAGAACCCGGCCCAAAACGTTAATAGTCGGTTACCTTAAGGAAATTTTAGTCGACTTTACTAAGCTATAACTTTGCGATTTTAAAAGGTACGACTCCCAAACTTGGCTATTTTCCCAATTTTAAGGTGTCCTTTCCAGTAGTGTCGATAGATTCTCGTTACATGACAAAAAAAGAAAAAAAAATCATGAAGCCTATTATTCTCTCGTAAACTGAACAATAGATTTCGAATGGCGCTTAATTATTTGTTAATTTATTTTGTTTTTTCCCTAAGCTTTACTGACCTCTTTTCCAACCTGCAAAACGTAATCTACTTACGCATTCTTAGAAATAGTTGTAATTTTGTTGCTGGCTGCGAAATAGACCTTTTTACCGATACGGCGGCCATCTTGAATTCTATTGTTTTGACTGAGAAATTATGGGCTGCCGAGGGGGCAATCGCTGGAAAATTTATGGTATACACAGCTTTCAGGATAAATTTTTACTGCTTGTCTCTCATATTCCAAAACAAATATTACAAGCGTTACATCTTTCTGTCACAGTATTTGGCAGTGGTTTCTATGGTTAGCGAAAAATTATTGTTAAAAGTTATCACGCCACAGCATTCTTTATAATTATTTCTCATCTGCCTCCTGGGTATCCCATAATTTCATCAGAATTCAAGATGGCCGCCGTATCGGTAAAAAGGTCTATTGACCGCTTGCGCATTTATGAATTTTATTTCCGGTGGACACGAGAATATTATTACTTGACGCACACAATATGTTAACTCTGGGAAAGACTGGGGAAGAGGAGAGTAATTCAACATGGCGGACGCAAAACCGTGGTTTTACACTATAAGAAAGCACAGAAAGAAGTCCATTGCTGCTGCATTATTTGCAGGGTGGCTGATGAGTTATGGAACTAATAAGTATAGGTAGGATTTCCTGTGCTAACCCCCTAAGATTTATACAGTGCTTATGAAGTACTGAACTTATTTGCTTATGTTTCGAACGTCATCATTAATATAAAAGTTAAGTGTAAGTTTGTTTGCACTTTTCATTGGTAGAGAGTACATGGTTAGAAGAGAATTATGCCATGAAGCGAAGGTATGGGTATGATATTGATGTTTGTTTGTTTGTTTTGTTTTTTGTAATAAACGTCGTCATTCCCACCGTGGCCCATATAGGACATCTAACATATTTTTTTCGATTGAAATTTTCATCTCAAATGTTTGTTACAAAATCTGAGTTGTTAATCTGTTCAAATAAAAAACGGATTTTTACAGCAAAAATCCAAGTTGTTTAATCTCCAAAAGACACAACTCGGATTTCTAACGCAAAAATCCGAGTTGTTAATTTTTCAGTTTAGTAACTCAGATTTTTAGCGCAAAAATCCGAGTTGTTAACTTTATAATTAAACAACTCAGATTTCTAACGCAAAAATCTGAGTTGTTTTATCTCAAAAATACACAACTCGAATTTTTAACGCAAAAATCCAAGTTGTTTAATGAGGGTCCAAAATAGGGTTTTGCAATCCCGCATCCTGCCACCCTTTTCGGCCTTATCCCACCATCCCACCACCCTTTTCGGCCTTATCCCGCCATCCCGTCATATCGACAGCCTCCATCCCGATCCCGCCATAAAACTCCGTAAGTATTCATCGTTATAGTAAATGAGAAAGTCAATTTTATACCCATTTTAACTAACTGAGACTGATCAGCTCAATGGCAATTCAGATAGTACGTATTCAGAGAATTACTTATGTGAGCTTCGGTTCATGTAGGGCCACTTTAGGTATACAGAAATTAAAAAACAAATCGACTGTTAAACCGTACTGGACGACCAAATCGGCTAGAAAGTTGACATCTCGAGTAACTTGCTGGTTTCCCAAACCACTTTCCTCTCCTACAAAACCATCGCATCACCTTCTTCCTTTTCTGCCTCCGATGAGCCCGAGGCTACTGGCGGTGTCACCATCATGCCCAGAAACGACCTCGACCCGACCTCTATAAGCTATGAAGTAAACTAGTCAAACCGTGGAGATAATTCTAAATGAAATATATATTGATGAAATAGCGTGCTCTTTGTCCTATCTCCTATCTGTTGTTTTATCGTGACATGCGTTTAATATTGCCGATCTTTAAGCGATGGTCTAACAGGCAGACAGTAATTATTTGGTCTATTTGATGCATGCTGTCTTGTTTTCACTAAGACAAACCAACAAGATTCTGTTCACGCAGTACAATAAATACCCTACTTTCAACTTCAAACAACTGAAAGATTTTAAGAGTTAAAGGAACCTTTAAAAAAGTCAAAAAATGCAAGCTGTTTTAAGAGTCTACAAACTCACTTCACATTGTAAAACAAGGTATCAGTCAGATCATTATCTGCGCGCCTTGGACGAACACTGATGTACATGCAAATTGATCCAAATTGGGGTCAAATTGGGTCCCATCACCAACCAATCGCACTCCGCGTAATGACAGATGCATCATAAAGTATTTATTTTAGTGTAAACAGATCGCCACTGAGCACCGTGTACCAAAATAAAACTTCCTTTATCAACAGAGATCTTGCTGAAAGAGGTTTTATGGCCGTTTTTGAAGGTCTTTTTTCACGTGTTCCATCCCGCATCCCGCCATTAATTTTTTAAACATCCCACATCCCGCCTGCGAAAATACAAGCATCCCAGTCTCACCAGGGAAGTTTCATCCCATATCCCACCCCTAAAATTTTTCGTATTCCGCATCCCGCCAAACCTATTTTTGACCCTCTTTAATCTCTAAAAATACACAACTCTGATTTCTAGCATAAAAATCCGAGTTCTTAATTTCTCAATTAAACAACTCGGATTTCTAACTCAAAAATTTGAGTTGTCAATTTTTCAGTTGAACACCTCAGATTTAAAATCAGTTAAAAATCAGTGTTGTTTAATCTCCAAAATACACAACTTGGATTTCTAACGCAAAAATCCGAGTTGGTTAATTGAGAAATTAAGAACTCGGATTTTTACGCTAGAAATCCAAGTTGTGTATTTTTAGAGATTAAACAACTTGGATTTTTGCGTTAGAAATCCGAGTTGTTTAATTGAGAAATTAAGAACTCAGATTTTTACGCTAGAAATCCGAGTTGTGTATTTTTGAGATAAAACAACTCGGATTTTTGCGGTTTTGTTAGAAATCCGAGTTGTGTATTTTGGAGATAAAACAACTCAGATTTTTGCGTTAGAAATCCGAGTTGTTTAATTATAAAGTTAACAACTCGGATTTTTGCGCTAAAAATCTGAGTTACTTAATTGAAAAATTAATAACTTGGATTTTTGCGTTAGAAATCCGAGTTGTGTCTTTTGGAGATAAAACAACTCGGATTTTTGCTGTAAAAATCTGTCGTTTATTTGAACAGATTAACAACTCAGATTTTGTAACAAACATTTGAGATGAAAATTTCAATTGAAAAAAAATGTATTTTAGATGTCCTATTTGGGCCACGGTACATTCCAAATGATTCCTTACCATGGTGAACTGAACAGAGCTTGCTAATCGGTCAGTATAAAATGCAGGCTGCAGACTGCAGATTGCAGACTGCAGATTGGGTATAAAATGCAGAATAGGTATGAAATGCAGATTGCAGACTGCATTATGAAATGCAGACTGACACCAAAACCATTTCTGTCAAATACATGATGAATTTTCCATATTTTAAGCCTACGCTAGTGTCATGCACTCGCCTTTCCAAGTATTACCCTGGATGTCAGAGGTTATTTTCTTTACATTTGGAGGAGGGAAATAATTATTATTCAGCAAAGCTGCAGCCTCTTTTCACTCTTAAACAGAATGAGAAGCCTAGTCACTTGCATTGTCAATGTCAGCAACCCCGTAACATGATATATTGCTCAGACTTCACACAGATTATAATAATAATAATAATAATAATAATAATAATAATGATAAAAACAACGTTAAGTCTAAAATCGTTCTATCTGAATGTGAGTGCTCTACTAATTGGTGAGACTGTAAATCAAGTAAACTCTAAATTAAATCAAATGTTGGTTTTTGAGAAGAGGGGAAAACTGGAGTACCCGGGGAAAAACCTCTTGGAGCAGAGTAGAGAACCAACAAACTCAGCCCACTTATGACACTGAGTCCGGTAATCGAACCTGGGACACACTGGGTCGGCGAGCGCTCTCACCACTGTGTCATTTGTAGCATGTGAACAATTTCTTGTATAGATGAATGTGAATAATATATGAAATCATATATCTGAATTTCTTACAGTAGCTTAACTCAAAAAACAAAATGTGTAAATGACTTGAATGCATCCATGAAACTCAGAATGCCAATTACAGGTATCTGAAAGAGAACCCCATTGTACTTCCAAAGAGAGTTACAATGTATAACCCTTCAAATAAAACATGTTGCATGCTGTAAATAAAACATTTAAGCCACAGAATACATGAAGCTAATATGTTTCTTCTCCAGTATTTTTGATTTGCCATTGAAAAACGGCTGCGTCAAAAAAATGAAAGCTAGCAAATCAAACCAAAGAACACCAACTGTTTTGGCTGACCTTAAAAAGGCGATTGCATGATGTTACCGTGAGTTACAAATCAACAATTTATCATGTTTTTCACACCGATTTTTTTGGTGTCAGTTTGCATTTTATACCGAGTCTGCAGTCTGCAATCTGCAGTCTGCATTTTATACTGACTGGATTGCTAAATACTCAATGAGGATGAATAGTCCTGACAGTTTTGCTTGAAATTATATATTGTGTTCAGGGCAGGGAGGTAAAAACCATACTTTACCAGTGGCACATCCCTGTGTAGGCCATATATAGGAGACCCTCATCCCCTCACTCCCACCCTTCCACCCTGGAGCAGTGGGGGTGGGGGGATGGTTGTCACTCATCAGGCTTTTAGCAGATTTAGAACTGTGGCACTGGCTGCTAAAAGCATGTTGAAGTTGCTTGTTACTAACTTTATAGGAGACAGGGAAGCAGTGAAATGACGCAAACACTGACCTTCTATCAAATGGTAGGGGCTCCTGACTGGGCACCATGTGTGGGTGTTGTTCTCATCCTTGTTTAAAGAGGTTTGGGCACTCGGGTCTAAACCCTCCTCAAGAGCCAACATAATTTTCCACATTCCATTTGATTTGATCTAGAAAGTTTTCCTTATCAGGACATGGTGTCAAATACTTCAGACACTGATCAGCAAGCTTTGTTATTTATTTAATCTGTTTGACAGGCTTTTGGAGATAAAACAATGCCATCTTTGAAAAAGCCCAGGAGATTGACACTGTTTTTCAACCCAGCTGCTGGAAGGTACAAATTTGCCTTTACTTCTAATCACATTTGACAAAATCTCTTATAAAAATTCTACAAAGCTATTGACCATGCCAAAATATAATTTTGGTACTTAGATGCAAATATTTCTGGATTCACATTTCTTGCTAAATGACCAATGGCATTAGTAATTGAATGCCATTCTGTTGGAAATTGTACCATCTGAAGAATTGTGTTATTCATTGGTTTTTTTGTGTTTTATTTTTTCGTTTTTAGTGGAAGTGCTGATACTCTATTAAAGAAGAATGCTGAACCCATACTTCATATAGCAGGGTTAGATATTACCATTGTTAAGGTAGGAAATAGTTATGGTAGTTATGCTATTCAGAACTAATTAAAAGTAAATTCCATCTCAACATCATAGTATTCATGAAACCTGCTTATACAGATTGAAGGTGCTGTTCATTATGTAAGTGTGATTCAACAAATATAAACTAACATGACTCACTCTCCTTGAAACTGTTTTTCTAAAACCTTGCCTCAGTATTATTGTTACCATTGTTTTCAGACAGATAAGAAACAAAATAAATGAAGGGGTCGGAGCAAACCATTCTATGTTGAATTTTGGTCTGTTTTTTTTCCTCCAAATGAGCTGAATTTTTGCATGTGCTCTCTGATTTAATAGAAAACTACAGCCCTGCACTTTTTTGCACTGGTTTGTGCTTTGTTTTCGAGTAAAAATGGATGGAGAAATCTCAATGGTGCCTTTTGAGATCTTGTGTTCAATGAGAAACAAAAGGAACCTTTTTTTTAATAATATTTAATATCATTAAATAAAATAGCTACAACTGTTTACATTGTAAATAAGTACATGCTTAGACAGACTGAAGACACAATATCAGCGTGATTCAACAAAATTAGAATGAATTTCATGACAGTATCAGTAATCTGTGTTTAACCCTTAAACTCCCAGAACTGATTAGTGCATAACGTCTCCTTATAATATTGGTACCTTGACCAGCAGACAGGTAATGAGAATAGGCAAATTTATCAGCCAGAGGATGTTATCTTGATGTAACCCCAAATTCTCTTAACTAATGTACTTGTTTGTATATAGCTGCTAGAGAGGAGAATTAATAATCAGATCTTGGCCATTGACGGGTTAAACTTTATAAAGCCTTGCGTAGAATTTGTATTAATGTTGTTGTTATTTTCAGACAGACTATGAGGGACAAATTAAAATGCTGACACAGTACATTGATCCAAAAACAGATGGAATTATTGTAGCAGGAGGAGATGGCACTTTACTCGAGGTTAACAGACAAACTGCTTTAATTTGTTGATCTTTTAGTTTCTTGAGCCTTAAGAAATTGAAGGGTAGTAAAGTTTTGCATTGAAAATCTTTAGTTGAACTAATTCATGCTTGTATTACACGTCTTGAATAAGTTAACATGAATTGTCTTCATTCAAGTTATTCTCTGATGTGTGGTTTTAGGTTGTTACTGGATTGCTACGACGCAGTGACCAGGTATGCTGTAACACTGTTTTATGAAATATAGAATGATGAACATCACTCAATGGAGTCTCACCTTGTTATTATAATCATGCAATTACAGTTAAACTACATAGTGTGTGTCATTTAAGAAGTGAGATTAACTTTCACCAATCTAAGTGTCAACATATAAGGGTATAAACAACACTTTTTTGAGGATAAGATGGTATGGACCAGTTATGAGAAAACAGTAATTTACTGAGCCTTGGTTGTAGTAAATGGCTGCAAATTGGTGAGCAAACTCCATTCCAAGTTTGAGATAGTTTGTAGAAAGTGACAAAAACATAGAAAACAAATCATGCATTTTAAGATTACTACCACGGTTCAAAGTAAAGAAGTATCCCTATTGTTGTTTTAATTGTTGTGTTTGTTGTTGTTACTTTTAGGAAGAAATTAGCAAGATCCCAATTGGAGTGATTCCTCTTGGCAAACACAATTCCTTCTGTAACAGAATTTTTTCAAACAAGAATGTAGCAGAGGCAAGGTCAGTACAAGAATGGTTCTGCAGGACAATATTTTGGCCCAAAATGGCTGTGGTATAACCTATCCATGTTCATATAATAATAATAATAACTTTTTTTAGTCAGGGTAGCACGTAGTAATAGCCATGGGCTAAGAAACTTGTGCCCGTGAAATCTATTACAAATCAAATCAGATCAAATCAAATACTGGTTTTTGATGAGAGGGGAAAACCGGAGTATATGTACCTTGGAGCAGAGTACAGAACCAATAAGCTCAGCCCACATATGATACAGAGTCTGGGAATCAAACCCAGACACATTGGTGGAAGGCGAGCGCTCTCACCACTGCGCCAACCCTGCTCCCCAACTTGTTGACTGGGTAACTGTCAAGTGAATGAGTGCACTTAAGTATATAATTAGATTTATTTTAAACCTGTTTCTAGGACAATCGGGAATGCAGCATTGGCCATTGTCAAAGGATATATAAGGCCAGTGGATGTAATGGAAATCAAGGTACACTTCAGTATTTTTCTTATTCCTTTATTTCAGTCTAATTCTTTTCAGAAACTAAATAACTGTAAAGCTCTATTAGGAAAGATTTAATAAATGTCTACAACAGGTATAAAAAAATTGTTCATCTCCAGAACAGGTACCACTTTGATTGCAAATTGTCTTATAAAACAGGATCAAAGTCACCCTCACACCCACTCAGGGGGTGGGTGTGGGGGATACCTTCATTGACAGCTAACATGCTTTGGTTAGAATTCATTGATTTCTTGTTCATTTTGCTCTATTTTCACAATATTGTTTGTTACAGGGTGACGAAGGTCGCTCGACTTTTGCTCTCTCCAGGCTTCACTGGGGTGCATTTAGAGATGCTAATGAAAAGGAAGATAAGTATGTCAGTAGGTCCTAGGTGAACAGGTAGTGGTTTGTAAAGAGTGTTTGTTGATACTTTTGCAATCGTTTTGTGAGGATTGTCTTCCCAAACATTGCAACACAAGTTGTGCAAACAATGCCTGAAGTAGCATACCCCACCACAATATTTTGTAGTCTTAAAATAATGGATTGTTGTTGGTACATTTTGTGGTGGTTGTATAGCAACACACACACACACAAATGAAGACTTTTCCACTCTCCAGTATATTTCAAATTGCACATCCCTTTTAGTCCTTAATAGGGTGGCGTTACCTATTAAACAGGGGCACCTAACGACAAGTTGCTGTAGATATCTGTTTGGTGGATAATACTTTGCTTTAGGTTTTCAGCATCAATCAAAGGGTGCACTCGGATTTTTGTAACTGAAATGTGGCCTAAAAGATTCATAATGGGAAACAATAGCTCCTGATGTTTTGAGGGGTCATATTTGCTGCTTTTGGTAGTTAAAATTATCAGCTGGCATTTTCAGGAAGAAAGTAGTTCCCTAGAAAGCTGGTGGAAAGGTCACTTGAGCTAGCAATTTCTCAAAGGAAGATTTTGTTCCCTAAAATTTTCAGGCAAATAAAAGTTCAGCAACAGATAAAATTAGTCTAGGTAAAGGAAACATCACTTTAAACAGCTTTTAGTTGATTTGGTGCATTGGGTGCCCTTGATTGAATAGTCATGCTATGTCAATGTTAAGCAAATTTAAAATTGGCAAGTGATTAATAATTAATTTTTATTGTTTCCTCTCTAAACAGATTTTGGATGGTGGGGCCCCTAAGAAGAAAGTTGTCATATCTTGTTGCAGTTGTCAAGGTTTGTGGGATGTTTTGATTGATTTGATGTCTTTTTACACGGTAAACATTAACTGTCCCTTAAATCTGTTTTAGGACTGGCCCCCACTTCTCAATACTACTCTTACATATCCAGTAAATCAGCCAGCACAAGACACTTCAAATAACGTCAATACTAGATCACAAGGCAGGGAAAGCCCACTTGTTTTAGCAGCAGTCAACTGCCAGAGTACCACTGAATCACAACACAGGGATCCTTACACAGAGGGGAGTACTGTCCATGATGGATGGATCAACAGCTCAGTGCAAACATTTGGCTTGACTGTGGAACCTCTTAATAAAGCAAGCTTACAGGTATATAGATTCGCCCATGCAATTCAATTCCATTTATACATTCAATCAATACAGCTGGAATAGACTATTTGTAATAAATTATTTGAACAAAGCTTACAGCAGCAGTCCTGGCTGAGCTTAAGTCTATTAAGCTTTGCAACAATGTTCGTAGGATTGGGAGCCTCCCAAACATGAATAGGTAGATTTTTCCAGAGTGGACATGTGGAAAATGATCTGTGCTTAAAGCTGGAGGTGGGTACTAACCTATGGTACCTCTTTACCTGTGTTCATTTTTCAGATTGACAGATTTCTGGAGGTAAAACTTTGGCCTTCAGATCTCACAAAGACAGAGTTTATTGAAACTGGGTCAGTGTGATTGGGATTTGTATCCAAAGTGAAAAAACATGTTATTTTTAAAGTCAACATTCATCAACATTAAATTTCACTCCAACAGATGGAAAATGGAAAAGATGGAAAAAGAAGGCAAACATAACCTGGTGGACAGCACAAGTAATGATAAGAACTTTATTACACAGATTATTGATGATTATTATCAGGGCTGTCACTAATTTTTGAAGTAGATGGGGATATTCAAAAAATAGCTGGGGATTTGAGTTGCTGTAGTAAAGTCGACATGCTAGTTTTATATCAAGTAGCCAGGGATATACCTCAAAATACTAGGTGAAAACCTCCAGTCCCTTAATGACATCCCTGATTATCAACTGTTACTATGTTATTGCTACTGACTATTATTATTTACTATCACTATTATAATAGTATATATAACAAAATTCTTGATTCTTATTGGTTCTGTGTAGGCCTATTTGTCGCTTAATTAGTGCGCAATCACACGGGTGTCCAATTACAGGTATCCAATTTCAACTTTTGTAATTGGATACCTGTAATTGGACACCTATGCCATTTACATGTCAATTATGTGCTCTTTAATGGCTTCCTTCATAATGTTTTCCTACTATTTGTAAGACTGTTGGAACATACCACTGACTTTTTCACTCAAAGGAGGTTCTCAAAATCTTCTTAATCTCGAAATCTGTTATCGATACGATTAATTAGTAATTAGACCTCGTGTCATTCAATTGAGAGAGTAATCATGCTCGTAATTTCAAATCAGACTCGCACTACATACTTGTCTGATTTTGAAATTACTCGCCCGATTACCCCCTGAATTGTGCTCCACTTGGTCCGATTACTATTACTTACTATTAATCATTGGTTATTGATTATTGTGGTTATAACAAACATTCTTGTTTCCTTTGTGTGACCGTCCCAACAGGGTCACGTAATGAGATTTAACACAAAGTGATTCTTTGTCCACAACTTTAAATTGTCACCTAAGTTACACACAACCTCCAAAATACATGTACCCGTACATAGTAACTAGAATTTGACAAAAATTTGAAATTTGCTTTACCTAGGGCACAGATGTTTAATAGTCGAACAACTAGGGCTGGACCCCCAAGATCAAAAGGTAATCATCATTTTCATACACTAGTGCTTGCTTTTCATTTTTAGGAAGTAATGATGTATGCTTTAGTGTAGAGACTCGGGGACATTTGTTTGTGGATTGATTGTAAGTTCAATTTATGCTTTGGATCCTGTGGTGGTCTAGCATTTCATCCAGGGGGAAGTACCGGTAGCTGTACTCCGAGTTGTTTCATGCTGGATACCCAGGGATGGCCCATTTAGAGGGAGGGGGATAATTAACTTCTGGTCATGCAGCTGACTAGCCTTCCATCCAAGTGGGAGTAGTAATACTCCTAGTTATTTGATGCTGGGTATCCTGTGTTGGGTTAGCATCTTATCAAGGGAAGTAGCAATATCTCTAGATTCTTTATGCTGGGTATCTTGTGATGGATGGTGGAAGTCAGTGTGTACAGGGCATTTGATGATGGACTCGTCATGATACAGAGGCTAGGTTTTGCTCTGGACGTTCATTTTCAAAATCGATCACAAATGACATAGAAGATTATGAATTACGATAATTAAGGAGTTTTCATGGTTGGCTTTCACTGGTCTGGTAATACATTCATGAAACAGGCCAAACCTTGTTCTCATTAACACTATTTGTGGCTTGCAGGTTTCATGGTTCTCAATTGATGGCGAGCCATTTGAAGCAAAAGCAATAACCATAACTCTGCTACCCAAGAAACTTAACTTTTTCTTTAGTCCAGATGAGATTCAAAATAGCTGATCCATTGGAGTTTGTTGTGGATGCAAGAGTTAAGAAATTTAAAAAAAAAAAAAAAACAGAAGGATCAACGACAACAACAGCATGAGCGTACCCGCAATCTTGACGAAACCAGACTGGCGAAAGATGATTGCCTGTTCTCTTAAGGTCGGCACACACGAGGGGAATTTTTGCAGGGAATTTTTGCTGGGAATATTCCCACGTACAGTTCACACGATGGGGACAAACCTTTTTAGGCGAATGTTCCCAGGGTACAAATTTTGGTCCCCGTGAAAAGATTTGTTAGTTTGACACGAAGGGACTTGGCCTCCGCGATCGTTCCCTGTGCAGCGGCCTGTTTAACAGGGATGTTGATGAAGCTCAAAGACAAAGTCAGGCGGACTAACACGTCTCAAGACATTATGACATTTCCAGTGTAACACTAAATAGTTCCGTTTATCTGATTGGTGGTGGGAACTCATGAAACCTCTTCAACTGACGTTTTTGCTTCAGTTTTAACGAAATAAAAAACTTGCGTTTTGTAAGTAGTAATATGAGTGATGTATATGAAATGAATCATATATGAACTGCGGAAATGAAATCAAATGAAGAGATATAATAATAGCACATAGAGCAGTTTTGATTTGAGCGTCAAATGGTAATTGCGTTTGCTTTGGTTTTGCATTTTTTGCTTCTTTTGAGAATGTGCAATTAAAAAAAGAAAAAAGAATTGGTTCGGTCTTTGATTGACAAGAAAAAGTTGCGTTAATTTTTTTAAAAAGAGGAGCAAACCCAACAGCATTCGCGACTTGCACACGCGTATTTTCCCGCGCTTGGCGCCGATTGCACGTAGTTGCTTTGGATTCTGATTGGCTCGTCGCACTATTTCGCTCCATTGTGATTGGCTGAAGTAATTGCTTTGGTTTTGGATTCAAGACACTCGATTGAAAATGTAGATAGCTTGAAAATGTGGCATTGTCATTGTAGCTCGTATGCTTAAACATCGATTTGTTGAAAGCGATTTTAGTTCATTCGTACTCAAATTAAAAGATATTTGATATTGAAGCATTATACTCCTTGGTTGGTTTACTGGTAATTTCGACAGAAAGGTTTTCGCCAAGAAACACATTAATTTATAGGAATAAAACAGCATCAAATTTGAACGTTTGTGTTTACGTATGTGCATACAACAGCACTCTGAATATAACCTCCCGCCAAATATAGACCTTCTGCACTCCCCCATCCGCTCCCCCCCCCCCCCACTTAATCATCAGAGGAAGTCAAAGGGACGTAGACGGTTCCAACGTGGAAAACTCTATAAATGACAAACTCAATGAACGAAAGCCACCGCTCCGCACGGACGTTATGCGTTCTGCCATCCTCCGCAAAATAGTGTTAAATGGTCAAGTTTTTTCTATGGAGACAACAAGCTCTTCACAATGATTTTTTTGTTTGTTTGTACGTAACTAGCTTTAATACCGTTCCTATTAGTTAAGTTGCTGGATAGTTTGTCCACATTGTACATTTTGAACGAGGTGAAATGATAGCGAAGTGATTTCAATTACTTGAATTTGTATTTTCAAATGAAATTTCCATCATAGTCATATCCGTTGCTGTTATTGTGGCTTCTAAGAGTACTGACTGTGAGCTGTTGTAAGCTGTAAGCTTACTTTTTCGAGTTGTTTTGTTTGTGTATGTGTTTTTTGGTTAAGCCAAAAATGAGTGCTCATCAAAATCGATCGAACCGATAACTTAAAAACGAATTGAAGGCATTACGGGGTATGTATATACCCTTTGTACATAAAGGCCCTGGCAAACGTTAACGAGGACAAATTGTTGCGGACACATTGTTGCTCATGATTGTTTCCATGCTGCGCAAACTGGGAAACATTTGTTGCGGACGCAAAATGTTTCTGAACAAAATCAGAAACACTTTTTGTGTCCCGGGGCTCGTCGAAACTCCCGAAAAGCCATTTGTAAAATTGCGATCCGCTTATTCTAAAAAGTTGGTATTTTAATATGATTTTAAGATGCAAAAGGGCAAATTTGTTGCAAAATTTTGCGGTTTAGATGAATAAGGAAACATTTCGCAGGTTCAATTTACACAGAAAAAACTAGAATGTACTGGAACTAAAATGATTTTGATACCTCTCAAATACAGTCGAACCTTCCCTAACAGCCACCCCTCTATAACGACCATTTGTGCCCCGGTGGACGGTCCATACATTCACTCTTATGTTAGAGAACTTAAGCAAAGACGTTTTTGAGACGCAGACGGTGACCGGAAGGAGAACACAACTGCTTTTGGTGTGCTCTGAACTCTACCAATCAGTTGGCAAGCCCTTGTTTAAGTATTTCAAACTCAACACCACTTTAAAAAGATCTGTAGCCAGCGCCAGGAAAAAGAAATGCCAACTTCCGGCTGCCGTTCGCGTCTCAAAAACGTCTCTGCACTGGACAACGACAAAAGCGCGTCCCAACTGCTAATTAGCCTCTACACAACGGCCAGCTAAACAACGACAGTTTATACAAAACCCTCCATTTTTATTGTAAAAGGTCATGTTGAGAGGAGCGAAGTCAGAATTGAGCTACTTAAGGTACCTAATGTAAGCGACAAAGACGTCACTGTTGCGGAAGATACAGCTGATGCATGTTCTTACTTTCACCTTGTTTAGTTTTGTCGACAGTTTTCTTCGGAACATTAATTTTTGGTTCCTGTTTCATTGATATGTATTTTGATTATGTTACGTATTTACATGCTGCAATAAGCATCATTTAAAAAAATTGTTCCCCCCCCCAACCAACAGGTGTCATGTTACACCTCTACCTCTCGACAACGGCCGACACAACGGCCTCTTTCCTCTGTCCCAAAGCTGGCCGTTAATTTAAACTTAGTATCGAATAGGTTTGTATGTGCGCATTTGGAAAATTTGACCAGATGTTTGCAAAATTTCTTTTAGCGTAAATTTTTCGATACGTTTGCGCATTTGCATCCACATCCATCTAATCTTTATTGAGTCAGTAGAATTCTCACGTTAAATCACACCAGCTGTTGCACTACTGCGCTTATAATTTGTTTTAATATCTGCTCACTTAATCTTTCTATACACCTATGGCTCTACAAACTAGGAGCTACTATAGAATACAGTGCGGCAAGATTTCCACACAGCCCTATACATTAATTATACACGCATTCTGTGACTCAAGCTCTATTCATTTCCGCAACAGGGTTAGTATGACACCTGGAAATTTTGCAGATTTGTGCCGTTTAAAGGGAATCGAGCCATTTTCTGGTCATTTTGTAGCCAAAAAGGACTCACTCTGTCCAAAATGTTGTTTTTAAGTCGAGAGAAAGCCCAGCTTTAGTTTCTAGAGTCAAATTCCAGCCTTTGAAGATCGGGCATGCGCAAAAGGCAAAATTTTGACTAAAAACTTCCACTGCTCCTCCGACTTTTACTTTTCGCTTTCTCCCTTCCGCGCTTCTTTTGCTTTTCCTTTCCCATTTTTTCGTTTTGTTGGGCATTCACTGTACTTCCTTTCAGGGGGAAAAGTTTTTGTGAGAAGCCAGAGAAACAATAAATTATTTTGAAGGAAGTACAAGTGGGTAGTGGGACAAGATTTTCAGTGGAATTTTCTGGTGAAATTTACATGTTTTTTTTGGCATTTTCTCTGGCCTGTTTCACTGAATGGGGCTCATTTGGGTACGGCTTGAAAGATCTCGTCCTCGTTCACAAGTTGGTTGTCAAAGTTGTCTAGTACCGTCGACAACGATGACGTCACAAGTGGTACAAAGGAATTGGTTCCACATGAGCGCCTATGGGGCTGTGTGGAAATCTTTCCTTCAGGGTTACTTTGGTCAAGGAGGATACTCCTCGGAATACTTGGAAAACCAACGCTCAATGTTTTAGTTTTAAATAACCCTGCTGTGGGGGAATCGAACCTGTTAGGTATCATTACTGTCAAGATAGCCCCCCGCGGAGTCGTGCAGGAAATCCTTACGTGAGGTACTTGTAGTAATAATGTGGTGTTAAACAAAATGCGTCCAAGCGTGACCGATCTAAAGGTTTTTTTTCCAAAGCTAAGTAAATAGAAAGTAAACCTTTTACTTTGAGGAGTGAAACCATAATTTAAAAATGTAATTTTTTCGAGTTTGGTAGATCATCACACAAACTTTGGTGGGCTGAATGTTGACGACCTTCAGATAAGACATAGTTCAGACGTTCGGAATTTGATAAATCGAATGGAGTCTGGACAAAATGCATGGGACATAATTTAACTACGTTAAAGTATCAACAAGAACACCGTTTGGCAAGATTTCCACACAGCCCGACACATTAATTATACATACTTTTTATGACCCAAACTCTACTATTTTTGGAACAGGGTTAGTGTGACAGTGATTCATGTATGATTAATGTATACCTATGGGGTTGTGTGGAAATCTTTCCTCGCCGTTTTTCGAAAGCCAACCACGTGCCTGGACTGTGCGGAAATCTTTCCAATGTACGTGCCATGCACCGTTTAGAATGACATGATTTGGAATGCTTGCACTGATTACACAAATAGTAATATAGTTGAAATAATGTGGTTTTTTGCCCTTTATTTTCAGTCTTTCCTCGACCAACTGAGATCAGAATTTCAACTCAAATGAGCATGAAGCCCCAGCGTCACTGTGCACTGAGCTGTCTTTCCAGAACTCACGTTCGGGTAGCTTCAGATCCCCAGCGCGTTAACGGTCTGTCCAGTACCACAACTCGTCCAATGGTCACCCTTGTACTACGGCTCGCCCACGCTAGCATGAGTACAGACCACCTTGGTTTTCAGCTTCTCAACCAATCAAGACAAAGAAAACATCTTCAGTGTTATGGTCAGTCTTTTCCTTGTGGGTTGGGCTCGGGTGGTTAAATATATAAGAGCACTGGATGAACCTTGCAAAGCATACTATACACACACCTTCGGCCAGAAGTCCAAGGACTTCTTATTCGGCTTAATTTAATTGTAGTTAGCTTAGCTAGCGGGTCCCATTGGCTGGTTGGTTCCTCCCCTTAGGCTCCTTAATTAATGGGTTCCTTTGCAGGTTATTCGGCTCGATTCGATAGGCTTCATTTTTTTTCTTCGATTACTTTTTCAATCGGTGCATTTTTCAAGTTCCTCGGCTTTAACTTCGATTTTTTTCCGGAAACACTTCGTCGTCGTGGACGTCGTATTTGTCGTTTTTGTCGTCGACGGGTCACCCGCTTAGTTTAGTTGCGCGAAATTCAATTACTGCGGATCTATAACACTTCACTTGACAGTCGAGAGCTGTATAAGTGAAGCTTTTTATCGTAAGGTTCAACCAGACATTAATTTTAAGACAACGTTTGGAAACTAGAGACTCAAGGCCATTCAACTGTGGTGGGGAGACCTGATTTGGCCACTCCTTACAAGTTTAGTGGTTTCTCTAGTTACAGGGAGATAATTAGCCAGGCTCGCAATTTTGGACGGCTATTGCTCTCTAAAGGAATAAGGATTTAAGGATTTTGCGCAGTATCTTGCTCCAAAGCTAACAGAGTCTAGAAGGGGAGGTTTCGGATAGAGCGGTAGCCTACCTCCAAATTTGTGTGCGTACATTAGTTTGTCAGGAAATTCATTACATGCTAATCTTATTCAGACCAGACCCCAAATGGTTTGTAGCTCTGGAACCACCCCTCGTACCCTCACCCCTCCCCCGGTCTGGATAGGGTTAATAGTTAGCAGGGTATCGTGGGGACACCGCACACACCACAGCGTAGAACGTTTAGAACTTAAATTTTAAGCGTAAACTACGCAGAATCGTCGCACCTCCTGTAGCAGGAGCATAGTCAGTCACACAGACAGCAAAGATAGAACAGGAGTGACAGTAAAATGAAGTGACAGGTAATTAGAAGGGTTTTCTTGCTATGGCAGCGTGGACACTGAGACGAATACGCGAACACGCTGGGGCGCGTACCGTAGGTCTGTCTCTTTGTTGATATTGCCTTGTGGGAGGAATCTTCTTTGCAACTGAGACAGCCCTGCATTGCACCTCGCAGGTGAGAAAGCTAAGATAGTCTGCAAATTATCCTCATCGACGATGGAGACAAATCTTCGTTGGTCCTCCAATGGTCCTTCACTGGCACAACATTGGCCCCGTATTGGTGCCGGCCGGTCGAAGAAAGAACAACAAAGATGGCTTCTTGTGGTAGGTACTTAGTACTAGTGAAGTCAGTAAAGGTAGACGAGGTACCTGCCATAGTGGCGATGGAGGACGACGACAAACCAAAAAGGATCCCGACTCCAAGAAGGTAAAAAATAAAGCAGACCGTTTGCACGGTGAGAGTATTTGACTACCAAGTTCTTGCAGGGACAACTAGGATTGAATGATTACCAGCGGCAGGCTGTTAGAGGAAAAGGCTCGAATGTAGACTTCACTGTATATTTTAGTACCGGTAGCCAGACCACTCTCTTGTGCAAATGGTTTGAGTATTGAGATCTAGGAAGAAGAGTAGACATCACAGATAGCATGTAACATTAGTGATAATTATGGCGGTTTAACTTTCGCTGATGGATGAGCTCCAAGATTGGTCCAAGGGAAAGTAATTCGATTTAAAGCATCAGTGCGGTTGCATCGAAGGGTTGAAATTTACTTGCTGCTTCGTTGAAGCTTTCATCCAGCAGCGTTGGTTATAAATTCCGTCAAACAATACAAGTACATTTCGCGATTGCTTAATTTCGATGCAACCACTGCAATTTACCTTGAACGCGGGGTTTTTGGGGGTTGTAAAGTGCCCTTGATGAAGAAATTCTTCGAGTGAGGCACATTTTTGCAGTCGGTTGTACTCGAATGAAGACGTCGCAAAAACGTGTTAATGACCGGCCGGTACCTATCTCAGGTAAGGTTTGAATTGATCATCCGCCTTCGCTTCGACTGCACATGGAGGTCCAGACCGTCGTGAAGGATCTGTAGAGTGGAGATCGACCCCAGAGATGATATGCCAGGACACACCCTGGCATAAGGTACGTGGGTTGACTACGCGATACAGCCTCGAAGCTGTATCGCGCTGGAAGATACCACCAGTTCTTGATCCTGGCCTAAATCAGTCGAACTTGTGATCAAGTTGCAAGTACTTCCGAAACGTGTCGTTGTAGGAAAAGCCAGGATTTCGAAAAGGTGCTATCCTCTATACAAGTTTAGTTCAGATTTCGATTCGAAACTTCGGAACTGTTCGGTCTCATTCGGCTTTCGCATCAGATTTCGTGATTTTTCCGTTCGGCTTTTGAATACGTGCAAAGTTCGGTCACCGTTCAGGCTTGGTATCGTCTCGATAGCAAGCTGTAATGAACTAATGCTTCGGCGCAGTCCGGGGACCCTGGGGTGTTCCAATTTATCGGAGTGTCACATTTTACCGACACAGGGACACCCCTCGGTTTTGTTGGACGCCAAATTTTTCCTATAGGAGCGCATCCCTACCCCTATACGTATAATTTAGGCATGTGGCTTAATTAACGTAATTTTAATTTTAAGTTGTAACTGATATAGAAAAATAAAACTTTTAAAAAAGCTGTGTCTTGTGTCTTGATTCTTAAACAATAAAACAAAAAAAACATAGTTAAACTATACTAACCAAACGTTTTATTGCAGGGACAGTACTAATCCAGTTCAATTTCAGGAAACTAATCACGATTTTCTTTCAGACCGACGTCTTTTTTCCGATAACATCGAACATTTTTCACAAGAATCGACGTTTTTTTCGACGACAGCTTCAGCAAAGAAACGACGATTTTCCTTCGAAAGAGTCATCTTTTCTGCAACGACAACTTCAAGATACAACACAAACGACGATTTTTTTCGCGCACTATGAGAAATACAAGAGGTGCAAGACGTCAAAGCTGTAAAATTTCGCTTCAACATTAAATGCTTGAATAAAGCTTTAGAAACAAACAGGAGAGTGGAAGTGTGTTTGATTTGTGTCATGTGTGGTTCATTAGGCAACTAACACTTCATTTTCAGGTTCATTCGAATTTTTTTGGTGACACAACCGTGAAGCGACTGTTCAAGTAATCTTCATTTTCGACGCTTCAGAAGATTTTTTTCATCAATCAAGCTACCGAAGACTTTTCGTTTTTTCGCCTTTATGTTTTTTTCTGGCCGGGAAATCAAGACGCACTTCATCCACTAGCAGCATCAGACGGATCAGCGAGGTCACGCCCGACTGGAAGGGGAATACAACAAAGGGACAAGAATCTAGGCATCCTCAGATGACACACCGACAGCTAAGTGGAAGAGATACCAGAGGGCCAAGCTGCTTAAAGCTGGATTTTTTCCAAATTGATCAGCCCTTCAGCTGCAGACTGATCCGATGCCAATGTCCAATAGTGGCCAAAGTTCTCCAGACATACATTCATATGCAGTACTGTTTAATCAAGGTAAGCCAAAATTTATTTATGCTTTTGTCTTTCAAAACTGTTACTCCATACGTTTTCAGGCCCCCCAGTGTTAACTGACTGCAGCTGATAAAATGGAGACCCAACTGCAAACCAGAGATGACGATGGAGCCCACAAAGTGTAAGTATCACATCAATAAAATTGTGTTTTCGAGACTAGAGCACTACATCTCGAGGTACCTTAAATACGTTATTGAGTTAAAGGATTCAATGAGATTCACACCCAGACGCTATATCGGTACATGCTCGATATTCTGTTATCGTTATAGTTTCGCCTTAAACTGTCTTCGTAAGAGTTTCAAACCAATGCCTTTAGAATCCCTGTACAGTGGTCAATTTACAAATCCTTGTTTCACTCTTAGTTTACGGGAGATCCAAGTCTCAGTTTCAAAACTCAAAACGTTTTCTTTCTTCTTTGGCAGCCCTGTAGAACACTAGAATGTTGTTCCGTGACATTCTTGTCAAATCAATGTTACGCCAGTACGCTGTTCATCCTGTGGTACGCCAGTATCCTGTTTCGTGGTTTTCCAGCCCGTCCTGTGGCACGTTAGTGTCTTGTTTCGAGACTTTCCAGTTCGTCCTGTGGTACGCCAGTGTCTTGAATTACAGCTTTCCAGTCTGTCCTGTAATGCGTCAGTATCCTGTTTCGTGGCTTTCCTGTCCGTCTTGTGGTACACCAGTTTCCCTTTTCGTGGTTTTCCAATCCGTCGTAATACGCCAGTATGCTGTTTCGCGACTTTTCCAGTCCGTCCTGTAGTACGCCAGCATCCTTTATCGTGGCTTTCCTGTATGTCCTGTGGTACGTCAGTATCCTGTTTCGTGGCTTTCCTGTATGTCCTGTGGTACGTCACTATCCTGTTTCGTGGCTTTCCAGTCCCTCCTGTGGTACGCCAGTATTCTGTTTCGTGGCTTCACTGCCCGGTCTGTGACACACCAGTATGCTGTTTCATAGACTTCTGTCCTTTTCGTGGCATGTAAGTATGCTGTTAAGTGGCATTCCTGTTCGTCTTGCTTGTGGTCCGACTTTGTGACCTTTCTTCACCTTTTTGGTGTTACAGTCACCCTCTACCAAAAAAGTGGACAGTGAAATTAAGAAGCCAGCGGTAACTTGAAAAGCAAACTAAACACATCTTTGTGGAACAAGATAAGTATTCCGCCTTTTATATTTATGCTGTGTTTTATCTCAGGGTTGACACCTAGAAAACTGACATGTTTGCTATATCAAGAGTATTTGGAGGCGCAGGACTCGGGAGCACTGTGTGATAATCCTTGCTAGTCGAGAAACGATTTTTAAAAGAGTACTGAAGCTCTTCCTGCCAGACACATGCTCGTAGCATTACTTATATGCTGCGAAGAGTTTGGGGCTGAGTTTGAGGTTGGGTTTGACCTAAGGTTTTTCTTTTTTGATGTAAATATGTCGACACGGAAATCTATAGAACAGGAAAAACAAAAGTTTAAAATCAAGGCAACAGCGAAGTCAACGATAAAACTTAAATCAGTGATTAGGTTGAAATACGCTGATATAAAATAAATTCTAGCCTAAGATTTCAGAAATATCAATGCTAGTTTCTTATAATTAATAAAATAAACGATAAACACTTCGCTTTAAAAACAATGTTTGACCTTAAATGGATTTATTGTATCAAATCAAACTTAACTCAAACTCAAACCGCGAACTAGTAAAACTGCGTTTCTCATCGGCTATTTTTTATCGTTTTTGGATATATGATGCCCATATATGGTGTCCACTTTGACAGGCTATAATTTGAGTGAAAGATTTTATCAGGCTGTTCTAGGTGCCGCGTTCTTAAAGCATCCGAGTCATGCGCAAAATCCCAGTCAGAGTTTCCCAATGAAGTGATTCCTCTACCATGATGATACAATGCTCTCTAACCATAACTACATGCCAGTGTTTGAACGCGTCCCACATCACTGTCAAACAACAGGAATTCTCAATTGCAGAAACTAACTGTTTGTATTTTGAGTCTCATTTTTACCAGGAAGGTCCGGACGACATACAACTGCACTCTCCAGGAGTTAGGGAAAGTCTCAGGAGTTTGCCATTTGGTGCCAACGTTGCCAGTCCTGACCTTTTATCAGTGTGCGAACGTTACAGCAATAAGAAACGTGACCATAAAAACTTACCAATGCCTCCTGTGACGAAACCGCCTACCAATGGACAGGTGAATAGCTAGTTCTCACGGTGGTTACCAACCAGAGACGACGCGGTCTGTCATAACGGTATTTTTATATATCAGATACCAACGAAGGTTTGTAATCCGTAACTAACAAACCAGGTTCTAAAAGGGGCACTACCATGAAAGTGTTCCGGCGAAAACTACACAGAAATGCTTTTTTATGACCTTTACTCATGCCTTTGAAATTAAGGAGAAAGATATCAATCGAATTTTTGCAGAAAGAGTAGTCCACAGTACATTTTTGGCCATGACGTCGAGATGAGGTACGAGAACCTAAAAAATTTAGGCTAAATTTTTCAAAAAGCAATCCATTTCCATCCTTGCCATCCGTAACGGTAGAAGACAGTATTCAGTCTCAGTGCAGTAACAGTCTATCGTAAACAAACTGCATCATTAGTTTGGGTGTTCACTGATTTCAATACATCTTTTAGTATTTTGCAGTGACACCGAAATAACGGGTACAGTGCCTCTTTAAAGAATTGGTAAGGTCATACTCAGTACTGGCAGTGTGCTCCATACGATCTGTTGCAGTTGATCGCGCCATTGATCACTGATTTCAATACGTCTTTTAGTATTTTGCAGTGACACCAAACTAACGGGAACAGAGCCCCTTTGAAGAATTGGTAAGGTCATACTGGCAGTGTGCTCCATACGATCTGTTGCAGTCCAGATGATCACGCCATTGGTCACTGATTTCAATGCATCTTTTAGTATTTTGCAGTGACACCAAACTAACGGGAACAGAGCCCCTTTAAAGAATTGGTAAGGTCATACTGGCAGTGTGCTCCATACGATCTGTTGCAGTCCAGATGATCACGCCATTGGTCACTGATTTCAATACATCTTTTAGTATTTTGCAGTGACACCAAACTAACGGGAACAGAGCCCCTTTAAAGAATTGGTAAGGTCATACTGGCAGTGTGCTCCACACGATCTGTTGCAGTCCAGATGATTACGCCATTGGTTATTGATTTCAATACATCTTTTAGTATTTTGCAGTGACACCAAACTAACGGGAACAGAGCCCCTTTAAAGAATTGGTAAGGTCATACTGGCAGTGTGCTCCACACGATCTGTTGCAGTCCAGATGATTACGCCATTGGTTATTGATTTCAATACATCTTTTAGTATTTTGCAGTGACACCAAAATAACGGGAACAGAGCCCCTTTAAAGAATTGGTAAGGTCATACTGGCAGGGTGCTCCATACGATCTGTTGCAGTTAATCGCGCCATTGGTCACTGATTCCAATACATCTTTTAGTATTTTGCAGTGACACCAAACTAACGGGAACAGAGCCCCTTTAAAGAATTGGTAAGGTCATACTGGCAGTGTGCTCCACACGATCTGTTGCAGTCCAGATGATTACGCCATTGGTTATTGATTTCAATACATCTTTTAGTATTTGCAGTGACACCAAAATAACGGGAACAGAGCCCCTTTAAAGAATTGGTAAGGTCATACTGGCAGTGTACTCTACAAGATCTGTCGCAGTCCAGATGATCGCGCCATTGGGCATTGACGTTAAGCCGTTGCTTGGTCTTGTCTCCCACATCTCCACACGTAAAGCTTTAAGGAGACGTAAAAGAACCTATACACCTTTGGAAAACAGTAGGTAAAGCAATTCCTGGCGCTGTGGTCTGTCCTAACGCAATTCTTGGGGTTGGGTGGAGGCTGGGCAATGGGCTGATCATCTGTACCTCCCCACAGCTTCTATTAGTGACGGAAACTGACTTCGTAAGAGGCCTTATGCGCCACTTAATAATGTGGAGAACTGAGAACAAGCTACACATTTGACACTTGAAACGAGTTAGTTATTATCTGCCATACTGCTCAAGTGCGTCGGTTTTGAGTCGGTCAAACTTACTGATTGTGAACTTGTGCTTTAAATTTTTCCAGGTCCTGAATCGAATCCAATCCATTGGCTGCATGGTTATTAAGTTCAATATTTTTCCGCTGCCTTGCTCCCAAAGAACTCGCGAGGTAAATGTTTGCATTTGAATCCAACTGTTAAGATATGATGGACTTTAGAAACCAAACGGAAAGAATTCAAATGAGGTAACTTGCATTTTTTCTTTCTTTGACGTATCGTAGATGATAATAGGCATGCACAATGGTGATGATCAACATCCAGCTGCAAGAGTATTTGATGAGTTGGTAAGTGTAGTTTCCATACTCTATTACCTCGTGGGATACACTCTTTTTTTTTGTAATCTCTTTTTATAAGAACTTTGAGACGTGAGATTAACCCAAATTGTAAGAACATGCCCAGCCTGAGAGTCAGTTACCGAGAACATGACTATTTTGCTCGTTTTTTTTAATTAGTAGTGTACTATGTACACATGAACTTTTTCTGCGTTTTCACTGCAAAATCTGGTGACTTTATGTCGCCTTGTGAAGCTCTATGTTCACTGCCTTTTATAAAGCTAAATTTACCAGCAGTTATTTGGCGCGACATCGTGTGAATACCATGTAACTTAAGAACACCTTAAGAACGTTTTTACACTCAAATCGCAAAAAAAAAAAAAATTAGAACGTCGAGTCTCAGCTCCAAACTTAGACGTTCGTATAAAAGTGTAAATACGTCAAATCCACAAAACGTTACACTACAAGGGAAGTAAAAATGGCACCAGCAAATTTTAAGTCAAACTTTGCGGAAAAGATGACTTTGGGACTTCTAGCATTTGCTCGTTTGCGGTGTGAAGCCTTTAATTCTTCTGATGGGCTTAGTTCAAATTGCTGGTTACCACACGAATGCGTAATAAAATTGCGTGTTTTGAAATAACTTGGGAAGAATGGTCAATGAAAAGGGCTTGAAACGACTAGAAAACTGAGCTAACAGTAGTGATATTTCCTTTTTATTTACAATCATTACAAATGAAAGACACTGGGAGATTTAAATTCTTCTCGCTGCATATAGCTGACCGGTTGGCTCAGTTGGTAGAGTGCAAGACTAATTGTGCGGGAGGTCGTGGGTTCAAGACCCAGCCGGACCAACACTCGGGGTCTTTAAATAACTAAGGAGAAAGTGCTTCCATTACAAGGACATCTGCGACTTTCTAGTCTTCTCGTATATGGACGATAAACCCTTCACAATTCATTCTGTGGGACGTTAAAGAACCATTAGGGACGTAACAAACCCTGGCTGTGACCTCCCCTAGTGCTGGCCTGTTCTATTCAACAAGTGGCCGGCTTGGCGTGATATCCCAAAAAGGCTTATGGTGTATGAGGCCACACGCATAACAGTCATAAGTGGATATAGATGTAGATGTGTACTTTTTCGCCTTTTTCTTGCAGAAGAAGCTGTTTAGAGCAGGTTCTGATTCCTGGCAATTTAACCCAGCGTCATGGCATTCGCAAAGCGCAAATCCTCCTCATTTATATATAGCTGAGTGTTTTCTGGAGGTGAGTAGCACTATTTGAATTCAGTAAAGTTCCACGAGTACTAGGCACCTGATTTCCCCTTACCAATGTTGGACAATGTCTGAACTATTAAGGCAACCCGGCGGCCAAGAAAATTTATGAGTTGTTGACTGGAAAGAGTATCCACATAGTGTTTAGACAGAGACAGCTTGTTTTCTTTAATAGACTTAGTAAGTTAAGGGATGTATTTGTTGTGTTCCTTAAAATACAAACGGGGTGAGGGGTGGAGGTGATTTTTTGCATGCCAGGAAAAATACTGATTCACTCATAACCAACACGTCAACAAATGTCCGAGATCAACGTTTAGCTGCAAATGTGGCCGCGGTATAGCTCATTCACTAAAACGACCAATGCCAAAACAATTAACGCAGGTATTTGGTTTAGTTCTCAGATTACTCGTTCCAGGACGTGAATAGAAAAAGCGAGGGACAAGTTCTGCGGAGTGATTCATTTTGGGCGGTAAAAGTGTTCAGTGAGGAGGGAAGCAAATCAGGAGAAGAAGCTTAGCACTTGGACCGGAAAACACAAGCTAGTTAGCAAAAAAACCTTAAACTGCAAAACAGTTGAGTTTGTTTTTCACGTTGGGCCTATACCTTTGAACAGATCGCACACGGGTTTTGAACAAAAGTTTTCGATTTGGAGAAATTTGCGCAAGATGTTCGCGGCTTGTGTCGGCTGTTTTGCAGTTTAAGATAACTGACCTCGAAAGAGAAGAGGGGTGTTGTTTACAATGCTTTTACCGTTGCTGAAAAATCATAATCTAAATAGAAGAAAGAGCGGCACAATTTATTTTGTAAAGTACTCAAAAGTAATCACTGAAAAGTACTATTGTAAGGCGATCTGATTTGATCCAATCGAAACGCGGAAATACTAGTGTCCCAAATTATACTTTTTAAGTCGTTTTCAGATTAGGTCTCCCATTGGCCGTAAATTTTTGCTACAGGAAAATCTTTGTTACAAGGAAAATTTGCCACAGGAAAATCTGCTACATTTAGGAAAGCTTTCTCTACGTTTCTCTGAATCAACTAAAATTGGCGTAGAGACAAGAGGGCTCTTGGATTAATTTGAAATACTCAAGAGATTAGAATTTATTGCATATAAACGCGCCAAAAAAATATCCTTTAACAGACAACCTGCGCCGTTTCGGCATTTCCAAGTCACGTTTTCCCAAGATCAGTTACCTATCTTAATATTACTGTCTTGAACCTCTTACAGGTAGTGTTTAGCTATAGAGAAAACAAACCAAGGTCTTGATCACCAAAACCTCTGCAGTTGACCATCTCTGTCCAGGCGACCACATATCAACCTCCAAGAGCTCTACACTAATTTTAATATTCTCGGAAAGTTTAAGAGGGAAAAAAGATTGATTGTTCTCTTCTTCGTGCATGAATCAGGCCTGAATGATTACCCGGTTACGAATCTTTGGACGTTACGGTATTGGCCATCATTCCAGGAGATGCCAGTGAGGTCTTCTCCCAATCTCTCATCAAACTCTCACCACCCATCACCGTTCCACTCTGACCCCAACCCAACCCCCACCACCTCTCCTCTAGTAGAATAAACGCATGTTAATGAACATATCCCGTTGCACACTCTCCCCTTCCCAAGCCTTTCCAAACCTTTAAAGTTGAACATGAGAACATGAGTTCATTATATCACGGCCATGTATTTAATAAGGTCATAATTTCTTACCACACCTGTGGACAAAAAGCAGAGGGATGACTGTTGTGAAGTTCTGAAATGCAGGAATGTCCCAGCCATATACACTGGTCATGTATTTATGTAACAATGGATGGGAACTTTTTGCACTGTCAATGCAATTAACCGCGCGTGTTGTTGAGTCGGGCTTGACTATTGCATCGCACAGACCGCATACCGCTTAAATTGAGCAACCGTCATCCGTTTGCGTTTTCACTGTTCATGCTTCCTTGGTTGTACCATTTTACAGCTAACCCAAAATTAGATTAACTCATGTACCTCCTGGCATCTCCTTGCTGAATTCTCATTTTCCTATCATTCATAAATTATCTTGGTAGTTATTTTTGGAAGCGTTTTCAGTGTTACCTTGGCTGATCATGCGCGGAGTTTCCAACCTTAAGGTGGTCTAATTGGATTACACTTCGGTTCTCTGGTAAGAGTTTGGTCGCTTGCAGAAGTTTAATTTATAGAACAACTAGTTGTCTATTAACCCTTTTGGGTCCAAGCGAAAACCTTCAGAGTTGAAATAAAAGTAAAATTCTGACGTGAACCAACACCTCCACTTGGGGGTACATTGTCAAAAGTTCTTCTTTAGAGTTTTTCTTTTAATCCAAAAAATGCCGCCATTTGAAAAGGTGGACTCAAGGTCTGGTTGTTAGGAATAAAATCGTTTAATTCCGTTAGAAGGTATCGCATTTTTTTCTCTTGTTACAGTAGCATTTTTACTGTATGTAGTATGTGGGTATTGTTTTCAATTCGGCCTTGGAGTAGGATTTTTTGGCTTGACATGTTCGACTCATTGACTAGCGCGGCGGGATTGAAACTGTTCTTATTTCAGTAATCGAAATGAATAGGAGTTTGATGACTGACTCGTAAGAATATATCTAAAGGATCTGAAATACGATTACACATTGTCGAATACAGACTGATAAATTGCCCGGTTTCTTCCTTGACTTTCGAGGATTATCATCGGGCAAACTAGATTCGCCGGAAAACACGACAAATTATAAATTAATTTGCCTTTACTTGGAACGCCTGAAATCTTCCTGACGTTAACTGATCTAATCTAACTAACCGATAACCTGCTAATACAGGAAGATTTCTTAGCGTTCCAAGTAATAACTGATCAATGCTCCGGAAGTAAAATTTCTGACATTGGCTTAAGGACAAATTCTCCCGCCATTCTGGTATGAGGCTTCAAGGAGATACAGTTACGCGTGAACTTCAGCCTACTTACAACAATTACTATACTGAATTACTTACTGAATTAAGGCGAATGCAGGCGGGATTTTACGCTTTTTTAATTGGATGAAATTTAAAAAATAAATAAATAAAAGAACACGGAAAGCCGGATCTAAAGGAAAGTTGAGGTTCAGGATCTTTCTTCATTACAATTCATTTCCGCAGTTCATGATTTATCTTCGTATACATTATTTGCACTCTAGAATAACGACAGAATATCCTTTTTTATGTGCGATTTTAACTCGACAGGACCTTTTAATGCTTCTTATGATACTTCACTCTGTATTGTAAAGTACGAATAGTTTAAGTAGCCTAGAAAAGCCAAGCTTATTGTGCGCTTCAAAAACCTTTAGTTTATACACTGTAATTGATAAAAGTAAAGTCAATTTTGTTTTTGTCTACTATTATGCAATAAAAGACGGTGTTGGCAGAATTAAAGAGTTGTATTACGTTTCTATTCTCTCCTACCACTCTTGCACGGAACAGTTTTTCAGGGCCAACCCTTTTAGTGTCTTTTCAACCCAACAGGAAAAAGAGGTTAACCCTGGCCTATATTCCTATATTATAGGCTTGAATATTAGCCGTCAGCTTTTTAAAATCCCCGTATGGTGGCAATTTACATTATCAATTCCGTTGATAACACCAAATTCTAATGTGCTACTTCCCCAGCGACGCAGCACCAGTTTCTTTGAAAAAAACTCTTCACTAGTATTAGGCCTGACTTTAGGAAATCAGGGTTTGTCACCAACGACGTGAAATCAGTGGTGTGCTAGCCAGATTGAATGGTTGGGTATTGTACGGAACGTCAACGATGCCTGGACGATTCGTATAGTGTTCTCACTCACGTGACCAGCCGCCATATTGGTTTCATTAAACAAAAGAAGGTATAGTTCAATTCCCAGAGGGTTAGCCTGGTACACCAGTATGGTCTCCGGTTCTTGTTTTGGTACTGCAACATGGCCGCCGTCATATTATACGTTTTATTTCAGATAGACGGGAACGTAGGTGAGCGGATTGTTTTCAAAAGATTTTTCTTAAAGATTACTTCTTTTCGGAGCGGGAGCTATCTTTCTTGTGGGTAAAGTCATTTCTGCTGATGACCAGAACCAGATAGTTTTCTAAGCGTGCGAGATGAGCACCTCCGTTTTAACGAAAACCACTGGTCAGTACCTGGTTCTGGTCATGGCTGTCTAAGGACTGCTCCATATCAGTCGCACTCGCGCTGGACTCGGACTATATTTTATTCAAGTGGCAGCGGTGCAGCCACTTAGATGTTAATGGTGAGAAAGTGTGTCATATAAAAGCAATGGGTTGTAGATGAATGTGGTGAAAGTTCCATGTAATCTCGTACCCAGATTTCACTGTAGGTGTGACCGTGGGGATAACCTCCACGTGGACAGGGTGGAGTTATCGGCTATTTTGTTCGCCTTGCAGTTGTTTGTACCTCCCTTTAATAGGCAAAGATAGATTCCGCTCGGCAGCTCTTGAGCAACTTTTTCAATTTTGAGCAACTTTTACCAAAACAACAATTTTTGATACATTTTGCCTTTTCAAATCAAACACCAGACGAAAAATCTTTCTTTTAGCACGATTTTCACCTTGTATTTTGGTGTTCTGTGGATGTCCTGTGGTGTATATTCCATATATGGCTGTCCCGTTGGGTATCCTGTGTTAACATTCCGAATATTGAACAGCTACCTGTATTGCTGAAAGCAAAATGGCGGAAGCCATGCCAGAAAGCGAAGACCCTATTCAAATTGCTAGAGAAAATGGGGCAGAGATGACGGAACCTGAAAGCCTCAGTCATAGTCAGCCTCTTATTTGTTATAGTTTTCTTTCAAAAATAGTAGCAGCTATTGTTGTAGTTGAGTTTGATACTTCAAACTCCCAATTCAATTGAAATTGTTGTTAAGACATCTCTAGCTCAGCCAATGGAAATGGATGTATTTTTTGACTCACTATGTTGCTATGCCAACAAAATGGCGGCCTAGTAAGTCTCTTTTTAATGCAACCATGTTGATTCAGTATAATTGCTTGATTTTTTGAAGCTGTTGAGTTTAGAAACTTGGTTCTTATCATTTTTCAATCAATCAGGCGACAAGATTGTGAATGAATATTTTTTAATGTGCAACTTTTTATATTTTGGGAGCAAGTTTTGAGCGTATTTTTGGGGAAACTTTTAAAGAATTCTTGAGCAGAATCTGTCTATGCCTACCGTTTAAGGGCTCTTCTCATGATCAAAACGCTTGTACAATTATACAAGTAGGGAGGATGAGACTAAAGAGATTTACATGTTAATGCTGTGAAAGTTTTTAAATTTTGTGCGGATTCTCTCCTAGTGAAATTGGCAGAGCGGATTACATTAGTCGGGTTATAGACGTCGATATCGGATTGGCCAATTTTTGTTTCAGCCCCTTGCTTAGAGGCGAGCTGGGTGGTTCATACTGTTGGTTGTTTTGCCAGCGTTAACAATTAAAAGGATAGTAAATTTTTCTCTATATTGTGGAATCCATGCTGCAGTGGGGTGGATTTTTTTTGTTCAAAATCTGGAAGTACAAAAAAATTAAATGCGTGGTTGTTCACCCTGTAAGGCAAACTCCAAGGGCTGTTCTCTAACAAATGAAATTGAAGATGAAAGGCATTGGCTATTTTCTTGTAATTTTTATTATAAGATTTGCTTAGAACTTAAAAACGAAATCAATTTTAAGTATGCTTTTTTTGATAATTTTGATCCTTACTCCAAAGTAATGGTAGTCTTTACAGCACTGGAGAAAAAATAAATGAAGGAATATTTCAAGTTAATTATAGTTTTGTTACTTCAACTAAATATTTCTGACTTAACACTTCAGACACAAGTGAGGGTTATTTTATTTTTATTTCGGGTATTACCATCCAAATTTATGGTAATACCTAATAAATTGTCTTTGTTGTTGTTTTTTCCAAAGCCACTGCCATGATGGTTGTTTTGTTCTGGCCACCATCACACGTGTGACAATACTCGTCCCATGTTGTTGGAACACCAGGCCTCTCTTTCGTGCTTCCCCCCCCCCAAAAAAAAGTCGATGTTGATTGGCGGGCCAAAATATTTCTCCCGCAAAGTGGAATGAGGGAAGGGGGAAGGAGGGGAAGGGGGAAAGGGGAGAAGTTGCGATCACGTAACACCAGCATTGTGTAGATCTTTCGTCAACTGTTTCGACTGAATGTGTTTAGCATTGTAGATTTCTACGCTAAGGATGCATTGGAGCACAACCAGAACAATAATTCATTTTAGGTGAATAGCAGATCCGATTGTCTTGTTCTAGCGTTTCGAATAAGTTTTTTTTACAACAGAGTCGTGGAGGGGGACAGGGGGGTGGGAGGCCGGGAAAATTGGGGCCGGAGGGGTAGGGGAGGCGGGAGAGAAATAAATACAAAATGCTGAATTACATTATTTATTGATACGTTAGAATACTATCAAAAACCAGAACCCAACAATGTTTTACAATATTATTTCATTTGCATTTCGTGTCCTCCGAAGCTTTACACAAAATTTTACATCCCAGCACAAAAAAATTCGCGCTTGCGCTTACTTCTGGTAAAACTATAAACTCTTTCACTTTGGTTACGTATGTGAGACCCTGCACACCCAGATGTTATGGATCTTCCAACCGGAGTTGGTTTGCTGTGTTTTCCTCTTTATACTTCTGTGCACTAGGTGGAGTTGCCTGCGTTGTTTCGTCTTTATACTACTGTGCAGCAGGTGAGAAGTCAACCGACCCAAAACACCATAAACTCACACATGACTATACAATAGCCAGGAGGTAAGTGAATTTTATTTATCTGGCTTACATTTCATCAAAGTTTGGGAACAAAAGGTGCAAAATCCAGAATTTTATGACACATGTTCGTCGAGTCGCTTGACTCAATATCAACCGTTGCAAATTACCGTGAATTGCATGACGTCAGTGCGTGGCAACACACATAGATAGGGTGGTCTGCCTGTGACGTTTGCGGTTTTTTTTCTGTACTAGATGATGAGCTGTATGACATTGATCCTACACATTAAGAACATTTTCCTGAATTCTTGAGGGCGTTTGTCGCTCATTTACCGCAGTTTGCACTAGGTTAGGTAACAAATATTGTCGCGTCACGCTTTCAGAAAGGTATATTACCACGGGCAATATTAATTTTCCAGCACTATTTCACTGTTCAGGCCAGTAAGACTGTTAAACTCTACTATGCTTATAAGTTGTCTAGGGAAAACTGAGTGGCCATGTACTAGGTATAGAGAACTTGAATCTTTAGGGATTGCCTTCAGTCAAGAGCCATAATGGGACAGACTGTTCCATTATGGCTCTTGCTTCAGTTGAGAACACGGCGAATGGATCGTGACATACATGTACAGTCTGGTAGTTAAATAATTAGTAAGTTTAGCTGTCACAAATTAAAGGCTAAAGGGTTTCAAAGGCTACTTAAACTTCATGGACGTTTGAAGCCAGATGCTGCGGTGGAAATGACCTCGCGACGACATTCGTTTGCAAATGCTGAAATAGTCACATGGATTATCAAAAGGAGTCATGGTACATTTATAGCGAGCACTTTAGGCAGCTTGCTATTTTGGTCGAATGACTGTATTCATTTGTAAATTATGTCAGTTATGGATTGCTTGAGCATCCAACCATCAATGTGTTGTAGTTGTGCGTTTCCGGTATCTAAGGGGAAAAAAGAATTAATGTTCGTTTGAGCGTTGCGAATTAGAACGTAACCGTCAATGGCTTCTGTCTTGTCGCTTACAGATGAGTGTTTGCACATAATTATTTCCTATCTTGATAACCAAAGTTCCTTCCTTAGTTTCGTTCTAACCTGCCAGAGATTCTTGCGAGTGATCAAAAACAAGAGAAGCGTGTTGAATACTACACTTTTACAAGCGAAAGCCGAGTTCTACATAAAGCGGTACATAGTCGAGATTGGCAATGATTACAAGAAGTTGTCGAAACTACAGGTCCTTCTTCGCGATTCTGCGCGGCTTACAAAAGCAAAAGGATTGATTACCTACGACAGACTGATAGACGTTTGGCAAAACAGTGGTCCTGTGGCGGCTAAACTGTTCACGTGGATTTTGGGTGACGATTCGAGCAGAGAAGAATGCAAGCCAAGAGCAACTTGTTACACTAGAGAAAGAGTTTTAACTCTTCATTTACCTAACTGCAACGAAAACATGATGATCATAACGTCTTTCTTTGGCGATTTCTGCCCTTTATATGATCTAGAAATAAGTATTCATGTATTTTGTGGAGATCTGGTCGTAAAATCCAACTATTTTGTGGCCCGATACACGCCTGAAGATTTCATGCACTGGAATGCGGAAGAAGTCAAACGTGCTGTGGAACCCATGAGGGACGTGATGGCACTGTTACAGAAAGAACTCGGCGCCACAGTCCCTCCAATCACAGCTCAGTTTTTCATCTGGCTGTGTTTTTTGTTTCCAGATGGAGATGATGCTTTGGTTGAAAAACACAAGCTTAGATTCAAAGATTCTACAAAAAACACAAAGCCGTGCCATGCATCTGCACAAGCTGCCATAGATCAGATCCTCCAGTATCAAGCAATTCCAAAAAATCTTAAAAGGCTACGGTCTGGATGGGAAACCAGTGACGACCAAGAATCAAATGTTTCCACAATGATTGCCGAGACTGTTCATTTATTAGCTCAGAGGTCAGAAGCAAGGATCCTTGATAATCTGAGAAGCGATTCTGTAAGGTTTTACAGCCTTGCAACTAACTACGTTTTAACGAAAACGTCAAAACAACTTCTGCTTTACTTATTACTGCACACATCTTTAGCAAAAAGTGATTATTGTGCTTCTTCTGTTGCTGAGAAGTGTGTAGCGAACAAAGTTTCCTTTAAGTGTCATGGTGGCAAAGTCTTGAAAGTGCGTGGGTTCATGTATGGGGACGGTGAAGCACACCCTTCCTGGTTGGAAGTACAGTTAAAGTTCACCTTACCAGGTGGCAGAGTCATAAAGTTAACAGCTAGACATGAACCATTAGAAATTGAGAAGCTGAATCCAGTGACGGAGCTGCTAAGGGAAAGTATCATTCAGAGTATGGGGGGAGATCAGCTTCCTAAAAATGGAAATCTCTTCACTGCTGCTTATTTTTTGCGTGCTCTGGAGTTTGAAGTCTCCTTCTTAGAAAGATCAAGATTTGATGACCTGATCAATTCAGAGGAAGAGGAGGGGGAAGAAGACGAAGACGAAGAAGAAGAAGACGAAGAAGAAGAAGACGAAGACGAAGGAGAAGAAGACGACGACGACGAAGAAGAAGAAGAGAAAACAGAAGGCGAAGAGGAAGTGGAGAATCAGCTGAGTTATTAGAGAAAAGTGATCAACGGTGATTGTGTTATGGCAAACTATGACCTAGTTGTTTACCTCCTCCATTATGTTCAGAAGATAAGGAGGAATCAAGGCATTTAGTAAAATGTTCCTTCCACATGCCAAGCCTTTGCATATCTGTGGGTGTGAGGTCCTCAAGGACCAAATCTGGTGGGAGTGGGAGCAGAGGGTGTTCACTCACGTTACCAGCGGCCATGTTGCTTTATTGAAACAAAAGAAAGATTTTGCACAAAAGTTGAGTTCAATTCTCAGAAGACTGGTTTACTCCTACAACATGGGCACATTGACATCAAGTGAACAGTCTATACCTCACAATTTGTACAGCAGGCCAGGGCTTGACTCTAAAATACAATTATGGTACAAGTTTGATAGAACCTTTCAAATTATTACCCATTATAATCCATCAAATACCTTTGCTCGCACACCATTGGTCTAAACGCATCACGTCACTGAATACAAGGGAATATCCGGTGATATTCCCCAAATGCATGTTGCTAAAAGATATTTGAAGGATAAGAAAGACAATATCCTCCATTTGGCTTTCAAAAAATGCTTGGATATCTATTATCAGTTCCTTGAAGCTTACAGTTTTCCTTGAGGAAACTGTTTGCTTCTCAGAATTGATAACATCCGTAGACAAAATACCCGACCATATTTTGGCGCCAAGTGGAGAATGTTTGTTTAATATTGGATCAATCAGAACAGCTTGTTCTTATCTTGATGTTTCAGTCCATTTCATTTTCTTCTGTTTTAATTCACTCCTAATAAATGAAAGGCTTGATGATTGGCCTTAAATCCATTAGACTGGTTATTGTTCTACAACTGTAGGTCTGGTCTTACCTTTACCAAAAAGCTCAGGAAACAATATGAATGATTTATTCTTTTGCTTGGGCTTTGAAATGAAACTGTTCACTTTTCACTACAGTTGTTGCAGTTTCAAACCAGCCTTTATAGTTTAATTTTCCAATCTAGGTATTCCAATCATACAGAAATAAAATTTATTGTAGATCTGTTTCTGACTCCACCATCAAGGGTGGAATTTGCAGTTAAGCTTGAAAATTACTTTAGGTATAGCTAATGGAGAGGCTAGAGTGGATCTCTATCGAGTGTCAAAAGTAATTATTCAAATTACTGGTAAGTTTGGTTTTGCCTTGCTTTATTTCACTCAGTGATCAATTAGCAATGCCTGTACTCATGTCTCTATCTCAACCAGTGAGAAGCAAAGGAAAACCACATGCCAGAACTGCCCAGCCGGACTGGTCATTTTGAAAATGAAATCGGCTTCTTTTGATAGTTTTCGCTAGAAACCTATCACTGCTATGCAAAACTGATCTGGCTGGACCGTTCTGATTAATGGTGGAATCCTACAAATAGTCCGGTTTGGCCAGCCAGTTCTGACTAATGGTAAGCACCCTTGCACAAACACATTTTCCTGTGCTTGTCACTTGCTACATGTGATAGCTTCATTGCATTGTTTCCATCTTTTTCTTTTTCTTATAAAACAGAGTGATCACGAGAATTAGGCAGAGGATCCCACAAGATGGATTTATGTCATATTTTAAGTTCTCCCTATTACGTCTGTAGGAAATACATGTGTGGAGGCAAAAAATGAGAAATTAATCAAATCTTTGGGTTTGAAGGGTTAAAGCAATATTTTTATATCAATGACTAATCATTGGGTAGCAAAAAACAGGCTTACCAAGGTTTTTTATGCCATTAAATGGATTAAGTTTTGGAGAAATCCAAGGCAAAAGTTTACCAAACCTTGTGGTAATAATTTAGAATCACATATCCAAACTTCCTTCTTGACTGTGATTTACTTGGCTTTCTCTTCATGAATTATTGGATACGAGTATTAAGTGCCTTTTTTGTATTTTACGTACCTGTTTCATAATGGCGGCCAAACAAAATATTCCTTTTGTTTTCATGGTAATGAGCCTTAATAACCTCACTTGGATATTAAATGGAATCTTTGTTCTAAATTAAGGCTTGTAGGTCCAATTAATATAGACACCATAGAATAATAGAGCGTTTTCACTGACATGATCATGGCCATATTGAATTGGTTTAACGAAACAAAAGAAAGTATTTGCATAAACATAGAGTTCAATTCCTAGAGGGTTAGCCTGGTACATGAACATGGCCTCTGTGACATCATGTGAAAACACTCTATAACTCGGTGTTGTCTATAACATAAGCACATCCTGATGTCAATGCATGTGCAGCATCCATGGTTAGTGAGCTTATGCAACATGGCAGATCAGAAAAGAACTGGACAACATTTAAAATGTCAGATCTTGTTCAGTCAATGAGCTTAAGAGCTAGTTAGTTACAGTACAAGATCAGAGGTTTAAATTACTGTCCTCTGATAGTTTACAACATTGCATTAATGAAGAGAAGCGAGGTATAAAAATTACAAGTGCAGAAGGGCCTTTAGGTATCTTAAACTTAATTTATGTAGTTGTATTGGAGCACCTCCATTACAAAGGGCTTAAGTTGCTTTCCTCAAAAAGTAATTGTCATGGTCTTCTCTGCATCCAGCCCATCCAATTGACAATTTCTTGTAAATAACCAGTACTGAATAAAAAAGAATTACTAAATAATTTATCACTTATTATTTTCCAAAAAACCCTGATACATATAACGCTCATAAATTTATTATTTCCTAACACAACATTCCATATGCTGTTAAACAAAATTATGCTTATAATTCAGCATGGCTTAACCTTGGCCCTCTTTTCTTTTTTTCTTTTTTCTTCTTGCTTTTCTTTGAAGCCTCTGCTTGTTTTTTCTTTTCGTTATTCAGTTCCTGTAAATAAAATAATAGTAGCAACAATGATGAGCAACATAAAGTAACATAGCTGCAGTTTCTGTAGTAAAATGTAAAATAATGTAATAATGGTACTACTGATTTTACATTTTATAAAATGTTGGAAGAATTACGTGCGCTGTGATTGGTCGAATCGAGTTCATTATATCCCGATAAAGCACGCGCTCTACGTCACACGCGTGCACTGTTGAGTTATAATGCACGCTGCCTACATCACAAGCTCGTGCGCGAGCAAATAGGTATGAAAGCTCGCTTAAATCTCCGACACATTTTATAAAAGAAATAAAAAACTTGTTCCTCGTACATTGTTGAGTTATATAAGCACTTGGGAATTTTTAAGAACACTCGAGAAGTGCCAGAAGCACTCGCCTTTGGCTCGTGCTTCTCTAGGCACTTCTCTCGTGTTCTTAAAAATTCCCGCGTGCTTATATAACTCAACAGTGCACTCGGCGCGTTTTTTATTATTGACTGCTGATGAGTGGGACTTGCTTGCAATGCTCACTGCCATTACAAACATTTTTCTTCGTCCAGTGATTTAATTATGAGTGAGTTCTATTATCATCTTGGAGATGACTGACTTGAGATAAAACACATACCTCTTACTAGCTGAGTTTGAGGTCTGTACTGTAAGTTATGGACCAAGTTTTTTCCCATTTGCTTATGGCCCAAGCGTAAAGCATGCTGGCCATTAATCAACAGGAAAAAAACGAGGATCCGTAACTCAGTGACACAGTACAGACCAAGAAAATGAGGTTAGTAGGATATTTATTATATCTCTGAGGTATTTAGTGGGCCGTACAGTGGAATACAGTCTGCAAAATTACCAATCACAGCATGCATACTAAGGGACGGTTCATTATTTATGGGGATGACCGGGTCGGATAATTTGAAATAACTTTTCGTTTTTTTCCTAATGCCCGTCACACTATCACGTCAGAATTTCTAAGCCCGTCCTGATTTATTTTCAATTTTTCAAAGCCCGGTCAATGTAATTAATATTTAATTTGACGAAGAATTATGACAACGCATAAACAGTATAAAAGTCGCTTTATGTATTACAGCATGACTTGTTTAATAACAAATTGTTTCCGGCAATTTGGGTACATCGCAAGGAGATGATTCCGGTGGGACACAGCCTTTGAAAAGTACCAAATGTCACGAAAGAGATTAGTTGTAACCTGGAGCTATAGAATTCAGCTTATCATTAAATTACATTTCAATGGTGACAACCGGTATCAAAATACGCTTGCGTTCGCAGGCTACATTAAAATCAAGCAACGTTCGTAAATTGAAAATATAAGTGGTTGATGCCGAAAACTTGACCTATTTACAAGATTTTTAATCTATACTTAACAGTACCAGAATCAGTAGGCCTTGGCGTAGATGCAGGTGTCAATGATTGTTTGATGATTAAATCATTCGTCTCTTCTCAAAAACATCACAACGATGATCAAAACACTTTAATTCGTACAAGTACCTTGGTACGTTGCAACATTCTCAGCACCCAATCGTCTCGTTCAACCCGCATTAATTTGCATACGACCTTTATTTTCGCGAAATATGGGCATTGTTTTTCCACAGTCACTGAGTACGTTCTCTGTACGTCGCGACAGAATCTGGTCGCCTTTATTGGTTCGTTGCATTTGTATTTGTTGCAAATATGCATGTATTAAACTTTCATAACGCTGAAGCTTGGAAGTACACGTTTTACAAGTAGTTAAGGTATATATTTTTCAGCATA